>JAJHZJ010000751.1:872500-1472500 GCA_023548195.1 Bettongia penicillata ogilbyi
AATTCCAGTATTGTGGAAATAAAATCAGGATAACTCAAGATCTAGCAGCTTCTACATTAAGAGATCGAAGGGCGTGGAATAGGATATTCCAGAGAGTCAAAGGAACTAGGACTCAAACCAAGAATCACTTACCCAGCAAAACTGAGTATAATACTTCAGGGGGGAGAAATATGGTCTTTCAATGAAATAGAGGACTTTCAAACATTCTTGATGAAAAGACCAGAGCTGAAAAGAAAATTTGACTTTTCAAACACAAGAATGAGAAGAAGCATGAAAAAGTAAACAGCAAAGAGAAGTCTTAAGGGACTTACCATAAGTGAACTGTTTACATTCCTACATGGAAAGACAATATTTGTAACTCTCAAAACTTTTCCATGTCTGGGTAGTTGGTGGGACCACACACACACATGTACACACATGCACATACACACACATACACACATGCACACACATACAGAGACAGAGAGCACAGAGTGGATTGAATAGGATGGGACTATATCTTAAAAGAAATTAAGGTAAATGGTGAGAGAGAAATGTAGTGGGAGGAAAGAGGGTGAAATGGAATGGGGTAATTCTATGTCATTTAAGAGGCAAGTAGGAGACTTTTTAGTGGAGGGAAAAAGAGGAGAGCTGAGAAAAAAAAAACATGAAGTGTACCCTCATCACATTTGACTAAAGGAAGGAATAATATGCACACACATTTTTGTATGAAAACCTATCTTAGAGTATAGGAAAGTGGGGGAGAAGGAGATAAGCAGGGGAGGGGGATGATGGAAGGGAGGGCAAAGGGAGGAGGGAACAATTTGAAGTCAAGACTCAGGGAGGGACAGGATCAAAAGACAGAAGAGAAACAATGAGGGGCAGGATAGGATGGAGGGTAATTCAGTTAGTCTTACACAACACGACTATTATGGAAGTCATTTGCAAAACTACACAGATATGGCCTATATTGAATTGCCTGCCTTCCCAAAGGGAATGGGTGGGGAGGGAAGGATGGGGGGAATTTGGAACTCAAAGTTTTAGGAACAACTGTTTAGTATTGTTGTTGCTACTAGGAAAGAAGACATACAGTTAATGAGGAATAGAAAGTCATCTGGCCCTACAGGAGAAAAGAGAAGATGGAGACAAGAGAAGGGAGGGATGACAGAAGAGAGGGCAGATTGGAGATAGGGAAATTAGATTGCTTGGTGTATTGGGGTGGGGGGAGGGGATAAAAGGGGAGAAAATTTGGAACCCAAAATTTTGTGAAAATGAATGTAAAAAGTTAAATAAATAAATAAATAAATAAATACTTTAAAAAAAAAAAAAAGAGAATGAAGGACAAACACATGTACGTAGTCTGAGCTTCCTGAATGGAGACTCAGTCAGTTGGGTAACTCAGCTTGTCCTCTCCCTTTCCCTCTCCCTCTTCCTTCCCCTCTCCTTCTCTTCCTCCTATCCAAAGGAAGATAAATTTTGCTGGCCAAAAACTACCTGGACAACTTGCAGTTTGGGAGCTAGATCTCTTTCTCCCTCTCTCCCTCCCTCCCTCTCTCCCTCCCTCCCTCCCTTCCTTCCTTCCTTCCTTCCTTCCTTCCTTCCTTCCTTCCTTCCTTCCTTCCTTCCTTCCTTCCTCCCTTCCTCAAAGATCAGATCTTAAATCCATTTTCCTCTGGAGCTTATAGATTACACAATAGGTCCCTGGTCAAGCACTACTTAATGGCTACTTTTTGGGCCCTTCTGGTTCAGAGTGAATGTAAATAGTAACCGTTTCTCTTTTGGCCAGCAACCTTGAGGATCTTCTCCTCCCAGTTTGATCTTTTTCAAGTTAAAGGGGCCATTCCCTTCTATTTACTAAGGCTTGATTTGAGTGTTGGGGTCATGGGAGATGCAATTTTGTATCCAAAAATTTCATAGACTTCCTTCGGAGTCAGTGGGTTCCTCCTCATTATTCCACTTCATCCGTCCAAGAATAAATGTTCTCTTGCCAGCAATTTTATGGAGTGGGAAGTTAGCTAGATATTCCTTGGACTAAGTGATGTGTATGTTTCCTTTCAAATCTGAAGTTCTGTGTTTTTGATCATAGAAATCCCTGTAAATTTAGGACATATGTACTTTGTGCATGCTGCATTAAGTCCTAAATAGCAATGTTCATATGTTACTTTTGTATGCTTATGTTACCTAGAGGTGATACAAGCTTCAATTGACCAGTTAATCAGAAGTAGTCATGACATTGGAGAACTCCTATTCCAGTGGAACCCTCTCTCAATATTTCAAAGTCCCCTCAATAATACATTTTTTAGGGAATCATATTAAAATAAATAAAATCCATTGGCTGTTATTTTTCAATTTTACTCCTCTTTTCTACTTTGGTTCAAATTGAGTTATGGTGCCAAGACATTTTCCTTTTATGTAACTAGAAGTAGGAAATAGCAAACATTTTCTAGCAAAGTCAATTCTGAGTTCTCTGAATGTTTTTCAGCCTAATTATTATATTGAAGTTCAACAATGCATGTTTCCCCATCATGAATCAAAATATGAAGCATCAACTGGGAGCATTGTACAGTGGCGGTTTTATGAGCCCTACCATGAGAAAAATGTTAAATTTTCCATTATGGCTGTTTTTCTGGAAAGGGCAGAAGTCAATTACCTCCTACTCAATAACGTTTGTGATGGCTTCATGGAAAGAGGTAACTTTTCCTGTGAAAACAAATCTCTTTCTTATCGCAACTGAAATTTGTCTGTACCAGTAATAGCATAGGAAGGTCAAGATTCAGTTTCTACATCTGACCATCATTGTCCTCCAGAATTTTGGAAAGAGAATGGCCTGTCTCATATTAAAACGAAGGAGATATAGCAGAGTAACAAAGCAAAATTAAATTAAAAATAAATTCTCCCAAAGTGATGACTTTTGTGTTTTAATGCATTAAGATTATTGAAGCTTCCAAATCAAAGTCTGTGAGCCTTTACACTTAGGGAGTATCTAAAGAAAATTTGGTGTAGGAATGTAACAAAATATTGTTGAATTTTATGAATGCATGTTATGTAGAAAGATATACTTAAAAAAACTCAGAGAATCATAGAAAGATTGAAGAACTAGGATAAATATCTATATAGACATATATATATATAAATATATTGCAGAACTAGGATATATGTATATAATATAATGAATATACATATATAAAATCACACATGACACAGAGTAGAGCCCAGCCCTGCCTTGGCTACATGGCACCAAGAGGAGCAGTTCTGAGCAGGCTTCAGGGATTGAATCTCCAGCTGCTGCACAGATCCCTCAACCCACAGGCATCAAAGGTCAATGAGAGGGTCTTTTTGACTGGATGAGAGGGAAGCAGGGTGTTCACATAATTCACCCCCCCTCAGGAGGCAGCAGCAGAGGCAGTTGTGGACAGGAGTTTCCAAAGCAGACAGTATCCTGCATCCATTGTTGAAGGTCTCCTCATAAACCCCCTGAGGGAACTGAACCCTGTGTGGTGGCCCTGCCTCCACCTGAGCAGCTGATCTTAATGTCACACTGAATAGCAGCCCCACCCCCACTGAAAACCCCTAAGGCTAGGGAGCAGCTTATTTGAATCTCAGCCCCAAGTGCTGGCTTGGCAGAACTGGAGGCAAGGTAATTGTGGAGAGGAAACTCAGAAGTCAAGTAGTTAGCTGGGAAAATGCCCAAAAGAGGGAAAAAAATAAGACCATAGAAGGTGACTTTCTTGGGGAACAGGTGTCTCCCTCCATCCTTTCAGATGAGGAAGAACAAGGCATACTATCAGAGGAACTCAAGGCTTCTTGGAACTTAAAGGGAACTTAAAATGGGCTCAGGCAATAGAAGACCTTAAAAAACAAGTTAGCAGCTTACTAAAGGAGAACCAAAAAAATGCTGAGGAAAATAACAGCTTTAAAAAGAGGCTAACTCAGTTGGAAAAAGAGATCCAAAAAGTCAGTGAGGAGAAGGAGTTTTAAAAAGCAGAATTAGCCAAATGGAGGAGAAGGTTCAAAAGCTCACCTAACAAAATAATTCATTGTCATAGAGAATTGAGTTCAGGGAAAAGAAAAGCTAGGACTTGTTCCTTCAGGTGGTAGTGCCTTCCCTTTTGAGATTACTTTTTACACTTTCTGCTTAATCCTGGTATGTACCTAAGTTGTTTTTTTTTTTAAATGCTGTTCTGCCCATTCCAATATAAGTTCCTAGAGGGCAAGGGCTGTTTTCACCTTCCTCCATATTCTCAATGTGAACATAGTCCTTGACACATATTAAATACTTAACAAAATGCTCTGTTTTTGAGACAGTTAGGTTTAAGTGATTTGCCCAGGGTCACACAGCTAGTAAGTGTCTGAGGCCAGATTTAAACTCAAATCCTCCTTAGTCCAGGGCCAGTTCTCTACCCAAGGTGTCACTTAGCTGCCCCTTAACAAAATACTTTTTTTTTTGATGAGCTGGTTGATTGTTAAGTAAAAAAATCAGAGGGATAAATACAGTACTGAAAGATAAATACAACAATTATAAACAAACAAAAAGAAACATTTCTTTAAAAAAATGAAATAAAAAGCAGGGGATTATATCTAGAAAGGTCTTTGGCTCCACTCCTTATCATGACTTTGGAAGCTTTTACTTTTTCCTAATCATTCTAAAGAAAGGTACAATAGGTTTGCCAAAGAGGACCAGAAAACTTCATCCCCACCTCACCCCTCTGTTGGGGATCTACAGACATTTAAAAACAAACTGAAGGGAGCAGATGTTGAGTTAATAGCAATGCTTAAGCATCCCTTTCCCCTGACTGTTTCAACAGCAGGAGGTCACCTATTGAGGGCCATCTCTGCAAGATTATCCCCATCAATCTCTCTCCTTAATCTCCTTGATTACTGGCCCAATAGCATTGAGTGAGGTTACAGAGGTACACAGTGCCATTTAAAGGGCAGAAAAAAACATTACTGGTAGTGCAGTCACTGGAGAAGATGAATGGAATGATGGAAGTATGAATGCATTTAGCAAGCAGATTTCAGAATGTAACTCCAAATTCATCCACCCATCATCAGTCAGCTTTCCTTGCCCTGAGCAATGGATACATTGTTCATCTGTCAACAAGTTGAGCTTTTCATCAACTTAGTTTCTTTCCTTTGTTTCACTCATTATATGTTTCCATTTGTGGCTTTTATTACTGTTTATTGTCTGTTTTACCCAGCATTCTTGGTTTAAAAAAATAACATACAAACAAGCAAATACTGGTGTATATCAAAGTGATAGGAGGGTGGTCTCTACCACCCCACTGCTTTCTTTGTTTCCCAGTGTTCATTTTAGAACTGTTAACACTGGGATATTTATTACCTTTGCCAGATGTGAGAAAGCCACCTGTCTCCTCTTATTCTGATATATAGGAAGAATAGCCAATGATCCAATAAGAGAAGAGAATGATTCTTTTTTCTCTGGGGGAATTATGGAACATCTGAATTATGCCATTTTTCTGGTAAGTGTTCCAGCTGTTGAGATGATCCTAGTTTTGGAATGGTCTTTTGGGAGACTGTGTAGTTCCCAGAGTTCCATCAATTCATATATTTGAGCGTCTACTAAGTTTGCATGGCACTAGAACTTACCACTTAAGAAAAATCTATTCTCTATTACCTAGTGCTGTATTTCCAACTCCCATGGTTCATTATGGCTCTATTTTTTTAGGATTAAAAAAATTATATGATACAATTCTCCTAATTCTCTAGAAACATCTGGCATTATTTTAGCTTAACTACAAAAAAAAGTTCTGGACCAAAAACCTTACTATTTTCTCATTCAATGTGCAACTTATATTTTTCATGGGTTATTGCTTAGAACTAGAGCCACAGGCAAAATCAAGATTTTCCACTACCTGCAAAGAGAAACAGTCTGGAGAGACAGAACAAGAGTAGTTTCAGAGCTAGAAAACTTCTAGTCGCAATGATTCTTTCTTACGCTGCTTAACCAAGCCAAGAAAATCCAGCCTTAATTTTGGACACATGCTTTCTATAGACAAAAACAAAAAAAGAAAAGGTAGGGGGAGCAGAAAGGAGGAGTAGATTTATCCATCTTTTTCATGTGCAAATTTGCTTTCTGCTAACCTCAACACATGTGTTTCAATGCCTACATTGTCATCCTGTTTTTTCTTCCTCTTTTCCAACTGGGCATACAATATGCACCCAACATACCCATAAAAGGTTGACTGCAAAATCACATTTTATAGTCTGCCAAAGGAATGTTTGTATTAAATTGCTTAGACGGAGAAAGTTTCATTGTGATCAGAACCCAGGAGATATAAAAGGACCATAAAGTTTGGGTCATAATGTGGGTTTATAAGCCTGGCTTCTACTTAATTTAAATTATAGTGGCAGTGCAAGAAATTGTGGTTTACCAATAGCACTAGACCTCGGGCCAAATGCTTTCGTTCCGCTGGCTGCCTTCAATGCAGGACTCTGCTGGAAAGAGTTAACTGCCTTACATAGACATTGCTTGTAACTCATCGTTGGAGAAAAATAAAACTTTGTTATCAGACATAGAAACAAGCATTACTGTGGTCTTCTGTAATGAAGCTGCAAGTTTATTTCAGTGATAACTCCATTTCAAGTTTTCCCTTGTTCTTGGATCCACTCCAGCATTCAAATCTCTGCCTAAAGCTCATGTTCTCTACTCTGCAGAAGAAGATGGGGTTGGAGGAGGGAGAAGTGGAAAATCCTGATTAAAAGTAAAAATGAGCTGTGCATTTAGATTTGATTTGAATATGTGTATGTATATACATACATACATACTTATCTATACAGATATAGAGAGAGAGCATAAAAATAAATTGTGCTGTTGCTTAATCTATTTGGAGGGATTGGAATTTTTTATAATTATTCATAGTGGTATTAATAATACTAATCCTCTTTAATTAATTGATATTTATACCATTTTAAAGTTTTTCAAAATTTTTTACATATTTAAATGAATAAAAATATATATTCAGAGCCAGTAAGCTTTAGGGTAGATGTTCTTAATGTGGCGTCCATGAACTATATATTTTTATACTTGGTTTTCCTTGTAATTTTGTAAATTTTATTTTATGTATTAAAAATTTACCATTATTCTGAGAAAAATTTCATAAACTGAAGAAGATTCTCAAAGAGGCCCATGAAGACCCCTGGCTTTGAAAAACTCAGGCTTAGAAATTTCATAGGTACAAATTGGTTGGAGAAAACAGGGAAGGGAGAGGTGAGTTAGATCAATGAATTTTTTGGTGTAGAAAACCTCCAATCAGCAAACTCCTGGTACCCATGTAGATGGATACATTCTGTTCAGCTAATAACCTTAGAGATTTCTCTAGGGCATGGATTTAGAGACTTGTTAAGGCTCAGACAAATAGTATATGGAAAAGAAGATGAGCTTGAACCCAAATCATGTTACACTTTGGCAGCAATGTCAGAAAAGGTAAAAATAGAAAGAAGCAATTAGGTTTAGTATTTTATTTTCCAACTGAACATCAAAAAATGTGTTTAGCCTTGTTTCAATAGTAATCTTTGGATGTCATATATTATGTTAGAAAAACATCGTATTGCCTAAGAATAATGGGGAAAGAAGGAAAAAGAGAAAAAGACAAACTAAGAAAGAGAAAGGAGAGAGAAAAGAGAAGGGATGAAGGAATAACATTTATCAATTGCTTACTATTTTGCATCACAGAATAGATAAGCATTAAAATTTGTTCAAATTAAATTTAAGCACTCCTTAATAAATGTCTCAGTTATTTTGTAAGCAAAATTATTATTGAGAATGAATTCAAAATGAAGAAAATACTTCCCAGATGAGAAACCCCCAATGAAAACATCTATTAAAAATAATAAACATCACATGACAGTGATATAACAGAACCAGAAAGGTAGATTTTAAAAAATGGGCTTCAGAAGGGGGACTTCATTTCACATGAGCCTTTAGGAAGTCTAATAGGTAATGATGGGCCCCAAACATGAACTCTGGTTGGATAGTCGTATTTGCATCTCTTGTGGAAAGAAGTTAAGGCATGGTTTCAAAGAGAGATCAAACACACGAATGCTGGAATTAGGATCACTGAAAGATAGATGTGTAGAGAAAGAAAGGGAGGAGCAGAAATGATCGTGCAGCTAGAGGCTTCACCTTTTGATTCAGCAGCACAAAGTAGGGAAAAGAGACGCAATCTTTCTTCTGTGGAGGCTAGAAAGAAAGTTTTGGGGAACTAGGTGGTGAAAATTTTTGATTTATTTAAGTTTTCTTATAATTTATCTTGCATTTCTATTTTAGATAAATGTCCATTTGCATTACTTTGATGTCCTAAGTATCATTTTGGTTGGCTAAGATTCACTAAGAAAATAGTGGATTATAAGTCATAGAATATGGAATCAAAAAGGTTCTAGGTACTTAAAGGCAGCCTTCAGAGATCCTATAGCAATCACATTTGATTCAGATACAGTTACTTCCATATTGAATATACAGTTATCACCCATTTATCTTGGGGTTTTCAGACTTTGATTCTTGAAATATGTCAAAAGTCAAAGGGTTATGTTTTTGTGTCCTTGATTTTGAAAATCGCTGGACAAATCTTTGTTAATTATTTCAGAACCACCATGGGGGAAAAACCATTTAAAGCTCTCTCTACTCCCAGGCAAGAACTTTTTTGTTCTGTTTCTTATTTTTCCTATTTTCAACCATCATATTATGGATTATGTTTGAAACATATTTTTATAAGAATTTTTCTACATATGGTTTGCATATATCAAGATTCTTATCATGTGAGACCATCAATTGAGTAGGAATATTACTTGTGTCATTAAGGGAGTGAGTTAATGAATACAGTGGAGCTGTCCAGAAAGCCTTGGTACTTGTATCCTAAGACATTTATTCTAAACTTGTACGTCAGTCTAGGGTAAGCAATTACTGTCTCTTGTGGTACTATCTTTAAAAAAATCTTTAAAATGGAACAAAATAAGTATAGGCATTTAAAAATATTTCATATAGCTTAATAGCATATTTAGTTGTATATTCTGGCTGAATTTCATTTCAACAAATTGTATTCTACTCTAATTTTTCCTTGGAGTCAGTGTCAACATCCTCTTCTTATACTAGATTGATTTAGGATGATGCTAATCACAGATACCAGGTCTATTTTATTTGCTATAATTTAAGGTATGCTGGTAAATGTTTAACAATAAACTCACAAAAACTGAATGCAATGATGTGCCTTATTCTGCATTATTAGTATTATTTCCATCACTTTCAAAAGTCTAGTCAATCAAAGAAACAGCAAATCAAGCCCTGATTTGTAGTGTTTACCAATTTACAAGGTATAAAAAACACTGAAAATTTAATAGTTGGTTCTTCTGAGCCAATAGGAGCTGTCTCTAGCACACGCCTTGACCTGTATCCAACTTACAATGTGTCCCAGCATGAAAAAATCACCTGGGGAATTTTAACACTATTGGCAAGAGAACAAAATTTAGTGTGAGGTTATCTTAGACTCCATTTATAGAATTATTTAATCTATTTACTGGAGAGGACCCTATAGGTTACCTATTCTTACAACCCTATTATTTTACAAGAGAGATATAGTGACTTTTCTAAGGTCACAAAGCTAGGTAGCACAGTATCTAGGAAAACAACTGACTCATAACAGAATTTTTTATTTAAGATTATTTTTCATATTATAATATTCAGATGTCACATTTTCTACATTAACAGTTTCATGTTAACAACTGCTTCCTGCCCCAAGAAAAATAAAAAGATCTTATACAACTTTAGAAAGAGATGCATTAGAACTGAAATGACAATTGCACCCAAGTTCTAAAGAACACAAAGACCAAACATTGTCATAGAATGTAATGAATACTTACTTGATACTCTTCAACTCTTTCAATGGTCCCTTCTCTATATGGTTGTGTCTCTCCTTCACTAAATACAAGATATTGCCTGTATCATCTATTCAGAACTGGTGTGTGTGTGTGTGTGTGTGTGACAGTAATGATTTTATTATAAAGCAATTTCAATTATTTTCTGTCAACCAATAGTTATTCAGTGAATGCTATGTGTCAGGCCCTGTGCTTGGTGTTAGGGCTATCAAAGGGGAAAAAATTTAAAAATCTAGAGACCCTACCCTAAAGAAGCTTATGTTCTACTAGAAGAATACCCATATAAACAACTAGAGTACAAAGAAAACTCAGCAGAGCAAGGGGAATAAGAATGGAGAAAATCAGGGAATGCCACCCAGAATAAGTGACATCTGAATTGAAATCTGAAAGAAGACAAAGACTCAGATGAGGAGAGTGAATTCTGAGCAGGGAGAGTAACTGCTACAAATCCTCAGATATGAGTGGTGAAGTATCTAATCCTATCAAGAACTAGCTGGGCCTAAACCAAAAAAATATAAAGTACATTTGCAAGCAGGAAACAAAGTGCCTATATAGACATAATGCCATAAGAGTACCCAACCCCAAATCCATTCCTAACCATATGACAAAAGGGAATAGTCCTATGGAAAGTGAGGAAACAGAAAGCTTCCCAGACAGGTTCCTTGTTGCTTCTGATCTCAAGTTACTTTTTCTGCTGGCAATACATGAGGGTAAAATAGGAACAATACTTCAGGGACCATAACTTTTGATTCATAGCTTCACCACTTCTTCCCTACCTTGGTGCTGTAGCTGTGGGCTGGCACCTAAGGTCAGTTTATTTGTACAAATAAACTTTACTAAAGAAAAAGAATTCCAAGACACAAATTATATTCTGTGTTTTGCATCATAACTGTAATTCTAAGTTAACTTAAATAATTCCTTCTTTGGTCACTTTTCAGTAGCCAGAGCTCTACCTGAGAAATGCAGAGACAGACAGACACAGAGAGAGACACAGAGACAGAGAGACAGAGACAGAGAAAGATGGAAGCAGGGACAGTGAGAGACAGAGACAGAGAGATCAGGGAAAATGTTCAAAGAGGAGGTAGCATCTGAGCAACATACTAAAGAAAGATAAAGGTTTTGAAAGGCAAAGGTGAAGAGAAAATGAATGAATGAATGAAAAGGGAAGGAAATAAACATTTATTAAACACCTGCTATGTTCCAGACAGTTTACAAATATTATATCATTTCATCTTCACTTCAATCTTGTGAGATAAATACTATTATGGTCTTTATTTTACAGTTGAGAAAATTGAGGCAGACAGAACTTCAGTGGGTTGGTCTAGATCACACAGCTAGTAAGTATCTGTGGCCTGATTTAAATACACTTCTTCCTGACTACAGACACAGTATTCTATCCACTGCAACAGCTAGCTGCCTGCCAAGAGCTGGGGATACAAATACAAAAGGGGAACACTTTCTGATCTCAAAGAACTTACATTCCAATAACCAAAACAAATGTGTGGAAGGACCAAGGAAGAAAACTTGTTTTGGGAAATCACAGGAAAAATGAGATTTTGATGGAACACTCCCTTGCAACACTTTTGGTCCCACCTGTTGAGAGTTGAATGATCATGAGAGTATACAGGAATATATAGACATAAGCAGATTTAAATGAATAAATAATTTTCTCATTGTAGATTAGCTTATATTTGCTTCTGTCTGCTTAGGTAGTAGCAATATGTTAACTATCAACTAAAGGAAGTTGAGCAGAAAAACTTAAAAAATGAACTTTTCTCAAGAGTTCCCTAAATATGGCAGAGAGAAGGAGAGGTAGAAAATGAATAGTTAAAGAATGAGGAATTACGTATAAATATATGGAAGGAAGGATGGATGAGTGGATGAAAGGTTAGATGGAAAAATGTGACATAATAGGAAAAATGTTTTATTTGGAGTCATCAAAGTAAAGTCAAAAGCCAAGTTCTTCAATATATCATCTTATGAATCTGTGTAAAGCATTTAAATCTCTCTGGGACTTCAGTTTCATCATATGTGAAATAGAGAGTTAGAGTAGATGACTTTTGATGTCCTAATGAAAAATGTAAGATTCTGAGTGTTGAAACTAAATAATAGTTATTGTATATATAGTGAGGGAGAGAGAGGAGGGAAGGCTGGACTTTCTCTGGAGAAAGTAACTTATTACACTACCAGGAACAGTAACTGGATCTATAGAAGCCTTCAGATCATTGAGTCAAAGGTAAAGAGGGTTAAGAAGTGGTAACTAACACTAGATAACTTGGTCAATAACTATTTAGGATTCAGCTATGATTAAAGCCATGATTGAAATTGAACATAGGGCCAGATCCCTTGCTTCATTCCAAGATGACAAGGAGAGGAAAAAAAACCCAGATAATTCCCTAAAATTTGAGTATACCCTTGTCTTCTTGTTAGATCAAGACCTTTTCGCACTACTCTGAGTAAAGCTGGGTGCTATGGAACTTTTGGCTGCCTGATCTGAGCAAGAAACTAGACAGCACAGTCTGGTGACTGTGATTATGATAGGATTTGGTAGGCATGGACTGCATGGCAGATACTTGGATCCAAATAAGGGATCCAAGGTCTGGTGACTCATTGGATCTAGGTAATTGAAGACATCCACATTTCAAAGATGCCATGTCTCCATAGTTCTAGACAGGCCTGGAGTCATTAGCTAGTGGCCATGTTGCTCTGGTGAAGACCTTCACATAGGCCATTTGGACTCAGATCATTGAATTTATGTTAGGTTGAGGTTAGTAAATATTACTTTGCCTAAACTTTGACCAAAAAGGGTGAACTGGTTACAAAGTAAAAGAGAAAGAACTTTTAGGAAAAAGTGAACATTTTCAAGTGGGACAAGATGACTGCTCAACGTGGATGAAATGATGACATATTGGACTACTGCTCTAGCCTCCTGATTGCTCTTTCTGTTGCCAGTTTTCCTTTCTCTAGCCCATCTAGTCACATAACTTCCAAAGCTATATTCTTATAGTATACCTCAGATTGGATCCTGCTTGAACATTGACAATAGCTTCCTATTGCCTCAAGGATAAAATAGAATTTTTCAGGAAATGACTCTGGAATACATGACTTCCTAAGTTTATCCCATATTATTGCCCTTCACACACTACAATTCCAGCCAAAACTAGTCTACTTGGGTAATCCCTATACAATATCTGCTGTCTCTGAACTTTTGTACAAACTGCCTCCTCCACCTGAAATTTACTCCTTTCTGACTTCTGTATGTCAAAACTGCCAGCTTCTTTCAAGGCTCAGATAGAGGGCAACCTTCAGCACAACACAAAAGCTTTCCTAAATCCTTCCACATCACAGACATTGTTTTGCCACAATTGATGTGGTAAACCCAGAAATTAGATTATTTTCATCGTCCATTTCCTGGGCTTCTATCCACATACTGTTGAACAAAGCTAGAAAAAAAAAATATCATGAAACTGCACTGACTGGATCTGCTGCAAAATTTTGTAATATAACTGGGACCTCTCTGGAGCAAGGCAATCCTTTTGTATTCCCTTAAGCAACTTAGCATTGCACTCTCCACTGAGGATCTTCTGAAACTTTTCATTTGATTTCGAACCTCCCACAGGGTTTTCTTTTTTTTCAGCCTAGCACAACACATCTTTGTAGTGTTAATTTTGGGGATATCACTTAGTTTCATCTTACTTACTTGTAAAATGAGGGCTTTCACTTGATGACCTCTCAATTTCTTCCTGGATCTAAATCTCTGAACCTATAAAATACTTGTTGATGTGTTGCTTAATTGATAGGTCATGATATTCTCCCTGCAACATACCCACAGGGATATCCAGCTTTATAGTTCCCGTTCAAATACCTAGTAGAATTCTCAGCACATAGTGGGTTCTTAATGTATGTATATTTGCAGTGTTGAATTGAACTGAATCAGTAACATGAGAATAATAGTCTTTGTACTATACTCCAAATCCCAAATTAGTCCACAAGGTCTGACAAAAGGATATTCCCATTGCATTGTCTCATTAAAAGTACTTTCTTTTCTCAAAATGGTCACTGTCCTGGAAAATCTGGATGCATGGTCTCATTAGCTAGCTCACAGTTTTGTAGGTTAATAGCTTTATCTGATATTAATATTTATCATATCCAAAAGGACAGCCAGTAGAGATAAGCTCCCAGTAGAATAAGATACTTGCATAATAAATGTGATAGAGGAAAAATGGATAGAGGGATGTAGATCTGGGACACTGCCTGGGAAAGGGAGAGTTTTGTCAAAAGCAGTAGAAGTCCCTTAAGACATTTGAAAATGAAGAGAAATCACTGCACTTTTATTTAGATACAGCCTTGTTAGCATTGTTACAAGTGTTTTGTTTCTCCTTGTTTGTAACTTAGTTCTAGATAGTTATAAATACAGATATATTTTATTTTTTATTTTGAGAGTTTAAAAATATTTTTCTAAGATGGGATCCATGGGCTTCATTAGGCTAACAGGGGGATCCACATCACAACACACACACACATGCACTTAAGAATCTGATAGGACCCACATATGCACAGGCTTCCTAAGAACCCAGTTAGGTCATACCTGTAGCCTACTAGTGATGGGAAGTTCACTACTCCCTGAGGCAATTCATCCTTTTTGTTGGTAGATGTCATTGTTGGAAAGTTGTTTCTTTCCTCCCTTACATAATGCTAAAATCTACTTCTTCTACTTCCACAAATTGGCCCTATGTGACTCATTCACCTAAAGCCACTTCCATATGAAAGTGCTTTAAATGATGGAAGACAGCCACCATACAAAATAATTGGTTCAGTTTGGAAGACTTTTCAAGATCTAAATACATGACCTATAATCATATCCCACCTAAATCTTCTCTATTTCAGGCTTAAATATCTCTGATTCCTTCCATGGCACCATCATGATCTAGCTCACCTTACTTTAGGCATTTGTTTATACCCTGCAAGAATTTGAAACCTTAATAAAAAATATCAAAACAATATTCTAAATGTGGGACAAGAAGAATGGACTATAATAGGACTATATTATCCTTAGTTTTGAACTATTTACCTTTACTATCATCTCTTCAATTAGTCTGCTTGCCATGTTGGATAAATTTATATTGGAACACTAAGATCATCTGATCTTTTCCCCATATGTATCATTCAGTCATGTTTCCTCTATCCTATATTTGTTCAGTGATTTTTGAAACAAAATGTATGATTTTTCATTGATCCTTATTAAATTTCTTTTCTTTATTTTATTTTTAATTTATCAAATAAAACAAGCATTTCAAAACACATTACAATTGCACATTAGCCTGAAAATCTACTACTGCTTTCAAACATACAACAAAATTGTCATGTAAATTTATTTTTTCTTCCCTCCCCCCATTTTAGAGATGACTAATATTAGACACACACACACATACATACACATGAATAATTATTCTATACATGCTTCTACTTATCAGTTCTTTCTCTGAATGCAAATACATCTTTCTTCATACATCCTTCGTAGTTAATTTGGGTATTTATAATATTCAATATAACTTATTCATCCAAAGACATTTTTAAACCAATATTGCTATTACTGTAAGTAATGTTCCCTTGGTTCTGTTCATTTTGCTTTTCATTATGCCATGCAAGTCTTTAATTTTTTTTCTAAAATCATTGGGTTCATCATTTCTTATGGTATAGTAGTATGCCCTCACTACATCTAACAACCTGTTCAGTCATTTCTCGATTGATGGCCATCCCTACAATTTTCAGTTTTTTGACACCACAAAAGAGAGTTGTTATAAATATTTTAGAATATTCTTTTCCTTTTTCCACATTTTTTCTAATTCTCTTTGGAAATTAAACAAGTGGTGGTATTGCTATGTCAAAGAACATAGGAATTATGCTTTGGGCATAATTCCAGATTGCTCTCCAAAATGGTTGAATCAAGTCACAATTCCACCAACAATGAATTAGTGCCATAATTTTTCCACATCCCCTTCAAAATTTGTCACTTTTCCCTTCTATCATTTTAGCCAGTCTGATAGGAATAAAATAATTTCTCAAAGTTGTTTTAATTTGCATTTCTTTAATCAATAATGATTTTAGAACATTTTTTCATATGATTTAACTTGTTTTGATTTCTTCATTGAAAGACTGCCTGTTCATATCCTTTGACTATCTATCAAGTGGGGAATGATTTGTATTCCTATAGATTTGATGAACTTCTTTATATATTTGAGATACGTGACCTTTGTCTGATAAATTGTCTGTAATTTATTTTTGCCAATTTTCTGCTTTTCTGCTGATCTGGGTTGGATGTCTTATTTGAACAAAAAAAACCCTTTTTAATTTAATGTAATCAAAATGATCCATTTTGCATCTAACTTTTCTCCTTATTTCTTTTTCATTCATAAAGTGTTCACTTTCACGTAAGTCTGATGGGCAATGTTCTAATTTTCTTGTAAAATCTTTCTTTAGATCTAGATCATGTATCCATTTTGAACTTATCTTGGTAAATAGTGAAAGTTATTGGGCTATGCCCAATTTCTGCCATATTGTTTTCCAATTTTAAAAATTATTTAATTTATAGACTTAATAAATTGTATAGACTCATCTGAGGTGCCACCTCCCACTTGAGGTTGTTCACGGTCTTCTCCATGATTAGTGCTTAACCTCTCCCTTGCCTCCTCAAAACAATGTACTAGCCCAGAGTTTGGGTCATTCTCTCAATATACACAGTTGAAGTTCCCAGAGGGCTGCTGGCTACATTTTTCCCCCCACAGTGCTAGAAGTAACTGTTGGATTAAGAAGTTGTTGTAGCATTATAATCCATAAACCCCCAGTGATTCTTTTTATCTGAAGAATAACAGTAGATCTCAATTAGCCAACTAGACGTTTCTTGTTGCTGCTGTTTAGTCATTTCTGATTCTCTGTGATGTCATTTGGGGTTTTCTTAGCAGAGATAGATAGTAGAATGGTTTGCTCTTTCCTTCTCCAGATCATTTCAAAAATGAGGAAACTGAGATAAACAGGGTTTAGTGACTTGTCACCCAGCCACTAAGCATCGGAAGCTTGAATTTGAATTGAAGCGTTTGGTCACCCAGCCACTAAGCATCGGAAACAGAATTTGAAATCAAGAAGATTAGTTTCCCTGATTGCAAGCATAGTGCTCTATTCATTGCACCATTCAGCTGCCTAAAACTACACTTTTAGTTAGAGATATTTACTTAAAGTATAGTGAGAAGAGTTTGTAAAATAAAATAATAATAATTCCTCTCAATGACATATATATATATATACACACACACACACACACACACACACACACACACACACATACATACATACATACAAGTCCAGGAAAAGACATGTCAAACTTGGAGAGCTCATGTGGTTACTGTCACTGGTCTTGATGACTAGAAGTCCTTTTCTCCCCATTGTGGAATCTCCATAGTTCCCTTTTGTCATTACTTACTTCTGCTAGGGTCTTGCAGAGTTCTAAAGCTATATCTCTTCATTGTTTCTGCTTCACCTTCATCTCTTATTGAAGACCTTGGCATTAGCCACTGCTGTTCCAGAGATACTGCTGTAATGCTGATGACAATTCCAAATCCCCAGAGCCCTTGAAGTTCAAGAAGACTGTTCAAGGAAGGTAAGAGAAAGACCAGCCTCTCCCTCCCTTAAGTGATTTTTTCCTCAATGTTTTGGCTACAACTGTTTCCACCATGAGCTGAGCTGATACTTTAGTGTTCAGTTTCCAAATTGGCTGCCTACTTTATTTATATCTCAGGTGGCATGAGTGAATCTTCAATCCCAATACTCTTCCTCTGTCATTAACTTAATACAGTGAATTTCACTCCTTCAAAATTGCCTAAGGACTTTCATATCCAATTTCAAGCCTTTGATTGATTCAAAGGCAAAGTTCTCACCTGATAATGGTAGTTACCTAAAAGTAAGGTTGCATGACTGACTGGCCAATTGATTCAATCAACTTCCCCCTTTCATATAAATATTATATTTACTTCTTTGTCTATGTGTAGAACATCCCACCTCCACTGTCTTTCACACACACACATCATACATACACACAACAGAAAAACAGGATACTACCCAAAATCAGGGGCAGTTTCTTTTTTGTTTCCATATTCCTATTCTTGTTGCCTAATATAATGCTTAGTATATTATTTGCTCAGTAAATATATGTTGAAATGAATTCAATTGAACTTTTTGTCTCATCTTATTTCTTGGGATCTTTTTTTTGCTCCTGATCATTATTTTTATGTATTAAGTGTCCCTCCAGGCTAGTTAATTTTTTTAATTTCATAATCATGACACACATTGTCTCATTTAAAGCATGGAAGAAAAATAAGTTTAACCATTACAAATTAAAACTGCATTTTTATATATGTGTCACTGATTTAAATTTAAAAAATTGAGGTTTCGGATAATTATTTCTTATTTCAAGGCCCTTTAGTGCTATGAGGTACTCATTACTTGAAAGATATATATTTTAATACCTATGCTGAATATCCCCCATTCCTTCAATTGATCCTTATACTGCATAATTTGGAATCTTCTAATCATTCATACCACACTTACTGAACATTCTCTATGATGACTTTCCCAAAGATGTTCTGAACTGAATTTAGTAATCAAGATATGATCCACTCATGACAGAACACAACGAACCTATCTCTGTACTAGTCCTGAATCCTGTCTCTCTCTTCAAAAAGCCTAACATTGCATTAGCATCTGAAACTACCACACTGAGTTTATAATCCAAATAATTTAATCCAGGTTAGCTTCTGTCTATCCATTTTTCTTCTGCCTTACATTCTGAAGTTGCCTTTTTATTTCAAAGGTGAGTGTAAGCCTTTGCACTTGCATATAGTAAATTTCTTTTCATTAGATTTGGTCCAATATTCTACCTTGTAAGTGCTTCAGGGACCCTGACTTTATCTTGAAACTATTCCTCCCAACTTTGTGTCATCTATCAATTTGATGAGGATTCCATCTATGCCTTCATCTATATCATTGACTAAAAGCATGTTCAATTCAGCAGGTTCAAGCATAGATCCTTGGGGCATTCTTCTTCAAAACTGATATCAATCACAGATGCCTACTCTTAAAACCTGGCTATTCCACCTGTGCTATATCAGTCAATTGTACTATCATCTTGCTCATATCTTGCCATCTTTTCCACAAAAATAACAAGGGAAATCTCATGAAATCCCTGCTAAAATCTAGGTAAGCTATAGCTATGACATTTCTCTGATCTATCCTGCCAAAAAAAGAAAATAAAGTTAGTCATCATGACCTTTCCTTGATCTAGTCATGCTAGTTCTCTTTCTTATTTTTCTGCTTCCTTTTCCAGATGTTCAGTAATCATACCTTTAATAATATATTTGAGAATGTTGCCTGAACTTGAAGTCAATCTCATTAACCTGCACCTTTAAGAATCAACCTTTTCCCCTCAAGTTTTATTTTTCTAAAATCAAGAAATACGTTTGTTCTCATTTCCCTAGGGCCTCTCTACTTCTTTCCATGAGATTTCAAAGATCACTTAAAATAGCTTTTACACGGTATTTATGTCAGCTTCCAAGGAAGAAGTTAGTATGGCTCTAATGAATTGAGCTCATTAATTAGCAATAAATTGAAAAGCAATCTTTTGGAGTCCATGTTAGTTATTCTAGACTCTTTTCAAACTGAAGACCATTCTGCTTGATGGAGAAAACAATAGAAATGTTAAGTCCAGAGCAGTTATTCTTCTATTGCCTGACCACACCAAATAAACTAGTGGTTAGAAATGTATTTGATTAAAGTAATTCACACTTAAAAGTGTCTAATGCTAAGCATCACTGAGTGTGCAGATGTTGATTACATTACATCTCTGCCCACAAGCTACCCTCTTTATTCTAGGTGAATGGGGAGATGGATTTATAAATTTATATGGTTTCAAAAATAAAATATGTTTGCATAAGAGAAATACGAAGTGATACATGTTTGATTTATTCAATCTCTGTTCAGTTGTGTCCCACTCTTTTGACCCCATTTAAGGTTTTCTTGACAAAGCTCTGGAGCGGTTTGACATTTCCTTCTCCGGGTCATTTTACAGATGAGGAAACTGAGGCAATTAGGACTAAGTGACTTGGCGAGGGCACCAGAGCTTATAAGCGTCTGAGGCCCAATGTGAATATAGGAAGATGAGCCTAGCACTCTATCAACTGTGCCACCTACCTGCCCTGATACATGCCACGTTAACACTGACAAATTGCACCATGATGATTTGAGTGAATTGGAGATAAATAGGGGATATATAGACCAGTCCTGTGATTTCATTAGCATAGGGAGTACCTAGGTGAGATTATTCCCCCTACCAACTTGGATTGGTACCTTCTCTGCTACCTTGTCTTGGCAAGTTGACTGCAGCATTTAATACTTAAGTGACTGACTCAGGGTTGCTCAGACCCTATGTTTCAGAAGATGGATTTGAACTCTCATCTTTCTGACTCTTAAGCCATTTTTTTCCCCACTAGCTCATGCTGTCTCTAGGGACATTTACTTAGAGAAAATGAAGACTTAGGAGCACCAAAAGAGCTGTTTTCATATACTCACAAAAGCATAATTTTATAACTTGAAGGAATCTTTTAAGTAACATTTCTTAAACCCCTCCTTTTATATATGTGGAAACTAGGCCGAGAGAGATTCAGGGCCTTTTGGAAGTCTTCACAGGTATTAGATGGTAGAGGTGAAATGCCAACATATTCCCTGCAGCTTTGAATCTAACATTCTTCACACCATGCCACCAGAAGTGTTGTCACACAGAAGAAGGTTTAGATTTGGTGTTTTTGTCCTCAAAAGGCAAAACTAGGAGCAATGTTAAATTTCTATAATAGACAAATTTAATTTTTACATAAAGCAAACTCCCTAGCAAAAGGAGAAAGGAATGAAGGGAAAGACAAGAAACATTTGGATACAAGTGATGTGTTTGTTTCTATGATCTGCTCCCAAGACTAAGTAGATGAAATACCGCTAATTTTCTCTAACAGGATTTTGAGAATTCTTTTTCCCTTCCTGGGATGAGGGAATATGATCTAGCTCTTCTGTTCCATCATATGAACCGGCACATACTCCAGAATATCTTTATATGTACTTATTTGCTTGCTGTCCCCTCCATTAGATTGTGAGCTACCTGAAACCAGGTCTTTTGCTTTACTTTGCATTTCCAGTGCTCAGCACAGTGCCCGGCACATAGTGGGTGCTTCATAATTATTTAACTCAACTGATCCTGTTGGACCTAGGATAGGATCGTTGGATCACAGTCTCAGAGATGGAAAGGACAGTAGCAGTCATCAAGTCCAACCCCTCCCTTTGTAGATGTGGAAACTGAGGACCATAGAAAATAACTGATTTACCCAATATCATCTTTCTGTATGTTAGGAACAGAAAGAACATTGGAGATTTCTGAATTGTGCTCTATCATGTGACAAGCAAAGAGACTGAGTAGAGGAAAATGGAGTGACTTATCTAAGAAATTCAAAAAAGAGTAAGTGGAGTTGGACTTGGATCAGGTCTTCGAATTTCTAAGCCAGTGTTTTTATTTTCCATTTTACACATAAAATCTAGAAACTGGGAAAACAAATTGAAGCTAATTTTTTAGAAAATTCTATTGTGATTTGCGTGTGGTTTTCTTTTTCCAAAGCTGACAAGTGGAAGGGTATAGATAGAAAGAAGCAACTGTCAGAATTACAATGTTTGTAGAAATGGCAACAACTCATATGACAGTTGAGTAGTGTGTCATTTCTTCCCTGAAAAGAGACTTTGAATGACTTCTTTCAAAGTTCCTTTGGCTCATGAGGATTCTTATACATTATTTCAGACTCTCTAGGATGTCAGCACAGGATTTCTGGGCATTTCCCTATGATAGTTTGCTTCCTTCAGCACAGAATAAAATGGAAAAGTGAGATCTGCACCTTCCTTCAACTCCACTAACAAGGAGAGCAATCCAAGGGAAGCCTGTTGAGATAATGAGTTCACCATCAATGATGGAATTTAAGCAATGACTACCAATAGGGATGCTATAGATAGTTTCTATTCATACATTAATTAGACTGTAACCTCTGTGGTCCCTTCCAACTCTGAGATTCTGTGATCTATTATCAATATCAATAGTCCTTTCTATTACAATACAAATAAATTTAAAATAGAAAGAGACAGAGACAAAGACAGACAAAGAAACAGTATCACAAAACCCAGAAAGGAGTAGATATTTAATCACTGAGCACCAAGTGCTAGAGAATTATAAGCACTGAGAAAGCACTATCAGACTTTCAATTGATGGATGTATGGGATCTTGAGGACAGAAGGGAAGGTTTGGAATGACGGATGTGGGGAATATGCCAGAAAGTTATTAGAAAAGAGCAAAACAATTGCCTTGCAGTAGTGAGGTCCCAATTAAGATCATATAATGTAAGTTTAAAGGGAACCCAGTCAAGTGAGTATGCAGGATTTTATCCATCATGATTCAACATAATGAATAGAAGCCAGGGATGCACATGGTTGGGATAATTCGGTTTTAGGATTTGATCAGCTTAAGCAACATTAGGATAGAAGTCAAGAAAGACAAAAGTAGAGGGCAGTATAAATGTGGATGTATTAATTTATGGGGTCAAAATTGGGAAGGAGAGAAATTGAAACCAAAGTCAATGTAATGATGTGAGAGACAATTGAAGGATAGATTATAAGTTACTGTGAGAAAAATCAATAGGTTTTAGAGAGAGTAAGAAAAGGAAAGATAGAATGATAGAAGGCTATGGTGGAAGAGAGGAATTTCAAAATTCTTGATCAGAGAAATGAAATGCCTATGAATGATGGTGAGTGTGTGCCTGAAGGGGAATGAAGGTGTAGATGAATTAGCTTAATGAGCAGGAAGGTCAGAGTATTTGAGGAAACATTACATTTATGTTTGCTAAAATCCCCTAGAACCAGTGGAAGCAATTGAATGAAAAGGAAGGCTCTGAACCACATACTAAATTCCTTTATAAAAGTGGGAGAATCCTAAAGCTGTAAAATGAGATGCCTTATGTCGAGGTTATGGAAATTAATTTGTACAAGACTGGGGAGACACAGTGAGATAATAGTTTATCTGGAATAAAAGAGCTGGGCATTTTGGAGGACTGCAAGCTCAATATGGAATTATCAATGTGACATGGCAACAAAAAAAAACTAGAATCATTTTGGTCTTCATGAAAAGAACCACAGCTCGCAAGAAAAATGATATATTCCTCTTTAAATTGAATAAATTAGAATCAACTGGAAATATAGTTTTTTCAGCAGTTGTCTTATGAGGGCAAATTATAAACTTTAACTGAGCACTCTTTGTGATAATACTTGATTTTCATTAGTAGGACTGATACAATCAAAATAAGAATTCTGAATGATTTTTTAAATTGTATTTTTATTAAAGGTAACATTGTATAGTAGACTGAGTGCTATATTTGGAATCAGAAAGGCATGAGTTCGTAACAATAGGCATTTGTTAAATGCTTGTTTAGTTGAATTAACTTGAATCAGAATACATAATTCTAATAAGAACATATCTGAAGCATTGTATCCTTTTCTGGCCATCATAATTTAATAAACTAGAGAGCATCCGTTAGAGGGTAACCAGAATACTGAAGGACTTTGCATCTGCAGCATAGCAAATTGACTAAAAGAACCAGGAAAGAACTAGACTAGTGAAGAGGAAGGAAGAAAATAAGTATTTGTATAATGCCCACTATGTATCAGGCTTCGTGTTAAGTTCTTTACAAACACTATCTCCTTTGATTGTCACAGCAACCCTGGGAGGCAGGTGATCCTGTTATGCTCATTTTACAACTGAGGCAACTGAGTCAAAAAGTGACTAAATAACTTGCCCAGGGTCACACAGGTATTAAGTGTCTGAGGTCAAATTTGAACTCAAGTCTTCCTGAATCCATTCCCATTACACAATCCCCTGCAAGAACTCGCTGCCCCAAAAAGATGTAGAGGGAATCAGCATGGTATAATACAGAGGGCACAGGATTTAAAATCCATGGACCTGATTCTACAACTTGTTATCTGTAAGATCTTGGAAGAATCAGAATTTATCTGGACCTCAGTTTTCTGAACTATAAAATGACAGGGTTAAATTCAATGGCCTCTAAGGTCCCTTTTGGGTCTAAATCTATGAGCTGTGTAAAGGGCTCTAATTTTGGAAAGCAACTAGACTAATTTTTATTGTCAAGTGAAAGTGATGTCAGAATTTTAAAGTAGGGTAAATAAGTAGAGGTTTCAAATATGCAAATTTAGACTCAATATCTAGGGAAGAAAAACCCCAACAATTTCCTAACAATTAGAGCCTCCAAAAGTGGCCTGAGCTGCTTCAGGAAGAATTACAGGTATTCAGCAGAGGTTGGATGACTACTTGATGCATATTTTGTAATTGGGATTCTTTTTTCAGATATTCATTGAGTTCTGTGTCCAAGCAAGGTCCCTTGTTCTCTCACAATTCTGAGATTCCATGAGGTTTTCAAGGTACCAGCTGGAGCTTTAGTGCTCAGGAAAGTATTCACTGACTGGATTTGAAAGGCGCCCTGATCAAGAGGATATTTGTCAAGCCCCACCCCACAGCCTTGTGGTTAGCCAGGTTCTAGGGATGCCTTTGGAGTACACTCTCTTCCCAGAAATATGAAACCAAGAAAAGATGCTCCTGAGAAAAAGGATGAAACTCAAAGAGATGTCAAAGGAGCTGAAATAGAGCAGCTTTTGTTTAGGGGTGTGCGATCAAAAAGATGGAAATGCCAGCCACAATGAGCCACTGTGTTGGACAGAGGGAGAATAAGCCCTGAAAATGATGCCTGTTCAGGTTTCAGAGACTCTCTTAAGAATTGCTATATTCTTGAAGAATCTGTGATCCTTTCATATTTAGGAATAATAATAGGATTTATTCCATTCATGCCCCTTTTCCATACCAGGTTTGATTCTTTTTAAAAGCTATTTTTATAAGCATAATACAAACCAACTCAGTCACTGTGGATTTGGGAGTCCTGATTAGAAGCATTTCTGAAATCAGATATATTTCCTCTTTTTTTTTTCTTTTGTCCTGCAAAGAGGTAGGGGGTGGAAATAGAAGAATAAATCTGTTTCTTGGACACATGAAAAATCAGATGAAAGTCTTTTTTTCTAGTTTTTTTCCATGCTCAGAATGCATATTCAAACTATTGAAACTAGCACAGCAGTCTAGTTCTTTAGTTAAAGCACCAACTACCCATCTGTAGGGGTGAAGAAAACCTATTTTTATGCATTGTGACATTTTTAACTTGTAAAACATTACAAATGTAGGTGGGAGTTCTCAGTCTGAAGTATTTTTAGAGTTCCATAATCATCCCATTCAGAGCTCAGGAATAGCTTTTTTTTTTAACATCTTGGCATGTCATGGCCTTTTCTCTGTGATGGTATATATTTAAAAAATAAATCTCTTCTTTTACTGCTTCTCCCAATCTTCCTGGTTAAAATTCCTGGATTGAGACTTAGAATACATATATAGATATTCCACTCTGCTACTGCATAAATTTCTATCTGATTCTTTGTCTTTCACTGTCTCTGTCTCTTTCCCTCTCTCACCACACACACACATGCACACACACATGCACACATACACACACATGCATACACGCACACACATACCATTTTCTTACTGTTAAACTTCTGAGGAGGGGAAATTAAAAGAGTGTCTAAATTTCTATTCAGCATTCCCAATGCAGACCTAATTTTTCTTTATTTTCCACTTGGTATTTATAAGAGGTGGTCAGATTCAAGCCTACTTTTAAACTAAGGGACAGATTCACTGAAGTGGGAAGAGTACTGAGTTCTAAAATCCAGTTGAAATCAACAGTCAAGTAAACATTTACTAAATAGCTACTATGCACCAGGAACTGGGGAAACAAAGACGTGGAACAGTCCCTGCCCTTAAGGAATATGCACCCTACTGGGGGTGGGAGACACATACATGAATAAATATAGCATGTGTGTGTGCATATGTGTGTGTGTGTAAAATAAATATAATGTTATTTTGATGATTACTTTCATGGAAGCATTGTATATTCAAGAAACATGTCCTGTAGGAGGTGGTCCCTGAGCTGAGCTATTAAAAAAGCAGAGATTCTATAATTCTGTAGGACTGAGGTAAGGATGGAGAGGTTTCCAGACATGGAGGGCAACTTGCACTAAAGAAGAGAGGTAAAGATAATTAGGCAATTCTGGCTGGAAAGCATAAAGTATGAAGAAATAGCATATCAGCCCTAAACTATCTATGAGTTTAGGCAAAATAATTGACCTCTCTGGGTTTCAGATTCCTCATCTAGATGTGAATTAAAAAAACTTAGACTTTGTCAGATTATAAACTGTAACAGCAGATAAATCCTTGAGAGATACCCGCACATTAACATTAAATGACTTGACCAGGGTCACCCAGCTAGTTAAGGTTAGAGGAAGCATTTGAAACTAGATATTCCTGAGCAGATGGCATTTTAGCCACAAAGTCATCCTGCTTTTTCCCATTTAAAATATTAGCTATATGATTGCAAATATCAGTTCTATAATTATAGAGTTAATTTTGAACTCAATGATTGTATTTTCCTAAAGAAAACAGAATAGATGGGACTTAAGAAGTTTCAAAACATGTGTGTGACATATATAATTAATTGAAAATGAGAAAAAAATGGTAAATTAGTTTGTCATGGTGATGTGACCTCAATTAGACAGCTTGACTTATTTTTTTCTGATTTGATTATGTTCCCTGGATTGATTAAACATTTTAGCATTTAGTCTAAGTAATAGAAGGGCAATTAAACATAAAAATATAGGCTATGGCAATTAAAAAGAATATTGGCATTTATCTGGTACAAGTTCAGAAATCTCCTCTACTGATTTCTTGAGTAGTGTTACTCTTAAACCGAAGTATTCATGTAAAGGCTAACAGATCATATATTGAGTATGTGGTAAAGAAGGTTTTGTTCAGGTGTAAGATCAATCAATTGACCTTTGATGTCCTTTTTCTAATTCCGAAATCCTGTGACACTCTGATATTTGACAACTGTGTTTAAATCCCTCCAGTGATGTACAATAAATTCCGTACGATAATAACTCACTGAAGCATTTTGTTACAAACTCAAATACCTCTAATTTTTTGGGGGAAAATGTGATACATAAATGTGATGGGATATTATCTCCTCAAAGTAGAGAAGAAACAGCTTCTATTCACATGTCTGTCATAGCAGTCATGTAGCCATAGGCAAATCAATTAACTTCTCAATGTTCCAGGCAAGGGGTGAAAATGATTTCACCAAATCACTGGTACAGCATGATTCCTTTGGTTAGCCCCTATTCAGAGCGTACACAGTGGTGAGTACCTTAGGCATTTACCTTGTTTCTAAACTTACACAGTATTATTAGAACTCATTAGCTGTCCAAAGTAATTTTAGTAGGTGGATCTGTGAAAGAATTGTTTTGAACTTAAACATATATTTTGGTGACACTTTGTTCCTTTTTAAAATTAACATGGTAGACTCATTAAGATCTTAGATTCTGTGCTATTCTACATCAATATCTGAATATATATGTATGGTCTGCTGCAGAAAATTAACTGCCAATAGCTCCTTGTTTGCTTTTACTGTTTTTTTTCAAGGATGCCTACATTTATGTAGACCCTTAAAAAATATTTTATAGAAATGAAAAACTAAATACATGGGTTGGTGATTAGTGATTTATATATATATATATGTCTATATATGCATATATAGACATATATATATATATATATATATATATATATATATAGGATTGTAAGTTTCAAATTGGTAAGGGCCTTAGATAACATCTACTTCAAGCCCCTCATTTTATAGGTAAGGAAATAGATATCTAGTGAAGTTTTCTTAGTTGCCTTTTATGAAAGGTAAAAATAATTGGCATTTTAAAGAAAAACTACTTTGAAGATAATCTTGAAAACTTATGCATGAATGCCTTTAAAAGTTGTTTCTCCCAACAACCCTCCTCTACATAGGTGAAGCTGAGGTAATCTTTACGAATTTTTGTGTTCTTATTGAAATGTCACATAGGGCACCTGGTACTGAGGTGATAAAATCAAAGCATGGTTCTGTTATTCTCAAGGAAAACTGATCCCCATTGCAATCCCAGAGGATTGATTCTATTTTATATAATTCACTCTCTTCCTTCATTCATCAAATATTCCTGCAATGATCAACCTTAGATCTCACATAAATCTCTCTGCAGTCTGTTTTTCTCTTCATTTACTGCTATACGATGTTTTATGAGACAATTTTGCTCAATGACTTCCATCCTCTTCATTCATGATTGTGTGCATATAAGCTTTCTTTCTAATCTAATGTTGCCAGTGTCTGAATGCCAGGATTCTTCCCTCGATAAGAAAAATTATCCTTTGTAGCCTGGTTGGGGAGGGGGTTGCTATTTAAACCTGTATAATGGTGACAATTTTGTGTTGTTTAAACTCTTTTAGAAAAATCAAAAGAAAAAGGTTTGTTTGATTGTTTTTAATGCATACATTTCTGATATTTTCAGTTAACAGTCCCATAAAACTCACCATTTGCTTTGGAAATCAAATACTCACAAGCACAATTTCTTCCTCTCATCTTTATTTTTCTTGTAAATTGGCATTTGCTTTGATCTTTGCTCTAGCTACCCAATGATCTGACCACACACAGACATACGATTCTGAAATGACTGCTCTGTTTATACTCAGACTTTTCCTGTCTCTTTAAAATCTATTCAATTTCACTTTTTAAGATAATATTTATCGTTCAAAATATCCAGGGCCTCCTGACTTCTCTACTTTAAGTGTGCATTCATGATGTGCAGGTGTGAGGTTTCTGGGTAATCCAAAAGCCTTTGGCCTCTTTCAAGTCCTAGTACTAACAGTTATGAGATTCCCCCATCTGTCTAGGATATGACACATACACACAAATAACTATAATGAAATATATGTGATGCATGCACAAGAGAGATAAAATGTGTCAGTTGATGCCAACAGTGGATGGGAGACTGCTTTAACAACTTAAGAGGTGAAAGAAAGGTTCTCTGAGGAAATGCTATTTGATTTAGCTACTGAAGGATGGGTAGAATTTTACAAGTGGAAGCATGAAAGGTCATTTGTAACATGAGGAATAATGTGATAAAAAATATGATGGTTGGAAAGAATGAGGTACATGCAAAAAAGATGGGTAGTCCAGTTTGGCTGGAGAACAGTAACATGACATAAAATTATAAAGGCAGGTTGGATGAAAACTACAGAAGACCTTAAATGCTATATACTAGAGTGTCTAAACTATACAGTCAAGACAATAGGAGGTCTTGGAATGATTTTATGTAGGGGAATGACACAACATTAAGTCTAATCATAAATAAGATTAATTTGACAGAGATGTGAAAGAGAACTTGGAAGTAGAAAGGGAATGGGGGAACGGTTAATTCAGTTAGCTAATCCATCTACATTGGTTAACCTAGTATGTGTCAGACACTGGTAAATTCTGCGGAGATAAGGAAAGGTAAAAGATGGTCCTTGCTTTCCAGAAGATCACAGTTTAATGAACTGAATGTAAGAAACATATTCAGTGCTTCTAAAGTCTAGGTAGATAAAATTCATGGTCAGTAGTTTTACTGGGGAGGAGAAGAGATTTAAGGAAGGACCAGGTCTCCTGCCTAGTGTTACAGAGCTCTTCCTATTACGCAATAATGGCATCCTCAATTGAATTAGTTTTGTTTTGTTTTTATATGAAGAATTAGATGCTGTTCAAAAGGTTCCTCACCTGAACTGAATACTGATTCCCTCTCTACCATGTTTGTTCTGGGATTTCCTTTTGACAGACTGGACTATATATTAAAAGAAGAAAATATGACACAAGTAGGTCTGCCTTCTTTCCATAACCTGAGAATACTATTTTCTAAAATGAGTGAATCAATTCTTCTTATTCTGCCCCTCACCAATTTACAAATATGGGTGTAGTCCCAAACCACCATTGCTAGTCTGTTTATTTGGAGTGAGGGTTTTGTTGTCCTTTTGTTTGTTTGGTTGGTTTTTTAGGGAAAGCTAGGAGGAGATGTAGCATTTGATCAGATTAATGGTTGGTCATCTTATTTTATTATTTCTGAAATTTAGAAGCACCTCAGAGGCCATCTAGAATCAATCAAACCTAAATAAGGAAAGCTCCTACAATATCTGACATACAGTCATCTACCCTCCACTTGAAAACCTACATTATGGACATTCAGTTCCTACAATGGAAACACATTATTTCTAATTGAGCCTGTTTCATCGCTTACAGCTTGTTTCTTCTTTCTTTCATGGCGCCTAAACTTGCATATCTTTACATTTTTCTAACTGATTCTTCAGTTCTGCCTTTTGGGTACAAATAGAATGAATCTAAGGCATTTCTTGCTTGGAAAACTCTTAAAGACTTGAAGACTTCTTTATACATTCACTCCTCCCAGTCCAAGGTTGTCTTTCTTCCAATCTAAATACCACTGATATCAACCAATCATCATATGGAATGGTATTGAGGCCCTTCATTATTCTAGGTACACTTCTCTAGCTTTATCTTTTCTAAAATATTCTAAACTTAATATGCTAGATTTGGTTAGGCAAGATTATCTACTTTTTAATCAAGTAAGTCTCTTCTTCAACACTATTTTCATCGTTTAAAAATCCTATTTTATTTTTTTAAATAAACCAAAGCAACATTTATTGAGTTTGTAAATGACAATGGCTCTTCTGCTCAAGTAGAGTCACAGCATTTATGAAGGAAATTTTTAAAATTTACTTTGAATATTTTTTTCTTTTTAAATATTTTGAGCTTTAGATTTTCCATCTCTTTCCCAAACCTCACCCATGGTACAGAGAGTAAACAATATGATATCAATTATACAGATGAAATCATGCAAACTATATCTTCATATCACCAAAAAAATACAAAAAATAAAGAAAGTGAGAAAATTATACTTAAATTTAGACTGAGTTCACCAATTTTATTTCTAGAGGTGGACAGCATTTTTTCATTGTGAGTCCTTTGGAATTGTGTTGGATCATTTTTTTGATCAGAGTAGCCAAGTGTTTCATAGCTGATCATCATTATAATATTATTGTTACTGTACACAAGGATCTCACCATTCTTCTCATTTCATTTCTCTTCAGTTCACATAAATCTTGCTTTATTTTTTTCTAAGATTATCCCCTTTGTCATTTCTTATAATACAATAACACTTAATCAAAATCATTTGCCTCAACTTAGTCATTCACCCATAAAAGAGTGTGCCCTCAATTTCCAATTCTTTGCCACCACAAAAAGAATTACTATAAATATTTTTGTACATATATGTCCGTTTTCTTTTCCTTTGATCTCTTTGGGGCACAGATGTAGTAGTTATATTGCTGGATCAAAGAGTGCATAGTTTTATAGCCCTTTGGCCATAGTTCCAGATTGTTCTCCAGAATGGTTTGACCAGATAACTTCTCTAACAATAGTTCATTAATGGACATATTTTCCCTCATCTGCTCCAGCATTTGTCACTTCTGATAGATGTGAGGTGGTAACCCAGAGCTGCTTTCATTTGCCTTTTTCTTTCTAAATCAACAATGATTTAGAACATGTTTTCTTATGACTATAGATAGCTTTGATTTCTTCTTCTGAAAACTGCTTTTTCCTATTCTTTCAACATTTATCAACCAGGGAATGGATCTTATTTCATAAATTTGATTTGGTTCCCTATATATTTGACAAATGAGATCTTTATCAGAGAAACTTCATATACACACACACACAAATGTATGTGTGTGTACATAGAAAGATAGATATTACGTCTTTGTCTATAGTGCTTTTTAGCAAAAGATAGTTTCCCTGATTATCTCTTTTAATGAGATCTTTTGGCTTTTTCTTTGTCTCAGATTATAGTTGATACCTCTGTCTTTTTTTGGTTCAGCTGAAGCATTATATTTTCTGTTCCAGTTTTTGATTTTAATTCTTTGTGTGTGTCTTTCTGTTTCAAGCATGTCTCTTGTAAGAAACATATTTCTGAATTCGAGTTTCTAATCCATTCTGCTCTCCATGTCTCTTTTATGGGTTAGCTTATTCCATTCAAACTTACATTATGATTACTGTGTATTTTCTTTCATCCTATTTTCTTCTGTTTATCCTTCTCTCTTGCTTTTTATCCTGTGCCTCCTCAAAAATGAGTTTTACTTCTGATCACTGCCTCCCTAATCCACCTTCCAATCATGCCCCTCCAACAACTCTTATCCCCTTCCCCTCCAATTTCTTATAGGGTAAGATAGTTTTCTATACCTCTCTGTGTATACATACATACACACACACACACATATATATATATATATATATGTGTGTGTGTGTGTGTGTGTATACATACATTTATATTTGTGTGTATATATATATATTTATTTATGTATGTAAGCATGTATATGTGTGTATATGTATTCTCTCCTCTTTGAACCAATTCTAATGTGAGTGAAGTTCAAGCCCTTGCCAGTTATACCTTCATTTTTTCCTCCACTATAAAAAACTCTTCTTTGTGTAACTTTTTCATACTTTCCTCTTCTCCTAGTTCATCCCTCTTTCTCTTCACCATATTTTTTGAGATAATCCCAAGATACTCAACTCATACTCATGCCTGCTGTCCATGTAGACTCCTTCTGAGTCACTTAAAATTATTCTTTTATGTTTATCTTTTTATGCTTCCTTTGAATGTTGTACTTGAAGTCAAATTTTCTATTTAGTTCTGGTCTTTCATCAGTAATGCTTGAAGGGCATCTATTTCAGTAATGAAAAAATACAAAGGAAGGTGGCCCAGTCATATCAGATTTCAAACTATATTATAAAGTGGCAATCATCAAAACTATCTGGTACTGGCTAAGTAATAGAGTGGTAGATCAGTGGAATAGATTAGGTAACAAGACATAGCAGTAAATGACCATAGTAATCTAGTCATTGATATAGGATAAAACTTACTATTTTACAAAAAACATTGGACTGGGAAATTTGGAAAAGAAGTACGGCAGAAACCGGATATAGACCCATCTTATACCAAATACTAAGATAAGTTCAAAATGCATGAATGATATGGACATAAATGGCTATGCCATAAAGAATTTAGGAGAGCAAGGAATAGTTTACCTGTTAGATCTGTGAAGAAGGGAAGAATTTATGACCTAATAATAAATAGCAATATAAGATTTAAAATGGGTAATTTTGGTTATATTAAATTAAAAAGGTTTTACAGAAAAAAAACTAATACAATCAAGATTAGAAGAAAAGAAGAAAGCTGGGAAATAATTTTGATAGTAAATGTCTCTGATAAAGGCCTCATTTCAAAAACATAGGGAGAACTGAATCAAATTTATAGTAAAATAATTCATTCCCTAATTGATAAATGCTTAAAGAATATGAACAGGCAGTTTTCATAGGAAGAAATTATATATATATATGTATATATATATATATATATATATATATATATATATAGTCATATGAAAATGCTCTAAATCACTATTGATTAGAAAAATGAAAATTAAAATAATTTTGAGATGCCATCTCACACTGATCAGATTGGCTAATATGACCTAAAAAAAATTATAAATGTTGGATTGGATGTGGAAAAATTAGGTCACTAATGCAATGTTTGTGGAGTTGAGAACAGAACTAATCACTCTGGAGAGCAATTTTGAACTATGCCCAAAGAACAATCAAACTTTGCCTATCATTTGATGCAACAATACCATTATGAGTTATGCAACCCAAAGAGATCATAAAAAGGGGAAAAGACCTACATGTACAAAAATATTTATAGCAGCTCTTTTTGTGCTGGCAAGTAGTTGGAAATTGAGGGGTGCCCATAAATTGGGGAATGCTTGAACAAGCTGCAGTATATGAATGTAATGGGGTAGTATTGTGGTATAAGAAAAGATGTGCAAGTAGATTTCAGAGAAACCTGAAAGGACTTCCATGAAGTGATGCAAACTGAAGTGAGCAGAAACAGAACATTGTAGATAGTTACATCAATAGTGTGTGATGATCAACTGTAATTCTTCTCAGCAATACAATGATTTAAGACAATTCAAAAGACTCATGATGGAAAAGGCTATCTATATTCACAGAAAGAACTGATGGAGTTTGAATGCAGATGGAAGAACACATTTTTGACTTTTGTTTGCTTGTTTTTTTCTTCTTTTGGTCTGTTTCTTCTTTTTACAAAATGAACAATGTAGAAATATGTTTTATATAATTCCACATACATGATCTACATCTAATTGGTTACCACCTGGAGGATGAGAGAGGGAGGAGGGAGGGAAAAATTTGGAAGTTAATTTTTAAAATGAAAGTTAAAACTGGTCTTTACACACAACTGGGAAAAAATAAAATACAATTTAAAAAGAAAAGAAAATCCTTTACTTCATTTAATATCTATTTTTATCCTAAAGTATCATACTTAGTTTTTCTGGGTACATTATTCATGGATATAATCATAGCTCCTATGAGTTCCAGAATATCATATCCCAAGTCCTTTCTTCCATTAAAATGGACACTGTTAAATATTGTGTGACCTTGATTATGGCTCCACAATATCTGAATTTTCTTTCTGTTTTCAATATTTTATCTTTAACCTGGGAATTAGGGAATTTGGCTCTAATATTGATGGGATATTATTTAAATGAAGCATTCTTGGAAGAGCTCAAGGGGGATTTTAAAAGTCAAATGCGAGAGGCAGAAGGAAAAAAATTCTTTTAAAAATAAAATGGACAAAATGAAAAGAAAACAAATCTTTAAAGAGAAAAATTGGTCAAATGGATAAGGAGATACAAAAGCTAACTGGAGAAAACAATGCTTTAAAAAGTAAAATTGGTCAAATGGATAAGGAGATACAAAAGCTAACTGAAGAAAACAATGTCTTAAAAATTAAAATTGGACAACTGGAAACTAATGACTCCATGAAATATCAAGAATCAGTCACACAAAATTTAAAGAATGAAAAAATAGAAGAAAACATGAAGTATCTCATTGGAAAAAAAAAACTGAACAGAAAAATGGATCCAGGAGAGATAATCTAAGAATTATTTGGTCCATTGGAAAGCCATGCTGAAAAACAAAAGAGCCTAGGCAGTATCTTTCAAGAAATCATCAAGGAAAATTTCCTCAAGGTTGTAGAACCAGAAGATAAAACAACCATCAAAAGAATCCAATCACCTCCTGAAAGAAATCCCAAATTGAAAACTCCAAGGAATATTGCAGCCATCAGCTCATGGAGAAAACACTGAAAGCAGTCAGAATATCATATTAAGAAAGTACAGTCAGGATCACACAGGACCTTGCAGCTTCCAATTTAAAAGATCAGAGAGATTGGAATATGATACTCCCTAACCCAAATGAGCTTGAACTACAGCCAAGGATCAACTAGCAGAAAAATTGACCGTAATCTTTCAGGCAAGTAGATGGATTTTCAACGAAAGAAGGAACTTCCAGAATGCCCCGATGAAAAGTCCAGAGTTCAGTGGGAAATTTGATCTTCAAACACAAGACTCAAGAGAGGCATAAGGTAAACATGTTAAAAAAAACTTGTTTTTCAATAAGGGAAAATTGTTTACATCACTATATGACAGGATGACACTTGTTAATCTTGAGAATGGTATATTTATTATGGCATTTATGAGGAATATACAGAGAAAGAGCATGTAGGTATAAATTAATAGATATGATGATAAAAAACCTAATTAAGTGTGCAAAGAATTGTAATGGGAGAAGAGGAGGCAGAAAAAGATACAATAGATCACATAAAGAAGCACAAAAATATATTATAGTAGAGGGGAGAAGGAAGGGAGATGAGTATTGTTTGAGTTTTACTCTCATCAGATTTGGTTTAAGTGGGGAACAACATACTCTATTATGTATAGAAATATAGCTTACCCTACATGCAATAGGAGGGAAAAGAGGAAAGAAAAGGGGGGATGGTTAGAAGGAAAGGACAAAGTAGTAAGGGAAAAAGGAGAGAAAAAAGAAAGGGAGCTAATAGAAGGAAGGAAAAATTGAGGGAGGTGGTGATCAAAAGCAAACCTCTTTTGAAGAAGGGAAGGGAGAAGGCAGAAATAAAAAAAATAAGCAGAGAGAGGGAATAGGAAGGAAAGAAAGACAGAGATAATAATCATAACTGGAATGTGAATGAAATAAACTCTCCCATAAAATGGAGGCAGATAGCAGAACAGATTCATAACCCTACAATATGTTGTTTAAAAGAAACAGATTCTAAACAAGGAGATACAGAAAGGTTAAAGGTAAAAGACTGGAATATATTACACTTGAGCTGAAATTAAAAAAAAAAGCAGGGGTAACAACCATAATCTCAGACAAAGCAAAAGCAAAAATAGATCTAATCAAAAAAGATAAGGAAGAAAACTATACCCTCGTAAAAGTCACCATACACAATAAAGTAATATTATTACTAAACGTATATGCACCACTTGGTAAACTATACAAATTCTTAAAGAAGTTAGGGTAATTACAGGAAGAAATAGATAGCAAAACTCTACTAGTTGGGGACCTCAACCTTCCCCTCTCTGAACTTGATAATAAACAAGAAAGACGTTAAGGAGGAGAATAGAACTTAGAAAAGTTAGATATGATAGGCCTCTGGAGAAAATTGAATGGGGATAGAAAGGAATATTCCCTTTTTTCTCAGAAGTACATAGTACATACACAAAACATGACCATCTACTAGGGCATAAAAACCTCACAATCCTGTACAGAAAGGTCAAAATAGCCAATGCACCCTTTTCAGACCACATAATAAAGGACCATGGCAAGACAGGATAAACATTAATTGGAAACTAAATAATCTAATCTCAAAGAATAAGTAGGTCATAGAAATAATCAATTACTTCATTAAGAGAATAACAATACTAAGACAACATACCAAAACTTATAGGATGCAATGAAAGTAGTTCTTAGGAGAAGTTTTATATCTCTAAATGCTTACATGAATAAAATAGAGAAAGAGATCAATAAACTGGGCATGCAGCTGAAAAAGCTAGAAAAAGAACAAATTGAAAATCCCCAATTAAATGGCAAATTAGAAATATTGAAAACCAAAGAAGAGATTAAGAAAATAGACATTAAGAAAACTATTTAACTAATAAATAAAACTAAGAGCTGATTTTGTGGAAAAAAAAACAATAAAATTGATAAACATTTGGTTAATTTGATGTTTTAAAAAAAGAAAACAGTTCCCAGTCTCAAAAATGAAAAGGGTGAATTCACCACCAATAAAGTGGAAATTAAGACAATCATTAGCATTTATTTCATCAAAGTGTACACCTGTAAATTTGATAGTCTAAGTGAAATAGATGAATATTTATAAAAATATAAATTGTCTGGATTAACAGAAGAGGAATTAAAATACTTAACCCCATCTCAGAAAAAGAAATTGAACAAGGCATCGATGAACTTACCAGGAAGAAATCTCCAGAGCTGGAGGGATTTATAAGTAAATTTTATCAAATATTTAAAGAAGAATTAATTGTAGTACTATATAGACTATTAGGTAAGATAGACTAAGTAGGAATCCTACAAAATTATTTTTATGACACAGATATGGTGCTGATACCTAAACAGAAGAGCCAAAACAGAGAAAGAAAATTATAAATCAATTTCCCTAGATGCAAAATTTTTAAATAAGATATTAGCAAAAAATTACAATAAATTTTCACAAGAATAATATACTTTGATCAGGTAGGATTTATAACAGGAATAGAAAGCTGCTTCACTATTAGGAAAACTATCAACATAATTGATCATATCAACAACAAAAGGTACAAACTATAAGATTATTTCAATAGATGCAGAAAAATCTTTTGACAAAAAAAAACCACTCATTCCTATTGAAAACATTGGATAATTTAGGAGTAAAGGGAGCTTTCCTTAAAATAATAAGTAGCATTTGCCTAAAACTATCAGTAAGCATTATATGTAATGGGTATAAGCTAGATGCATTACCAAAAAGATCTGAGTGAAGCAAGGATCACCATTATGACCAGTGTTATTCAAATACAGTGCTAAAAAATGTTCATTTAACAATAAGAGAAGAAAATAAATTGAAGAAATTAGAATAGGCAAAGAAGAAACTAAGTTATCACTCTTTCCTGAATGATATACTTAGAAATCCTAGAGAATTAAGCAAAAAATTTCTTGAAACAATAAACAACTTTAGCAAATTTGCAGGATATAAAATAAACCCACATAAATCATCTGCATTTCTACATGTTAGTAGACAAAGCTCAACAATAAGAGATAGAAAGAGAAACTCCATTTAAAGTTGCTTTAGACATTATAAAATATTTGGGGGTCTATCTGCCAAAACAAACAGAGACTATATGAACACAATTACAAAATACTTTTGACACAAATAAAGTCAGATCTAAATAACTGGAAAAAGGGTGGAGGAACCAAGATGGCAGAGTAGAAAGACTCACGTATGCTAGCTCCAAATCCACAGCCCACAAATTTCCTGTAAAAATAACTCCCCACAAATGCTAGAGTAGTGCAAGCCATGCAGAAACGCAGTGGAGGAGATTTCCATTCCAGAGAGCCCTGGAAAGCCATTCCCAGGGTTCCCTCACACACCAGAGAGAGGAGCCCACACCTGCCCTGCCCTGGCCAGGCGGCCCCAGAGGAGCAGATCTGAGCAGGCTTCAGGGACAGAACCTCTGGCGGCGGCGAAGGTCCCTCCACCCACAGGCACTACAGGTCAGTGAGAGAGACACAGTGAGAGAGACTTCTGGGCTGGCTGAGAGGGGAGCGGGGTGTCTCCGTGACTCGGGCCCCCTCGGGAGGCAGTGGCGGAGGGAGCGGTGGCCCGGAACTCCCAGAGCAGGCAGGAGTTCCACTCCATTACTGCAGATCTCCGCATAAACCCCCTGAGGGAACTGAGCCCCATGTGGCGGCCCTGCCCCTACCGGAACACCAGAACTTAAGCTCACATTGAATAGCAGCCGTGCCAGCCCTGGAAAGCCCTGAGGTTGGGGAGCAGCATTTGAATCTCAGACCCCAAGCACTAGCTGGACAGATCTAGGCGGGGGTGGAGAAGAAATCTCAGAAGTCAAGTAACTGGCTGGGAAAATGCCCAGAAAAGGGAAGAAAAATAAGACCATAGAAAGCTACTTTCTTGGAGAACAGATGATGTTTCCTCCTTTCATTTCTGATGGGGAGGAACAATGCTTGCCATCAGGGAAAGACGTGGAGGTCGGGGCCTCTGTATCCCGGACATCCGAGGTGGATGTCCAGTGGGCTCAGACTATGGAAGAGCTCAAAAAGGATTTTGAAAATCAAGTTAGACAGGTGGAGGAAAAACTGGGAAGAGAAACGAGAGATAGGCAAGAAAAGCATGAAAAAAGGGTCAATACCTTGCTAAAGGAGACCCAAAAAAATGCTGAAGAAAATGACACCTTGAAAAATAGGCTCACTCAATTGGCAAAAGAGGTTCAAAAAGCCAATGAGGAGAAGAATACTTTCCAAAGCAGAATTAGCCAAATGGAAAAAGAGGTTCAAAAGCTCACTGAAGAAAATAGTTCTCTCAAAATTAGAATGGACCAGATGGAGGCTAATGACTTTCTGAGAAACCAAGAAATCAAAAAACAACACCAAAAGAATGAAAAAATGTAAGAGAATGTGAAATATCTCATGGGAAAAACAACTGACCTGGAAAATAGATCCAAGAGAGACAATTTAAAAATTATGGGACTACCTGAAAGCCATGATCAGAAAAAGAGCCTAGATATCATCTTTCAGGAAATTACCAAGGAAAACTGCCCAGATATTCTAGAACCAGAGGGCAAAATCAGTATTCAAGGAATCCATCGATCACTTCTTGAAAGAGATCCAAAAAGAGAAACTCCTAGGAACATTGTGGCCAAATTCCACAATTCCCAGGTCAAGGAGAAAATATTGTAAGCAGCTAGAAAGAAACAATTCCAGTATTGTGGAAACACAATCAGGATAACACAAGATCTAGCAGCTTCTACATTAAGGGATCAAAGGGCGTGGAATAGGATATTCCAGAAGTCAAAGGAACTAGAACTCAAACAAAGAATCACCTACCCAGCAAAACTGAGTATAATACTTCAGGGGAAAATATGGTCTTTCAATGAAACAGAGGACTTTCAAGCATTCTTGATGAAAAGACCAGAGCTGAAAAGAAAATTTGACTTTCAAACACAAGAATGAGAAGAAGCATGAAAAAGTAAACAGCAAAAAGAAGTCATAAGGGACTTACTAAAGTTGAACTGTTTACATTCCTACATGGAAAGACAATATTTGTAACTCTTAAAACTTTTCAGTATCTGGGTAGTTGGTGGGACCACACACACACACACACACACACACACACACACACACACACACACACATACACGCGTGCACTCACATACAGAGACAGAGAGCACAGAGTGAATTGAATAGGATGGGACCATAGCTTAAAAGAAATTAAGGTAAATAGTGAGAGAGAAATGTAGTGGGAGAGAGAGGGTGAAATGGAATGGGGTAAATTATATTTCATTCGAGAGTCAAGCAGGAGACTTTTTAGTGGAGGGAAAAAGAGGAGAGCTGAGAAAAAAACATGAAGTTTACCTTCATCACATTCGACTAAAGGAAGGAATAAAATGCACATTCATTTTGGTATGAAAACCTATCTTACAATACAGGAACGTGGGGGAGAAGGAGATAAGCAGGGTGGGGCGAATGATGGAAGGGAGGGTAATGGGAGGATGGAGCAATTTGAAGTCAACACTTGGAGAGAGACAGAATCAAAAGAGAGAATAGAAACAATGGGGGGCAGGATAGGATGGAGGGAAATACAGTTAGTCTTACAGAACACGACCATTATCGAAGTTATTTGCAAAACTACACAGATATGGCCTATATTGAATTCCTTGCCTTCCCAAAGGGAATGGTTGGGGAGGGTGGGATGGGGAGAATTTGGAACTCAAAGTTTTAGGAACAACTGTTTAGTATTGTTCTTGGTACTAGGAAATAATAAATACAGTTAATGGGGAATAGAAAGTCATCTGGCCTTACAGGACAAAAGAGAAGATGGGGACAAGGGAAGGGAGGGATGATAGAAGAGAGGGCAGATTGGTGATAGGGAAAATTAGAATGCTTGGTGTATTGGGGTGTGGGGAGGGGAGAAATGGGGAAAAAATTTGGAACCCAAACTTTTGTGAAAATGAATGTTAAAAGTTAAATAAATAAATTTATATTCAAAAAAATTAATAAATATATAAATCACTGGAAAAAACATCATTTGCTCATGTTTAGGCTGAGCTAATAAAATAAAAATAACAATTCTACCTAAATTAATTTACCTATTTAGTGCCATATCAGTTAAATTATTCATAATTATTTTATACAGCTAGAAAAAATATCAAAATTCCTCTTTAAGGATAAAAGGTCCAGAATATCAAGGGAACTAATGAAAAGAAATGGGAATAGGAAAGGTGACCTGGCCATACCTGATGTTTGTATTATAAAGCAGCAATCATCAAAACTACTTGGTATTGGCTAAGAAATACAGCGTTAGATCAGTGGAATACGTTAGGTATACAAGGCACAGTAGTCAATGATTATAGCAATCTACTGTTTGATAAACCCAAAGTCCCAAGCTTCTGGGATAAGAATTCATTGGTTGACAAAAACTTGGAAAAACTGGAAAATAGCGCGGCAGAAGCTGGGCATAAACCGATATCTAATACCGTATACCAGAGTAAAGTTCAAATGGGTATGTGACCTAGGTATAAATGTGATACTATAAATAAATTAGGGGAGCGAGGAATAGTTTATCCGTCAGATTTATGGAGAATGAAGGAGTTTGCGAAGATAAGAGATAGAGAGCATTTTGAAATGCAAAATGGATAATTTTTATTACGTTAAATTGGAAAAAGTTTTCGGCAAATAAAGCCAAATTAATCAAGATTAGGAGGGAAGCACAAAACTGAGAAAGATTTTTTACCACTAGTGTCTGTGACAAAGACCTCATTTTTTATATGTATAGAGAGAGAACTGAGTTAAATTTACAAGGATACAAGCTATTCACCAACTGATAAATGGTCAAAGGATATGAACAGACAGTTTTCAGAGAAAGAAATTAAAATTATCTATAGTCACATGAAAAAAATTCTCTAAATAACTATTGATTAGAGAGATGCAAATCAAAACAACTCTGACATACCATACCATACCTATCACATTGGCTAACATGACAAAACAGGAAAATGATAAATGTTGGAGAAGATGTAGGAGAGTTGGAACAATAATTCATTGTTTTCGGACCTGTGAGCTGATCCAACAATTCTGGAGAGCAATTGGGAACTATACCCAAAGAGCTATAAAAATGTATACACTGTTTCACCCATCAATATCACTTCTAGGGCTATATCCCACAGAGCTCAGAAAGATGGAAAAAAGACCCACAAGTACAAAAATATTTATAGCAGCTCTTTTTGTGGAGGCAAAGAACTGGAAATTGAGGGGATGCCCATCAATTGGGAAATGGCTGAACAAGCTGTGGTATATGAATGTAATGGAATACTATTGTAGAAATGATGAGTAGGTGGACTTTGGGAAAACCTAGAAAGATTTTTATGAACTGATGTTGAGTGAAGAGAGCAGAACCAGGAGAACATCATCCACAGTAACAGTGTGTGGGAACTGATTTTGAAAGACTTAGCCCGTCTCAGCAATGCAAGGATCTAAAATATTTCGAAAAGACTTATAATGCAAAATGCCATCTGCATCCAGAGAAAGAAGTATGAAGTTGGAACTCAGAATGAAGCAGACTATTTTCTTTTTTGTTTTGTTTTGTTTCTCTCATTATAATTCATTCATTATAATTCTTCTATGTAACTTGACTGGTGTATAAATATATTTAATAGGAATATATGTGTAGAGACCACATAAAATTGTATGTATCCCACCATCTTGCAGTGGGAGCTGAGAGGTAGGGGGAGAAAATTTAAAACATAGAAATGAATGTTAAAACTGAAAGCAAACCAATTAATGAATTTGAGGGGAAACGAGGGTTAAATTGCTAGACAAGGCATAAGTAAGAATGTATTTAGAAAAGTTGATATGAAAATGAAAGATGAGATTTTTTTTTTATATTAAGTATTTCTTTAGAAAAGCCTCCCTCCCCCAATGGAAGAAGACTATTTCTCTAAGTTCAGAGAGAAATGACTTGTATTTATTTCTCAGATCTCTTCAAAATCAAAATATGCTTCCAAAATAGATCAGTGGGAGAGTGGACACGCAGTCTGTGGAAGCTCCCCTCATGGCTGACATTTCCCACAACAGGACTTTTGAGTCTGGAATGTCTCAGGGAGCACAAATTTTTACAAGGGCCCTCAATCAAATATCTGTTCAGCAGGAAAAGGGGACATTGGTGGTGATGGTGGGGAGGGATTTTTATTTCCATAATTGAGTTTGAGTGTTTCAAAGTGCAGTTGGTTTGATTTTCTTCTTGCGTTCCAGACCACAGGTGTTTCCCATTAAGTCTAGTGAACTGACTTTGGCGGTATCCAGCTGAGCAGTGGGCACAGAATGCCTTCTGTGATCTGCCAATAACTCTTTGTCCTGGCTTTGTTTCTAGAGATTCCACTTGAACCGGTTCAAAAGCTGATAATCTACTTCATCCATGAAGATTAACCCCTTTAAAAAAAAGTGAGTGTGCTTCCACATAATTGGACAGAATAAAAGAGCTCTCTTAATATCATTGTTAAATTAGAGAATGATTTTTAAAGTGTGATAAAAGGAGGCTTTTGGAAGAGCACTCAATATGTAGTACTGCTAGTGAAATGACTTTATCAATTCTCTCAGTCTAGGTAGGGAACAACGAAATGAGTAATAAATCTAAATGAGATAGTGCCTAAATACTTATATTATAAAATATGCTGATGGCTGTGTCTGCTCTGGAATATGAAATGAAATATAAGACACCATTTATCAACACACATACACACACCCTAATTTGTATTCCCATAGTGTATCAGGATGTAGCAGTACCTATGTTTTCTTATCAGTGACTTAATGATTGGAGCTTCTTATTTTCAAGGAGGCTATCCTGTTTTCAAATGATAGAGAATTTGATTTAGAGTGAAAAGACACAGGTTCGAATCCTGCCTTCTCCATTTATTGTGTGATCTTGGCTAAGTCACTAAAATTCTATGTCAATTTCATTATCTGAAAAATGAAGGGATTGGGATATAAGATAATTAAGGTTCATTCCAATTCTCGGTGATCCTATTATCCTTTTAGAATCCCTAGTTTCCTTAAAAACTCAGCTTAAGTACTACCGTTAAAGAAAGCCTTTCCGGATCCCCCTCAACTTCCATTACTTTTTTCCCAAATTATCTTGTCTTCATATTTTACACACACACACACACACACACACACACACACACACACACACACACACACATACAATGTCTATGCTTATATATGTGGGTATATGTTGTGTATATATGAATGTGTATAATACCTATATGTGTGTGTGTTCATCCTTCTTTGCCAAAGAAGACCATGCCATTAGAGAAATAATGGCATGACTTGGACTTGATTTTGTTTTGAGTGAAGGAGGGCTGTGCAGGTCACCAGCCTCACTTCTCCTCCACAGCCACCTGAATCCAGTGACCAGATATTCATCAGGATGACTAGAGATGACTCAGGATGAGGCAATTGGGGTTAAGTGACTTGCCCAAGTTCACACAGCTGGTGAGTGTCAAGTGTCTGAGGTGAGATTTGAACTCAGGTCCTCCTAACTCCTGTACTGGTGCTCTACCCACTGCAGCACCTAACTGCCCTACCTATATGTATACATGTATGTGTATATCTATATATAGAGATATTAGCTACTTAGCTGGATAGACAGATGGATAGATATAATTTTATTTCCCCTGATATAAATTCCTTCAGGGCAGGAACTAATTCATTTTTGTCTTTTGATCCCCAGCAGGTAGTTTAGTGTTTGACACACGGTTATCACCTAACAAATACTTGGTTAGATGATCCATCAGTAAAAAAAAAGGTCCTGTGTTTGGAGTCGACTGCAAACTCAAAATGAACGTGTAGTGTGATGTGATGTGAGAATCAAGAACACAAATGTGATTGTGACTAAATGACGATGAAAGATGGAAGTCCCTTTTTGCCTCATGTCTCACCTAGACTTTATCATTGAAAGGGTGTTGCATCAGACAAACTGAGACCTGGGAAAGACTTTAGCTTAAAAAAGCTTAGGTCTCCCACTGCATCTCAGGCCATCTCCAATCATCCTGATCTATGTCTTGCCATTGAACCCAGATGGATTTGGAAGACACTGCGAGGCTGGTGACTTTGCACAGCCCTGCCTCACTCAAATACAATTCACTTGAAAGCCAAGACATCACCTTCCTGATGTCATTGGACCTTTCAGAACGAAGGCCCTTTCAGAACAACAATGTGAACTGGATGATCACTGTGGTTGGTAGACCTGTTTCGATTCTATATTTCTATCCTTCTTAGCCTTTATGTTCTATGTGACTTTTATGGATTGGGCAATGAACTCTAGTGGGAGAGCATTTAAAACATTTAAAAGATTGTATTAAATACCCTCATGCCAACCTCCTTTAACCAACTGGTCATTGAGTAATCTGGGATTTTTTTTGGGGGGGGGCGTGTCTTGTTTTTATAGACCTAATCCCTCCCAATACTCAGTCTATTTGGGGGCTATCCATACACACCTATGAGTGTACCAAATGTTAAGATGGTTCTTATTTCATAAGAAAGGCCAGATCTTCTGTACATGACCTGGAGTAGATTGAGCCTGGATTAGGTCTGGAAGGGATCTGGAAGGGTATATAGATAGAATCATCTCTGTTCCTGGCTTCTATAGTTTTCAAGAAATATGATAAATTGCTAGGCATGTCACAAAGAGTCATCAACTATGAGAAACTATTTTTCTGGTTGCACTGGTTTCCCTTACCATAGTTTAAAGCATTGAAATCACCATTTGAAGTCCATTCATTGTTTATCGATAGAAATCATTTGAATTTGGGAGGCTGGCATTGATATTATATATGGTCTAATTTTGTCCATGGGAATTCAAAGTAGGAGGGCTCTGTGTGACCAAGAAAATGCTTTTCTTTCTTATAACAAACAAGGAAGTAAAAACACAATGAATTTAGAACCTAATTAAAAATGAGGGCTTGTCATTGTCAAGCCAGCTGTTAGCTACTGTATTGTTACTTAATTTGGCAAATAAAACATGGTTAACAAACATGGTTAAGAGGGAATTAAAACTCAATGCAGGTGAGGAGATAATAAGGAAGCGAGCTGCTTTCTATGAGTTAAGGTCTCCCCACAGGGAAGAATCATGTCCCAGGATATGAGTAGAGCTTGCAGATGTAAAACCCCTGGTAGTGATCTGTGAGAAATAACAGGGATCCAGAGTGATAGTAGAAGACTAAAGACAAGGTTGTCACTTTCCAAAAAGAAAGGAAAAGAAGAGATGAGAAACAACAAACACATTTTTAAAAATTAACTCCATAAGCACGCATTTGGGGAGAGTTAACTTAAGAGAAATTAATTTTGAATCAAGAAGTATTTATTAAATATTCACTATGTTCATTTCTCTCCAGGTTTCACTCCACTCTCCCAGACTTTCTCTACAATGCTTCAGTAACTTCTTTAGAGTGGAAGATAGCACGATTCCTAACATTCACACATTTCAAGTACACACACACACACACACACACACACACACACCTCTTCCTCTCATTACATGCTTCTTACAAGAACCTCCATTTTAAGATGGGCATGTAAGCCAATCACATCTTTATTCCTCTCCAGGCTGAACTCTTCATTCACCTTGACTATTTCTACAAAGCTTCTGCCCTATGCATCATCACACCTTCCTCTCCCTACCCCCTTTCAGTTTCTGTTTATGGGATATTTCCCTTCAACAAGTGTTAGCTTCTTGAGGTCTTGTGGGACCTGGAACATAATAACCATTTTAAAAAATACTTGGCTTTTGATGTCGTTTGGTTTTCAAGATACTAAAGTTCTTTGGATATCAAAAGAAAAATCATCATCAAAACAACAGTTGTTTCCCTCAAGCAGCTTACATTCTCTTGGTGACTACCTCCAGGTAAACAGTGAAGTAAATAAAAAAGTAACTTCCTGGTGTAGAGGAAGAGCCTTAGGAACTAAAGGAAACATCTGGGAAACACTACTTTTTGAGGAGAGTCTTTAAGGAAGATAGGGTTTCTGAGAGGTGGAGGTGAAAACAGAGGGTCCAGGATGGAGGACTGCATATGCAAAATCATGAAGGCAGGAGAGGAAATGTTCTGTATTTGGGAAAACCAAGTTTATATAGAATTTAGCATTCATGAGGGAAACACACCCAAACAGATAGTCTGGAGTCAGACTATTATAATTTTTTTTTGACACTAGTTTGGGAGTGGATGGTCACTAATGGGCCTCATCCATAAAATGATCAGGGGTGGAGCTTTGACTTGCTCCGTTTTTGACATGGGCTAGTTGAATCCTCCCATGGAAACTAAATGACCCTCTGCTCTTGGGGGCTCACCATACTGATGGAAAAATTAGCATGGATACTCACTCAGCCTTAGCCCACTGAAGTTCAGAACTCCCTAATTCAAGCTATCCACTGACAGCCTTGTAAAATAGCAAAGATTACAAGTGTGTGCCTCCATACCTGATCTAAAATTGGGTTATAATGCAAGAGGAGCCCATAATTTATTCAAGAGGCAAGAAAGAATGTTTAAGTTACTGGAACATGAGGACAATTTAAGAGTCACATGGACAAACTTGTATTTTAGAAATATCAATTTGGAAGCTATATAGTCAAAAATAGGGGAGAGTGGAAGCAGGCAGTAAAAACACGAGGGGAGAGAGGAGGGGCTGAATTAGTGAGGTGGCCCTGTGAAAAAAAAGAACAGGATGGATGCTAGCAATGTTATAGGGGTAAAATTGAGGAGTCTTGGCAACTGTTTGGTTATAGGGAATGATGGCAGGAGAATAATGAAATATTCTTCCAAGAATGAAATAGTCTTCCAAGAATGAAAATGTGGGCAACAATAAAAATGGTATGAACCTGAACATTGAGATTTAAATTTAAACAAGCAAACAAACAAACACAATATAAGATTAAAGTAAGTCATCAGTCATGAAAATGTTCATGGAAATTTAGACTGCGATAATAAAAGTCTAGTAGCAGCAACCTTGACTGAACCACATTTGGAGTATTGTGTTTACTTCTGGGTGTCTCCTTTTAAAAGACACACTGGCAAACTAAAGTGCATCTGGAGAGGGGTAGGTTGAATGAGGCGATTTCTGGTAATTAAGATATATGAGGAATTATTGATAGAATTGGGGTTATTCAGTCTAGAGATGATAAAATGAGGATGGGGAGAATGCCAGTTGTTCTTAAAGTCTTGGATATTTATTCTTTTGAGATAGTTAGATAACACAGTAGATAGAATGTTGGGCCTAGAGTCAGGAAGACCCTGGCAAGTCACTTAACTGTCTGCCTCAGTTTCCTCAACTGAAAAATACTGAGCCAGAAAGGGGGAGAAGGATTTATGTTGACATGAAGAGCAATCTTATGTTACATATTGTAATGGTGGGAGAGGGCCAAGTCTGGCCATTGCTGTGGAAGGGGAAGAGGAAAGGAAAGGTGAGAGGGAAGGGGAGGGAAGGGAAGGGGAAGGAAGAAGCATCTATTATGCACCTACAATGTGCAAGCCCTGGGCTAAGGCTTGACAAATATGTCATTTGATCAGAAAGACTAGTGAAGGGGAAAAAAAACCTAGATTTTAATCTCACATTAATTACTGGAGAAAGATTCAGAAATCTTGAACCAACCACTTAGTAGCTGCTGTTCATGTAGCCTTAAAATAACCAATTCCATCTTTATTACAGTACTTGGTATATAGCCATTAACCTAATTAACTCCCAAACCTAGTAATTAACTGACCCATGAAGGCACAGGCCACTGAATAAATGAACTTTTCAAGATAAAAATCTCATTGATTTATTCTCAGTAATTCCATCATTTTGAAGTGCACCCATATCTTGAATTTTGCATAAAGTTATGTGAATTATACAATTAGGCAATATACATTTAGCTACAAGTCAACAGACTGCAGATTGGGCTGCCAATTAAGGCCGCCTGTTGACTACCACTTCAGTGAAATATGATGTGGAGGGGAAAGGATGATCTCATCAAGTCTGCATCAGCCTTTGGGCTAACAGGTTCAAGTCTGTATCTAGTGGCCAATTAAACCACAGAAAACTAGACAGGGCATACCTGGGTCGCTGACCCCTGTGGCAAGCAGCAGTGTGTATATTCACTTCTCAACTGACAGGAACCATAGTGATTTACAAAGCTTTGGGAGGAGTGTGTGTGCATGTGTACATATGTGTGTGTATGTGTGTGTGTGTATGCACGTGTGTGTGTATGTTTCATGACTCTCAGAAAAAGAATGCCTAGGAGAAGCTGTAAGCATCTCTGGATTAGATCCCTTCTCCAAAAGAAAAAAATATGGTGGACAGGAAGATAAAGCAAATTAGAGAGGTTACTCATTTCCTTAAGTCACATTTCAGATAATGGTCTAAAAATGCAAGAGTCTCTGGAATGTCCAAAATATTTTCCCATTCTTTAATAGAAAGAATATAAAAGTCATTCAGAAAAGGGAACTGGCTAATTTCTCTTATGTACAATACCTCTAATGCCTTTTTCTACGTAGTTTTTAAGGGACAGTTTGGACCTGACAGTAAACTGTCAAAGGCTTAATTAAGGTCCATTGGCATACGTCAACAGAGGCAGACAGCACAGCAGATAGAATATTGAACTTGGAGAAGATCTGGGTTTGAATCTTGTCTCTAGCATTTTCTAGTTGCGTGACCCTGGGCAAGTTGGGGAGAGCACCTACTCTCAAGTCAAAGAATAAGTCTTCAAATCCTACCTTTGTTGTTTATTACCCGTGTAACTTTGGCTTAACCAACAGAAACCTCAATTTCCCTATTTGTAAAATAGCAAGAGAGTGGACTCTAGATGGCCCCAAGCTTCCTTTCAATTCTAGATTTACAAGTCTAGGTCAACATAAGTTTTTTTCATAAACCTAAGCAAGGTGGTTAACCACTTCTAAACTCAGCTTTCTGTTTTGTAAAATGATCAGATAGTCACCTAACTAACAGGGTTGCTCTAAGGAATAAGTGAGCTAATTTATATAAGGCACTTTAAAAACCTTAAATCACTATGTCATGTGAAATATTATTATAGAAAGAACTTCTGTTCATTTATCTATTAAATGAGAAAAAATAAAATTGTCTACCTCAAAGGATGAGCATGAGACATGTGTCCAGAAAGTAAGTAACATACTTTTAAGCAACGTACTTATCCATCTTTTAAGTACTTTCTAAATATTCTTTTTTGGCACAGTGATGCAAGCAAGTGAACTACTACCGTGGCTTCATTCATTCAAAATGAAATTCGGTATTTTGTTCTTGTTCAGGAGTTTTAGTCAAGTCAGACTCTTCATAACACCCATTTTGCTTTTTTTGGCAAAGATACTAGACTTGTTTATCATTTTTTTTTTCTCCAGCTCATTTTACAGAGAAGGAACTGAGGAAAACAGAGTTAAATGACTTGAACGTGGTCACATGGCTAGCAAATGTCTGAAGCCAGATTTGAACTCGGGAAGATGAATCTTCCTGACTCCAGAACCAGCACTCTATCCACTGTGTGCCATCTAACTGCCCTTTAGAAATCTGGTTGCATGCTAATTCAGGGCTCTAAATTGGCAGGGGATAATCCATTGGGAAGATATTTGCTTCCCAATGTCATTGTCTCTGTGGCATAGACAAAAGAGTAATGCAAACTACTGAGACTGGGATGGTGCTTAAAGTTGCATTTGCCCTTCAACTGGAATCTTAACTCAGCAGCTGGGTGATTCAATGGAGTGAATACATAAATTGGAAAAGTCATGAAAATCTGAGTTGAAATGCTACCTTCAACACTTTCTTGCTATTTGACCAAATATTTTAACTTCTTTCAGCCTTAATATCTACATCTGTAAAATAGGTGTAATGATAGCACCTACCTCACAGTGCTCCTGTGAGAATCAAATGAGATAATATAAAGGATTTTGCAAACCCTAAAGTGTTAGATAAATGCTCATTATTACTGTTATCATGTTAATATCTTACAGCAAGTGATATATGAAGAATTTACTGGTTAAGAAAGAACGATTTCAATGGGAAAGACTGCATGGCTCCAGCAGCACAGGATTAGTGATCTGGAGACAACATGGTAAGTTTTCTTAGCACCAATTTTAAAGATTAGAAATCAATGCCCAAATATTTATCATTTCCCCTAATAACCAAATGTGCAGCTGTCATTACCAAATAGATCCAGTTGTCTTTGAAGTTATATTACAAATGATTTTGCATAAATCTCAAATTTACTATCTGGAGGCAGAAAAGGAATGAGTTATTAGAGTCCAAAGAAACATGGGCTTAAATTCTACTTGTGAAGCTTAGCATCACAGATTGAGAAGCAGAGATGAGAGTACATCCAGTCCACACCTTCAATTGTACAAATGAGAGATATAAGAACTGTAGAAGGTAAATGTCTAGCTAATCCAAGGAAGGTATAGATAGTAAATTAAAGAGGTGAGATTCAAATCCAAGTCTTCTGATGAAATCGATCTGCTTTTTCTTTTTTTAAATATATGGTGTTTCCTCTTGTCTCCTTGCCATCTCCATGACCACAGGTTAGTTACTTTATATCTCGGAGCACCAGTTTATACATCTAAAAAATTGCGATAAGACCAACAATACCTAAACTACCTGAGAGTATTGTTTATAAGGATCAGTGTAACAATGAATTCAGTACCTAGCACAGTGCCTGATACATTGTAAGCACTTAAATGAACATAACTGAATTCTAGCTAGATCACACTAGAGACGGTGGTGTGGAAGGGATAGAGAGGAGAGGACCATGAGGCAAAGTGCCCTATTGAGAGGCTATTACAATTATCCAGGTAAGAGGCAATGCTGTCCTGAATTAAGATGGTGGCTATATGACTGGAGGGAAGTGGACAGATGGGAGTTATGGTGGAGATGAGACCATCAAAATTAGGCAAAAATGACTGGATATGTGGAGTTTGGGGCAGTGAAGGGTTGAGGATAATATGAAGATTGTAAAGTGGGGTGATTCAACAGTAATAGGGAGACTTAAGAGAGGGATGGGTTGGAAGAGACAAAATGAGTCTGGTTTCAAACACATAATGTTTTCAGATATTTCTAGTTCATCCAAATGGATGTCCAATAAACCTTTGGTGGTATAGGACCAGAGCTCAGGCGGAGACTAGTATCGGATAGATAGATCTGGAAGATATCTCCATAGAGATGATAACTGAACCCTTGGGAGCAGACAAGAAAATCAAGGAAGAGAAAAGGGAGAGAAAAAAAGAGGGCAGCAAGGTAGACTACTTGACAGAGTACTAAGAGCTGGAATCAGAATGAGGAATTCAAATCCTCTCCCCAACATTGACTAGTTGTGTGATCCTGCGCAAGTTATCTAACTGCTATTAGCCTCAGTTTCCTCATCTGAAAAATGGAAATAATACAATCACAGGGTTGTTTTGAGGATCAAATGACATATTTGTAAAGTGCTTTGTAAACTTTAAAATGCTACATGCTGTTGCTGTTGTTGGACACGGAAGAGAGCCTTAGGATATATACATTGTGACAGGACTTAACACAGATGAAGGTCCATCAAAGGATGCTAAGAAGATGCTATTAGACAGGAGGAGAACCAGGAGAAAATAGGGTCAAGAAACCTTTCTTTATTTCTCTTTATTACTCCTAAACTAAATATTCTCAAGCTTCCCAAGTACCTTTATCCTGGGATCTGGTAAAAATCTGTGTTCCCCCAGTCTTTTTATTTGTGGCTTTATAAATGCTGACCCTCCCCTCTGAGACATTTCCTTTCCTGGCTAAAGTGTTCTAATTTTTACAGGCAGATTAGCCTGTGTGTCACAAGGCAGTGAACAAAGGAAAAACATGGATCCATAATGATTCTTGTTCCCTAAGAGGGGACTGAAATTAACTACTCATTTCACTACACAGTAGGGACTCAATAAATGGTTGTTAAATAAATGAAGGAATGTTTAGTCAACCCTGTGTTTAAAAGAATGGGAAGTGAGGAGTGCTGGATTTGTAGTCAATACTTAGGTTTAATTCCTGGCTCTGGCCTTAGTACCCATGTGAGCATGGGCAAGACACTTAGCCTTTTGAGGACTGAGTTTCCTTACCTGTAAAATAAAGAAATTGACCTACATGAGCTCTCAAATCTATTCCATTTCTGATTCTCTATTGCTATCTTTTCCCCCTGCTGTGTTAGACTCACCATAAAGTTTAGATTTGGAACTACCATCCCCCTATCCATATTAAGTTTAAACATTTATTGACATCTATACTTAAAATTTGGTACAGCTACATGGCACAGTACACAGAATGACAGATCTGGAGTGAGAAAAATGAGTCTTCTTGAGTTAAAATCTGATCTCAGATACCTACTAGCTATGTGACACTGGGCAAGTTATTTAACACTGCCTCAATTTCCTCATTTGTAAAATGAGCTGGAGAAGGAAATGGCAAACTACTTCAGTACCTTTGCCAAGAAAACCCCCAGTGAGGTCAGGAAGAGTCACATATGACTGAAAAATGTTTATATTTTGGGTATATGATTTTTGTACCTATGTGTGTATATGCTATTTCTCCAATGGAACATAATCATGTTGAGGGAAGGGAATATTTCATTTTTTATCCCTTTAAGACCAGAGCCTAGTAAAGTGGCAAAGAGGACTGAAGTTTACACTGACTCACATTCTCCCACGTCTGGAATGCACTTCCTCATTATCTTTCCTCTTAGAATTCCTAATTCAAGGACAATCTTGCATACAAAGTTTTTCATGAGCTCCCCAGCATCCAGCATCCATCTTCACTTCCAATTGCCTTTTATTTATTCTGTGCCTATTACTATAGATACAAGAGAAAGCATGGTGTAGAGAGCTGATGTCTAAGGCAGGAAGACAGGGGGAGAATTCCTGCCCTTGACATGCAATAGCTGAAAAGAATTTTAATCACTCTGGGAAAATCATTTAAATTTGCAAGTCTCTCAGTAACTCAATAAGACTTTAAGTTGAAAAGTAAGTGCCAGCCTTCATTTGGGAGATATATTTTCCTTGCCCCCAAATTCCCTAAACCAATGAAATTACAGGTCCCATCCCTTTCCCTCTATACCTTCACATATGGTCATTTTGTTCCCTAATGTAAAGTACACTATCTTTTTAAGTACCTTTGCACCAAGAAAGAAAAATTTATTTTTTTAGGATATGGACTGATTGTGCTTTTGCTTTAGTAACCCCAGCATAGGATATAAAACATGAATAAATTATTGTTAATTGGTATATAAGTACTTAAAACAAATGTTTGCTGATTCACAGATAATAAATCCTTATTGTTAATAATGTTGTTGGAGATGTTTGGTAGTTTCCATCATATCTGACTCTTCGTGACCCAATATTGAAGTTTTCTTGGCAAAGATACTGGAATGGTTTACCATTTCCTTCTCCAGCTCATTTTTACAGATAAGGAAATGAGGTAAACAGGGTTAAGTGACTTTTCCAAGGTTACACAGTTATTGTCTGAGGCCCGATTTGAAATCATGGAGATGAATCTCCCTGACTACAAGCTGAGCATTCTATCCCCTACACCACTTAGCTGATAATAAGAGTTGCCAGTATTTATTTAACACTTTGAAATTTGTAAGTTTCTTTTTTAGGAAAACCTAATGCCCACTAAAAGAAAATAAACTGTAACATTGTTTTCAGAACATATTTAAGTATGTAAATTAGGTTGAATGCATTAGATTTTATTCTGTGATATAAACACCACGGTGCACACAGTTTGGCATAACCTTTTTACTTTACCAAAAAAAAAAAAAAAAAAAAAAGATAGATGGAAACATTTACAAATCCTTCCTCAGGTTTTTTTTTTTTTTAATCACAACTGAAATCAGCAATTGTGTGCCCACTTCTCATCTCTGAATACTATATGAGCTAATATTACCTAGAAATTAGAATTTACCTAGGAACTGAAATTAACCTAAGTTAGTTCCTCAGTTTTTAAAAATACACAACAGTGATAACTTAGACCACTGTGGCTTTTATTATTTAAGACAATTTGAGAAAAGCAAATGTTTGTTTCCTCCCTAGGGAACAAGAATAATTTCTTGTCATCATCCAGTATCAAAAATAATTCACAGTTTTATCACCTTTATCTAATGGTAAAATTAATCCCTTCTACACCTAGATGAGCTTTTTTTTTTTTAATATTCAGTAGTTCCAAAAGTAACCATGTCTAAATTTAGACTGTGCCTATACCAGCATAGCTAGGTGCTAATACAAAATATGTCAACATACTGGCTGAAGTCCATGTGCTAACGAAAAGAGACTATTATAAAATGTTTGCCAACATCATTCTTAGAAATTTTGCTACCATACTGTGTTGTGAGAGACCCTATTGATTCTTGAATATTTATCATATTCCCTATGAAGAAACAAACATCAATAGATGTGTACAAGGTGTTTTCCAATTTTGCTTTTTAACGTCCTAAAACATAAAGGACATTCCCATCCTATTTCAAGCATTTTTTCTTCCCCTGAATTTTCATTTGCATAACGAATTTTATCGTCTTTGACAAGTTACACATATACCTGCTTCTGTGATGACGACAGATTTTCCCACTCTTCATTTAAGAGCTTCATCATTTCCTGTGATAAAATTCCTTTTTCTTCCTTAACATGTTTAGAAATAAAACATACTATAACCTGAGCGAGGTTTTTTGGGGTTTCCAAAGATGATTAACCTTTTTTCTGCTTTATTATTTCCTTTGTAGCCTTTGTGCCACGCACGCTTCTTTTCTTCCAACAAAAGTTTATTTTATTTTTTTCCTTTTTAGGATGGGTTTCTGCTTTGTATTTAAATGACTCTTCTTTGTGTGTTTTAAAATCTGTCTGAGTAGCTTCTCTGTGACTGTGGAAGCTACCTCCAAGCTTTAGCAGCTTCTGAATGGTCTCAGGGTTTCTCCAATCTGGATTTTGTTCTATGAGCGTTGGCCCACAGGCCACGTGACACACTCGAATGCCCCGCCCCCGAGTTTGCGCCTATGAGAGGGGAAGTTCAGGTTCCCTGTCACATGCAGGACGTTGTGGGAGGAGAAAAAAGAACCACTTCCAGTAGGGGAATTCTATACATTTCTTTACAAATATGGTGGCCTTTCGTCAACCCTCCTTCACAGATAGGTGCTATTATTATTCCCATACAACATCTAACACTCACCTATCTCTTAGATGTTTCTTTGGTCTGATTGATGTGATGGTTAATAAAATTTCAATTCTTGCCCTAATAATTATAATAACCTCCAAGCAATAAAGCAGCCAGATCATTATTCCCAAGTTGTTGGCCTTCCCATTCCAAGAAGACTCATTCAGGGGTCTCCAATTTACTGTTCTTGATCTTGCACCAAGCAGAGATGTTTCCATTCCAGGGTCACCCACTTGGACTCTTCCTCTCTCAGAGGAGTCCTGGGATACAGATTTTTTTGCCTTCTGCTCACTTTGTCTCTTATTTCCTCCATTTGCTTTTTCATCACCAGAAGAGAAATGCTAAAGCGACAATTGCTGGTGCTCCTCTAGCTCAAATTCTTTCTATAGCTGTTACTTAAATTTCCTCTACAGACTTTATTAAAATACAGGAAAATGGAATCTGGGTTAAATGGGACCTAAAAGTGACCTTATGCAGAATGGAAATCAAAACCATTTCCCAGGTTTTTTTTTATTTTTTTGGTGACTGGCTTTTCAACCACTACTTAACTAGTTAGATCAAGATAGGCTTTTCCTGCTCCCTGCAGAACGTCTTGGTGTCAAAAATGATGAAAATAGTATAAGGGTAAAAGAATACAGAAGCTTACTTGAAGTATTTATTTATGGCTCAACACATGTTTCTCTTACTTTTGTTTTGTAAATCTTATAGATTTAAAATAAACTCCTAGATGGGGATGAGAGGTTGTAGCACTAGGTCTATAAATAATGCAGCTTACAAAATGCAAATGTTTTCTGTAGTCTAATGTTTCAAGATGTATTTTTTTTTGGTTTTTCAGCTCTGTTAGGAGAAAGTGGTTTTGTACATTTCCTTTGTGATTTTTTTATCTTGATCATTTAAGTTCTAAAGAAAATATTTATAAATTGAAGCTTGTATGTCTGATTTGCCAAAGAAATATATTCAATAGTATATTAGAAGAGGATTGTGCAAAAATTAAGGGAAGGATTATTTACTTTAGACTTGCAAGTCTTAAAATATAAGGGGGGGTGATAATTTAGTCACTTTTCAACAATATTCTGATGACTAAAATTTGGATTTAAATTGTTGTAATATAATCAAGTCCACACATCCATATATAGCATCTTGCACGTAAGGGCTTTGAACAGTTCTCAGAGAAGTGCTTAGATACATTCAATACTTTATGGTTCACCTATTGTTAAGATACAAAACCCATAGCCTTATAAATACTCAAAGCATCTGAGCTCATCAATGTGAGGCATTCTCTTACTTTGCAGATTTCCATCCCTTGATGAAATTGCAGAGAAACCTTAGAGAATTGCACAAGGATCATAGAGATAAAATAGTTTGTCCAGTCATATAGCTGGAGTAGCTAGATGCTACAGTGGATAGAGCAGTGGACTTGGAATCAGGAAGGTTCATCTGGCCTCAAACATTTACTAGCTGCGTGACCCTGGGCAAGTCATTTAACCCTGTTTACTTAGTTCTTCATCTGTAAAATGAGCTGGAGAAGAAAATAGCAACCAGTCTAGTATCTTTGCCAAGAACATCCCAAATGGGGTCACAAAGAGTTGGACACTTTATAACTAAGGAAAGCTATGGATAAATTTGAATCCAGACCAGCCTTATACCAAACCAAGAGCGCTATAAAATATGCCAACCTGCCAAGGAACTTTCAATAATTTCCCTTAAACAGCCAGATTTGGCAGGGAAGTACATAAATAGACATGAGTATGAAGGCACATGTAATCACTTCTGTATGTGTCTGTGATTCAGTTTTCCTGTGATGCTTAGGAAAGGTATGGGAAAGAAAGAGGACAAGAAAGAAGAATAGAAAAGGAGAGGGAAGAGAGAGAAAGGGGGGTGAAAGGGGAGGAGAGGAAAAGAGGAGAGGGCTGGGCAGAGGAGAGAAGAGGAGAAGGGAAAGGATTGGAGAATGGAGAGAAAGGAACAGAAGAAAAATACTGGACTTGGATGGACAGTTACAGTAGGATTGCTCATGAGAGCCCCCAGATAGCCCAGAGCCAGATTCGAGCAAATTTATTGTAAACAACATTACTTCCTACGTAAGTGAAATTTGATGGAGAGTTAATGTAAATTACACAATTCATATCAAAGTTTTTCTGATTTGCCTGACTCTTGTCGAGAAAGCCAGAAGCAGAATTCTGCAGAATTTAAAGTTTTTGCGTTGGCCCAGAGGGAAACCAGTCAAGAGAGAACTGAAATAAGTTAAGTAGAAGGGGAAAGGAGGGAAAATAACAAAAATCTTTCAAGATGAGATGCTTCCTGCTCTTGGCTTTCTAAGTTCATTGAAAATGCTTTCTTTGTGCATATCACTAATAATACAGTCCTAGAAATCAGTTTCTGGATGCTTGGCAATGATAATTATTCTGAGAAAAAATATATATACATGTTATCACATCGGACTGTATTGAGTTGGAACAATTAAAATGGCAAAAGTTTAAAATATGGACTTGATTCACAAATTGAAAATCAAGTGGAATGAATATTTTGACTTTCAGTGGAATGCTACTTTCATATAATGTGGCATACAGACAGTAGAAATATATGGTACCTTTTAGAGGCTGAAAACTGGTAAAGGAGGGCTGTATTTCTATAATAAGTGCCAATTATGAAACAGTAGTGATATAGGTTGTAAAAGCAGGTGGCTGGGAGGCAGAAAACATCTGGATAAGAGGAGGGGAAATTCCATCACTCATGGATGTTTCCCAATATTCTGGTGTTTGATTTTATGTAGATAAGACAACCAGATGAGTGATGGGCTTTCTGAGATTCCATCTGCTTGTTTGACAAGGCATAGACAGCTAAGATACATCAATCCCTTTGTTTTAACTTTGCATAATTCTTTTTTAGAGATTTAATTTGCACATTCTTTCAATACATGGGTTTAATATTTTTGGTATATTTTCACCCTGTCTATGGAGGGTAGATCCCATATCTATAAAACAGATTTGCAGTACCAACTACACAAAGTTCTTTTCAAATACATTTGTTCACTCACTCATTGTCATGTCAGAATTAAGTTCCTACTCAGTATAAGACACAATTATAGGTGCATGATAAATAGATGATGTCTTTAAATTAAATACTCTTTTCATTGTTATAGATTACGACTTCTCATCTCGTCTAATTGTTTGAGTCTGCCAATAGACAGTCTTCTAGGCTTTTGTACATTTCATGTTCAGTTTAAGACCTGGCCTGTCCTCCACAAATTCCTAATGTGTTATCTCATTTTAATGTGGAGGTTACCCCGTATTCTCAAAGGCTATGTCTGTAGAGTGACAACTCTGGCAGATTTTATGCATCTGGAAACCTTTACAGAAATTATGGAGTAAAGACAATGGGAAACTCCCTTTTCTATCAATCAAGACAGTTATAGGATTAACAGAAGAACTCAAAAATGTGGTGATTAGTCATAGGCATGTTTGAAAAGGGCAGTGTAACAAAATGAAGATAACAATCCGTAAGGAAGAGATACAAGAGGGAATGATGGGTCCTGCAGACAGGTGCAGGCGATTCAGTGGAAGGGAAGCCCAGCATGAGAAAATATCATCATCTCTGGGGAGAAGCAGCAAATTTAGCATCAGAGGTGGAGAACCATGGGAGCTGGGAAGGAATATGGAATTACAGTGAATCCTAACCTGTTGCTCAGAGATTAAATTAGAAGCAGTATTCTTCTAGGATTTAAGGTAAATTATCTGGAAGTTGGGTCCTCTTGTACTGGGCAGCATGGGGATAGGTGGGAGATTCCACCCCTTTATATGTGGGAGATATTCTGTTGAGATTAACTTTGTTATTCTGCACTCGTTTAAAGCTTCACTATTTGATTTCTGGCTCTTAGTAGAAAATATCATGGTATGTGGGGGCAGACCCTTACATCACAATAATTGCCAGGTATACCAGCACACAATTCTGTCTCTCTTTTTCTATATAGATCTTGCATTTCAAAACTGCATTCAATATGTGATTCTATTGATCTGGTATTCCCTTCAGTAGTTTGGATCATAATGCATATACATCTTTTAATTAGCTGTGAGGCTTGTCTATCTCTAAATACACCCCAAGGGATTCACACAGCAAGCTAGGGGTTTTCCTCTATCTCTTGTAACAATATTTACATACCGGTAGAAGGGCAAAAGGAAACAAGCAAGTATTAAGTGCCTACTATGTTCCAGGTAAGGTGCTAAGCCCTTTACAAATAAAACCTCATTTGATCCTAGCAAGAACCTTGAGAAATAGGTGGTATTATTATCTCCATTTGCATTTGACAGAACTAAGGAAAACAGAAGTTAATCTTCCTTGCTCATGGTCGGTCACCCAACAAGTTAAGTGTCTGAGGCCCATTGATCTTCCTCCTCCAGGCTCATTGGCATCGGGAGCTCCATTGTACTATCTCAGCCACCATGTATTACTTGGATTGTCTATTTATGATTCTTTTCTCTTACTACGTGACCAGCTATTTTCTTTTCTACTCATGTATTTTCTGAATAACATTGTTTATCAGTCAACAAGCCTTTAAAAAGTGCCTACTATGTGTTAAGTAGTCTGCTGTCGTTACAAGGACAGGTTAAACATTTCCTGCTTCAAAGAGTTAACATTCTAATATAGAATCAGTCGCTTATATGGATATACACAAAATCTGTATGAAGTGCAAGGTAACCTTACACAGGAAGTCTTCTGTTCCTAGAAAGTAGTGGTAGGAGGGGGAGTGAAGGACAGGAAAGACCTTGTGCAGATGATGATGCTAAAGCTGAGTCTGGAAGGGAATTCTGGGATTTCAAGTGATGAAGGCAAAGAGGGAGATTCTTCATTGGAAATAATTTGCATGCTAACATTATTTATCTTTCCATTACCTCTCTAGTAACATGAAACTTTCATTTTCCTGAGATTGTGAATTCCATAATCTATAGTCATATATATATATATATATATATATATATATATATATATATATATATATATATATATATATATATATATATATAGCATTGTCAGAAAAAGAATGTCTTTTAAAAATGGGAAGAAGGTGGAGGTTATTAAAAGCACCAACTATTTATAGTGTCTCTTTTTAGGGTGATGAAAAGCTGGAAACTAAGGGTGCCCATCAAATTAGGAATATCTGCATCAGTCATAGTATGTAAATGTGATAGAATATTACTGTGTTATAAGAAAGGGTGGAGAAAGTGGTTTCAAGGAAACCTGAAAAAATTTCCACAAAATGAGTGGAATTATCATGAACTGATGCAGAGGGAAAAAAAGCAAAGGAATAATTTATACAATAATAACAACATCATAAAGAAAAACAACTTTGAAACATTGAAGAACTATGGTCGATGCAAGGATCTGTCTTGGTTGCAGAGCACTGAGGAGGGAGCATATGCTTGTCCTTTCCGAGAATGCTGAGAAGCTGAGAGAATGGGCCAAGACATGGATTATTTGTTCGTTTTTGGTGGTCATTGCTGGGGATTGTCTTGCTTGTTAACAAGCGTTTTATTTTCTCCTTAGGAAAGGAAAATATAGTTTCTTTAGGATCTTATTCACTGTCAAATCATATTATCTTTATAAAACAGAGGCTTTGATGGACCATCTTGATGGGATGTCCATCCAACAGTATGTCATCTTTTGGACAATAGGCAGTGTTTATCCATTTTTTCCTTTGTGGATTGTTTGGCCAAACTCTTGAAAGCATTTGAGTCAGTAGAGAAATATGCAATTTTAAAATTCCTGCTCCAAGAAGTTGTCTCCCATGCCAATGTTAAAATTATTCTAAATTGCTTAAAAGATATATTAGCATAAATAACTGTCTGACAAGTCTCTGATTATTGTGTCATGATTCATAAAACATTTTATATTGTAAACTCCTTTAAGATAGATGCTGTCTTTTGCCAGCGCCTGGCACATGGTAGGTGATTAATAAATGTTTATGGACTGACTGAATAAAACAGTGAGAAGCATGCTTGCTCAAGGAAGTTGTCGTTATTATAGAAAATTTGCAGTGTAGTCATAGGAAGAGAGGAAATGATAGAGAAATCAAGAAGATTTCAGAGGAATGTCAGTTAAAAACCTATTTCTTTTTTTTTTTTTATCGTGCAACATTCTGTACATGCCCCAGCTTTATCTTCTTATTGTTTCAGAGATAACCACAAGCATTCCATTTGGGTTGCATTGAATCCTTGCGATGTCAGATTTCAGGATCAGTTAGTATTTCCATTGGAGACTTCACATTTCAAGATTTTGTTCCAATTTAGTTATAACTCATATCAGATTTGCCAAATGCTAAAAATATATGCTTCAAAAATGCCTTAAATCCATTTGGCTTAGTTAGACATGAGGCAGTCAAATAACTGAGGTTCATGGATTTTGCTATGTGTATTGTGGAGGGAAGAAAGGGAATTCCACTTCTTTTTCCTTTAATTATAAACTAATTCTAGCAGTTTGATCTCAACACTGACAGTGGGCAGGATTTTGGTAGGCTGTTATTTTCTAGTATGAACAAAAATATAAAATAAGTGGAGACATTTCTCTTTGAAAAGTTGCTCCTACCATTGGAATAGATTCTCATTCTGTTACCCTCCAGGTGTTCTCGATGAGCATATGATGTTGTAACAGCGACCAAGCAACATATTTTCAAGAAACAAAATTAATTATCTAAAGATCACTAGAAGTAGAAATGAGATCTCTGGAAGATCTCTTGTTGAGGCACATTACAAAGAAATGTTCTTTTTGTCAAGGAACTGGTCACCATTATATTTTATCTAAATATGGGCAAGCAGAACACTAAAACGTGATTGATTCATTAACCTTCAAAGTAGTGAGCCAAAATTGTGTGTATGTGCATGTGTACCTGTGCCCGTGTGCTCTCTTATGTTTCACTTGTTCTCAATTGAACATCAATCGTTTGGCTCAGAAAAGAAGGGAAAATAGCTGACATGGGTACTTATCCTTAGTTTTCTCTGTTGGGATGATGACTGAAGAACCATCCCTTGTTTCATTAGAAATGATCAGGGAAAGAAACACTTTCCCCAAAACGCTGACTGTGAAATGTCTTTCATAAGGAAATGTTGGCTTGCAACTGACATTCTTCCACATAGATGGCTGCAGGCAGAAGACTGAAAAGTTAACACTCTCCATACAGATGTTCAATCTAATATTGGAATTCAGGCTGAGATTGATTTACACAACGAGAAAAACTTAGACTACTCTCCTTTCTCCGTTTTATTGAAAGCCTTCACTCCTGAGTCAGGGAGCAGTTCTGGTTTAACCTGCATTACAGGTGGAAAACAGGTTTTGCCCTTCAGATACAAGAGTCCACTGTGCCTGCTTATCAATGTTAGTGTTTCTGCATTTAGGAAGGCCAGTTGTACAAGTAGGAAATAATGAATTATCAAATTATTTTGACAGTTCATGTACATGGAGAAGACCTTGTACAAAGCAGGAATGTGATCTCCTCCTTTTTGATTCAAGAGCTCTTTGGCAAATGGCCTGGCCTCATGTCATTAAACAGAATTCGACCCTGACTGGTCAAGGTAGGGTTTTGTGTGATATGTTTGTGATGCATTACCTTTTAAAAGGGTTGTCAGAGGGTAGTGTGGCTTAATGGAGAAAACACAGGAATTAGATGGGGAAAAAAAAGATACGAATAATTACCTGACATACTGTGTGACCCTGGGCAAATTACTTAACCTCTCTGTGTTTCAGTCATTCCATCTGCAAGTTTAAATAATTCCTTTTACAAAGACATAAAAACATTTGCTTCTCAGTACTTTACAAAAGTGGAGTGGAGATTAATGAGATAATGTGGATAATGTAACTTGAGCTTCTGTGTGAAAGAAAGAATAACATAGCACAGCACATAAAAATAGTATGTTCACAATAATGTTTTTTCTGACCTACATGTAAGAACTATAGAAATGTTTGATCTTTTTGGAATATAACTTCTAAATGGAAAGGGCTTCTTTCTCATGTTCTAATCCCAAGAGGTCCAAAACTTAATTATTTTTCTAATGAAGACTAGATTTTGATTTGAACATGGTAAAAAGTTCATCCATGTGACTCACATATTTGTATTAAAAATGATTATTATCTTCTTCTTTGGGGTCTGAGGTCATCTTGATAAATAATCAAAGCTAACCTTCATGAAATGAATCACTTTCTAATGCTCAGGGTGAATGTTAGAAAGAAAACATCCCCCTCAACTTGAAATGCTGGTGCTAGCTGCTGGAAGAATAATTAGAAAATTAATGAATTATGACTTTGTGTGTCTTTATTTCAAAATTATTTCTTCACTTAATTTACCTTTTACCTTTGTCAGAACTCTTACCATGTGAAAATATTAGATGAACTCAGTTTCTCAGCATGCAATGCAACGCATACAGGTTGTCCCAAAAGTCTTAGTACAATTTTAAGCTTGAATATTTAATTTTACTTTTTAAAATATTTTTCCTGAATCTAGAAAATAGGTATATAAACAGAAGTATGAAAAAAATTGTTAATTCTTCTTTTCTGCCAGAAACATTAATGAGCATTTTTTGTCTAGCAGAAAGCATGTCATTGTAAGTATAATCCTACCCCCACAGACATACACTTGCACTCTGTTACTAGAAATGATAAACAGGTGATTGCATATTTAGGGTGGCAATTTTTGTGAAATAGGCCAAAGGTCATGCAGCTGTTTTTCCTCTGGTTAATAATGCATTTATTTTTAAACTTCCCTTCTTAACTTAAGCTTTATAATATGTGTTCTCTGGCAAGTATCATTTATAGACTCATAGTTCTGAGGTGCTGGGTAAATCAACACTCATGAGTTTTAGTTTTATCATTTTTTTTTTGAAAAAAGCATAACATTATTTGAACTGTTTAGCTCTGAGGATTGTTGAGAAGCAAACATTTTGAAAATCTAAAAAGGAATATAGAAATATGAGGGATTATTATTATAAAACACATTTTGTATCATTATGTAAGATTATAAGTAACATCAATGGACAAAACAGCAAAATGTAGGAGAAGGGGAAAAGTGACCTACAGAAAGCTCGTCATGAGAACCAACTTATCTTCACTGTACTTGGTACAGTGCCTGGCAAACATAGTAAGCATTTAATAAAATGTTAATTGAATGAATGAATCTTGGAGAAATTTAGAGTTGAAAGTGGAAGAAGGGAAATACCATTTTGAAATGAAATGAATTACTGCAATCACTTCTCATCATGGAAGCCAATGGGACCAGTAATTGATGTCCTTTAAAGAAGTGGAAGTGGAAAGGATGTGCAAAAGAATACAAGTATGCAGAATGCCTGTGGCCTGACCAAGTACAACCCAGAGGAATTCTGCACTGAAAGTGATGCAGTTTCAAAAGTCCCTAAGGACTAATTTTCAAGAGATGAGTGAAGAGAAAATTTGAACTGAATGCAACAAGAGCACAGCCGACACTACTACTCCTTCTGTCCCACCAAAAGTTTTTGAGGCAAAGCTGACTCATCTGTACTTTCTTATTTCTAGAAAATCTTTTTGGAGAATGATCTACACACTTATCAAGGGAATCCTTGATGAAAATATGAGAATTGAAGAGGAAACTTATGAAGACATTTTTCTGTTGTTAGCCAAGTCTCTTTGGAAAACTATCTATACTTGGTTCCTTCACTTATTCTTTTCTCTCTTTCTTCTAAAGCTTCTGCAATTAGACTTCTTGCCTTCTCCATTTTTATGAAACTGCCCTCTCTGAGGTCACTATGGATCTCTAAGATGTCAAATGTAGTGGCCCTTTTTCACCCTTCATTGCTCTTGACCTCTTTGCAGTATTTGATATTGTCAGTTACCTTCTTTTCCTGGATACTATCTTAAAAAGTGATGGATTTATATTTTATCTTAAAACAGAGTATCACTTAAGTATATTGAGTAGGAGACCTGGGAAGGAATGACAGAGTGAGACCTTTGCTTTTAAAAATCATTTTGATTTTGTAGAGCATGTATTGGAATAGAGAAAAACTGAAGGCACTGTGACTATTTCAGAGGGGATTGAAAATAACCCAGAAAAGATATGATGAAGACTTGAACCAAGATGGTGGCTGGCTATGCATGTCACATTCCCCCTCCAAATTCTCTCCAGGTTATCTCCCTACCTGTCTGAAAGCTCTGTCAGTTTATTTCATTGAATTTTTATCCAGGTCATGCAAATTCATTTACTCAATTTGTGCTTTCTTGATACCAACTCCCACCCCGTCATTAAATCTGCTATTCACTAACCCTGACCTACTTGCTGTTTCATACCCAAGACTCTCCATCTCTGAATTCTGTCAGTTTTTAGTGGCTATTCTCCCATGCCTAATATACTCCTTCATCTCACCTCATGGCTTCCCTGACTTCCTTCAAATCCCACTTAAAGTCCTGCCTTCTGCAGGAAGCCTTGCCTTATCTCCCTTAATCCCAGTGCCTGTCTGAGATTATCAGTCTGAGATTATCTCTAAGACATACATATATACAATATGTACATATATATGATGTCATTTGTATATAGGCATTTATACATTGTCTCTCACATTAGCCTACAAGCTCCTTGGGAGCAGTGACTACTTTTGCATGTCTTTGTATCCCCAGCTATTAGCCCAGTTCCTGGCGCATAGTAAGTGTTGGATAAATCCTTGGTTGATTGTCAACTGTAGGCATCCCTTAAGGTTCTGTCAACCCCTCCTCTCTTCCTTCTGTGTTGTGCTGCTTGATAATTTCATCAGCTTCTGTGATTTCAATTATTATTGCCAGACAGATGTTTCCCAGGTCTATAAATGTAGCTCTTTACTTTCTGCTGAATGATAGTCACTCATCAAAAATTACTTATTACATATTTCAAACCAGATGCCCAATAGGCATCTCAAACTCACCATATCCAAAATAGAATCCATTAACTTTTCCCCAGAACGCAGACTTTTTCTGACTCTCCCTGTCATTGTCAAGGGCACCTATCATTATCCCAATCAATCAGGTTTGCAACTTCAATGTCATTCTCAATTCCTCACCATCACCCCACATATCCAGTCTTTGGACCAGCCTTACTTTTTCTAACTTCACAATGTCTCTTGTATATTTTCCCTTCTGTCTGCCCATATAGGTGTAACCATATAGCTCAGGCCTTCATTACCCATTGGTTGGGCTATTTTCAATAGCTTCCTAATTAAATTCCCCACCTCAAATCTCCCCACTTCAATATATCCTCCATGCAATCAAATTGAGTTATTTTATAAAAACTGCACTTGACCATATATGTCTGACTCTAACTCAATAATTTCTAGTGGTTCCCTGTTACTTCCAGGATAAACTACAGTCTTTTGTCATTTTAAGGTCTGGTTCCTTCCCATATGGACAGCTAGATGGCACCATAGTATATGGAGTGCCAGGCCTGACATCAAGAAGACTCATGTTCAAATCTGACCTCAGAGGCTTACTAGCTGTGTGACCTTGGACAAGTCTCTTAACCCTGTTTGCCTCAGTTTCCTCATCTATAAAATGAGTTGGAGAAGAAATGGCAAACTACTCCAGTATCTCTGCTAAGAAAACCCTAAATGGGATCATGAAGTGTCAGACAGGACTGAAAAAACAGCTGAACAACTCTTCCCATCTTAACACTCTTCTTCTACCTTACTCACAGTCTACCCCTACTAGTCTACTTTCTGTCTTTCACACACAGTACTCCATCTCCAAACTTCGTCCTTATGTAGAGGCTATTCCTTTTATGTGGAATATTTCTTTATTACCTCCACTTCTTTGAATACCTTTCCATCCTTTTAACTCAGATCAGTCACCACCTTCTGAAGCATCCTGGCTTCCAGACTTTTCCATCTAGTTTATAAGTACTGTATGTGAACCTGTCTATGTACTTGTTGTTTATACCTTTGGAACATAAACTCCTTGAGGGCAAATACTGTTTTTGTCTTTCTTCCATTGCTAGTGCTTATCCCCATGCAGGCACATAGTGGTAGTGCCCTTTAGTATTGGGTTAACTCTTTTAATTACCTGTGTGATGGCTACTCTTGCTCTCAAATTTCTTTTTATTTCCTACTTCAAAGGTTTTCTATAATTTTTTTTTTATGGCACAGAATTATTATTTTGCTTTCAGAAATTGGGGCATGCTGCAGTAAAGCATGAAGACTCATTTAACTGCATGCAATTACAATTCTGGGTATACCTAGACAAAATTATCTGAACACCAGGGAAACTCTTTAAGTACCATTGTTCTATTTGTTACTCTTTACCAGGTTTAGCTTCTCCAGTTTCTATAGTCCCCTTTCAGATATAAGTTTGATCATGTCCAGCCTTATGCAAGGTGTTTCTAGACTCAGCATTTTGCATACATATATATATATATATATATATATGTATGTATGTATGTATGTATATATATATATATGTATGTATATAGCTGTATTATATTCCAGGAACTGCGCTAAACACTGATTATAAAGATACAAAGTAGAAAGAAAGATAGTTCTTAGCCTCCAGGAGATTACATTCTAATGAAGAAAGAAGATTAAGAAAACTGAAAAAGGGAGGTAAGAACAGGAGGGGCCGTAGTCAAATGGCAGAAAAAAATCAAGAACTTAATCTGGAAAGGAATGAGACATGGCTTGCCCGAGGGCTCCCCTTGAACGGAGATTCTGGTAACAGCTATCCCATCAGGGGGAGAAACCACTGGAGCAGAAGGTACATTAAATGTGTGAATTTCAGGGCTGCAGTGAAGCCACTGGATAAAGAAGTGTCTGAGGATGGTAGAGAAAGACTAGAGCGATTTGCTCAGGGTCATACAATTAGTGATAAGCTGAATCAGGACTTACATCCAAGTCTTCCTCACTTCAAGTCCAGTTCTTTATCCAATATTATAAGCTGACTGAGTGACCACAGTTTCTCCTTGATGTGTGTTGTCCTAGGAAGTATTATAAAGGCACTGTCAGCATTTTGTGTCTAGCCCTCCTTTGGTATATAAAACCTAATCTGCCTCAAGGGTCATTGAGTCATCAACATATGAAGTATTAGTCCCTACCACCTCCTGTGTATTTCCTGGTGGTTTTATTAGTGAGTCTTACTACGCTCCAAAGAATCAGGAATCTGGGGGTCTGGGGTGACACATGGCTGATTGAACTGCCAATTCATTGCATACTGTGGCTATTTCCATTAAAAGGAAGCAAGAGGCTGCCATATGGCTTTTTTTTTCCTGTGAGCCCTTCTAATAAATCTCATTTCACTCAATAATATTAAGTCTTTCATGTAGTCACTTCCTGAAACTCTTAATTTGAACCAGAACAATGATAAACTTGTCTGTCCCTTGATACAAATACACAATCCAAACAGGAAAAAGAAAAACAAGTGGATGAAGAAAGCATATTGCTCTAATTATACATGAAGTTGGATAAGGAGCACCTTCCTAATATTTTTAACCAACCAGCCCTCCTCTCCACTCAAATAGCCATAACCCTGGGCCAACCCTTATCGGCCCACTCTTGGACTATTGCAGTAGTCTGCTGGTTTGTTCCCTGGCCTCCAGTCTCTCACCATGCCAACCTATCCATCACTCAACTATCGAAGTGATTTTCCTTAATCACAGACCTGACTGTTACACTCCTTCCTACATGTGGTGGCTCCCTGCTATTTCCAGGATCAAATGAAAAAACAACCTGTTAAATCCAATACAATCTAGCACCCTTTTACCTTTTGAGTCTCCTTACATTTACTCCCCTCCACATATTTAAGATACAGTGATACTACCTTACTTGTCATTCCTCAAACATAAAGCTCCACTGCTCTATTCAGTGTGTTTTCATTGGCTTCCTCCACTCCTGGACTGTTCTCTCTCCTCCCTTCCTTCTCAATTCCATTTTCTTCAAAACTCAGCTCAGATCCTACCATCTGCAGAGGGTCTCTTCAGTTCCCATTTCTCCTGCTCTTACCTTTTCTCTGAAACCACCTCCAATTTTACCTGCATATATCTTGTAGGTACATTGTTTTCATTCAGTTTTTCAGTCACATTCAACTCTTCATGACCCCATGGACCACACTATCTCTGGGGCTTTCTTGATAATAATACTGAAGTTGTTTGCCATTTTCTCTTTCAGTGGATTAAGACAAACAGAGATTAAGTGACTTGCCCAAGGTCACCGAGCTAGTAAGTGTGTGAGATCACATTTGAACTCAGTTCTTCCTGACTCCAGGCCTATCACTCTCTCCAATGAGTCACCTAAGTGCCTTGTATCATATGTAGTATGTACCATAGTGCTTTGCAATTTGCATGCCCCATTAAAAGGTGAGTTACTTGAGGGGGGGACTGTTGTATCCCCAGCACTTAACACCTTGCCTGACATATAGTAGGCTGTTGACTGGTAATAATATCATCAGGATTAGGCATTTCTTCATTTCACATATGAAGAAGTTGTGGCTCAGCTAAGTACCTCCTTTAAGATCACAAAGCAAGGAAGAGGCAAGAGCCAAAACATGAACCCAAGCTTTCTGGCTCTCATTTCAGCACTTTTTATGGCAGCATGCTGCCTCACTAAATATAAAGGCAAGGGAGACATAGCCAAGGCAGGTTTTACATATTTTATGAATAGGGATAAAGGAGATAAATGTAGAAGTCAAACAGGTTCCAAGATTATTCACACTAACATCCATGGAAAACACTGAAAGTCTTTCAGATCATGAATGAATTAAACAAAGAAAAGAATCTGATTCTTCCCTAACTTAAGTATCTGTAATGATATTCTGCTTTCAAATCCACTATGAGGTCAGATAGGAGTGTATTGTGGTGATGAGGGGAGTGTAATATACGTTAATAGGAGACTTAAGCAAAAATAAATGACCTTATTCTTAAGTGTAAAGAGCAAGTCAGTCTTGGAGTCTGAAATATCTACGTCCAAGTCCTGTTTGTAACACATACTGGTTCCGTGACCCTGGGAGGGTGACAATGACTTGGTGCCCTAGGAAAACTTCTAAGACTCCAAGTGGCAGAGAAGGACCTTGTACTAGTACAGGGAGTATCCTCATCTCTACAGCTTGTTTTGTTTAAATTAAATCCCAGCATCACCGCATATGTTGTTATCACCGTCTAACACCAGTTCCACAGAATCACCAGTATAAATCACATATACAATCCCTATAATGATATTACTAGCTTAATATAGTCCTTTATGGTTTACAAAAGAGGGTACCAGTGCTATCTCATTTGATCCTCACAGAGGAGGGAAACTGAGGCTGAGAATGGTGAGGTCACTTGCTCAGGGTCTTGTAGCTAGTGACTGAGGCAAGGTTTGAACCATGGTCAGTGCCTTACACATACACACACACACATTCATTCAAACATGCACACATGCTCACATACATGTTTGTACAGGGCATTCCAAAAGTCTTAGTGAGTTTTAAGCTATTAAAGCTTAAAGTGTTGTTTTAAATATTTCTTTGTTTTAAATCTATTAAAGCTTAGAATTTCACTGAGTTTTTTTGGTATATTCTGTTTGTGTTCATCTATGTGTATAAACATGTATGTGTTACATAATAATATTGTATAAGCTATTTGAGACAATAGAGTTTGAACACTGATCATTTTTGCACATTTCACTTAAGCACTGGCATCTTGATGAAATAAATGTTATCTTTGCAGATACAAGAAGAGGACATAGAAAGCAGGTAGAAAATTTGTATAGTCTCTAAATAAGATTCTGAAGGGAAAAAGACTCTTTCTTCTGTTATTATTATTGCCTTGCTATCATCTCATTTAGTTAAGAGAAAACTGAAGGCTAAACACTGACACACATACACAAAATCCTAAACTGATCAACGGAACTCAGAGATCAAGGCATGTGCCATTTTGGAAGTGGGTCCAAATATAAAATGAAAAGGAAGGTAAAATGGTCTGGTGGCAGAATCGAGCCCAGAGGCTATAAAAGTGGGGTAAATGAAAAAAGGGGGGATGTTTAGAGTGAGCATTATTACAAGGCTGCAAGGACAAACTTTGCTGACTTCATGATTTTTGTCTAAGACTGACCCTGTCTTTAAAACAGCTGGTACAAGTGGGAAACTCTAATTCTGGGACATTAGTAAGCTGATAGTTTGTCTCTGTCCTCTTTTAGCCTGGAATTGTTTTCTGTCATTTCAGTGAACTAGAAAGAATGGTGATCTGAAAGCCAAAATATCAAGATTTAGGTCAAAAGAGGGAAGGAGAAAGGAAGGAAGAGAAGAAAGAGAAGTAGAGTGAATAGGGAAGGAATGAAAGAAAGAAAGCAGGAAGGGTGAAAGGAAGGAAGGATGAAAAGGAGGAATGGTAGAGAAAGAAAAGAAAAAAGGAAGAAAGAAAAAAGAAAAGAAGAAAGAAGGGAAGAGAGGAAGGTAGGGAGGGAAGAAAGGAGAAAAAATAGGGAAAGAACAAAGAAATAAAACTTCCCCTATTTTGTAGATGAGAAAACTGAGGCCAATGGAAATTAAATTATTTGTTCATGGTCGTACCACTATTAAATATCTGAGACCATATTTGAACTCAAATCTTCCTGATTCTGAGTTTAGCCCTCTATCCACTGTGCCATCCATGTAAAGGAAGGAAGGAGGGGAAGGACTGAAGGAGGGAAAAGGTAATCAAAGGAAGGGAAGGAAGATGATGGAGTAAAGAAAGGCCCTAAAATTGGGAACATCTGAGTAAAAGGTTCTGTTTCCAATCTCCATGCCTATCTCAAAGTGGGCTACTTTCTGAAAATCTGAAATGTCAAGGAGTCATCGGAGTGACTTAATAGACAAAATATTGTTTCACAATTTAAATGAGATAGCCTGTCCCTAAAACCATACATGTTTCATTAGATGTACATTAACTGTCAGGTAGGCATGCTTCTTTCAACTCTCTTTATATATGTAAGTGATCTTAAATGTTTCAGAACAATGAAATCTTATTTATGTGGAAATACACCTGAAAGAAAGGGGCTAGAAAAAAAATAAATCCAAAAGAAAAGAGAAACAATTGGAGTATGAAGATGGGTTCAAATTCTGCCTCTGATTTCTACTACTTCCATTATCTTGGAAAAGTTGATTTGCCTCCCTAAGCATCAGTTTCCTCATCTGTAAAATCAGGGAGAAAGACTAAATGTCATCTGAGGTCTATTCCACCTCCAGATCTATGGTCTCATATCCCATAAACATTCTGTTCTATCACTTTTTTTCTTTATATGAGTTTTTGTTCGCTAGTTTACTTTATTATAAAGTATATATGCATATTATTCTATATATAATACTTAAAAATGTGGAATTTCAAGTTTTGCCATTCTACCATCAAATATTTCCATAAGCACTGGATTCTTTTATCATCTTTTTGGCTTTTAACAGTTACTTGAAAGTCTCATTTTTTCTTTCCCTTCTCTTTCGGTTCTCCCTTAATCTCTTTTTCTATTTCTATCTCTCAATCTCTAGTTTCGGTAGCTCAAGAGGATTTCAATCTCCATTTAACCAAAGTGCCTGCCTTCTTATTTGAAAAGATTGCACATCTAAAGTCTCCAAGTACAGCCCTGATATAATAGGAGTGCCCAACTCATCTGGGATCAAAATGCTTTTATAAAAAAGTCATTTGCGTTAAACAGTGAGAGAACCTTAGAACAGTATTCTCCAAAGAGAGTGTGCATACCCCAGGTACTAAGACATATAATTCATTGGAGTGTGAAAGAAAATATTAGTAGCATGGTATAGTAGATACAGCAAGTCTTGAAATCACAGATCTAGATTCTGTCCCTATTGATATTTATTCCATCCAAAAATTATCTCATTATCAAATGGGGGTTGACCTGATATCCTTAGTAAATCTGCATGTTAGACAATTATATTACATGGGAGAAACAAAATAGCCTGAGGCAAGAGTGGGAATTGTGTAACAAGGTTCCGATAATCATACTCTCATTCTTCAAGTCACTCTCAGGATATTTTGAGGGGTTATATTTTATGTATGCCCAGCTAAACCAGATTATAGATTGTCCTATCCACTTTGGCTATAATACTCCTCAAAAATGGGTATCTCATGAAAAGATTGCTGCAAAGCTCTGATGGACTGAAGATAAGAGCAACGATGAGAGCACAGCTGAACACCAAGGAAATGGCTGGGATTACATTTCTTCTACTAGGAGTTCTTCCTCATGCACATTACACTATAGAAATGATCTATTCAGATTTAAATGAATGAATGAAAAACTTCTTAAGAGTTTACTGTGTGCTAAGCACTGGGGACATAAATAGACAAGAGAGCCCATTGTCTCAAGGAGATCATGTTCTAAAAAGGAGAGACAACACGTAGAATAGGTTTCACCTCCAAGTCAAATGAAAATAGCCAGTGGTCCTTAAAGTGCAGTAGAAAAGCAGATGGTAATGTGTAATTTTTTTCTTAATGTCACTTCCATTGATAAAATTACATCTGACAAATTGACTTAAAAATGGAAATTATCCAGAATTTCTTGAAAATGTGATTTTCAATACAGTATCTTTAATGATGAATCTCACTTTTAATGTACAGGGTAGTACAAAGCCATTATGATTAGAAAGGCATTAAAAAATTGCTTACAAAAATCATGTATCCCTATGAAACTCTAACATGTTTAAAAATCTCTCAAATAAAAAAAAAAATTTAAGGCATTTTCAAAATATTTGCTAAAAATAAAGAAAACACTTTCTTGTCAGTTTGTGATAACAACTGATTAACATCAGGGAAAAGGGTACTTTTTAACTAATTTAAAAAAAACTTAACAGTTGGTAGAAGTAAAAAATGACTGTCATGATTTAGTAAATGCAGTCAGTGATGAATTTCTTCCATTTAGACATATGAAATCTTTGAGATACCTACTCCATCTAAGAAAACCATGCAAACTATTAAAATAAACATGAACTTAGAGACAGACCTTTAGATATCTATATCAAAAATGTTAAATCAATGTTTTAAAAAATAATGAGGCACTTTCAATTACATCATTATTCTGCCCACCCCCAATTAGACTATGAGTTGATTGAGAGAAGGGACAATTTTTGCCTTTCTTGTGTCTTATATAAGTACTTAGAACAATCCCTAGCAAAGAGGAACCTGATCAATGTTTATTGACTGACCAAGTAAAACATTATGCTTAATAATATATTGAGTGATGGCAAAAAAGTTCTTATACTACTAATAATATAATTTCTAAAATATGATATATTACATACTTATCCTTTTCATATTTCTATTTTATGAATGTTTTATTACATATCAGTACAATAGCAGAATATATTTTATACACATCTACATGTTGAGAGGTGTTGTTTTTTAGTTGATGTGTGTATGCAAACAAAAAAAATATGTAGACTATGAGAATACAGGAAAGATCTAGGGAGATCGGGGGTTTTCAGATCAGTGAAAATTGATCAGTGTAATCACATATAGGGAAAAAATACTCACTAGATCTAATTTTGTTTTTTTGATGTGAAACACTGATAAAGACTTTGTTTGGAGGGAATAAACCAAACAGCGATAGACCAAACCAGACAGACATGAGAGTCAGAATATATGGACAATGACGAGGGAATAATTATAGATGTTGATCAGAGTCATAGCAAGAATGCTTGCTGTGCCTCTTACTTGTTCAAATAGCTGATTGCTTTTATTTTGGTTTTTATCTTCTAGACATTTAATTCATTTTCTCCTTTTCCCCGCAATGAGTTAAGCGGGAGAATAGGATGTTTTGCTTCTTATATTTTATATTTTTTCTTGACTTTTTCTAATAAATGATTTCTTTCCTTAATTCGCTTCATCATTTATCTCCCCCTTCTGGACTTTCTTTTTCATTAATGGCCCTCTTTACTTATTTAATCCTTTATTCTTGGCATCTCTTATGGAATTCAAACTTAATAAGATACCTGTTTTAGGTTCCTTCCTCTCTTATTGTCTTATAGATCTTGTCTTCTTGATAATTTTTCCCATCTACCTTAAAATATCTTCCCTAGGTCCATGTAAAAAGTTGTGGTGCATGAATGTAATGGAATATAAGAAATAATTCATTTGAAGAATACAGAGAATCATGGAAAGATCTACATGAATTGATTCAGGCTGTTGTACAAAGTCAAGAAAATAATATGCATGTTGACGATAACATTTTAAAAAGAAAACACAATCACACACACACAAACACACACGCACAAAATCAAAAGAAAATGTTACAAAATTCTAGAGAATTAGTATGACTCAAAAAAAGAAATAGGAGAAGATAATTCCACACTGCCCCTTAGTAGAGTGGATGGATGTGAGGAATGAATGGAAAACTTGTGGTATAAAAATATAATGGAATACTATTGTGCTTAATTCTTAACACTGTAATGACCTTCTACAACTCTAGAGAACTTATGGTGAAAGCCATCTACTAATGATGCCACTCACTTCCTGACAGAGAGATGAAAGACTGAGAATTCATAAAGAGACAAAATAGGTGTAGACAGATAAATCTATAGTCTCTCTCTCTCTCTCTCTCTCTCTCTCTCTCTCTCTCTCTCTCTCTTTATATATATATATATATATATCATATAAAGATATATAGAGATAGATGATAGATAATTTTGACAAGGTCAGTAGAAAGTTTTTTAATTGACTGTACATATGTATAGTCAGTTTCATTTTTTCTCATGTTCTCAATTGTATATAGGGTGGTGTGGGAAGGTGAAAAGGCAGTTTGTGGCTTGTTAAAACATACAAAATATTTGAAAAATATAAATATTTGAGTGAATGAGAGTGATAAAAGGATCATAGATGTACAGGTGGAAGGGATATATCATATTTGATTTAGCAGTTGTTACCAACAGTGAAGCTTTGCCTAGTCTCCAAGTACTTAACAAAGCACTGGGGGCAATGAACCATATGAATATGGATATTTTCTTTATTATGGAAAAATCATGGCAGTTTCCGTTAAATTGGAGTTATGGCTCATCTTAAGATCTCCTTCCAGAATCAAATGCAGAAATTGGTAGAACTATTTTCATCCTATTCCCAAAGGCACCAAAGAATTAAAATTTCATTGGACACATAGACATCTCTCCTTTCTTTGCTGATGACTGTTAACAAGAGAAGCACTGTGAAGATGGTTAGAGCTAGTGGATCAGAGAAATGTTGTAGATATAATTTTTTCTGTGTCCTTTTTCCACACAAACTGAAGGTTCCAGGACTGCAGTTACTTCTAACTCCAGGATTCAACAAGCCCCTGAAGCCTCTATTAATTTGGGTGTTGGATCATTTTAGGTCATCTGTGTAAGAGTATAGGACTTACAGTGTAACACCACCTTCAACCTCACATTTAGCTTTCAAATTATGTTCTAAAATTCAAAACTTGAAAGTACCAAGTCGCAGTTAATATCTTTCTTTCAGTTTCTTCTCCCCACTCCCCACCCCACTGGAAGGAACTACTTAATGATTCATAGTCTGATATTTCCTTTTAGAGGAAGAACTAAGACTCTCCTATTTGAGGTTCTTGTTCTCACTATTCCTCTTTGAATCCACTTCTTTTCTTTCCAGTTTTGCCCTATTGAAATTACTTAAAGAGGCCCAGCTGTAAGTGTTTATTAGATATTTAGGACCTGTTTTAATAATTGGCTTTTCATACCCATTCGCAAAGAGAGGCCAATTGTTTTCTCCAGTCTACATGTTTAAATTTAAACTCTTTATATAACATTGCTGATTTACTGCTTCCTCCTTCTCCACCTGACTTTTTGGTTCAGTCACTGGGCTTTTAAGTTGGGGTGAAAGGCTAATTAATTTACCCTGCTTTAAAAAAATCTATTACTTAGGGAAGTCTGGATTTCCATCATATATGTTAGCCTCTGAACATGACTGTGTTGCCTGTTCTCATCCACTTTCCTTTCTAATGCCCTATTTTTGATTAGGATTTCTGTGTTATGAAAAACTAAGAGTGAAAAGACTTTGATTCCCCACTTGCATTGCCACTTTCTAGCCAAGTCGCCAAGGATAAGACTTCTAAAATTTGCTTCTTTACCTGTAAAATGAAACTAATGATATTTTCACAGAACCATTATGATGAAGTACTTTGGGAATTGTAAAGTGCCATATAAAATCAGGTTAATAACATTGTTATGCTCAGATCTCTCTTTTTTGGGGGGAGGGGGGTTAGGGAACACTCAGGAAATCATCATATACAGACCAGTACCTATTCTGTAACTCACATTAGAGTTGCCTGGACAGTGAGAGGTTGAGTGCTTCTATTTACTTATTTATTTCTAGGCAATGTGATATTTAAAACCCTTTCCAACCTGACCTTTCTATTTTTCTTATACTTTAATCCCTTCCACTTAATCTACAACCCAGTTTCCCCAGCCCCCTGGATGTTCCTAACATAGACATTCAATCTTCCTACGCAATACCTTTGAATTGGGTTCCATTCCTTTACTTTGCTCCCTTCTAATTTCTATCTCCTGACTTCTATGGTTTGCTTCACATCTGAGCTCACAACCTACCTTCTCTAGGGCATCTTTCCTGGTTGAAATATTTTCCTTCTGAGATTACTTCCCAGTTTACAATGTATATGTCGTGTATGTACATAGTTGCTTGCTTATTGACTGGATCCTACGAATGTGAGCTTCTTGAAGTCAAGAAACCATTTTATTTTTTGGCATTTTATTGTATCTCTAGAGATTAGCATAGTGCCTGACACATAATAGGTGCTTGATCCACTTCTTGACTAATGAATGAATGATTGGCTGGCTTACTGACTAATATAGTGGGAAAGAATATTGAAATGGAAATCAAGAAGCTGGGATAATTGCTCCACCTTTTCCTTTTTGTGTAAACTTTGAAGTGTCATTTAATTAGTGGTGTAAGGGCTTCACTCTCCTCATCTGTAAGATAAAAAATAAAATGCTGCCTACAAAGTCTCTTCTCAGAGTGTTGAATTACTGAACCTGAAAAGTGTAATGAACTAAAGAGACCATCCAGTGAGCCCTTTGTCTAAACAAGAATCCTCTCCACATCATCTCCGAAGAAGGATTGTGCATCCCTTACTTGAAGACCAGTAGTGAGAGGGAGCCAAATACTCCCTCATTTCTTCTCTTGGAACATTTAATATCTTGCAGAGTTCATCTCCATTGTCAAGTCTACACACAGCCATTCCTAAGCTATTCCTCCCAATTATTAATGTCCTTTCCCTAACAAAATTATTTTATAGATATTTTGCAATTATATAGTGAATAGAGCTATTTTGCAATGATATAATGACCAAATAATTGGATTTGAGGTCAGGAAGACCTGGGTTTGAATGCTTCCAGAAATATCAACTGTGAGCATTGACAAATAAATTAATATGCCTCAAACTCAGTCTCTTTAGCAGTAAAATGGGGTTAATAAAAACACCTACTTCACAGGCTTGTGAGAATCAAATGAGATGATATGTATATAGACTTTATAAATCTCAAAACATTTTATAAATGATAACTATTAATTTTAATTGCACATCTATTGTTTCCCCCAAATTGAATATGAACTCATTAAAATCAGCAACTGTTTCATTTGTTGTTTTTCATCCTAATTGATGCATAATATGCACATAATATATATTTAATACATATTTGTTCAATCACTCAATCAGCAAGCATTTGTTCAGTAACTTCTGTGTGTTAAGCACTCTCCTTGGTGCTGGGGCTTCAGAGATAGAAATAGAATCATTCCCACCCAATAAGAATTTAAATTCAATTAAATTGGATTCTGGAGGCAAGCCATTCCTCTTTTAGATATCTGTTATTATTAATAAAAATTACCTCCTCATATCCAGTCAAAATTTGCCTCTTTGCAACTTGGAACGTTTTTCCTTTAACAACTTCACTTCTTAGAATTTCTCTCTTACCTCAAAGTTCAACTCAAATGTATCTCCAGAGGTGGTGGATTTCCCAAGACTTCCTCTTGTCCAAGTCCTCTTCTGGGTGCTACTGAGTCACCACAAATCATCTCCTTGGGTTTATTGCATATATAGATGGAATAGTCAATAGGGTTCTGGAACCAGATTCAGGATAATATGAGTTCTAGCAATTACTTCTCGTTCTTTTCTTGGGGACCAAACAGATTAAGTTCTATTCAGCTTCCATAGGAAAACTTTTCAAATACTGGAAAGACAGCTATCATGTCACGTTCAGGATTTTTCTTCTATAACCTAAACTTTTTTATTTCCCCCAAAGTTCCCTATATGTCATATTCTCAAGGTCCTCTATTATTACAGCCTCCCTCCTCTAGATTGACTCCGACTTAACAATGCTTATCTTAAAAAGTGGTGCACAGTAATTATCATAAGAAGCAACTGAGGCATAAAAAAGTGCTATGAAAAATGCACTATAGCCACAAGGTATCATTATATAGTCAAGGAAAATATTTCTATATGACATGAATGTGAAAATACTTAAGTCAAAGATAATGGAAGTGTTTGCATACATATGAGACCCTCTTACCTAACTTGAATGCTGTTGATAGACATACATATGAGACCCTCTTACCTAACAGAATGCTCTCTGTGCTAATTGAATCATTTCATGACTATTTTAAAGGCTGCTATCAAGCATCAGCCTCCAGCAATGCTGTGTATGTTTTTAAAGACTAATAAGGATGAACTGGAAAGAGTGTGCCTGAACACTGAGGTCGCCATTCTCGTGCTGATCTGTCATTGGCTTACATTGGGATCTGCTCGCATTTCATCTTATTCAATTATCTAAAATGTGTTTATCTAAGTGTAAATGCACCTGCATGGCACAATTTGATTATTGAACATACGATAATGTTGCAAATGCATAATTGCAAACATGCATACGCACAATTAAGAAATTAGCAAAAGTAAATATAAGCTCATTCCTGCTAATTCACAGTGAAATCCAGCAGCACAACAGGCTAATTTGGGGCGAAGTTAATGATTCTTAAGGCCTCCCACAATGCCCATCCATAAGCATTTGTATTTTGATTTAATTACCAAAAACCAGACATGGCACTGTGGTGAGCCAGTGGGGAAACAATCCTCTGTGGAAATTAACTGTTGGCCAATTAACTCTTTCTAAGTTTGAGGATGCAGGGAGCCCACCCCACTCTGGGCTCCTCTTATTAAATACTACCTATTTACTTCCATTTCTCCTGCCTTTGGCAGTGCATTTAAAGTACTCCCTAATCCAGCTCCAAGCTATCTTTCCAGACTTACACATTACCACCCTTCATGCACTCTACATTTCAGCCAATCAGCCCAACTCAAGGTTCCTGGTAAATCGAATTCTAAGTCTAGCCTCTATGCCTTAGCATAGTCTGTTCCTTATACCTATAATGTACTTCCTCCTCAGTTCCATCTTTTATAATTGTTTATTTCTTTCAATATTCAGCTCAAATACACCCTTCTGTAGGAAGGAATTCCCAATTTCCTCTGTCCAGCTGTTAGTGCTTCCCGGCAAAAACTATCTTTCAATTTATTTCCTATTTAGGTGGCATAGCAGATACAGCTCTAGATTTGGAGTCAAAAGTTGAAATCCTGACTGAATATTGTATTAGTTGTGTGACTCTGGGCAAATAACTTAACTTCTTGTGGCCTTGGTGTATTCATCTATAAAATGGGAGGAATAAAAATTGTACAAGTTTGCTATGAGAATAAAATGAGATAATCTATGTGAAGTGCTTTACAAACATATAAGCATTATCTCAGTGCTTATCTAACAGTATAACAATCTTGTTACTATTGTTACTTGCATTTACCTTTACCTGATTCCCCTTGAATCCCACTTCCTCAACACTAAAATTACTTTTTGTTATTTTGTAGATAGGTTATATCTACTTATATATGCCTAACCTCTATATCTCCAGTAGAATATAAACTCCATGAGGGCAGAGATTCTTTTCTTTTTTTTTTCTTTTTGGTCTTTGCATCCATAATTCTTTGTGCCATATGTATAGTAGACACTGACTGAATTGAACAGAATTTAAGTTTGAGAGTTCCCCTCATGCACTAAAAGGTAGAAACAAACTCAGTAACATCCTAGGATTGAGAGAAAACTTGTGAGACACTTTTTGAAAGTCTTTTTAAACAGTCTGTGCCAGGACTAGACAATGCAATAGACAACATTCTGAGAAGCATCAGCAATCCCCAAGTAAATAGAAGGCAGTAATTTGAGACAATTTTGTAAGGTCAATACAATAACTGCCAAGTGACTGTGCTGCTTGCCAGATTCCCATTTCTTCTCCAAGGATAGGAAATCATGAACATACTCGTTTGGTCCATTTGTGATAGGTATCTGCAGGCTGGATCTGAAACCAGTTCTCAGCCCTTGAGCCTTCAGTCCTAGAGCAAGTGGTATGTAGTTTCTGAAGGAACTTGAGGTTCTTCCATGAACTGATATGGAAGCTATGAATACCTAGACCCCAATATGGCAATTGCACGGCTTCCCATGCCATGAGCCAGTCTTTCCCCAACCTGCATCCTTTAAGTTCAATAAGCACTTAGTAAGTACTTGCTTGATGAAAGACCTACAGCCTACTCACTCTTGCCAAAAGTTCTTTTTCCTAGCATTTAACCCCCAGTTTGATGGCAGATGTGGCAGGCTTTGTTCTATCCTCTAGATATTCTAAAATTCTGAGTAGAAATACAATCAGAAAATATTATAAGATCACAAAATCTAGAACTAGGAAAGACAAGTCACTTATTTTACAGATGAGAAACTGAAGCTGCGGTATGTTAAGTGACATTTCTAATATCACAATAGACATTATGAATTGTAAACTCACATCTGCTAAAAGCTCTTCCCCATAATACCACAATCAGAAATGAGTCACCTCATCTGTTTATCCATACCAAAGAGGAAAACAGTTCTCAAGCAAAATCACTCACGTAAAGTGGAAGGCACTACCTGTATCCAGTCTACCTCCATAATCAGTAGCAGCAGCGGCAGTGCCACCACCACCACCATCATCATCATCATCTTTGTCAGCATTTACATAGCACTGTATTATTTACAAATAAAATATTTTGCAAATGCTTTCTCATCTGATCTTCACAAAAATCTTCTGTGGTAGGTGCTAATATTATCCTCATTTTACAGATGGACAATGAATCCAAAAAAGTGTTTTTGCTGGGATCACAGAGTTAGTAGGTATCCAGAGCAGGATTCAAACTTGCGTCTTCCTGATTTCAAATAAAGAACTCTTTCCACTCTAAAAACTCCAACTAGCTGCCTCCATGACCCTACGGGGGCATCCATTCTTACCATGACATTGACAGTATGGGAGATATAGATAAATGTGTTGGGATTTTCACATATTGGAAAGAATAATGGATTGTTATTAAAAAAAAGACTACATTGTGAGTCCCAGGTCTGGATGTGATTGGCTATATTATCTTGGCACTTCATTTAAACTCACTAGGCTTTAGTCTGTCAAAATGGAAAAAATAGGAACTATGATTCCCACTTCACAGAGTTTTAAGGAAAATTTTGTAGATTGCACATTATGTAAAAATAAGCAATTATTCCTATTAATAACTTTGCTTGGAGAAAAAAGAAGTAATCACCTCAAACTTATGGGAAACTTTTCTTATGACAGCCAGTGCCTTAGCATTCTAGGACCATGAAACTCAAATGTATCTGAAAGCCATAACACTATATAAACAACTCAGGGAACCCCATTCAAACAAGGAATGACATAGAAAGTCCTAGAGTACACTTGTATAGGAAATGAGAAACCAGTTAGGTAGTATAACTCACTGCTGCCTCAGTTAGGGGAATGAAAACCAGACATGGAGACCCTTCTGAGGCTGGTGATTTTATCTAGGATCTTATCTAGAGGCTTGTCTCAATCTATTTGAAATAGGTGACTGATACAGGGCAATAATTTGGCAAGATTTAACTCTTGGGTTGCTCGGAGAAGATCATATGATTTCTGAGTATCAGCGCCTGCTGGGGATGCTTGGGGTATTTAAGATTTACCTTGGGTCAGTCCATTTAAATTTGGCACGCAAGAAATGCATCTGCTCTGTGTTGCAAAGAAATAAGAAATTTACATATGGGAATACTGATGGGTTGTGCTTCTTTGTAGATACTGGGAAGGAACTATGGAACTAATCTGACACAATAAAACAATAAACAGATTCAGCTAATTTGGCTCACTATTTTATTCCATCGTGGAAATACATGAACTCACTGAGAATCATAGAGGATTTGCAAATTGCATAATTGTTGAATAATCAACTTCAAAGTATAGTCATTAATGGTTCAATATAAACTTAAAGGCATTGGTGACATACCTCTGATCTATGTATTTAATATTTGTGAGAGTTTTAGTTCAGTTTTTGTGTTTGTCTGTGGCAGTCAAAGTTTTTGATAGCACTCTTATCAGATTGTCTCATGACAAAAATATTGGAGGGATAGCTAACACATTAGAAAACAATGTCAAGATCCAAATTGATCTCAATGCTTAGAAACTGAGATAAATAAAATAAAATTGTAAAGCCCTTCATTTGTATGTAAGGGAAAAACAACTTCTCCATTACATCAGAGAGTCATAGCTAAACAGCTTATATTCTTTAAAAGTCTTAGGAGCTTTGTTGACTACAAAGTGAAATAAGACAGTAGCATGACATTGCACACACAATAGCTAAATCCAAATTTGGGCTGTTTTAAGAGAAATATAATATTCAGGACAAGGGAAGTGGTCATGGTGCTCCATTCTGGCCTGGTTGGACCATTTCTTCAATATTGTAATCAGTTATAATTGCCATATTTTTGGAAATACATTAATAAGCTAGAGAATATTCAGAGGAAAGCAATCAAGATGATAAAGGGTATGCTATTTAAATCACATGAGAATGCATTGAAGGCACTAGGCATATTTGGTGTAGAGAAGAGGATACTTGGGGAGGTAGAGGTACAATAGGTATCTTTAAATATTTGAAGGACTTTTATAAAAAGAAATAAAACAAATTAAACTCATTCGCTGTTATCCCAGAGGAACAATACTTACAAGCTGTAGAGAGAAATTCTGGATCAACATACAGAGGGAAAAAAATTCTAATAGCTTGATGGCATCATGGGTAAAGTATAGGACTTCAGATAGTTAAGACTAAAGTTTGAATACTCTCATACTCAGTAGCTGTGTGATCCTTGTAAGTTGCTTAACTATTCTGTGGCCCAGTTTCTTCATCTATAAAATGGGGTCAAAAATACATTGGCCTTGAAGTGTTATGTGGATGAAATAAAGCATTTTTAAAACCTTAAAGTGTTATATAAATGCTAGCTATTAATGATGATGATGATGAAGAAGATAGAGAGATAGACGAGAGATAGAAAGAAAAATATAAAATAGGATGTCTCTAAGGATAATGGTTCCCCAACTGCTGAAGCTATTCTAAGTAGAAGCTGAATTTGTTACAGAGGAGATTAACATTCAGGATTCACCTAGACCAGAGACTCTTCAATATTTTCTGTCATGGACCTTCTGGGAGTCTAGTGAAGCCTAACAATCTCTTGACAGAAATTTTTTAAAATAATTGACAGAAATGAAAAAATGTAAGAGCTTAATGAAAATAAAGATGTGCTATTTCCCCATTCAATTAATAGATCCCCAAATTGGACTCAGAAGTTTCATGGATCTCAGATTAAAAGCCCTAGAGATAGATGGCCTCTGGGGTCCCCTTCAATTCTAACATTCTGTGATTCTGCACTTCTTAGTTAAAACACTGAATCTTTTTATCCCTATTCACAATTCATGATATCCATGGAAAAAAGACACAACACAATGTCATTCCCGAAAGCCATTTTAAGGAAACCAATAAAAGAAGCAAAATTATGATAAACACTTAATGGATATTTATTATAGCTAGCATATCCTTGAAGCTCAAATTTATGATACAGTAATTTTTAAACATGTTGTGTTCAGACTTTATGGCACATTGGGGCCACTTGTATAATCAGTGTGTACAGAATCTTTATGCCCATTTTGTAAGAGCATAATTTTACTATTTGAAATAATTATAGAGGTTTATAATTGCTGTATCTTTATTTTCATGACAAAGCGTTGGTCATTGCCATGATTCACTGGCAGCTGAGTCCTTCCAGAGGAACGTTACAGTAGCATACAATTAGAACAAAGTTCCTCAGGGAAAAAGCAATCTGTTTGTGGATGATCCCATTTAAAAGGCTGCTTCTAAAAGACAATTGTGGCAAAACCCAGGAGCTGCTTGGACTATCCAGATTCAATCTACGAGAAATGTAATCCAGCCAATTCCATGAGAATACTAAGTAGTATAGATTATTTGGGCATCTGCAGGGCACATGACTGTACCTCTAAGGGAGCAACACCCCACTAGCCCCCTTCTCTGGTTGGAGAGTTAATGGAAGACAGATGCTTTTCAGGAAATTAATTGGTTTGACCCCCGCTCCAAGGTCATGTTAAAATCATGATTGCAATGGCATCAACCTTAAAGGCTCATGTAACATGATCGGAAAGAAAAGGAAAAAGACAGAAAAATCAGACTCCTATTAAGCAAATGTAGAGGAAACATTGTTAAACTGAGAGGCAAAAGAACTGACTTTGAGGTCTAGCTTCACTGCTTAATTATAATAATGATATCATCATAGGCAAATACCCACTTAAAGTCACAGTATCATTATAACCAAAATGAGGATAAAAACATGTATGACCTGATAATTCCAGAACTTTAGGATTGCACAGGGCCTCAACAACCATGTAGTTAAATCTATATCCCCAAAGAAATCCCTTCTACAACTTGCCCCATGAATGCTCAGTCAGCCTTTGTTCAAAATCCTCCAATGATGGAAAACAACTCAACTACCTTCCTTTTTGGCTTCTGCGTATCTAAAATTATTAGGAAAAGTTTGCTTAGACCAAGCCCAAAATGCCTCTTTCAAACTTTAAATTATTGCTTTCATTTCCCTCTACAAGCCCATTTCAAACAAGTCTAATCTCTTTCCCATGTAACAGTTAAAAGTGGCTATCAAAAATCTCTTTTGCAAGCTAAACGTTGTATGTGTTTAAGACAAACAAAAGTTAATTCAATGAAAAACTCTTGAACTTGTTATTAACCTTGGATGAATATCCATATCAAATCAGTTTTTTAGTGGTGTATACAAGAGCTAAGTCAATGGCCTTGTTCTGTTCAACATTTTTCTCAATGACTTGGATACAGGCAGATGTGGCTTATTTATCAAAATTGCCATTGACACAAAGTTAAAAGCAGTAATTGGCATGTTTTATGACAGAATCAGATTCCAAAAAGGTTTTGGCATGTTAGAAAAATAGGCTCAGTCTAATGAGATGAAATTCAAGAGGGAAAATGTAAGGTTTGATATCTGTATTTTTTTTAAATCAAACGTACAATTACATAATGGAAGGTATACCCCAGACAGCACGTCATATGAAAAAAAGAATTGGGAGATTTTAATAGATTGTAAATTTAAGAAGAGTCCCAAAGAGTTTAATTTATTTTTTGAAGAGAGGAGAGGAGATAAAGTTTAGATCTGTGATTAAATTGGCATAGGATACTATTGCTGATGAAACTCCTGTAACCTAGCAACTTGCCTCTTACTAATAGTCTCAGAATCGCCAGGTCAAGTGGGGAGTAAAGTGGCATGGTCATGGTCACACTTCTATTAGGTATCAGAGAAAGGATTGTACTCCAGGTCTTCTTGTCTCCAAGTTCTCCATGCTGCTTCTCTGAAACTTAAGGCTACACTCATAGAGGCACGGTGCTTAACTGTTATCTCTAGGATAATATATCAATCTCTGTTAGGCATGGAAAATCCTATTCAGTTTGCCTACAGCTTACTTTTTCAGACTTATTTCATACTATTTCACATATTATATTCAATGTTCCACCAAAACTATAACTTTACTCATCCCAAAAGAGTATTCTGCTTCCTGCAAAAGGTGGTTCTTCATTTATCAGATGTTTCCCTATCAATCTCTACCTCACATCATCCCTCACTTTCTTTAAAGGACAGGTGCTCTTTCCTATATGAGTTCTTCCCTAATCTCCCCAGTTGTCTCTTTTCATTCTGTTTCCTAAAATTGCTTTTAAAAAAAGGTATATGTCTATGTACATATTATTTCCTCTCAGTAGAATGTTACATTATTTGAGGCCAGGGAATATTTCATATTTTTTATGTAACCCTATCTTTCATTACAGTGTGTAGCATAAAGTAGAGGTTCAATAAATAAATAATTGTTAAGTAAATAAATGAATGATGTCCAGAACGAGATGTTGATAGTTCATCTGATAAAACAGGACTCTTCCCGACAGTCTTGTATCACCAATTTCTCCTGTTAAGCAGCCTATTGAATATTTCCATATGTCCCAGGAACATCTTAATCTCAACATGTCCCAAACTGAGCTCATTATCTTTCTTTCTAAACCCATCAGGTTCCCCATTTACAATAGCAATAAAATAGTCTCAAATTGTTATCTCAAAGCCTTCATTTAAGTAAGCAAATCTACAACTTCACCATTTGTTTAACACCTGTTTGCTGACATAATGATGATTGAGTCCATTTCACTGTTGTCCATGAAGTCCCTTTTGGCTCTTCTTTCCATCTGCCTTAGCATTTTCTTAACTCTATAACCAATACTGCATACATTTGATAAGCAGAAGGATACATATTGTCAGACTTTGCAATTGTAAAGTAATCTCTCTTTCATCCAGAAGTATTGACAAGTTTTCAACTTGTTATCATTCAGTGTAAGAATTATCCTCATCACCATCATTACCATCATTACTATTTCTATTCTAGAGAAAGAAGCAGAGACAGAGGAGAATTCTGTCCTATAGTGTGTCATAAATTGATGAATACAGCATCTCATAAAAGAGTGAGTCAAACTATGTGCAACTGCTTGTGATCATGTGGATTTCTGAGCGTGTTTTGTAGAGAGGATTTGCGGAGAGGCAAAAGTATGCTAATAAATGTTTAACGGTTTACTTCAGAAACAAAGTAAAGTACACTCTTCATTTTCTCCATCACTTTTTTAAGTCTCAACAAACCACAAAATGATAAATCAAGTCCTGATTTGTTAAGTTTGACAATATTCAAAGAGTAAGTGTTCACACTGAAAATTTAATAATCACCAGATTTGTAACCCAAAGAGATAAAAAAAAAGAAGAAAAGGATCTACTGTAAAAAAATCTCTATAGTAGTTCTTTCGTGGTGATGAAGAATTGAATATTGAAGGGATATTGATCTATTAGGGAATGACTGAACAAGTTGTAGTATATGATTGTGATGAAATATTATTTTACTATGAGAAATGACAATGGGGATAGTTTCAGAAAAGCCTAAAAACACCTGTATGATGTGATGCAAGGTGAAGGGAGCAGAATCCAGTGAACAGTGTACACACGCATAATAATATTGTAATGATACTCCACTGTGAATGACTTAGCTATTCTCAGCAACACAATGATCTAGAACAATTCTGAAAGGTTTGTGATGAAAAATGCTATCCTCCTTCAGAGGAAGAACTGATAGGAGGCTGAATACTAATCAAAGCACATTTTTTTAAACTTTATTTTTCTTGTGTTTTTTTTTTGTTCGTGTGTGTTTTTTACAACATGACTAATAGGGAAATGTTTTGCATGACTGTACATGTATAACCTACATAAAATTGCTTGTCTTCTCAAAGGGGTGAGGCCATTTGGAACTCAATATATTAAAAATGGATGTTAAAAATTTTGCATATAATTGGGAAAAATTCAAAAAAAGAAATTTAACAGCTTTTCCGCCAGTACAAATCTACTCCAGCACACACCTGGAGAAAGTTGATCCTTCCATATGTGTCCTGAACATGTAACCATAATACACAATTTTTTCTGGATACTTTGAATGAAACCTGAATCAATCAGTTAGTTAACACAATTTGAGCCTTTGCCATGTACCCAGCACTGTACTAAGTGCTAGGAATACGAATATAAGCAAAAATAGAGTTTCTGCCCTCAAGGAAAGACAACACATAAAAATAAGTTGAAAACAATGGGGGAGAAAGCAAAAATATAGAATCTAGGAGAAAAAAAGCCAGCATGAAGTAGGCTTGGATCATGATAGAGAAGTATGAGGGGAGCACAGCCTGGTAAGCCCTGTTTCCATTAAAACTGAAAGCTTATGCCCTCGTCTCTAATACTGAATTATGTCCTTCAATATGAGATCTTCTAAGCAGCCTTTGAGCTGAATTGTAGTTGTGAAATCAAAGCTAATCTGTTCTATGGCCCTCTCTAAATTCCTCTTTTGCTTATAGCTCCTTTGGAGGCTCTGAACCTGAAATCAGCGTACTTGACTAGCAAATACCAACTCTAATGAATGGTCCTCTTTTATTATGGGATGCTAGTAATGAGGATATATTTCATGGATATAAAATTTAGAATCTCTTAATAATTAGTATGTGATATTTATGTGAACATAGAACTTGGCACTATTAAAATTAACATCTACAACTACCTGCTAGCAACAAATGCCACTACAGACCAATTAATGCCACTGTATTTACAAATATCATACAAACCTTTGTTTCTTCAGATAGTACACTGACACAAGAACACAGACAGGGCTCTTCACCTCTGAGAACTTCGGTTTCCTCATTACAAGTTGAGGATAGTCATATTTAATCTGTCTGCCTCACAGTATTATTGTGAGGAAGGTATTCTGTCAACCTTATAAAGCCTGATGGAATTACGAGTTATTGTTATGTTTATCTCTATCATTTCCTTCTGCAGAAGAGATGTAGCTTTCTTGTAATTTAGTCAAGGTGATTTAGAACAGTGTTTTTACATTAGGATGTTCTGGATCTTGGGTTAGTTTATTCTTTTAACTTCAGAGAATCTTGTCCTCTTTGCATCCATTACGTTTCCTTCACCTCCTCTCAGTTGTGTTCCTGTTGTTCTGACTACGCAAAGCTTTTCTCAGTTGAATGGTATGTTCCATGCTTTTTACATTTATTGTTGTTACTATTTAGTCACTTTCAGTCATGATCTACTCTTCATGACCCCATTTGGAGTTTTCTTGGCAGAGATACTGGAGTGGTTTACTGTTTCCTTCTCCAGCTCATTTTATGGATGAGGAAACTGAGGCAGGCAGGGGTAAGTGACTTGCCCAGGGTCACACAGCTAGTAAGTGTCTGAGACCAGTTTCAAAATCAAGAAGATAATTCTTCTTGATTTCATGCCTGATGTTCTATCTAGTATACCCCCACATTCAGCATCTCTTCACACACACACCCGCTTTTTAATGTATATAGGAAGTATTTGAGTCTTAAAATGATGTCTACCAAAGTAAAAATGAAAGTTTATTTTCTTGAATTTTTCTAGATGTTCAGCTACATGGTACATGATACTTTGGAGGAAAAGTCTACACAAAGCTTTTCTCCCACAGAATTTTGCTGAAAGGTCTGTGCATTTTTACCTTTATGTGTTTTGACTCATTTTCCTAAATCACCATATGGTTATACAGCGTTGGTACTGAAAATGAAGATTTATTAGGTACCAATTGTGATCTCAGTTTCATGTAATCAGAAAACAGAGTAACTATAGTTCTCTGGTCGTTATGAGACAAAATTAGCAAGGGCTAGGTGGTCAGCAGTTTTCAGGAACATACATAGGGTAGAGGGGTAGGGTGCAGAGAAGTTAAGTGGGGTTAAGGGAACTATATTGCACAGAAACACTGATTCTCATTCCAGAAGGATGTCATTTTCAAGTAAAACATTGTCCCTAATATTCAAATTGGAGCTCCAAAGCATTCCAAGAAAAGTAGAATTACTTAAGCTACCTCTTCATCACATGTGCCACACTAAGGCACATTTCCTCAGTAAAACAATAAGAATTAAAACATGATGGAGAACAGCAACTAGACTAACAGTGGGATTGCTCTTCAGAGATGTTTTCTATTTTGTCACACTTCCAGAGAAGCAGTCTGGTCCATTCTTGGTCCATCTAGTTATGCTGATTGGTTTGTTTTGTTTTTCATTAATCATTTGGCTTTTTCCTGCTTCTCTTTCTTAATTTCAAACATTTAAATAGAAATATTTACCTCACAGAAAATTATTTGGAAAACACCTTCACTGGGTTCCCTAACCTTTTATGTATGATGGTAAAACCTTTGATCCTTACTCAGGAAAATGTTTTTAAATAATAAAATAAAACATATAAGATTACAAAGAAAATATATTGAAATACAATTATAAGTTTTTTAAAGTTCTGGATCAAAAACCAAAACTTCTTGACTTGGAATATGAATTAAGGTAATAGGAAAAATGTTCAAAAATTCAGATGTATCTTTGAATGACAGAAGTATAACCCACCTTTTGAAAAGGGCATTTCCAGAGCTTAGTAGGAATTTTCAAATTTAATAGGACCTTTCAGAACTTACACACATCTAGCATAGTCTTTGAGAACCCAGACATTTCTTTGTCAGAATGAAGCCTCTAAATAGGATTTAGTGGAGATTTATTTACTACCAGGTGAAAAATAATGTTGTGATCTGTTCCAATCCAAAGATGAAACTATTTGCAAATGTTTTGAGGATATATACTAAATTTTAAGTTAAATTACAATAGTTTTGATGCATTCATCATAAAATTAGAGTTATTCTTGTTTCCCTTTTTTTGAAAAAAAATGATTGATTTAAGGTTGTAATTTTCAACTCTGTCTATGATCACACCAATGGGAAAGAAGTCAATTTAGTCCCCATCTCTGAGTGAGCTGAGTAGGGAAAATGCACCCCAGAGAAAGGATCCATGTGGTACTTGGGGTTTCCCTGCCACATGGGTAGGCAAGTAACTGAGACAAAGCATAGAAATGATGGCCATCACAGGGAGGAAGCATACTGTTCTAGGAAGAAAGTCTTTACCACCTGGATGTCATCCCCCCGGAACAAATCCCTATTTGTCCTGTGCTCTAATGTATCCTGTTTCCCTGCTGGGGCACAAACTTCATGAGTAGAAGGACAGCGCTGTACTTAATTGCATCAAATAAAGTTCCCAAAATAGGATTCCTTACTTAGGAAGTTCTTAGGAGTATGGTAAACTGAGTAAATTTGTTGTATAGGTAGAATTGAGTTTCCACCAATCCATCTCCACTCCTTCCTTGACTTTCGGATAAAGTCTTGTGATTATGAAAGGTCCAGATCATGTAGAGTAATTCCCATGCAGTAATTTTATCAGCACCTAATGACTGAAATCAATTCGCAGTAACAAAAGTAAAATTGACCCATTTTAACCTATTCTTGCAAATACCTTAATTCTTCAATGTATCTATGATCTCATTAATAAAAGTACAGTACAGAGTATTCCCTTGAGGCATAAATGCAGATTACAATCTATTCTTGCCTACCTATGTCTATGCAATTCTTGTCAGTCCATAAATCCAACACCATAGTGGTCTAAGTGCCATTTTAGCTTCTCTCTAAGCCTGGTATTGGTTGGACACCAACAGAGCATGCAAGTCATTGATTATGCCTTGATCTCACTATTGATCTCACTATTTGACATATGTGTGTGTTTGTATTCTGATTATACATCTCTTATGAACTTTACACCACCTCTGTTGTGCATTTCTTCATATGTAAATAGTCTATCAAAAAGCACTAATTAAGCAGTTGCTATAGATCAAGCATAACATTAAGCAAAAACTGTTTCTGTGCTCAAGAAGCTCACATTCTAATGGGGGAGACAACGTGCAAGATTTACATGTTTGAATAGATTGGGTAGACAATACACAATAATAAATGACCATAGTAATCTAGTATTTGATAAACCCTAAAATCCAAACTTTCAGGGTGAGAATTTACCATTTGACAAAAATTACTGGGAAAATTACAAAGCAATTTGGAAGAAACTAGGCATTGACCAACATCTCACACCATATATGAAGATAAATGCAAAATGAATAAATTATGTAGACATAAAGGATGTAGCCTAAGTAAATTGGAGGACCATGGGGAAAATACACCTCTCAAATCTATGGATAAAGGATAAGTTTGTGAGCAAACAAGATAGAAAAGACCATAGGAAGTAAAATGGATAATTTTGATTTCATGAAATTAAAAAGCTTTAGCACAAACAAAATTACTGCAGCCAAAATTAGAAGGAAAACAGGCAACTGGGGGGAAATCTTCAGAGCAAGTTTATCTCATAAAGGCCTCATTTCTCCAATTTATAGAGAATGGAGCCAAATTTATTCAAATACAAATACGCCCCCCCAATTTGATTAATGGCCAAATGAGATGACTAGATAATTCTCAGAAAAGAAGAAATCAATATTCACATGGAAAAAATGATCTAAATCACTACTGATTAGAGAAATGCAAATTAAAACTACAGATACAACCTCACACCTATCAGTTAATCTGACATGACAGACAAGGAAAATTACAGATTCTGGAGGGGATGTGGGAAAAAATGGACACACCAATGTACTACTGGTGAAGTAATGAACTATTCTACTCATTCTGAAAACAATTTGGAACAACTCCCAAAGGGCTATAAAAATGCATGTCCTTTGATTTTATAATACCACTACTAGACCTGTATCCCAAAAAGATCCAAGAAAAGGAAAAAGAACTTATTTTTACAAAAAAAAAGTATTTATAGCAGCTCTTTTTGTAGTGGCAGAGAATTAGAAATTAAAGTAATGCCTATCTATTGGGGAATGGCTGAACAAATTGTGGCATATGACTGTGATAAAATACTAACGTGCTATAAAAAATTACAGGCAAGATGGGTTCAGAATAACCTGGGAAGACAATTCATGCACTCTCTCTCCGTGTATGGTTATGTTAGGTAGTTGTTGGTTTCTCTGTAGTAGAATAGTGGTAGAATATAAACTTCTAAAGGACAGGAAATCTCAATCTCCCTCTCTCTCTCTCTCTCTCTCTCTCTCTCTCTCTCTCTCTCTCTCTCTCTCTCTCTCTCTCTCTCTCTCTCTCTTCTCTTTCCCCCCTTCTCTTTCTCTCTCTCTGTCTCTCTGTCTCTCTCTCTCTCTCTCTCTCTCTCTCTCTGTCTCTCTCTGTCTCTGTCTCTCTCTGTCTCTCTCTCTTTCTCTCTCTCCTTATATTTGGATCCCCAGTACCTAGGAAGACTTAATAGATACATTTTGATTGATGTGTCACGACACCCATATGCTTCCCAAACTTATAAGAATGTTTCACAATTTAAATCTACATTTCCGTTGATGCTCCCTATTCAAAAGTGGCATTAATATTACCATTAAGCCCCAAATTATTGATATATAATAACTGACTAAATGAACTTTGGGGGAAGCGACATGGAACAATAGAAAGAACACTGGATTGAAACAAAGAAGGCCTGCATTTGAACATTGGCGAATGTCACTGACTCCCTAGGACTTTCGCCAAATCATTTGATCACTCTGTTGCCTCCTTTCTGCCTTCCTTCCTCCTCTGGAGTTAGGTGACTCAGTGGTAGGATGCTAGGCCAGGAGTCAAGTCTACCTGGCTCCAATCCAGCCTCAGATACCTCCTACTTGTGTGACACTGAGCAAATCACTTAACCTCTTCCTTAGTTCCCTCAACAGTAAAATGGAAATAAGAATGGTACATATCTTGCAGAGCTGCATGACTCAAATGAGATGATTTCTAAAAGTAACTGACATACTCTAGGCACCATGTAAATGCTTATTTTCTTCCCCTCTATATAATGGATGAGGAATTTGAACTAGATGATCTCTAAGATTCCTTACAGTTCTAAATGGATGATCAGGGAAAATAACATTCCAAAAACCAAAGTTCCACCTTTGAGGTGATTGCAGAAAAAAATAAACCAGGTTTCACTTCTCAGAGAAGATTATCCCAGAACCACAAACATTTGTTCCAAGTTCAAGGTGAGACTTTATTCTCTCGAATCAGGAAATCTAGTGATGTTTACTATAAATCACCATAAATCTCCTCTCATGTTCATTTCACACAATGGCATATCCTATTAACTTTACTGCCTTATTTTTGCAAAATGTGGTTAGTTACAGTTACTCGGGGAAACATAACTTAGCATTTTCTGATGTGTGTATTTAAAAAGCTTGTCCTTAATGTTCTGTTAATATAAGGATTTTTTTCCTTGGTAACTCATTTCCTCAGCATTAAAAACAACTGAAAAAAATGCTTTTAAGTCATAATTCAAAAGTAACGGGTTCCTTTGAATGTGATCTGAAATTCCAATACTAGTGAGCAAATACTTAAAAATTCATAGGTCTGTGTCCTTATTTAAATATATACCTTCTCAAATAAATGCAACAGTGTGCTATATTTTTCTCTTATCCCCAATTTATTGTGTGAAATTCTGAATCAATTCCCAGGCTCAAAAGATCCGGTTGGCCTGAGCCTCCTAAAGAAGCCACACTAGCCCCCTGAAGTGGAAGTTTGGACTGGAGGGAGATTGCCAGTCTCTGTGGAGTATTGCCAGGGCTTGGGCCAGCAGATGGGTATTGGGAAGGAATAAGTAGAAAGGGCAGAATAGAACACTCAAGGAGAAGAGGCAGTCCAGGTATCAGAAGCAGGGAACTAAAGATGGAGACTTTGTTGGAATCATGGCAAGGAGACTTAGAAGGAACCAAACACCAACATGTACTGGGTAGAGGGCTTGATTTGGAATTAAGGAGACCTAAGTTTAAATACTGCCTCAGGCACTTACTACCCATGTGACAAGGGCAGCTAGGTGGTACTGTGAATAGAGTGCCACATCTAGAGTCAGGAAGACTCATCTCCTTGAATTCAAATCTCGCCTTAGACACTTACTAGTTGTGTGACCCTGGAGAAGTCACTTAACCCTCATGACCTCAATTTCCTCATCTGTAAAATGAGCTGGACTAGGAAATGACAAACCACTCCAGTATCTTTGCCAAGAAAACCCCAAATGGGGTCACAAAAAATCAAATGCTATTGAAACTACTGAACAACAATCTATGTGATGCTGGTCATGTCACTTAAACTCTGTCTCAGTTTCTTCATCTGTAAAATAAGGTGGTAGGACTTCATAAGTTATTTCCCCCTCTCAATCTATCATCCTGTGAATATAATGTTGGAAACAGGGCTCAGTCAGCAGTAGAAAATCAGAAGAGGTCAATGAAGCAAGAGGAGGGTCAGGAAGAATCTGAAACAAGATTGCTCCCAGAGGAGTTAACATTATGCATGAGAAGGAGGGCACTGCCAAGTATACCTTTTGAACAGAGTGGCTCTTGGCTTGTGGGGTTTATTCCCATCCCCCAACAAGTCCTTGCACTTATTTTAAAGTTCTGAAGTCTTTCAGGGAAAGTCCTGGTCTCCAAGGTTTGCAGCAGTGATTTCTGTTCTTAAATCTCCCTGTGTACTCAAGACTGTCAGGGATTAAAGTAGGGTCTCAACCTTTTTTTGCATCATCAACACCTTTGGCAGTGTGGTGAATTCTATGAACTTTATAGAATACTTTTTACATAAGATAAAAATCCAATGAATTAGAAAGGAAAGCAATTATATTGAAATAAAGATTTATTGTATTCCCATTCAAATTCACAGATCCCCTGACATCTCTCAATGGACCACTTGTGAGTCAGTGGACCCATGGTTTCACTAGATGAAGACAGATTCCTCAAAGTTTCTGGGATCTCATTATTTACTCAGACTAAGGCTGTTATGCCACTATATAGGCATTTATCAAGATACTGACACCTAAAATGAAATGGAGATTGGAGGCAAAGCATGTACCATGAACTTCCTGAAAGGAAAAGGTAACTGCATGACTGCTGGCATCATAGATGGTGTGTTCTATGGAGTTCAGCAGATCATGCATGCCCATGGAGATGAAAGAAGGTGATGATAAAAATCTGTTAAATGAAGTTAAAAGTCCCTTTATGTGAGGGGTCTCTTTATGTAAGGGATTCTTGACTTGGTGACTTTCTTTTTAAAAAAAGACAATATTCTAGATCAATTTCAATATAGTTGGTTTCCTTCATAATCCTATGTATTTTATTTAATGCATTTAAAAACATTATTCTGAGAAAGGGTTCATAGGCTTTCCCAGACATCAGGGTGGTCTGGGATACCAATAATGTTAAGAAACCCTGTTGAATGTGCAGGCACAAATGCCAGAACTGAACGATAACAACAGTAATAGCTAGCATTTATGTAGCACCTGGCAGCTACGTAGCACAGTGGGTACAACACCAGATCTGGAATCAGGAAGGCTCATATTTCTGAGTTCAAATCTGGCCTCAGACACTTGCTAGCTTGGTGACAACCCCGTTTTCCTCAGTTCCTTATCTGCAAATGAGCTGGAGAAGGAAATGGCAAATCACTCCAGTATCTTTACCAAGAAAACTCCAAATGGGGTCACAAAAAAGTAGGACATAATTGAAAAATGGTGGAACAGCAATAATAACATAGTACTTACTATTGAGACATCACCAGTCATCCTGGCCTATGTTTTACCCCTGGACTCTAGTGACTCTAGAGGAGAGAGCAGGGCTGATGACTTGCCACAGCTCTGCCTCACTTAAATCCAATTCATTTCTAAGGCAAGACATCACCCAGATGTCACTGGTCCTCTTCAAGAATGAAAGACAGACAACAGCATTATCTACCATATTCCAGGCTCTGCACTCAATGGTTTACAAATATCTCATTTTATCCTCAAAAACAATCCTGGAATGTAGGTGTTATCAATAACACCATTTCACCGTCAAGGAAAGTGAGAGCAACACAGGTTAAACTACTTGCCCAAGGTCACAAAGCTAGTAAATGTGTGAGACTGGATTTAACCTCAGGTATCCCTGACTTTCTAGCCCAGCACACTATGCATATTGGATCAGCCACTCCTTATCACTGAATCTAAAAGATAATAAGAATGAAGAAGAAATGTATTCTTCCACATAGCTCTCTGATATTGGAATCAACATTCTCTGGGGGAGTGGCTATAACATTATAAGGAATTTTCACACCTAAGACAAATAACACCTAGGACAAGTTCATGAAACATGCAATCAGCTAAATAAAGGGAGTGCAGGGATGAGGTGATACCCTATGATGAAAGAGAGGCAGAATGGGACAGGGAGAACACAAGTGCCAGGACTTCATGGTGAATCACAGAATTCTTGTGTAAGATGGGAACCCAAATCCAACTCCTAAGATAAGGAATCAATCTATGAAGTTCCCACGAAAGTGTAGGATCACAGCTTCTTTGCAAATTAATGTCTTTTTAGAGTTTCCCAAAGCACTGAGAGATTAATTAAATTGCCCAGGACTGTACAGCCTGCATATGTGAGAAGTAAGATTTGAATTAAGCTTTAGGCTGGCCAAAAGACCGCTCTTTACTTGTTACATAAAACTGTCGAATCTTATCTGGACAAAAATTCTTTCTGCAGCGTACCCAAATGTTTACCCTCCTTCTATTCTAAGGAAGCTATTGCTTTGTGACCTAGTGCATTTCATTTGTGGATATCTGTAATTGTTAGACTTTTCTTTCTTTTATCAAGTCTTTATTTTCCCCTTTAAAATTTCCATATACTTCTCCGAGTTTTGCCCTCAGGTGTCAAGCAAAATAAGCCTGATTTCTCTTCCAATCATCCAATCATTCAATAAGAATTAAGTACTCACTGTGTTCCAGGTACTACGGTAACTGGCAGTGATGTAAAGAAAAAGAAAAGGCAGTTTTTGCCCTCAGGAAGCTTATATTCCAAAAGAGAAGGGAGTAAATACATGCATAAATCCATACAAGGCATTCAAAGTTAGTGAGAAGTAGTCTAAATGGAAAGGCATGGGTATCAAGGCAGACCTAAAAAAGCCACTTACAGAAGGTGAAACTTGAGCTGTAGCAAAGGAAGCCAAAGATCCTAAAAGGCAAAGGTGAGGAGGGAGCTCCTAAGGTTAATGGAAGGCCACTGCAAAGGCACAGAGATGGGAGATAACGTCATGGAATGGTAAATAGGCCAATGTGTTTGAATCTCAGAGTGCATGAAAAAGAATGATGAGTAAGAAAACTGAAAAAGCATTAGATGAGGTTGAAATGGTTTAAATTCCAATTGACCTTTCCTTGATCCTGGAAGTAATAAGCAACCACTGGACATTATTCAGTAAGGGGATGTTATAGATTTTAATTTTTGGAAAATAACCTTGGCAGCTCTATGAAGGCTAGATTGGAGGGGAAGAGATTTGAGGAAGGGAGGACAGCTTAAAAGATACTTCAGTACTCTAGGTAAAGGTAAATGAAGGCCTGAGATAGTGGTGGCAATGTGAGGAGGCATTGGATTAAGAAAAATTTGTGGCAAAAGAAATCCTTGAAGACAATCAATTGATGCCTCAGAGCTTGACTTTCTTCAGGACCTTCATTGCCAGTTTCTTCATTGAGTCGTCATAGAACATCATCTCAAAACCCTTCTCGATTCTCATCAACCTCATCTGGGTGCTCTCTAGCTGATGAATTCCCTCCATAAAATGGGTTGCCTGGAGCTGAACACAGTGCTGGAGATTTGGTTTGTCTAAGTCAGAGAAAAGTGGGGATTCTTACCTCCCTAGACATGATTATGCTGATCCTATTGTAGCATAATTTAACATTAGTTCTTTCATATGTCTTGTTGATTCACGTTGATCTTTCATTTTATTAAAATTTCCCAATTATTTTTTTCAGAAATAAAGGTTACCTACTTATACCTCCCACATCTCATATTTGCAAATTTCATTTACTGAACCTATGATGATTTTGAATTTATACAAATAAATATCCTTTTACTAGGTTTTCTCCAGTGTTCTAGTTGACATTTTTTTTTAGATCCTGTCATTTGGTGTATAAATTATCATTCCAAATTTTATGTCATCTAGAAATTTTATAAGCAAGTCGTCTGAGCTTTTATCCAAGCCACTGAAAAAAGAAGTGTTGAACAGTACATGACCAAGCTAGATTCCTTGGGAACTATGCTGGAGACTTTCTACCAAGGTGACTTTAAATAATAAAGATTGTATTCTCCAGACACAGGCGTTTCAACATGTTCTAAATTCACCTAAGTATATTACCACATGGTCCACATATATCCATCTTTTCCATAAGAGTGGTTCCTTCCTCAGTTGTTTTCTGTGTCATCTACACAATGACCACAACAATGTAAATAGAAAACAACCACTAAAAGATTAAAAGTAAATGTTGTAGAATTATGAAGAATAAGTAAGCATGTCTTGAAAGAAAATATATGAGAAGACAATCTCAACTTTTTTTCCTTTATGGAAGTAGGGCACTTAATGTTTTTTCCAACTTTATAGAAGTATTAATTGTTCATACTGATATATTTCCTCTTTTATGTCTTTAAAAATATTGTTATATGAGGTCATTCTCTCAGATATGGAAGGAGGAGGAAAACTGGGGGAAATTTATGATTATAATTCTTTTTAAAAATCAATAAAAACTTATTTAAAAGTATAAGTAACTATATGATCTAGAGATGTATTTTTAAAAGAGGAAATTAGGTTAATTGGCCATATTTCTGAATTCTAGTCAGGAATTTTGCCTCAAAAAAAATCTATAGATATTCTTCTCAAGATAAACTCTTGAGGAAGGGTAGGGTTGTAAAGCTATTAAAAGCAATGGCTTCACTGGCTTTACTTTTACATAGTTATTATTGATGTAGTTTCCCTGAAAATGGAGAACTATATGTGCACTCTAAATTGAGACTTGGAAGCCAGTGACTAGAGGTCTTCCCTTTTGTCCTACATCACAGGGGTATGGTGGAGCACTTAGATGGCACACATCTCATCTCTCACACTTGCTACATGATCAGTCTATCAGAAATTTCATTCTATCTTGGATTTCCTTGAATATAGTGATAGCTTATGCTCATCTTTGAAGGTCTTTTTGTCTGGATGTTGCACCTGCTCCTTCTCTTCATGGGCTATTCTGTTGCCTTCTTTGTGATAATCATTTTCAGATTTTCAGAACCTGTTGGGTTTCATACCCCAGAATCATACAGAACACTGGCAAAATATTTGTATTTGTTTCTGGGAGGAACTTGAGATCCTGAAAGAAGTTTCACAATTTCTTGGGAGCAAATCATCCTATTAGCCTTTAGTCCAAGCAATTTTCCCATTTTGCTGTCCCTCTCAGAGATTTCTTGAACAAGAAAAAGAAAAAAAAGGAGAGAAATGTGAGGTTATAGAAGCATCTGAATTAGGAAGAATGTGGATAATGAATTATGAGCATATTGTGTTGTTTTGTCTTGTTTTTCCTCCATATATAAAGTGATCTCCACTGATGCGCTTCTCTGATTACTCATTCTGCTGTAGTTATAGCTCTGCATTTTGGTAGTCTATAACAATGGAGCATAAGAGCTTAGATTCTATTTATACCAAGGTAGAAAAGATTTGAATACAGGCCTCCTGATGGACTTTACATTTGTGGCCCAATAGATAACTTATTAAAGAATCATCATCATGTTGACCACAAAGTAATATATATATTCTTTGGCCACAGTAACTCTCAAAAACTAGCTATTAAGTCATAGAGGCACAGTGTAGCAGAGCAGTAAATTCTGGATTTGAAGCTAGCGAACTTGGGTTCAAAGCCCAGTTCTGCCTCTTACTATCTGTGTGACCATGGTCATATGTTTGGACCCCAATTTCTTCATCTGAAAAATAAATGAATCAGACCACGCTCTAAGTCCATAAGTCTATGGACCTGCGGAGTAGACAGCAATCTGTACCACATGAACTGAACTACTAATGCACTGAAAAATTAAGAAACTGGATTGGTTTAACTTTGAAATTGGCAAGACATCCTTATTGGTGTGAATCATGGCAGAAGACTGCATCTCGTTACAGAAATGGACATGCTTTATCTACAGTTGACCATCCATTGATATCATGATGTGTTTAAAAAAAAATAGCTGCATCAAGAGTACCATAACCAGAGGATAGGTTCCATTGCATGGGCCTTTAGCTAGACAGAGATAATTATATCTTTTACAGGCTTCTTAGCATTGTTTCTTCCAAACATACTCTATTTACCCAGTATATTATATACAGATGTGCCACTATTAATAAATATCTATGTAGGGTCTCCTTAGGACATGGTGATATGGGACCTTAACAATTTTACTTAGTATACAGGGCATGTGCTCATGGAGCATTCAATTTCTATCTGTAGGTTCAAAACAATTAATCTAAGAGAAGGACATAAGCGCATGCATACATATTACATACATGTACATATTTATAATATGTGCGTAAAAATTTACACACATACAAATCCAATGGATACATAAGGTGGTACCATAAACTGATTAACTAAATTGATTATTCATGGCAACAAGAGACTTTTTAAAATTGCATGCCCTCTGTAAAACCTATGCTTATGGAGATATATGTTCTTTCATCATTTCTTTAATTTACGTAATTATCCTCCATTTTGGAGACAGATTGGATTTGAATCCTTTTAAGCTTGTGTTTTTTATTAATTTATAGAGTTTTCCTGCCTATGATACCACAAAGTATGAGTAGAATGCATAAATTAAAGGAATCATAAAAATCTCTCTCTGTTTTGTCCATCATACACACACAAACACAAACACACTCATATACACATCCAACCAAATCTTATTCAAAAAGTGATATTTTAAGTGAAAACAAAAATATGTGCTGAGCTATTCAGAAAAAAAAAAAGTCTGATTACCTGTGAACCCTGGAGGCAGTCATTTTTGTCTAAGCATGGAAGATAATTGCTTTTCTTTTTTTTTTCATGATGATGATATATACAAATTAGATATTCTAGCTACCTGTTGCTATGAGCCAGTATAAAATATTTACCACTTCTGGCATATGACCCACTAATTACCTTCAAAAATTCAACCAGACCCTGCATGAAAAAATACCTAATAACAGTTGTCTCAGACAGTTTATTCTCTTTAATGGTAGAACCTCAGTCTATGGGGTTCCAAAGGTCTCCAGGTGTTGAGGAAGCTATTGATTGTTCCCCCGGTGAGAAGCAAGGTCCTGTTAGCGATTCTTAAGCATGCTTGGTGCATTAATTGTGAATCATATTTCTTTTGCATTCTTCTAGCATGTATTGGGTTTTATGCTCTGAATGTTAGCCCTCAGAATAAAGAAATGAATAATAGATGAGCTTCTTTTATTATGATTTTGAAGCCTGATTTAACATTAATTTCCAAGACTATTATGGAATACCAAATGGCATCTATACCCGCATACCTGTATATGGTTTCCCAGTGGCAGTGTGCCTTTTGCCACAGCCATCTGTGCCCATTCTCTCGCCTCCAACTGAAATGAGCATTGACGGAACCCATTTCTACAGGGAAAGAATTAAGGAGTCAGAGCTCCCTGTGCTTTTGCATAAAGTTCTTATAGAATTCGTTCCCCATGGTCTGGAGATATACAAAAATACAATTACAGAAACTTGCATAAAGTTACTTGTTCTATGCTTGGCTATGCCAGAAAAGACTGGCATAGTGTATAAGTAACAGACCTTATTGCACTAATGCTTATAAAGTAAGGAATATGAAGTCTAGAGAGACAGAATATATATATGCAATGAATAATGATGGGGTGTAACATATTCCAAAAAATAATATTGGGAAAGGGGATTTCCATATAAATGGATGATAAAAGTTCAAGCTAACACATTCAGCAACTCATTGGTATACTTACCAAGAAGGAAAAGCTGCTTAATGTTTCCATAAGACTGCCTTGGCTTGATAAAGCACAGGTGACTATAGACATAAGGACTCCCACCAAAATTTGACCATGACTTCCAAGGACAAGCAGGTGAGAACCACCCACACTGTATCTTCCCTTGTCAGACCCCCATATGCAGTGTTGTGGTACATTTTGGGTATAGCTATTTAGGAAAGACATTGACAACCTGAGGGAAAACATAATGATGAGAAGGAAGAGTGTTTAGTCCACACCAAATGAGGCCTGGCTGAAAGAAGCAAGGGTATTTAGCTTCATGAAGAGGAGAATTAGAGGGGCTGTGACAAGGATCAAATATTTGAAGAAATCTCATGGTGAAAGGTGCTGAACTTGCTATACTTGGCCCCAGATGCCTAAAGTGTTGAAGGTACAAAGAAGAAATTTTAGTCTTATTATAAATGGAGGGGAAGGAAGTGGGGAAGTGACTAGGTGAGGGGGAGTGGCTAGGTAAAGAGGAGAGATACTATTATTTCAAAATGAGAAGACATGTCTTAGGGAACCATAGGTTCTCCCTTGCTGGAGGTCTTTAAGCACAGACCACTTGTCTTAATGACCACTTGCCAGGTATATTAGAGTAACTACTGATTCATTAATGCTAAGTTTCTGCTGGTTATCCTAGTAGTATAATACGGACTCTTTACTTAGCAATGAGTCTGACTTGATGGTCCTTCTCAGTGTGAAATTCTGTAATAAATAATCATAGAAATATAATATTTTATAATAAATATGAAAATAATCATTATAAATCTAGCTATTAAAATTCTTTTGTTAAATGTTTGGTATCAATCAAAAATCAATGTCAGCAAGCATTTATTAGCTACACATCGGACATAGTACTAGACACTGTGAATGCCAATACAAAAATAAGCCAGGTCTTGACCTCAAAGAGCTTTTGGTTTAATGGATGGAGTTTTGGTCTAGTTTGGCCTAGGCCGGAGGTTGAAAGGCTGTATTTGAGGACTTAGAGGGCTACCTGGACGCTAGACTAGACTGCCACTGTCATATCATTTCTAGCAACAAAGGTATCATAAATTTGATTCTTGTCAAAGGACCAAAAAAAAAAAAATATGGAAAGAGGAAGTGTAGAAGATGACACCCAGAGAGCAGCAGGACAGAGGATGAGACAGGAAGACTTTGGTAGCCCGACCTATCATGGATGAGATGTGAAGCTCCATGTGGGGCCAACTGCAAATTGTGGATTAAGGTGAAGTTTTAGCCCCTCACCCCCACCAACCAGGACAATTAAAATGGCGGTGATTAACTCCCCTATGGCAGGGAGGCATGCTCTTTAGAGACAACAGTCCAGAATTTTTAGCTTTCTAATGCGGATAAGGAAGGCAGAGGCAGGCCAAAAAGCAAGAGGACCACATGGGCAGGCCCCTGCATCCTGGTGGCTAGCTATGGGCACAACTACACTAGGCTTTTGAGATGTGATGAAGGATACAAGGTGATTGAAAAAAAAATAACAGATGCTCCTGGCTTTGAATCTCCTACCTGATGTTCAGTGTGGATTGCCCATAAAGAGGTTCAGCATGTGAAGACTAATGAATAGTTAAGTGTAGGAAGAATGGGTGTCATCTAGTCTAATGTGCTTATTTTACAAAGAAGAAAACTAAGGCCTTCATATGTTAAATGGTTTTACCACTGTAACACAAGTATTAAGTGGCATGATCAGGGACTCAAACCCAAACCTCTGACTCCAAATTTAGCACTTTTTTCCACTTCACTGGGAAATGATTCCTGAACTCTGTGAATGTCTTCCTTAGTGGGAGAAAGGAGAAGAGTGGAATTAGGAATTCCTGAGATTAAGCAGGTAAAATCCACTCTCATACCTTATCTAGGATCAAGTAATAGAACCCTATTACTACTTGAATATCAGCCGGTGTATCCATCAAAGTAAAGAATTGAGAAAAATTCTTTAAAGTGTTTTGGGCATTATTAAATGGAGATTACCATAGGAGAACTCAGAGAATGCTGATGTCCTTCTGGTTTTCTGAATTATCAAGTAAGCCAAAATAAGAGTTTGATGTTCCAGACAGGGTTCTAACTGAATGGGTCTGTGTGATGTTCAAGTACTGTGGCAAAGAAGGAAGGTTTATCTATTTTCAAAGGCAGTGGACATCATGTAATCTGCTCTGCGGCGATGGCAGAGTGTAACATATCAGACAGGATATTCAAAAAAATGCAACTAGTAGATATATCAGTCTTTAATTTTTTTAAACATTTAAAAAACACATTTCCCAGAATCCCTTTTCTTTCTTCTCAGATGATTCTAGCTTTTACTTCATTCTTTATGCTAAGCCAAGCATACCCATGTGTATGCATGCACACACACACACACACACACACATATACATACACATTTTAAAAATGGAAAGACAGGAAAAATCAGAATTTGAAGATCATTTCTACACTGGTTTCATGAAATTTGTATTTAACTTGATATAGAAATGTTTATAGTTTTTAGTTAAATCACTGGAGAATATAGTGCCTTTTAAAACACAAATAAAAATCCTATCATCCCTATAGAGATGTTCATGTTTCACCAATATTTAACTTTTTCAAAAGAAATTTGGCAGTCACTATAGAATGTGTGATATAAGATTCCCTGAGATGTAATTCATTTTTCTTTCTTTCTCTCCCCTTGTTAGGATTGTGATTTTTTTTCCTGTGATGTTTTTGTTCATGATGCTTTTCTTGTTATGTATCTATACGTACACCCCGACATAACTCCAGATAGACAATGAGAGAGACTGCAAATTGAATAAGGACAGCAAAGGAGTTAGATAATTTTGGAGGAGCTGTGCCATTCTTTCTTCCAAAACAATCCCATGCTACTTGATTACATCAAAGCCTATTTGGAGAATACTGATATTCTAATGGCGATGGCACATCTTTGTAAAACATGGAACACTGCAATGTCAGAAGGTACAAATTGCATTCAAACTCAAAGGGATATGGAAAGATGTATGGTGAATGTAAGTAAGGTGTTTTATGTTAATGAAAATGATTTGCTCAGAAGGTGCTATGTACAAGAAGATCTCATCAAGCGTATGAAATAATGAAAAATAAGGTAGGATATGTAGCAACATCAAGGGAAAAACACAGATCAAGTGCAATTTTTTTATATTTTTTTATTATTTTATTTGTTTTCAGTGTTCTACAATCACTTTCATATATCTTAGATTTTTTTCCCCTTCCTCCCCCTCTGTCCTTCCTACTGCCCCCTCCCTCCATGAAACAGCATACAATGTCATTTAGGTTCTACACAAACATTCCTATTAAATACATTTTCACCTTAAACATGTTGCATAGAAGAATTAAAATGAATGGGAGAAGTCATAAAACAAAACAAAACATAATACAAAAGAAAATGATCTACTTCATTCTGCAATCAAATTCCATAGTTCTATCTCTAGATGTGGAAGGTATTTTGACTTAAGATATCACTGAGACTTTTTTAAGTCCTTGCATTGCAATGAAGTACAGAAAAATTCCTCACACATTGTGGTTGTTACCGTGTTCCCAGTTTTTCTTCTTCTGCTCTTTTTCACTCAGTATCAGACCATATAAGTCTTTCCAGGCCTCTCTGAAGTCTTCCTATTCATCATTTCTTATGGCACAATAGTATTCTATTACAATTCATTATTCAGCCATTCCCCAATTGATGGGCACCCCTTTAATTTCCAGTTTTTGGCCACCGCAAAGAGAGCTGCTATAAATATTTTTGTATGTGGGACCCTTTCCCATTTTAATGATCTCTTGGGTCTTAATCAGAAACCTTAATCATAGGTCTTAATTAAACCTATGATTTCATTAATCTAGGGTGCTCTGAGAGGAGAAATACTCTGTGATAATGCAATCTCAGACCCATTCTGCAACTTATACTAATGTAGTTCCTTGGAGCCATTAAAAAGTTAGGTGACTTGCCAAGAATTTCACAGACAAATGGTGTCAGAGGTGAGACCTGAATTCAGGTTTTCCTAAGTCCAAGGCCTAACCTTGATCCAATATGCCATGCTACATTTTATACATTATGCTGCTATCCATAAAATGTTAAAAAGAGCCACAAGAAAATAATGGAGGATGTGTGGAAGAACATGGGGAAGGATGACATTGGAATAGAGGTTAGGGCAGGCAATTTGTAGCTGTAAAGGAAATTCTCACGTTGTTCATGGTACCATTGTATTATCAAAATGACTTTGAGAATAGTACCTTACATTATGTAGCCCTTCATGTTTTTACAAAGATCTCATTCGATCCTTACAAAACCTTGCGATGTAGGCAGTTTTGCCAATTATTCTCATTTTGTAGATGAGGTAACTGGGGCTCAGCCAAGGGAGATGCCTATGCTAATTACAACAGCTGGTAAATATTGAGGTGGAAATAAAATCTAGCATCTCCTAAATCTAAATACGAGCTCTTTTCACACAGTGTGCTCTCCTGCACTCTTCTGCCTCTTTCTATCTATGTCTCTCTCTCTTCATCTATCTGGTTTTTTCTGTCTCCCTGGGTTGTTGCTTTCTGCTTGTTTCTCAATGTCTTTCTGAGTCTTCGCATTAAACTCCATTTCTTTCTTTGTATTTTCTTTCTTCCTGTCTTTTTCTCTCTCCCTCTTACCCCACCCTCCAGAGATGAAAAAGAAATAATCTGAAAATTCTGGCTCTGCCTTGTACAATCTTTATGGGCTTGGAGTAGTCACTTAGAGATTTTAAGCCTCCTTTTCCTCACCTATTAATTACTCCCTCCTCTTTAGCCTTTTCTCTTTTGACTTTTGCACACTCATGGGTCTCCGCCTAACTTTTGACTCTCTCTTTTCAATAAGTGATGGTTCTCTCTTGCTTTTGTTTCCCTCTGTTCTCTCTTTAGGGAGATCTCTTCCCATATCTTCAGTTGTTATTTCAATACAGATGATGTACCAATCCTTAGTTTCGTCTCTAACCTCTGCCCTGAGAACCAAGTCAATCACTTCCAAATTCTTGTTTGATACTTCCACCTGGAGAGCCCACCAACACCACATACTCTCCGTAATTTGAATAGAAATTTTTTTTCCCCAAAACCTACACCTTCCTTCTCACTTCTCTGCTTGTGCAGTAAAGGATTAGACTGAAAGTCATTAAGAGCTGGTATCAAATTCTGCCTTCCTATCATTATGGCCTTCAACAGTTCTCCTAATCTCTCTACGTCTCTTGCCCCCTTATCTGTTTAATAAGAATTATCACACATTTATGACCTGCCTGGAATCTTGTGAGCATCAAAGGAAATAATGTATATAAAGTGATTTGCAAAGCTTAAACATCTGGGAAAATGTTTGCTGTTGCTATTTTACAGTACCGCCTTCCTCCAAATAAAGAAGCTCATAACTTCAGAGTAACCTTCAGCTCTTTTGTCTCCCTCAGCCCCCACATTTAATCAGTTGACAAGTCCTGTCACTTATAACTTGACAATATCTCTCAATCTGTCCTCCCTTTCCACTCCCATTACCGCCCCTCTAGTTCAGGCCTTCATCACCTCTCCCCTAGATTCAGATAATAGTTTCCTAACATATTCCTGACCCACTTCTTCCATTGCATCCTTCACAATTTTATACAAGTAATAATCCTAATATACTACAGTAATTACATCTCTCCTCTATTCAAAAAGCACTACTGCCTCTGCTGTCTTTTAAACTACGTTCTCCTGATTTTTCATTCAAAATCTTCTTTAGTCTGGCTCCAAAATATCAGTCACTTAGGCAAGGGGTAAGACATGCCACAAGAACCTTGTATGTAGAATGCTCATTTCCCCATGAGTCCTTTAGAATTGTGGATGGGTTATTTTGTTTATTAGAATTATTAAAGCCTTTCAAAGTTGATTATCTTTACAATATTATTATTATATAAATTACTATCCTGGTTCTGCTTACTTTCCTTCCCATGAGTTCATCAAATCTTCCCAGGTTTCTCTAAAACCATTCCCTTCATCACTTTTTACAGTGCAGTAGTATTCTACCACATTCATATGCCATAACTTGTTCTTTCAATTCCCAATTGATGGGAATTTTGGTTTCAAATTCTTTGCCACCAAAAAAAAAATTGCTACAAATATTTTTGTACATCTGGTCCCTTTTCCTCTTTCTTTGATATCATTTTAAAGGATATAAGTTTAATATTTTACTTCCTCTTCATACCATTTAAGATAAATACCTCAGGCATTACAATTGCCATTTTACAGTCAGAGAAACTGAGGTTTCAATGGGTATAGTGGCTTGCATGTAAGTGTCAACAAATTATATATGCTATCGTAATTCAGAAGACAAGTCTGGGACACTGATATTGGGTTTGAGGTAGGTACTTAAGCTGGCCCTTAAAAACTGAATCAATTATGAATTGGCAGAGGGGAGGAAAGAGTATATTCTAGTTAAAGAGAATGGCACAAAGGTGGGGAAGTAAAAGAAACAGTGTTTCTGAAAGACTGAGTAGTCAATTTGACTGTAGCTCAAGAATTATGGATCAAAGATTTAGAGATGATAAGAATCTAACAAGATCCAGATAGTCCAGGCCCCTCATTTTACATAATGAGGAAACTGAGACCCAGAAATGTGAAATGATTTGTCCAAAGTCCCATAGGTAGTAAGTGGCAGAGTTGCATTTTTACCTCAGGACAATTGACTCCAGGTCCAGGGTTCAGGCTACTGGTAGCCCACTGCTGCTCATTGTGGCTACCTCCTTTGACAATGACTCTTGCTATAAAAACAAAAGGATATTCAAGAGTTCATCCTTCAATCACATGAAAACAATATAATATAATTTAACACAAATGTAATATAACAATAAAATTGTGTAATATGATATAAACAGTATAATGGAAAGAATGCTAGACCTGGGAACAAAGACCCGGATTTAAGTCTTAGTTCTGCTATGTCTTATGTAAGTGTTTTTGGCAGCTCTGGGCTTCAGTTTCCTCATCTGCAAAATGAGGAGGGTAGACAAGACGACCTTTTTTTTCAGCTTTAAATCTAGGAACACTTTCTGTATGTCAGAATACATAAGAAAACCAGAAGCCAAATGCAGGTTTGTTTTGGGTATTCCATTTACCCAGCCTACCCATGGCAATCCCTCATCCTGGAGAGGAAAGGAATAGAGCTGATGATATGTTAATTCCTGCCTTTGAATCTAATGACCAAATAATAAAAGCTGCATTATCTGCAAAGCTGAAAGTTTTGACTTATTCCACTGCTCAATTCCTCCATCATGACTATCGATGGCATTCTTGATAATGAAATCAATAAGGAGAAAAAGAAATGAAGAGAGAATGCAGCTTTAATGCACTCCTGACACAATATTCAAGTAATTCAGCGGCTTATGGTCACTTGTAGATCTAAAACGCAATTTGGTTAAATGAAGATTGTTTTTTTCTTTGCATTTGAATTGAATTTTATTGTCTCACTAATATACATTTTTCTTTAATTTACATGTACTTTGGCTGGTATAAATGGATTGAGCAGGAGAAAAGGCTGAGAGCTTTCTCCTCTCATTATTCCTAATATCTTTTTTCCTAAGACGTTTTGGTGCTGTACAAATTTAGAAATGAGGGCCAAAGACTGATGCTTCATTAGGACGAAAAAAGAAAAAAGGTGTCAAAGTTTGCTGGTCTGAACTTGATTTGTAATGTCAGAAGATGACCTGTGGGGGCCCCTGGATAGAAACCACAGTTTGGCTTCCTCTACCACATAATATAGACAGGACCAGGGAGTGCCCTTCTATCCATGGTTATTTAGATGACATTTACCCTTAACCTGTTTTTAAGTCCTGGGGGAAGCATTCAATTATAGACTAGATGAACATATATATCTAATAAAGAGCAAGGAAAAGTACAGTTTGCCTGCAGGGTTAGCAATTAGGGATTTGCCCAGTCAGCAATATGCAGAAGGAATCAAGAAAATCTCCATTACAATGCCATTAGACTCTGCAGGGATGCTGCTGTCTCAATTGCATACGCTGTCTATACCCATGTGGCAGATTGTTGGCTAGATTTGTGGGTGAGGCTGGGTGGAGCTTGTCCTTTTCTCTTCTTGGGTGGAGACCATAAGGGAAGGCATACAGTAGAGCTTGCTTTAGTTAAGTTCCAGATCCTGCCCCTCACTTGTGTTATCCTATGTTATGTTGGGGTGGCTCTGTACATCAATCAGTCCTTCAGTAAGTATGCATTAAATACCTACACTCTGTTGGACTCTGGGCTAAGTATTAAGGATACAAAGACAATGAAAAAAAAATCCTTCCAAAGAGTTTACATTCTAATTAGGAAGACAGCCAGTAATTATATAAATTCTGAGTGTCCTGAAAATCTTCAAGCAATTTTAAATCTTTAATAGCTTTTTAAAAAGCTATTTTAAAACTTTATAAACATTAAAGCTTTAGAAGTACACAAAGTCAATTGGGACAACAAGTACATACAACATAAATGCGAAGTCAAAATATACTGAGTAGTGAAATACAAGATGGTTTGGGAAGGAAGGTCTGAATGGTTGGCAAGGGGAGAATCAAGAAAGAATTCCCACAGAGGACTGTGCATGAACAATATCTTAATAGTCTTCTATCAGGCAGAAGGAAGGAGGGAGTACTTTCCAAGTATGTGGGGTGGCCAAAGGCACAAAGACTAAAGATGGAATGTTGTGTGTAAGGGACAATAAGAACACAGGATTAGCTATATTATAACAAAGTGAAGGAGTAGAGAGATAATGAGTAATGATGCTGGAAAGAGAAGGGCCAAGTTGTGCAAGGATTTAAAAGCTAAACAGAGGAGTTTATATTTTATCCTAGAGGCAATAGGAAACCATGGAAGTTAATTAAGTAGAAGCATCATATGATCAGATATGCTCTTAAGGAAAGTTACTCTGAAAGCCAAGCCTAACAAAGAATGGAGTGGTGAGATACTTGAGGCAAGAAGACCAATCAGAAATCCATTGGAATAATCTAAATGAAAGGTGATAAGGGCATGCACTAGATGGTACTGTGTGAATTAAGAGCAGAGGGGTCAAATTCAGGGAAGGACATGAAGACAGAGATGACAAACTTTGCAACTGATTTAAATATATGGGGTGAGAGAGAGCAAAGAATCCAGGATAATGCCAATGTTAAAGATCTGTTTGACTGGAAGGACTGTGATGTCTTCAGCTGAAATAGGAAAGTCTGAAAAAGGGGAGATTTGGGAGGAAAGATAATGAGTTCAGTTTTGGAGGAGTGAAATTTTAGATAGTTCTGCGTTATATGGTTTGAATGCCCAAAAAAGCATTGGTGATGTAGGACTGAAGGTCAGAGGAGGGAGTACAAATGAATAAGCATCTTGGAGCAGATGGTAGCACAATGTATAGAATGTCAGGTCTGGAGATGGAAAAAGCCAAGTTCCTATTTGTCCCTCAGACACTTACTAGTTGTGTGACCCTGGGCACATCACTTAAATTCTCTTTGCCTTGGTTTACTCATCTATATAATAGGGATCATAAAAGCCTCTACCCTCCAAGGTTATTGTGAGGATCTAATGAGATAAAAACTGTGAAGTGCTCAGCACAGTGCCTGACACATAGTAAACACTATATAAATGCTAACTACTAGCAATCATCGTTAACTATTATACATTTGTGTGTATATATACATATATACACACATATATATGTATGTGTATAATTATTGATGGTGTGTTCAAGAATGTCAAATACGAGAGAGGTTGAAAGAGAAAATGCTGTCAGATTTGTTTAGTAAGTTATCATTGATAACTTTAGAAAGAGCAATTTCAGGGGACTGTGTGATGACATAGGAAGTCATATTGCAAACAGTTAAAGAGTCAACAAAAGAAGTGGTGGTACTATTGAGTACAGACAGTTTTATCCAAAGGTTTAACTGAGTAACGGAGGTGGGATATGTGATATCTTGAGGAGATGATAGAACCTATTGAAAGATTGTTTCATATTGTTTTGTTTTTGTTTCTTTTTGAGTGGAATGTTTGAAGGCAAAGGGAAGGAATTAGTAGATAAGGAGAGGTTTGAAGATTCAAGGGAAAGAAGGAATTAGAATGCAATTAGCTAGATAAGACCTGAAGGGATGGTATCTAGTATAAATGGAGAAGACAAGGAAAAGGGCCACTCTTTAGTCAGAGACAGCACAAAGCAAGAGAATGGTAAATGATGTCAATAGGTTTCGAGATTAAGAAAATTTGAGAACCAGGACCACACATTGAATGACCTCAATTTTTTCACTGAAGTGATTCCCAGGGCCTAGCGCAGTACCTGATATATAATAGGTGCTTAACAAATACATTTTATTAACTGATGTTCTATGAAAGAGGGGAATTTCAAAGTGCTGTGGAAGGTCTGAAGAGTGAAGGGAAGGTGTAGAATAATTTCTGTCTGTGGGGAGTGAGATAGGGAGTTGATTAGGGATGAACAGAAGAACCTTCATACTGTAGTGAGGAATCTAATTGCCTGGATGCCAATAACAAGTCCTCTAGGCCTAGGGTTAGAAAGACATAAAGAAAAGCCCCCTCAGGTTCTATCAGCTTGGCTCTAGTAACTCTTAGAAAACATACCTCTAGAGAACATTCAAGAAAAATAAAAACGAATGTTTCATCAGTTAATGGAAGCAGAAGGAATTTGGTTATCAGACTAGAGCATCCAATCTTATCCCTTCATTCTTGTGACTTGGAATTTTAGAATAAGTCAGACTTCTTATTGAGAGGATGTCTCACCATTGACTAGCCCATCTTTTATTGCTCACACATTTCTCAGATGCACCATTTATTGTACTTTGAAGTTCCTTGTCTCTTACTTGGTGCACCCCCCTCACATCCATCATGCATTTCTGTCTTGCTTGCTTGGGGATGATCATTTTTAATAGTTTGCAGAGCACAGTGCTCCATTATTAGCAGTCATACATCACGGACAGCCCACGCACCTCACTGGTATCCATGAAACATCAGGGAAAGGTAAAGAGGCCTCCAATATGTGGAATGGCTTCTTTATGATGAATATGTAGGATAGAGGACATGAAGAAGATTCTCAAAGAATAAGTAGTCAAAGATAGAATATGACCTGAAACAACTAAATGAATAATATCCACAATAATTAAATAACAGGGAAATGAGACCATAGATTTTCAATGGTAAAGGATCTAAGAAAGAACCATAATTTTATTGGAATATTTTAATATTTGAAGTAAGTAAAGAAATTGTCATTTTCATAAGTCATCTAGACACTCCTTCATCTCTATTTCACAAAAGAGGAAACTGAGGTCAAAAGGAAAAAAGGCACTTGTTGAAAGAATTTATTGTAGAGATTCTTCTTATCATTCTGTTTACTTCCCTCTGCATCGCTTCATACAAGTTAGTCAGTCAATAAACATTTGTTAAGTGCTTGTTATGTGCCAGGCACTGTGCTAAGTCCAGGGGGTAAAAAGGAAGATAAACAGTTCCTCTCCTCAGAGAGAGCTTGCAGTGTAAAGAATATTCATCAGTGCAGAAAATGCTACCCACTTCCTGAAAGATAAGTAAAGGACTTGAGATGCAGAATGAGACACGCAGTTTTGGACATGACCAAATATAAGATCTGATTTTCCTTGACTATGTATATTTGTTAAAAGGGAATCTCATTTTTCTTTTTTTTTTAATTTTCTTTTTAAAATGTGTAGATGAAAAGAAAATTTGATATACATTATCCACTGAAAAAAAGAAAGAAAATTATTAATCTGGTGACTGGTTTTAAGAGGCTCAGTCCTCTCTTTTCTCTTTGTGTCAAGTAAGATATGAGTTCATCTTTAAGCAAAAGTAAAAATGCTACATAATAGATAATAGTAAGTGATTAATACAGTCATTGATTTTTGATTGATAACAAAAATTAGCACATACATATAAGAGAGTGTATGCTCCTTGAGGGTTGGAATTCTTTACTTGTTCCTCACATTATAATAGAGCCTCTCAAAATACTAGGAACTCAATAAATATGTGTTGCATTGAATCGAATTGAATTTGAATTGGATCCTTATGCTCTCAGAAATGTAGTTGCCAAAACTTAAAATCCAGCCTTTGATATATAGGACATAATTTGAGAAATTGCTTTATTGTCACTAGGCTTCAATTTGATGAGCTAATGAATTGCTGTGGGGAGCTGTCAAGGGGTGATTATAAAATTTCAGGATCTGAAGGAGTGAAATCTATAGGAATTATATATTTTCAATCAAAGGAGTCCTTCAGCCATATTTTCTTTTAATGTAATAATGCAGCACTCAGAAATATGTCTTGGTCCAGTATCTACTTGAATAATGTGACACATTTACTGGGATTTTCATTCATTTTATTCTGACAATTTGGGTGGAATTTTTTTTCCTTCCAAAACCTTTTCTGAGAACATTAGTTAGTCTCTGTATACATTAAAATTTTGCTCCCACAAAGAAACTATTACAGAAAAGGACATCATAAGCCTACTACCTGCGTGGCCTTGGGCAACTTTAGACTAGATGGCCTCTAAGATCACCTACTCTGTTTCTAGAATTCAATGATTTTTTTTTCAGTAACTGCAAAATGAACTTATCTGTTGAAGAAGAAGAATTTCTTTCATACGTTCGCTGATATTTAAACAGTATGTATGTCTATGGATGTCAGACATGGGGACAACATGAGGGATTTAACCAGAGAGAGAACAGTGTAGTCTGACAATGAAAACTCTAAAATATCAAAATGACTAAAGAATATCCTTATTTCTAATAAAGAATATAAAAGTATTTAAAAAAATGGTATTGGGTTTTACCTGAATGTGATAGCTTAAAGTTGGTCTTTTCTGAAAGTACTGAGATAGATTAAGTCACCCCACTACATCCAGCCCGGTCTTTCATAATTCTGTAATATATAATTCTATATATATACCATGTATATGCCAAAAGTTAATTTTCCTTGATTGATAACTAAGGAAGGTCAGCTCAATCTTTGGCCCAGGATGCTGAATTGAGAAATACTCAGAACACTTGGAGTCTGTCTGCACATTGTGGAAAAAAATTGCATTTTGGCTCTAAGAGGCAAGAATAATTATTTAAAAAAGGAAACTACCACTAGTTAGGCAAGGGAAAGACTCTCCTTCATCCTGCTCCTCTCCTCCCTCAACAAGAGCTGTTTCATTGCCTCCAGTATGAGAGCAAGTTCTATCCTTTGTCCCAGATGGATTTTGTTGCAATTGTCCTGGTGGCAAAAATCCTGTGTCTGTGCCTGTTCTGTTTACTTGATTGTCATCTGCTTCTAATAATTTGTGAAGTCAAGTTAAGTCAACAAAAGCTTTGGTAAAGTGCCTCCTATTTTCCAGGTGCTGTGCTAAGTGCTTAGGGGAAAAGAAAAGGCAAAGCATGCCAGGAAATTCCCCATTCAATATTGGAGATAAAATTCAAACTACACACAAACGAGATATGTAAAAGATAAGCTAGAGATGATCACAGAGAGAAGGCACTAGAAGCAAAGGGGACCAAAAAGACCTCTGGCAAAAGAAGAAAAAGAAAAGGAACAAGAGCAGTCTAGACATGGAAGGCAGTGAAAATGAAGAATTGGGACATAAATGTCTTATATGTAGAGAAGCAAGGAGGGAAGCCAAGATTGCAGAGTAGAAAGCAAACACGATCTCTCAACATTCCTCTCCCCCAAAACTCTAAAATAACATCTCAAATACAATTCTAGAGCATTAGAGCCAACAAAATGTTGGAGTAAGACAATTTTTCCAGACCAGAACAACTTAGGAGATCAGAAGGAGAGGTTTATGATATCAGGAGAGGACTAGACTCGAGAATGCATAGTGGTAACACCAAGTGTGGACCTGGGAGGTGGTGAAAACAGCAGCATCCACAGATTCAGGAGCTCTCAAGTAGAGATCTGACAACTGGTCAGAAAGAAATTACAGGGGACCCCTTTGCTAACGCGAGGTGAAGGATAGAGCACTTTTGGCAACTCCATTGCCTATACCCACTTTCAGGCCACAGTCCTAGGGTTGAGAAGAGTGCTTGTCACAAAGCACCAGAAACCCTGCAGAGTAGTATAATTTACAGACACAGAATGAAGGGCCCTTAGGAGAAATGTTGCTTTGTGTCCCAGAACAGTAGAGGTTCTGAGGAGCAGGATCTTTTGCAACTGCAAAGGATCAGGGGCCCTTCCTCAGGAAAGATCAAAACCTAGACCAGGAGATCAGCAACCATACCTCTCCCTATATCACATCAGCTTGGAAGCACCAAAAGCTTCCACACTGCCAGAACTAGCATTGAAAAAAGAAGGAAATAGGATGGAGGGAAACACACAGTATTCAAAACTGAGTGTGAAGGGGTGAATTCACTAATAAAACAAAAGCAGATAGTAGAATTGATTAAAAATGAGTCCAGCAATATGTTGTTTATGAGAAACATACTGGAAATAGTCACATAGAGAGTTTAAAAAAAGGGCTAGAACAGAATCTCTTATGCTTTAGTTGAAATTTTTCAAAAAGGCAGGAGTATCAATCATGACCTCAGACAAAACAGAAGGAAAAATAGATCTAATTAAAAGACATAAGCAGAAAAACTACAGCAGCATTAACAGTTTCAGGAGCTCTCAAGCCAAAGATCTAGCAACTGATCAGAAAGAAATTACAGTATACTTCTCTGCTAGCATGGGGTGAAGGACAGAGCAGTTTTGGCAGTTCCTTCTACTAAAGGCATCATTGACATTGAAATAATATCAGTACTAATCATATGTCATAGAATCCAGTTTCTTAAAAGAAAATTTAAATGAGGAAATAAACAATAAAACTATACTTAGTAAGGGACTTCAAATTTTTCCTCTCAGAGCTAGATAAATCTAAACAAAATAAATAAAAAGGAAATTAAGGATATGAGCAGAATTTTAGAAAAGTTAAATATGATTGACCTCTGGAGAAAACTGAATGGCAATGGGAAAGACTCTACTTTCTCTCAGCCTTACATTGCTCCTTCACAAAAACTGACCATGTATTAGGGCATAAAAACTCTCACATATATACACACAAAATAAAAAATGCAGAAATATTAAAGTCACTCCATTCAGACTGTAATGCAGTAAAAATTACATCCAATAAAGGGCTGTAGAAAATTGGAATAACTAAATTGGAAACAATGTAATCCTAAAAAAATAATTGTCACAGAATAAATTATAGAAATAATCAAAAATTTCATTAAAGACAATGACTGCAGTGAATCAAAATAGCAAAATTTATGTGAAGCAGTAGAGAGGGTGAAAAACTATATCAGTAAATGTACACCTAAACAAAGGAGAGAAAAAGAAGATCAATGAATTGGGCATGGAAGTAAAAAAAAAAAGTAGAAAAAAATTTAAAATCCAAATTAAACACAAAAGTAGAAATCCTGAATATCAGAAGAGAGTTTTTAATACAATTCAATATAATTGAAAGTATGAAAGCATAAAGTATAAAAAATTAAAAGTATAAAGTATAAAAATGTTTGAACTAATAAATAACTAGAAGCAGGAGCTAGTTTTATGAAAAAATACAACAAAAATACAATAAAATTGATACAATAAAATAGATAATAAATAAGAGCTGGTTTTATTAAAAAATACAATAAAATAAATAAAATAATCATTGTTTATTTGGTTTAGAAAACATAAGAAATTGAGCATTCAGGTGTTCACAATTTAGCCTGAGTCTGGGAAACTAAACTCCCAAAAGAAAATAACAAAAATCCCACATTGCTTGCTCTTACACATGTCACATACCAAAATAAAGTCAAAATGATGAAATGATTTAGATATAAAGGGTTGTATAAAGGGCAAATTGGTACAACATGGATAATTTACCTCACTTCTATGAAAAAATGTTTATGATCAAATGAGAGAGAAAGTAGCACAGGAATCAAAATGAATAATCTTGATGACATAAAATTTTAAAAAAAAGTTTTAGAACAAACAAATATAATACATCCAAAAATAGTAGAAGGAAAGCAGAACACTGGGGAAAAAAACAATAATATAGCAAGTTTCTCTGATAAAGTACCCCTTTCTCAAAGATATATGTGTAACTGAGACCAATTTAAAAAAAAAGTCCTTCCTATATTGATAGTTATCAAAGGATATGAATAAGAGTTTTAAGAAGAAGAAATCAAAGATATCATTGGTTAAATGAGGAAAATGTTTTAAATCACTTTTGATCAGATACAAATTAATTCAATTCCAAGGTACCATCTTATACTTACAAGGTTACAAACATGACAGAAAAGTAAAATGATAAATGCTGGAGTAAATGTGGGGAAATAAAACAACAGACATGTTAATTAATGCACTGTTGGTGGAATTGTGAAATGGTCCAACCATTCTGGAGAATAATAGGGCTAAAAAATACCCTTTGAGTATATCCTTTGCATACCCTTTGCGTCAGTAATGCCACTATAAGGTCTATATCCCAAAGAGATCAAAGAAAAGGATCTATTTTCACAAAACTATTTTAACAGCTCTTTTTCTAGTGGCAAAAGATTTTCCAAAACAGATTTGGAAAAATCCATTTCCATTAAGGGGATGCCCATCAAAGAGAGACTGGTTGAACAAGTTGTGGTATTTGGTTGTGATAGAATACTATCATGCTGTAAGAAATGATGAGCAGGATAGTTTCAGAAAAATCTGAGAATATTTTTATGAACTGATACAAAGTGAAGTAAATAAAACCAGAAGAACATTGTACACAATAATAGCGATATTGTAAAGTAAGCAACTATAAAATACTCAACTACTGTAATCCATACAATATAATCCAAGACAATTCTGCTGTAGCCACGAAGAAAAATGCCACCTCCAGAGAAAGAGGTGATAAACTGAGTGCTTTTTGAAGAGCATACTTTTTTCACTTCTTTAATATTTTTGTTTTTATCATTTTTTTAACATGATTAAAATGAGAATGCATTCTACATGATTTCTTATGTATAATTGTTTTCTCAATTTGTGGGGACAAAGAGAAGACAGGGAGAGAATATGGAACTCATTTTTTTTAAATGTTAAAAATAAATTCCAAAAAGAATGGAGGCCAGTGTCACTGGGGGTGGAGGAGTATCAGGGCAGGTCATGAGGTCTTTAAAAGTCAAAAAGAGAGTTTTGTATTTGTCCGTGGGGAGATCCTAAATAGACTTACTGAAAAGGGGAAGCAAGGTGGCATGGTCCGTCCTGCCTGTGTTTTAGAAAGATTAATCTGATAACTGAGATTAAGATCAAATAGGAGAATCAATAAATAGACGTTTGTAATAGTTCAAATCTGAGGACCTGCATCGCAGTGGTATCAGAGATGGGAAGATTGAATCACTGGAATTAGCAACAGAGTGAATATGTGGGATGCTAGTGAGGAGTGGATATTCCTCCCAGAATAAACTTTTTCTCATTTAAACCTTTCAGAATTATCATCCTTTTTTTAATGTTATCACCCTCTAAATAAAGGTTTTTTTTTTCAAATATTTACAGCTACAAATATGTTTTTTCTCTTCAAAATCTTTTCGAGTCCTTTGTCTGGAACCCTCTCTTGGCTCATCATTGTGTTCTTTATATTATACCCATGCATGCGCACCTCACACTCTGCCTCCAGTAAAACATAGTGTATTTGAGAAGACTGCCATCTTTTAAGCTTTTTATCCTCAGAGTTTAGAACATTTTTTTTTCCTAGTTAAAGGCAGGGAATAGGTGGTCTAGACCTTCCGTTTCACTGATGTAAGTAACTCTTGAGGCAGATACTACCTTCACTTTTGCAGATTAACAATTCATCTCAGCTCTCTTCTCCCAGCCACCTTGTTGCCCTGAATAAGAAACCATTTCCTGGAGGTTTTAACCTCTTCCACTTCAAAACTCCTGTGCTATGCTCTTGCACCATGGATTGAAGCCATGTTTCACTTCGCTCCCTAACCTTGTTCTCAGCCATTGTTCCCAGTATGCCCAGTCTGCTCTACTAGGACTCTACTCATCATTCTTGCCATTTTACAGACCAAAACATCCCTCTGTCTCATCCTCATATTTTTTTTTCTTATTGGATTGTAAAATTCTTGAGGACAGAGACTATCATCACCTTTGTATGTCTTTCCCTAGTGATTAGTAGAGTGAATGACACATAGCAGGAGTTTAATAAATGTAGTGCAAAACAAACTTCTGCATTAGTCATGTCGATCACATGTAACATAATTCGTTCAATCCTTCTCCAATTGAAGGCCCATCTTTCATTCATTCATTTGTTATTTATTAGACAGACTGTTTCTGAGTGCTGATATATGATAATAATAAAAGAGATTGATAGACAGATAGATGATTTCTTGTTTCTTATGTGCTGAAAACTGGGCTAAGCACAGAGGTTTAATAATAAAGTATCAAGTCAGTTGCTGCTGTCACTGGGCTTACATTCTAATTAAAGGAGATAATACATATAGGGAAACTGGAAAGGGGAGAAGAAAATGGTGCCTAGACAGGTGAAGGGTGGCTGGTGAGGAGATGGAGAAGCCATCTTGAGTGATGTTAGCCCAGAATGTATTAGTCCAGTGACTGGGCCCTGACAAGGGAATAACTGGCCAGCATAGAGCCTTTAGGGCAGAGGTTTCTCTAGAATGGAAAGAAGATGATGAGGTAAAGAACTCCAGAGAGTGAGTTGAACTAAAAAGTTGTTGCTTGACTATGGTTATACATCTAATATATGTCAGAGGAAAAACTTGAATCCAGGTCTTCCTTCCTGATCATATAAGATATGTAGTTATCTTCCTCCTTGCATAGGGCAAGAGTTTCATAAGTTTTTGTCAGTTGTTGAAATCACAATAGATATTTATAATTTATCTAAATCATGAATTTTTGAAAAACAAGACACATACCATGTAAAGGACAGAAAGTGACATTTAAGATTTGAACAAAGTCCATTTAATTTCTAACTGACTCCTCTTTATAGCATCATGTTTCAGTTCATCTTTATACATTTTATCACTACAAATAAATCTTAAGATTCTTGTGGAAGGGATTCCATCAAATATTTATTTTCTGTACTCCATCTAATAGCACAGTGCTAGGCACATGGAACTCAATAAATATTTGATTGCTCTTTCTACTTTCAATAATCATGAATCTTTCTTAAAATAAATGGCATTAGTACAGTTTGTGCAGTATTTCCCAGGAATCCAAATTTACACAACAGTCATAATGGCCTCTAAAAGAAGTCATTTTTGGAGTAATAGATAAACACAATAGTTTAGCTTAAATCAAATTCCATTCCCATAATGTTATAACAGCAAATACAGTTAAAATAATCTTCTCCCTTACTGCAATCCCTCAATCCTTCCAGCCCCAAGCACACAATTTAGTTTTAAGAAAAGTAACATTACCTTACAACTACCATGCTTGCTAAAGAGGAGGAAAAGAAAATAGAGGCAGATTTTAGGACTGAATTATAAATCCATGAAAAACAGTATTTATAATGGAAATGCTGACAGACCCATAACAATAGCACTGTGAGAATACAGACCATCATCAGCCAATTTACCTCTTCATTCATGTCTGTTGCTAAGTGTCTAGTTACTGTAAATGCTTTAGATTTTGCATAATTTATGTAAATTATTAAACACCTGTTCTCTTCCCAGAAAACAAGGATATGGAACAGTCTCCTTAGTTTAATTGATTCCTGGCTTGAGTTCTGCCATTGTTTCCCCAGCAACTACAAAGGAGCTGGAGTTCCCTTAAGGTTAGATGCTGTTAGAAAGACACAGATGTTAAGAATTGATCTTTCTAATACATACGTGGGTACAGCAATAGATGTGTGTTCCAACAGACATATATGCACTATTTTTTTCTGAAATCTTTCAGAACAAAATATGTAAATTGCATATTTGTTACCATTGGGGACTGATGTTCATGTCACCTGTCCCTCTCATGTGGGTTATCAGCATGTCTCTGAAACTTAAAAAGACTTAAGATTAAATCCTTAAAGGATATGGCTATCCATCCATGTTCTAACTGACTTTCTGAAAGCTGATGTGTGTCCCCTCCCATTCCCACCTAATGTAAGGATTTCTTAAAAAGAAAGAAAGAAAGAAAGAAAGAAAGAAAGAAAGAAAGAAAGAAAGAAAGAAAGAAAGAAAGAAAGAAAGAAAGAAAGAAAGAAAAGCATAGTCTATGAGAACTGTGCTCAAGGTAAGAAGAAAAACACATATATTCACTGATGCCTATTCTTAAACTATCACATTGTTGGAATTACTGTTTTTATTACTTGTACTAGTTTGAAATGTCAACAGTGTCTAAGTAGACATGAATATTATGATCATATGCACATACACAGCCAGTATTTCATGTAATGATATTGTTAGACCAATCAAGGAAAAGGGGAAAAAATCAAATACAACAGTAGCACCAAGTAAATTTGGGGCATGAATTTTATATTTGTATGCATGAAATCTTTCATGAACTATTTTTTTAAAAAAGTTCATTTTTGTATAATTTAAGGCAAATTTCATCCATCAATGAACATGCATTTATTTTGCATCTACAAGACAAAAGTAAAAGATTTCCAGTTCTCATAGAGTTGGTATTACATATATTGGTTGTCCTTCATCCTCAAAAAGGACCAAAATGACATCACCATGATAAAGTGAAATTTCATTGTGTCGGACTGTGACTGATCAGATCAAAACAAGCTCAGAATGCTCTACTGCAGGTTAGGCACAGATAGTCTGTGTGAATATTTGGGGTAGATATCCCAAATTTGCACATCCTACTTTTTATTCTATATGTGGACAACATATGTATGTATACATATATAGATACATACAAATCAATTGCAAACTAGAAATAAGTTAATTTGAGTTGGGCATATTGTGTGGAGATCAGGAAAGGCCTCATGTTATGCTGAAGGTTGTCAATAAGTCAGATTTAAAAATTTATATATTTATTTATTTTTAGTTTTTAACATTCATTTACACAAGATTTTGAATTCCAAATTTTCTCCCCATCTGTCCCTTCCCCCACCCCAAAACACCAAGCATTCTGATTACCTCTTCCCTCAATCTGCCCTTCCTTCTATCACTCGTATCCTTTCCCTTATCCTCAACTTTCTCTCTTGTCTTGTAGGACAAGATAGATTTCTCTACCCTATTACCTGTATTTCTTATTTCCCAGTTGCATGCAAAAACAATTCTCAACATTCGTTTCTAAAACTTTGAATTCCAACTTCTCTCCCTTCCTTCCTCCCCACCCATCCCCACTGAGAAGGCAAGCAATTCAATACAGTCTATATATGTGTAGTTTTGCAAATGACTTCCATAATAGTCATGTTGTGAAAGACTAACTATATTTCCCTCCGTCCTATCCTGCCCCCTATTTATTCTATTCTCTCTTTTGACCTTGTCCCTCCCCTAAAGTGTTTACTTCTAATTACTCCCTTCTCCCATTTGCCCTCCCCTCTGTTAGTCTCCCACCCCACTTATCCCCTTCTCCCCTACTTTCCTGTGGTGTAAAATAGATTTTCATAGCAAATTGAGTATGCATGTTATTGCCTCCTTAAGCCAAATGTGATGTGAGTAAGCTTCACTTTTTCCCTCTTACCTGCCCCTTTCTCGTCTCCACTGGTAAAGCCTTTTCTTGCCTCTTTTATGAGAGGTAAACTGCCCCCATTCCATTTCTCCCTTTCTCTTTCCAATATATTCCTCTCTCATCCCTTAATTTTATTTTTTTAGACACCATCCCTTCCTATTCAACTTACCCTGTGACCTCTGTCTGTACATGAGTGTGTGTTTGTGTGTGTGTGTGATCCCTCTAACTACCCAAATACTGAGAAAAGTTTCAAGAGTTACAAATATTGTCTTTCCATGTAGGAATGCAAACAGTTCAACTTTGGTAAGACCCTTATGATTTCTCTTTCCTGTTTACCTTTTCACTCTTCTCTTGATTCTTGTGTTTGAAAGTCAAAATTTCTATTCAACTCTGGTCTTTTCATCAAGAATGCTTGAAGGTTCTCTGACCAACTTTCCCCCTGAAGTATTATACTCAGTTTTGCTGGGTAGGTGATTCTTGGTTTTAGTTCTAGTTCCTTTGACTTCTGGAATATCATATTCCACACCCTTTGATCCCTTAATGTAGAAGCTGCTAGATCTTGTGTTATCTTGATTGTATTTCCACAATACTTGAATTGTTTCTTTCTGGATACTTGCAGTATATTCTCCTTGACCTAGGAACTCTGGAATTTGGCTACAATATTCCTAGGAGTTTTTCTTTTCAGATATCTTTCAGGAGGTGATCAGTATTCCAATTATTCCAATATTTATTTTTACCCTCAAATTCTATAATGTCTGGGCAGTTTTCCTTGATAATTTCATGAAAGATGATGTAGAGGCTCTTTTCTTGATCATGGCTTTCTGGTGGCCCCATAGTTTTTGAATTGCCTTTCCTGGATCAATTTTCCAGATCACTTGTTTTTCCAATGAGATATATTACATTGTCTTCTATTTTTTCATTCTTTTGGTTTTTTTTATAATTTCTTGGTTTCTCATAAAGTCATTAGCTTCCATCTGTTCCATTCTAATTTTTAAAGAATGATTTTCTTCAGTGAGCTTTTAAACCTCCTTTTCCATTTGGCTAATTCTGCTTTTTAAAGCATTCTTCTCCTCATTGATTTTTTGGACCTCTTTTGCCATTTGAGTTAATCTATTTTTAAAGGTCTTATTTTCTTTGGCACTTTATGCATCTCATTTAGTAAGTTATTAACTCACTTCTCATGATTTTCTTGCATCACTCTCATTTGTCTTCCCAATTTTTCCTCCACCTCTCTTACTAGGCTTTCAAAATTATTCCATGGTTTGAGACCATTGCATATTTATTTTGGAGGTTTTACATGCAGAAGCCTTGACTTTCATGCCTTCTTCTGATGGCATGCATTATTCTTCCTCATCTGAAAGGATGGAAGAAAATACCTGTTCACCAAGAAAGTAATTTTTTATAGTTGTATTTTTTTCTCTTTTTTGGACACTTTCTCAGTTACTTAACATTTGAGTCCTTTGTGAAGTGGAGAGCATATTCTAGGGACCTGTAAGTTCTCAGTTCCTCCATGATGGCACAGTCAAGAGAGAGAAGCTTACTCTTCTCTTGACCTGTACTCTGATCTGAGAGTGATCACAAGCTATTCTGCCCAGGGTCTCCATCAAGAAGAGGATGTGGGACCACATGGTTGCCACTGTCTTGTGAACTTCAGCTGCCATGATCTCAAGAGGCTTTTCACACAGGACCAGCTTGCCCGCCAATAGGCACTGGAGCACAGTGATCCTCTACAAGCATTTAATTGCTTACTCCCTAACTGGTGGGCAGGTAGGTGGCATGGTGAATAGAGCCCAGGAAGACTCATTTTCATGAGTTCCAAACTGGCCTCTAATACATACTACCTGAATGACCCTGGGCAAGTCACTTAACCCTGTTTGCCTCAGTTTTTGATCTATAAAATGAGATGGAGAACTAAATGGAAAAGTGCTCCAAAATCTTTCCAAGAATACTGTAAAATAGGGTCATGAAGAGTTGGACATGACTGACATGACTCAGCAATGAAAACACCCATCAAGCAATTGTCCTAAGTTCTGGGAATGAAAATACAAGCAAAAAGAAAGAATCTGTGCTCTTAAGGAGCTTACACTCTAATGAGGGAAGTCAATATGTAAAAGGAAACTGAAAAGGAAAGGGGTAACCATGTAGGGAAACATAGAGAAAATCAGAGGAGACAGAATCGAAGCCCACAGATAAATGGAGACATTGGTGTCCTGGGTACTTTCTTCAAAAAAGGAAGTTCTGAGATCAACCAGATAATAAAAACAAGAGGTTGCAGCTGTAGAGGTGGCCCATGACTTGAGCCTTGAAGAAAACTAAAGATTCTAGGAGACATGAGGAGGCAGCCATTCCGTTTGTGGGAAATAAACATTGTAAAGTCGCAGGGATGAGAGACAGAGATTTGTCAGGAAAACACGATTTTCTGTCCTTCCCCTGATCCATCCTACTTGTGTTTGAAGACAAGTATCTTAACCCTTCTTTCTTTTTAGGTGATTAATTATCTGCATCAGTGGGGATCTTGATTCAATTCTACTTTGAGATTCCTCTACCTTAATTAAATCACAAGAGTAACAAATGAAACTTAAAAATGCAAATCAGATTTTTTTCTGATTTTGTGAATTCCAAATAAGTGGAGTCAAAAATTATTATTGTTTTATAAATCAAAAACTGGAAGTGACTTCAGATGTCAAGCTGAACCCATATGTTAATAAAGTTCCTATCTACAAATACCAAATAAGGCATATCCCATTCAGCCTTTGCCTGATAAAAACAATCATCTTGAGGGAGAAACTGGATTTGGTGACTTATAAAGTATCTCCTGTCTCTTACATTCTGTCATTGCACAATGCTCACAATAATGGTTTGCATTTTAATAGAGCTTTATGCTTTTCAAAGCATTTCTTCATTTGAGTCTCACAACAACCTTATACAATAGTTGTTATTGCTACTGTCATTCATAATAATTAGCCCCATTTTATAGATGATTAAAATAAGTTTCAAGGAAGATAAATGATTTGTCTGTGGTCATATGACTCATAAGCATCAGAAGTGGGAATCTGAACTTTTTAAATGCTTAAAAATGCAAAAAAATAAAAAGAGTGAATGAATGAAGATTATTCAACTGCAAACTTCCCCTTCGCATAAGTGGAAGAAATCTCTGTTAAAAGATCTTTTTTTCTAAATTTTCCCATCTGGATGTTCACAGCTAGCACAATAAACTTAAAAATGCTTCCCTGTGGATAACTATAAAGAATATGATATTTGTCTAGCAGTTAAATTCTTTTCAAAAAGACTTCTTAGAGAGTATCTCATTTTAGCATTGTGACAAACTTGTGAGGTAGAATAAGTCTTTATTAGTATTCTCATTTGTTAGATGGAAAACCTGAGGCTTAGAGATACTGAGTCACTTTGACAGAAATTTAATGACCAGCATGAGCAATAAGATGGAGGACTAGTCATTTTTCTCTAATCCCCGCAAACTCTCAGCTTGTCCAAAACAGAAATTATGCACCGAAGTTGAAGTATATTCAGCTGTTTTCAAGATTTAGGACATCCAGAATTAAAAAAAAAAGTTAAAAAAAAAATCCAGAAATGGGTGCTCACTGACCCTAAGCTCACTCATTATCCATTCCCTATCTCCAATGAGGATACACTAGGAGACCCTTTTTCCAATGCTATAGAAACCTGAACACCAGGTTACAGAACTTCACTTGGACCATGACAACTAGCTGAGCCACAGTCCATAGGAGTAAAAACCTACCAAGGCCTGCAATGTGGAAGCACTGGTATCAAATGAGAGATCTGAAGAACAGAGGGAATGGAATGTGTCACTGGGATAGTATACCATGTGTGGGGGTGAGGAGAGGGGGGAAGTGGAATTGCTCAGCACTTGGGACAGAGACCAAGGCTGATAGTTCATAAAATGCCTAGCATGAAAGGATGCTGAACTGCTTTGAGATACAGCCCCAAATGAAACCACAGTTAGAAGGGAATCAGAAAGTGAGGAACAAGGAAAATTAAATTAAGGAAGGGCAAGAATAAAAGCACTAAAGATTTCAGGAAGAAGAAAACTCAGACCTAGAGAAAAGTAGGTAAATCAACAGAAAAAACTAACAATAGCAGGAAACATGGCTTCTGGATCTAGTAAATGAGCTCATATACCTACATAAAATATGGGGGAAAAAAGGGAAAAAGCAAGTGGGAGGGAATTGATCCAACACTTGATGAGACAGAGGACACCATGGAATTTGAAGAGATCATGGAACCACAATATACTGTTTCTAAGTGATTTAAAAGAAAAATGAGAATGTCAAGCATGAAATTGATGTCCTGTACAGCAAAAATAATGAAGAGAATGGAAAAACTTAAATCTGCAATGGCAAATCTCACCAAAATGGAAAAAAGAGAGGGCAATAAATCAGGTATGCAAATACATAGAACTGAAGAACAAACCAGAGGAAGAAAAGCAAAATATACATATACATATACATACACACACACACACACACATATATATATATATATATAATGTATGCACACACACACATATATATGTATATAATTGAAAGAAAATATGCTCACTATAAGTGATCTCAAAGTCAGTATTTATAGAGATGAACTAAGATCTAACAGAAGAACATAATAGGACAAAAAAATTTAAAAAAAAAAACTCTAACACCATATGAAGGAAATAAAAGAAAAGAACTGCCCAAATATAAAATGAAATTTCAATTCATCTACAGAACCAACAAAAATAAGGTTTCAAATTTCAAGACAAATGGTAGTTAAATTTAACAATTCATTTCAGAAACAACATGTTTGGAAGTCAGCAGGAGAAAGACAAATACAAAGGAAGACTGCTTCATACCCACTCGAAAAAAGAAGGAACGGAGTAATGCGTTACAAAGAGCAATCAAAGGAGCTCAGGAAAGAACTCAGGGAGACCTATTAGACAAATCTAAGCTTAATCATACAGAATGAGAGATGGGCATTTGATAATAAAGAAGAGTCTGAAACATTTTTAGAAAGAAAAGTAGAGCTGAAGATATTATTGACTTATCAAACAACTTGAATAACAGAAATACAAAAAGGATGAATAAATGCAGCAGGCAAGGACAGTAACAGCAAAAGAATGACAACAAAGACCTGGAAAAGATTTCTTATTAAAAGCACACAAAGAGACAAGGATGAAGATGGATATCTAGCAAAGGTAGCAGTGCAGATGGGATGGGGTGGGGGTGTTGGCAGCAGAGGGGGGTGGTGCTATTGACAGAACCTGGCAACACCCTGCCTGCAGGCAAATACTTCTTTTTCTAGGACTACGTTATTACATGACTTTGCAATGTATACACATTACAATAGGTACATAAAAATGGAGGACTAGGGGAATAGAGAGTAGTGGATAAAGCACTAAGATCAAATCAAGGGCTGCAATGAGGGGAAGGTGGTTTTTTTGGCATAAGAAAAAGAAACTCTAGAGTATTGGATGACAGGACAGTGCCAGGTGGTACAGTGGACACAGTCCCAGACCTGGAATCAGGAATACCCAAGTTTAAATCTGACCTGGTAAGCTTCCTTTCTGAGTGACAATTGGCAAGCTGCTTAACTTCTGTTTACCTCAGTTTCCTCATCTGTAAAATGAGGATAATAGCACTTACCTTCCAGAGTTGTGAGGATTAAATGAGATAACACATATAAAGCATTTAGCATGGTGCCTGGCACACGGCAAGTGCTATATAAATGTTAGCAGCAGTAGCAACAGCAGTAATAGTAGTAGTAGTAGTATTAATAGTAGTAATGGTAGTAGTAGTAGCAGTAGAAGCAGCAGCAGCAGTAAAGGTAGTAGTTGTTTTGTAACTGACATTTCTCTGGAAATGAGGTACAATGGAAAAGGGGACTCCATGGGCTGAGCCCTATATAGCAGTATCAAAAAGTGCCTAGAAGGAAAACCCTAGAATAGATTCTTTGGAAATGTTGATAATAGGAAAAATATGGAGAAAAGAGAGAAACCAAATAATTATGAATCAGGGAATGAGGGTTTTAAGTAAACAAAAAGGGAAATTAGTAATAGAGAGAATGGGAGAAATCCTTCCTGGAAAGATCTATATGAGTTAATGCGGATTGATGTAAGTAGAACCAAGAAAACAACATATGGAGTAACTACAACATATTAGATGGAAAGAACAAAGACACTAAAATATCAAAAGTAAATGTAGTAAAATGACAAAGATCAAGAAGTACTCAAAAGAAAATGAGAAGGTATCCTCAATGTACTTCTCATGGAGGTGGGAGGTCCATAGATATTACACATTACACACATTTTTCAGCCTATTAATCAGCTATGCTACCTTTCCCCCTCTAATTTCCTCCCCCCGAAATAATATTTTCATATGGGATGGATCTCAGGGAGGGGGAGGGGAGGTGATACATGGGTTACAATGATGATGTAAGAAATAGAAAATATTAATAAAGCTTATTTACAAAAAGAAAGAATGTTAATGACCTCAATTACTCAAGAATTAAAGCTTCCTGGTTCTTAGCTTGACTATGACTTGACTTTTAACTCTGCCAAGCTAAGTCCTTTATAATGTGTGGCATTTCTCTGCTGACTCCACCCATCCATGTGCACAAATTATTACAGTCTCCCTCTTTTCTGGTTGTGTAAAAAATGCTTATTGAATTGAACTTGATGGGTTTTTTTACCTTGAAAAGTGGATAGGTGTCTAGATGTCTTCTTCATTTGAGAATGTACGCAGATGTAATATTTAGGAATATAGAATTATAGCAAGAAGAACTTTAGTAATTGTCTAGTCTAACTGAGATATTTTATAGATGAGAAAATTGAGGCCCAAAAAGTTAAATCATTTTTTCAAGGTCACCTGGATAGTAATGAGTAGAACCAGAATCTGAACCTGGGACCTTTGCCTCCAGATTTTTAAGTGCTTTTTTTTCATTGTATCATATATACCACTTTGTATGTGAGTGCAGTTTTAAGGGGAAAACGCATCCCTGTATGTGTGTTAATCTCTTAAAAGAAAGATTAATACCTATGCATTTAATTTATTTAAGCAAAATTAATAGCTAGGATTTATAACATCTGTGAGATGTGTGTTCAGTCATTTTCCTGTGCCTGACTCTTTGTGACCCCATTTTAGGGTGTTCTTGGTGAAGATACTGAAATGGCTTCCTATTTCCTTCTCTAGCCCATTTTACAGATGAGAAACTGAGGCAAATAGGCTTAAGTGACATGCCCAGGATCCCACAGCTAGAAAGTATCTGAGGCTGGATTTGAACTCAACTTGGATTCCAGGGCTGGCACTTTATCCACTGCCCCACTAGCTGCCTCACTGTGAGGCAGGTGTTGGCATTATTTCCATTTTACAGATATGAGCAAACTGAAACTGAGAAAGATTAAATGATTTACCCATTGTCAAGAGTTAGTATTTGGTACAGGACTTAAACTCATCTCTTCTTGATTACAAGTCCAACAGTTTACTTACTACAGTACTTCATTGCCCCTCAGACAAAAATATATTCCATCGAATCCATGTCAATTCAACTTGGCAAACACTTATTAAATCTTTTGTGAGCACAATACTATAACAGACTCCACCAGAGATAAATATTTGGACCATAGAATGTTATAGTAAGAGATACTTGGGGGTCAGAAACAGTGAGATTTTCATCTCTGTATCTCAATCTCTACAACAGAGTAGAGTCTTACTTCTTGTCAGCCAATTTAATGGCTCTTTCATTTTATAACTGAAGGATTGAAAAGATGGAGGAAGGATCTAACTTGCAGAATGTTTCATATAAGACAACGTCATATATAAGAAGAAGTACCAGACTTCATGGAGATCATTATAACCTATTGTGTCTCCAGTAGGCATCCTTTTGTAAGGGAATCCAGAGCTATACTCACATACCTTATCGGCAGAGTAAGAAAGAATTGATGAAGAGAGGTAGGGGGTGTTGGAGTTGTTCAGAGCTACCCTTCCCTGCTTTCTTGGTTTTGAGTTTAATTTTACTTTGATAAATTATAATACCACTAATTCAGTGGCCCAAAGTAAGAATTCTTGGGAATCAGGGCTCATATTTCTTATTCTGCAGTTCATAGGAGTCTTGGGGAACTGTCTAAGTGGCATTGGCTGGTGTTCCAGCTCAAACTGACTCATGACTAGCATGTCATCCAGGCACACTGCCAAATCAGGAGTGTCCTATTAGAAGCTCTCCATGGTGCTCAAGAATGTGATACAAGCAGAAGAATACATGAAGGATAATAGACTCTGCTGGTAATTCATCCACAGGCATTGGCCATGGAATCTTGTAGTAGTCTTTTCACAGGAATACTTTCAGTTGGCATATGCAGCTTAGGGTGAAGTTATTGAGCATCCCTATTAACTTGGCAAAAGCAGTAAATCCTAGATGGCTGTGTGTCTAGCTTGGCATCTTCCCTTAGAGTCCATTAAAGTAATGCTCTCCCACCATCCTGATGGGTTCAACAGTTGTACCAACAGGGACTGGAAGATGTGTATGTTCTAAGAATTGGATGGACTTTAAGAAAACAAAATGCCAATTTACATGTAGGACTACTCACTTCCTTAGGAGCGATAAATACACAGTCACTATTAATTACATGGACATGCAAATTTTTTTCAAAATTTTACTATAATTTATCCTATATGTACAGATTACTTTAAATACATATACTAACAAGCATATATTATAAACTTACTTAGAAATAATACTACTGTTTCTATTTGTTTGACTTAGAGATTTTTAAAGATGCATCACATTGATTCAACTTAGTTCTCTGAGGTATTCTTCTATTAAACACCTGTTACTGGCCCAGGTACTGAGCTAGGTTCAGTGACATAAAAAGGCAAGAAAGAAAGAAGGTAGGGAAGGATGGAGGGAGGAAGCAAGGAAGCAAGAAAAAGAAGAAGGAAGAAAAAAGCAAAGAATGAAGGAGAAAAAGAAGGGAAGGAAGAAAAGAGGAAAGAAGAGAGAAAGACCCTGTCACTTCAAGGAATTGAAATTCTTTTGAGAGAAATAACATTTTAACCTCTAAGTGCCACATATATGTGTGTATATATATACATATACATATATATGTATATGTATATATATATACATATGTATATGTATATATATACACACATACATACACACATACAAGGATGGACATATGTATGTATACATGGGCATATATGAATATATGTTTATATATGCTTATATGCATAAATACTACATTCAAGCTAATTTGTAAAATAAAGCACTAACAGTTGAAGAATTAGGAAAGAAAATCCCATGTAGAAAGTGGCATGAAATGAGATTTAATGGAAATAGAGGATTTCCAGAAGGAGCACCCTGTAAGCGTGGAGAGTCAGCCTATGCAAAGGCATTGAGTATGGAGATGGAAGGTCTTATGCAAGGTACAGCAATTTGATCTATTTGGTTGGAGCATAAGAGAAATCAGGAGCAAAATAAGGAAAGAGCAGCTGGAGATGGATGATGAAGGACTCTCAAGACCAAACAGAGGAGTTTGCATTTCATCCTGGAGGCCCCATAAAGCCACAGGAGCAATTTGAGCAGGGAAAGGAGTGCAATAGCTGTCTGCTAGGAACATCATTTAGTCGGTTGTGTGGATGGGATTAGTAGGAAAAGGGAAGGAACTCAATGCAGTAGACCCTTTAGGACAAGGCAGAAAAGAAGAAAGGCCTGAACTAAGTTTGTGGTTATGGGAGGAGAGATAAGAGGGTAAAAGGAACAGAGACTGGGGAAGAAGATTTGCTAAGACTTTTCAACTGATGACAGAAAAGCTAACAATTCAGGTTGTGAATCTTGATGAGGGGTGGGACCTTTGACTGAAATAGGAGAGGAAGGAAGGTGGGTGTGAGTTAGAGCAACAGATCATTTAGTAAAACCCTGACCTCAGAAAGGTGGGCTTGGCCACCTCTCACAAAGTGACTGGGTCAGGGTCACCTAACTGTTAAGCAGTATTGCCAGGCTATGAACTTTGGTCCTTTGATATATTATATTCAGCTCTTTTCTCACTTACAGCATGTCATTTCCTAGACAGACTTCATCAGTTTAGTTTTAGACAAATGATGTAACTTTAGATTTCCTAACCTAATGTAATTCACATTTGTATACATTTCACAAAGGTTGATTTTATTTAATAATAAAAAGTCACAGACAATTAGCATTTTTCTTAGTCAGAATGAGTTTGTTGCTGCTTAAAATAACTCTGACTCAAGTCTATTTAAAAAAGAGTTGAAAAAACACTAGACATGGAGTCTGCAGACTAGAGGTCTGTAATTGCCTTGGCCACTGATTTGTTGGAAACCTTGGGTAGGAGATAAGTCAGTTACTGTCTCCTGGTCTCAGTTTTCTCATCTGGAGGAATCAAAATACTAATATATGCCCTGTCTAACTTCTGGGAAGGTAGAGGCTTATATGAGATGATGACAGTGCCTGGAACATCTGGAACATAGTAGGCACTTAAAAAATATTTATTGACTTGATGACAGCATTTCAAAGTGTTCTAGATGTGAGGGATGCTCTACAAAATGGAATTTGCCTTGAAACTCATGAGATTCTCAGCAATTACCTTGAGATTTCTTTACATAATCTCAGGTTTCTTCTTATGACCCCATCAGTATTCTGACACCTTGATGTGGATAAATTATATTTCAATAGCTTCCACTTCCATGAGTTGATCACAAGCATGCATAAAGTTAAAATCCAGCATGTAGGTTGATGGGATTAGCCATGCAAGTTAGCATGGGCCTGCAGACTTGAAGAAGTCAGACTAAGAAGCAAAGCAGTTGAATAAAAATAGGAAACAGCCCATTTCTCCTCCCATTCCCATCAATGTCTTTCTTTAGGATTCAGAACCTGTCTGTCATCAAATAAATCACTTTGACTCAAGGAAGAAAGTGTAAGAAACCACTGAAAATTGGAGAGGTTATAAATTCTTTAAATCTTTCCCTATGACTGAATTCCATATCCATCCTTAATTTTCCTCAGTAGCTCAGGTACTTTTTATGTCACCAGCAAATATTTACTGAGTGACACAGTTTCATATAAATGTGGCTTACAGTTATGGAAGTTTACCGTCTGTAGAGAAGATGTAGGCTAAGAACCACAAATGGAGGCAAAGGGTAGCCTATATTATTAAGTAAGAGCTCAAATATTGGAAATCATCTAGTCTCTGAATGTATTAGAGAATCAATTCTTCCTCTTCCCTTTATGGTAAATTTCAGTAGTTGGGCTAGATGGAAGCTCACATCTGGTTTCAATAAATCTAAGTAGTAGAATGGAATGGAATCATTGATGAATTTCCAGAGGCTCTCTCACAGTTTGAAAGTTAAGATGGGTCTTGGTGGTATTCAGTCATTTTCCATAGCCAAGAAAGGTTGTTTTATCTGCATAGCACAATGTTTTAATTTGCAAACAATATGCCTCTAGGAATATCTTTCCTTTTTCTTGTTTTTCTTCTTCTGCCTTTGAAATAATGAGAGATCCTTGGCATAGGTCCCTATTTCTTCTCAGAGGCCCAATTGATACTGACCCCATTCCTTCCAAAACAAACTTTCCATCCACCTCTATGACAATTTTGCCTTGGAATTCCATATCAAAGTCTCATTTTTCTCAACTACCAAAATGTAGCTGAATACTTAGAAAACCCTGCTTGTAGTTCCAGTAGCTAGAGTGTTTTTGCTTGGTTTTCTCATTAAGAATTACAATATTTTCTCCAAAATTTTCATATTAATCATGCCACTATGCATGCAATCTATAAACAATCTTAACTCTACTGTAGTTTAGAACAGCCAGACTTTGAACCAGAACCTCTCTGGAATTCTTGCTGTTAGGGGAAAATGTATCAAAAAGATAGTAATTTAGCACCATGTGCCTTATAATTAGCTTAATCGTTGTCAGCATGTAGCTATAAACCAAATACCAATTAGTCCTATTTGTATAACCATGGTGCTTTTCTAGTTGTCTTTGAGTTAAAGTTTCTTATTTGAGTAACTTAGAGGCCCCAGTGCACAACAGGAAACATGGCTTTTTCATACATTTTTAAATGTGTGAATGAACTGCATATTAAGTCTGGCTATGCAAATGAGTTGAGTTGATATGATCTTAATAGCAAGACAGGTTTTTTAACACTTAAAAATTCAACAAATGCAGGAAAACATTCTGTGAAATACTTCCACAGTCCATGAATTGGGAATGGATTACAGGAGATTTACTTATTAATATCCACTAGATATCCATAGCATTAATGTTTCGCTTCCTTTGTCTGAAGAAATTTTGCCTGTGACATTACCCTACTTAATGAATTTCAATGACTCCATAATATTTACAGGATAAAAATATAAATTACATGACTTGTCTTTTTCCCTTAAGGCAATTGGGGTTAAGTGACATGCCCAGGGTCACACAACTAGTAAATGTCTGAGACCAGAATAGAACTAAGGTCCTCCTGACTCTAAGGGTGCCACCGAGCTGCTCCTTTATACCCTGTCCTTTAAAGTCCTTCACAGTGTACTTCTAGAATACCTTTCAGGACTTATTGTGCATTTTTTTCTTTATACTTCCATGTTCCAGTCAAACTATCTTCCTTGCTATTTATTCCCTGAACTTGGTACTCCATCTACCACCACTAAGCTTTTGCCGAGGCTATCCTTCACACCCAGAGTGAACTCCCTTCTTACCTCCACCTCTTTAAATCCCAAGTTTCCTTCTAGTCTAAGCTTATTTGCCATCTTCTACATGAAGCCCTTCCTGCTCACCTTAATAGGTACGCTACCATATTACCTCAATACCCTTTTCAAATGATTTATATAGATACTTGTCAATTAACATGTTATTATTTCTAATAGGATGCAAACTCAGGAAAGGCACATTTTTTTTGTCTTTATATAAGTCTTTAGTTCTTATTGCAGTACTTTATATTTAGTAGGTGCTTAATACACATATATTGCATTGAATGGGAACGTAATGAAAGCAATATATTAAGAGAAAAATGCAAACCTGCAGATATCAAGGTCAAATTTGCCTCTTTGGAGGAGGGGCAGAGCCAAGATGGCAGAATAAAAAGATGCACATACTCTAACTCTTCCCCCACAGCCCACAAAATATCTGTAAAAAAAGCAACAAATTCTAGAGCAGAAGAAGCCACAGGATGACAGAATGGAGGAGATTTCCATTCCAAGGTGACCTGGAAGGCCAATGTGAAAGGTCTGTTGCACTGGATGCAGAGCAGAGCACAGCCCAGCTTTGGCAGCACAGTGTCAGGAAGAACAGGACCTGAGGTGGGATCCCCAGCAGCAGCAGAGGTTCACAGACCTCCCAAAACACAAATGCCAGAGGCAGCTCCAAAGGTTGGTGAGAGGGTGTTTTGACCTGTGTGACTAGGGAGCTGGGTCATCCCCTAGCCCTGGACCCAGACTGTGGCAGCAGGCAATGGCAGCAGCTGGGGTGGTAGCTGAGGTGGCAGTGACCACAGCAGGCATTGTGGGAGACTGAGAGTAAAGCTCCTGGGGGTATTGAGCAGCTGATTGAACCTCATCCCTGAGTGACTGACCCACCCTCACCTAAAACCCCTAGGGGAATTGCACAGCTGATTTGAATCTCAGTCACAAGCTAGGCCAGGGAGTAAACCCCTTTCCCTGAATTGTACCACACTGGAGGAGCTGAGAACTTACAGGTCCCCAGAGTATACCCTTCTCTTGACAAAGGACTCAAAAGTCAAGTAACTGGTTATGAAAATGATCAAAATTATGAAAAAAATAAGATTATAGAAGGTTACTTTATTGGTCAACAGGTATTCTCTCCCATCCTTTCAGATGAGGAAGAACAATGTTTACCATCAGGAGAAGACATAAAAGTCAAGGCTTTTGCATCCAAGACCTCCAAAATAATTATGCAATGGTCCCAGGCCATGAAAGAGTTAAAAAAGTACTTTGAAAATCAAATAAAAGAGGTGAGGAAAAATTGGGAAGGAAAATGAGAACAATGCAAGAAAATCATGAAAAGTGAGTCAACTTGCTAAAGGAGACCCAAAAAAATGCTGGAGGAAAAACACCTTTAAAAATAGACTAACTCAAATGGCAAAAGAGACCCAAAAAGTCAATGAGAAGAAGAATGATTTAAAAAGCAGAATTAGCCAAATGGAAAAGGAGGTTCAAAAACTCACTGAAGAAAATAGTTTTTTAAAAATTAGAATGGAACAGATGGAAGCTAATGACTTCATGAGAGACCAAGAAATTACAAGACAAAACCAAAAGAATGAAAAAATAGAAGATACTGTGAAATATCTCATTGGAAATACAACTGACCTGGAAAATAGATCCAGCAGAGACAATTTAAAAATTATGGGACTACTTGAAAGCCATGATCAAAAAAGAGCCTGGACATCATCTTTCATGAAATTATCAAGGAAAACTACCCTGATGTTCTAGAACTAGAGGGCCAAATAAATATTGAAAGAATCCACCAATCATCTCTGGAAAGAGATCTGAAAAGAGAAACCCCTAGGAATAAATTCTGGAGTTCCTAGGTCACTGAGGAAATATTGCAAGCAGCTAGAAAGAAACAATTTGAATATTTTGGAAATACAATCAGAATAACACAAGATCTAGCACCTTCTGCATTAAGGGATCAAAAGACTTGGAATATGATATTCCAGAAGTCAAAGGAACTAGGATTAAAACCAATAATCACCTACCCAGACAAACTTTTCAAAACTTCAATGAAATAGAAAACTTTCAAGCATTCCTGATGAAAAAAACAGAGCTGAAAAGAAAGTTTGATTTTCAAACACAAGAATCAAGAGAAAGATGAAAAGTTAAACAGGAAAGAGAAATCACAAGGCACTTAGTAAAGTTGGACAGTTACACTTCTATGTGGAAAGATAATATTTTAACTCTTGAAACTTTTCTCAGTATCTGGGTAGTTGGAGCGATTATACACACACACACACACACACACATACACACACATATATAGGGAGAGAGACAGAGAGCACAGAGTGAGTTAAATAGGAAGGGATCATATCTAAAAAAATAAAATTATGGGGTGAAAGAGGAATATATTGAGAGGAAAAAAGGAAAAATGGAATAGGGCAAATTATCTCTCATAGAAGAGGCAAGAAAAAGCTTTTCAAATGGAGGGGGGGAAAGAGGGAGGAGAGAGGGGAAAAAGTGAAGCTTACTCTCACCACATTTGGCTCAAGGAAGGAATAGCATGCACCCTCAATTTGGTATGAAAATCTATCTTACACTACAGGAAAATAGGGGAGAAGAGGATAAGCAGGGTGGGAGTGATGATGGAAGAGAGGGCAAATGGAAGGAGGGAGCAATTAGAAGTCAACACTCTTGGGGAGGGACAAGCTCAAAAAAGAGAATAGAAGAAATGGGGGGAAGGATAGAATGGAGGAAAATGTAGTTAGTATTATACATGATTATTATGGAAGTCATTTGCAAAACTACACCTATGTAACCTATATTGAATTGCTTGCCTTCTCAGTGGGAATGAGTGTGGAAGTAGGAAGGAAGAGAAATTGGAACTCAAAGTTTTAGGAACAAATGTTGAGAATTGTTTTTGCATACAACTGGGAAATAAAAAATATGGGTAATGGGATATAGAAATTTATCTTGCCCTGCAGGACAAGAGAGAAGATAAGGATAAAGGAAGGGAATGGTGTTAGTAGAGAGAAAACATTGGTAGAAGGTGCAATCAGAATGCAAAGTGTTTTGGGGTTGGGGGAGGGAAGATGAGGAGAAAATTTGGTGCTAAAAATTTTGTCAAAATGAATGTTAAAAACAAAAAAAATGTTTTTAAATTGCCTCTGCAATATCTAGTGATAAAGGGTTGGATGACTGGTCAGAAGGACCTTTGCTGGCACTTGGTATAGGATTCTGTTGCATTGTTTGGATCCCAATCCCAGGGTGATGAAAAGCACTAGTATATTAGAGCTTGCAGCTGTGCATGGTAGCAAGGACTCTGGTCACATTTCCAGGGTGGAAAAGTATGCTTGTGGTTGCTCACAGACCAGATCACAAGTTGTGAGAGCATTGACCACACCTCTCCTTAGATCATACTACCCTGGAGAAACTGAAAGCTTTTAGATCCCCAAAATTAGCTCTGAAAATCACTGCAAACAAGCCAAAACAAAACCCTGAAGTTTTTAGTCAGTGCTCAAATTCTAAAACAAAGTTAAAATTCCAGAAATAGGCTAGAAAAATGAGCAAACAGCAAAACAAGGACTTAAACATTAAAAAGTTACTATTGACAGAGCCTCCAAGAAAAAAATGTGGATTGGTCTCAGGCTCAAAAAGAATCCTTGTAAGAGCTCAAAAAAGATTTTAAAAATCTAATAAAAAAAGTTGAGGTAAAACTGGGGAAAGAAATGAGAGTGATTAAAATAATATCTTAAAAACATAATAGCTCAATTGGTAAAAGAAGCACAAAAATTCACGAAAGAGATCTCCTTAAAAAGCAAAATTAGCCAAATGGAAAACAAGATACAAAAGTTCGATGAAGAATATAATTCCTTAAAAAATTACAATTTGACAAGTGGGAGCTAGTAACTCCAAGACACATTAAAAAATAAATCAAACAAAATCAAAATAATGAAAAAAGTAGAAAATGTGTTTATCTCAGGGCGAAAAACAACTAACCTGCAAATATATTGGAAAAAAAGGTCATTTAAGAGTTACTGGACTGCCTGAAAGCCATGATAAAAACAAGAGCTTAAACATCATGTTTCAAGAAATTATAAAGGAAAAGTGCCCCAATATCTTATCTTTTATCAAGAAGGTAAAATAAAAATTGAAAGAATCCACTGATCACCTCCAAAAAGAGATCCACAAATGAAATCTCCTAGCTATATTTTAGACAAATTCCAGAGTTCCCAGGTGAAAGAGAAAATATTGCAGTCAGAAGAAAACAATTCAAATATGGAGCCACAGTCAAGATAAAACAAGATTTATCAGCTTTTACATTAAAAGATCTAAGGGTTTGGAATATGATATTCTGGAGGATGAAAGAACTAGGATTACAACCAAGAACCATTTACCCAGGAGAACTTAGTATAATCCTCCAGGGGAAAAATTGACATTCATTGAATTAGAAGACTTTAAGCATTTCTGGTCAATAGACCCAAGCTGAATGTAAAATTTGACATTTAAATATAAGACTCAAGAGAAGTATAACACAAGTTCCTCTGATAAAGTTTTCATTTCTCACATATGTAGAGAACTGACTCAAATTAATTTTTTTGAAAAGATCATTTTGCAATCAACAAATGCTCAAAAGATATGAATAGGTAGTTCTCAGAAGCTATAGTTATAAGAAAAAAAGTACTCTGAATCACTATTAATTAGAGAAAGGTAAATTAAAACAGCCCCACTCCTATCACATTGGCTAATGCTACAGAAAAGGAAAATGTCAAATGTTGGAGGGAACATGGGAAAAGTGAGACACTAATGTACTTGTTGGAGTTGTGAACTAATACAACCATTCTGGAGAACAATTTGGAACTATGCCCAAAGGGCTATAAAACTGCACATACTCTTTGATCCACCAATATTACTACTAGGTTTGTATCCCAAAGAGATTTTAAAAAAAAGAAAGGAAAAGGACCCATGTGTACACAAACATTTATAGAGACTCTTTTTTGTGTTGGCAAAAAGTTGGAAATTGGGGGAATGGCCATGACTTGGAGAATGACTGAACAAGTTGCAGCATATGATTTTGATTCATATTTATGAACTATAAGAAAGGACTAGCAGGATGCTCTTAGAAAAAAACCTGTAAAGACTTACATCAGCTGATGTAAAGTGAAGTGAGCAGAACTGGAAGAACTTTGTATATGGTACAATGGTGAACTTATGAATGCCTTAGCTATTCTCAGCAAAACAGTTACCTATGATGATTCCAAAGGATTTGTGATGATAAATGTTATCCATCTTCAGAATAAAAAATGGAGTCTGAATGCAGATTGAAAAATATTTTTTAACTTTAATTTTCTTGTTTTTTTTGTCTGTGTTTTCTTTCACAACATGACTACTACAGAAATATGTTTTACATGTCTACATATGTATAATATATACCAAACTGCTTGACTTTTCAATGAGGGAGGGAAGAAAGGAGAGAGAGAGAGAGAGCATTTACAACTCAAAATTTATAAAAATTAATGTTAATTCTTTTTGCATACAATTGGGAAAAATAAAATATTAAATAAATATTTTGAAAAATAAATGTTTATTGACTGACTCCTACTTCTGTCCTCTGAGGCCAAAAAGAACTAATCTTATTATTCTTCTATATGCTAGTTCTTCAGTTCTTTGAAGATAAAAGATCTCCTGAGTCTTCTCATCTTTGGGTTAAATATCCCAGTGCCTTCAATTGATCTAGCTCTGATACATTACCATAATGTGACAGAGATTCCTAAAGGCTATGAGAAATATCACCAACAACATTTGTCAGATTGAATCGAAATATCTGAAAGAGCGTTTTACTGAAATTCAGGAACTGTGGTTGGTTTTTTTGTTTGTTTGTTTCTCTTGTAGCTTTATCACTGGATCGTGGTATGAACTTGAACGAAATGTTGACCTTGTCCCCTAACCTCTCAGAGCATCAGCCTTATCATCTGGAAAGAGGAGGTTTGGGTAATATAAACTGCAATGTCCAACCCTATCATCCTCTGATTTCTTGAGTTTCTTTCCATCCTTATGATACATGAATATAGAATCCCAGGACTGTTTTTCCTCATGTTTTCTCATTTTTGCCACCCATGGTTAGAGAATAATTAGGAAAGTTGGAGGAAAAACAGTAGTATAAGTGAGGAATTCAGCTCCAGCTCCTGGGAAGTAAGCCATGAAGTAACATATGCTTTATTTTTCTCTTTTGCTTGTTCAACACATTGCTGAAAATGGCAAGAATTAATTCCTTAACTGAGATTTCTCTCTGTTCTTTTGCTGCTTGTGATATGAATGCATAACTTGAGTATGGTTGATTAGATGGTAAGTCTGTAGAGTTTGGGCTTGCTCCAGCAGCCTGGGAGGATAGTATTCATTTAGTAGCATCCAGGGTCTGCTTCTTTGTCATTCTGTTCTGAAGCAAGGACATGGCGGATCATGATCTTGGGCAAAAATCTGTTTGTTGTTGATATGTGCATGGTGGCGAGATAATTACTATTTCCTTCTTTTGCGGAAATCCAAGGAATTTAGATATCTTATTTAGACTATAATATCTCTGGGATCAAGAGCTGAACATGTAGAAAAGGTATTTTGGGCAAGTTTCCCAACCTTCTGTAAAACTCCAACAAGGATGGACTACATAACCAGATGCTGCAAAAATACCCAGTCACCTTCAATAATATTCTAGCCCCATACTCTGTTCACCAGCCATATTATAATAATCAGGGCATCTTTTAATATTCTTTAGAAGAGTACAGGATGGGGGGCTAGTAATGCACTTACAAAACATGAAGTAAAGAACAATAGGTTATTGAAGCATTTTTTTAATGAGTGGAAGGAAGACTATAAGGATACATAGATATACTGTACAGGTTTGAAAGTTATATATTGAAATCAGAAAATGCAAGTGATTCTTATGAGAGAGGCACAGTTTTGTGTTTTTTTCTTCAGACAGTCTCCTTTTTCTATTTTACCTTGTATATATAAATGCATATTTTAATTGCTTTTTATTCAAAATTTTAGAAAATTAACAAGTTTTCATAGAGTCATAACTCAAATTCCCCCAAATGATAATGAAAATACATGCATATAGATACATCCATGCATACATAGATATATATACTTGCATATAATATATGTATATGTGTGTATGTATATAGATATATACAGCACACACACAGTACTCTGATTTTATAATGCTTTTTCAAACATTATTTTATTATGTATTCACTGAAACTAGCTTGGCAAGTCTTCTTATCTTTCCATCTTAGAGATGGGGCAATTGAGGCTCTGAGAGTGAAAATGACTTTGCTAAAGTTCAGACAAAGAAGGATGTCAGATTCATGACTAAAACTCAGATCTTCTGATCTGGCTTCTCATGATCTAATGGGATTCAGATCTGGAATGGAACATGAAGACTATCTTATTCAATCCCCTCATTTTACAAATTAGGAAACTGAGGCACAGAGAGGCTAAATGTGTTATCAATGACTACCAGGTGGAAGAGCTGAAATTGGAATACAGGATATCTTTGCTCTAAATCCAATGCATACCATGTTTTATTCTCACCTGACCCCTTTTGCTCCTAAATATTAGAAAATTGTAGTAATGCTCTTCATTCAAAAGAGTATCCCATTAAGAAGATTAAAAGGGATGTGTTAGTCATACATCTTTTTCTCCATGAGGATTAACTTTAATCTTGTGTTTTGCTGTATGGACCTTGTACAGAATTAGGATGGTGTAGCTATAGCCTGAAAAGAAAATCAAGACTTGTGCTAGCAAGATGGTAGAACAGATGAATTAATGCTCAGAGCTTTGGAATTTTGGCAGAATTTACTACTTAATAGAAAAGAAAAGATACTTGACAGAAAGCTGTCCTTAGATTCAGGATCCTTAGATATAAAATCCCTTCTGTCAAGGAAAGTTTTGTGGTTTTTTTGTTTGTTTGCTTTTTAGGGACCTGTGTTCAAGTCCCAACTCTTCAACTTACTACCTACTTGACTTTGGGTATTTTTTTCATCCCTTTGACCTCATGTTCTTCATTTGTGAGGTGGAAGGAGATCCCATTCTAAGACATTAAACACAATTTAAAAGTGAGATGTTACTCTTGCTTAGTTCTCTTTCCATAGCCCCATATTTGCCTCCTGGGGTATAGGATGTGTTCAAGGAGGACCAGTACCTTTGGTGTGATGACTACCGAGCCCTTTTCAGGGCTCTTTCCACCTTTGGTGTCCACCTGTTCCACTTAACTCTCACCTGTGGCTCCAAGAAGCTGCAGCATGTGCAGCGGCTACACCCCAGTAAACTGTTTCAGTAGATAGGCCAAACTAGTTTGAGGGCAACCAAGAGTTCTCAGACCCATTGATGAGTTAGTGGGGTGTCTACCCCAAGTATATGAAGGCTTCATCTGGTGGAATGGGTGGATGAGAACACTTTGTTCCAATGGCAGTGAAGGCAGATGAAGCAGGCAATGTGAAGCACTTAGAGCTTGATTAGACACTGAAGAGGCCAAGGTCATCCACTGCATCCTGAGCCATCACCATCTTGACTGGACTATGATGACTCTAGAGGAGAGAGTGAGACTGACTACTTTGTGCAACTCTGCCTCACTTAAATCCAATTTATGCACTAATCAAAGACATCACCCATCTCATTGTTATATGCTTGTGAAACATGAACAGTCTACCAGCACCATGCTAGGAAAATGAAGTGCTTCCATTTGAACTGTCTTAAGAAGATTCTGAGGATTTCCTGGCATGATAAGGTACCAGACACTGTAGTCCTTGATCAAACTGAACTGCCAAGTGTTCAAACTGTGCTTCAGAGAGCACAACTCCAATGGGCTGGCCACATTGTTCAAATGCAAAATAGATGCTTGCCAAAAAGACTATTTTATGGAGACCTTGCTTGGGGCAGGAGATCACATGGTGGCCAGAAGAAATGATACAAGGACACTCTCAAGGTCTCTCTCAAGAACTTTGAATTTGACTGTGCAGCATGGAAGACATTGGCACAGGACCGCTCAGCGTTGTACTCGTTGAGCAAAGCAGAATTGAGACAATACAAAGTAAATGCAGGATGCGCAAATTTGGGATATCCACCCCAAATATTCAAATGGACTATCTATGCCTAACCTGTGGTAGAGCATTCTGAGCTCACATTGGTCTGATCAGCCACAGTTGAACACACTGAAATTTCACTTTACAACAGTGATGTCATTTTGGTCCTCTTCGAAGATGAAGGGCAACAACCAAGCAGTCACTTGCCTTCTGAAATACTTGGGTCAAAAACATGCATTTTTTCCCAAACCTGCACAAAGTCCCAAGCTTGCAGGATTGTGGAAATGTGGTTGAAGTAGGGTTTACTAGTGTAGGAAGATAGAAAGGACTTTCTGTTAATACTCCATATTTATACAATTAAGAGAAAAGGGCTAGAGTTGACCCATGATTTCATTGACACTGGGAAATTTTAGAGGAGGAATTTCCTTCTCACGTTGCAAGGTGCCGCTTCCTCTGTAAGCCAAAGCCTTAGAAAGTTGCCTAGAGGATTGAGAAGTCATATGATTTGCCCTGATCCATAAATCCAGAGTTTTGGATTGTTTGTGTCAGACTTAAGACATGAACCCAGGTCTTCTTTAATCTAAGGCCACCTCGCTGTCACTCGTCCTTTCTTTTCTGTTACAAATTCCAAAGCTCTGAACAGTAATTTGCCTGTTCTATCATCTTGCTTGCTGAATTCATGATTTTTTCTTCTAGTTCTACACAAATGTAGCAAAATGCAAGAGAAAGGACCCAATCCTTATGGAAAAAAAGATGCATGATTAGCATATACCTTCTCATCCTTTTTAAATGATTTATTTTTTTTTTCCAATGAAGAGTGCCACTACCGTTCTCTGAGAAGCAATGAAGGGGCTCAAGGGGAATGCCGATGTTGCATGTGAGGTTGAGAACAACATCTTGAGGACACAAGGAGGCAAGAGCTGCTTTGTTTTGAGAGCTCCCCTTGCACAATACCATTTTGGTTTTTTTAGTCTGTCTACACATGGCATCTGTTTAGTCACTTGTGAACCAGGCACAATCGAGGACTGCACAAGAGGCTTTGCATAGCGCCAGAAAGCAGGTCCTATCCATGAGTGATGGTGTGTCAGAAGTCACAAAAAACTGTGAAAATTCTACTTCTGCAGAGAGCATCGTGTGCATGGGATGGATTTGTGTGTGAAATGTATTGAATCCAGATGAGAAAGGTATTTCAGCCTTCATTCACAGCAAGTACCCATGAGAATGTAGTATTTGATTTTGAAACTTGGGTTATTTTGCAAACAAAACGGGAATTTCTCATATAGAAAAGGAGAGACCCAAATGGGGATAATTAAACCACCTGCATAGGTCTGAACGCTCCAATTTCTACCCCCAGTTTAAACAAATGTGTTGTATATGTCTGTGTCTGAGTCTGTGTACATGTAAAAACAAAGGACTGAAGGGCAAAGATTTTGCTGATTATTCCTGGAATTAACTTTTTAAAAATAGTGCTTTCCACTCATAAAAGTTGCCCATTGACCTTCCCCAGGGCCACTTTGTAATTTATTGAAATGGCATTACTTCAAAGAAATGAACAATCACTAACTGGTTTTAGGCATCGGTCATTTAGAGAGCATCTGCTGACCAGCAGTAAACTCTGTCACAGCATCACTTCACACATCCACCTTATGAGGTGTCTGTCCTGTATAGACTGAATCACACACACACACACACACACACACACATAATGAAAGTGAAAGGGCCAAATGCAAAGGACAAAGCCAAACAATAGGGAAGAGATGGTCCTGAAACATGCCAATTGAAATCAACCTCAGCATACCCAGACTTTAAGTCTGTCATCTTGCCTGCCACCTTGACTTTGAGAAATATGGGTTGGGAGTGTGGAGTGGGAGGAAGAGTCAACTACATCAGCATTACAAGAAATAAATCCACAGGGAAAGGTGGAGGATGGAATATCTTGAAACTTTTATTATTTTTTTCAAGTCAATTCCATTGGACCAATAGGGGAGTAAGTTTTGGAATAATTTTCTGCTTCTACTTCTCCCTGGAGCACACTGCTAGGAACTAGAAAAGTAGTAAAGGCAGACAGCGCCCAACTCATACAGGACTTTATGGATTAAAATCAATACTTGCATGCAACTGATTTGCACTTATGAACTAACTAGGAGCCAGTGCAAAAACACATAGACGATTCACATTAATAAAGAAAACCCCCTAATGGAACCATGTGAAAATTAGAACAGCAAAAAACCAACAATATCCCACTTGCAAACAGCATCTTCCGATATGAATCCCTTTATAGCAATGGTGCATTCATTCCCATTGAAACCCTGGAATAAATGAACAAGCCAGCCTCTCTTGTCTTTGCTATTATTGATTCGTTGTGCCATTATTGACTGAAAGATGGGTTTTAGATTCACTTTTATTTGGAAATGAATGTGTTTGGGGAATTCTAGAGAAAAGAATCAGAGACATAGAGCTGGAAGAGACCAGAAAGATTGTCTAATCCAGCGGTTCTTATCCTGATGTCCAAAAAATTTTGGTTTGTTTTCTATAACTATTGTTATATAATTGATACCTTTTATAATTTTATGTATTTTATTTTATGCATTGAAAAACATTATTCTGAGGAGAATGCACATTTCACTAGATTGCCAAAGAAGTGCACACATGCACAAACACACACATACACACACAATCTTTGTCTAACTGCCTCATTTTATAGATAGGAGAATAGAAATTGTGGAATAGCGTATTCAAGGTCATATGTCAATTTAGAGAAAGAGGTATAACTAGGAAAAAAAAAGTCTCCAGATTGTCATCCTGGTCCTCTTTCTACTGTGACATTGTATTTCTCTTCATAATTTGTGATTATTTGTCTTTTCATGATTTTATTCACTAATTCTGTTTATAGCATGGTTCTTCTAAAGCTGTTGTCCCAATTAAACATATCTAATATGTTCTAGTTATTTAGAGTATCCATTTATGTTAAATAATAGTCTATAATTCTATGATTTATATGGATATTAAATTATAAGCTCATTCAGTTAAATATATTGTCATGAAAAAATAGGGCTTTTTCATGAGTGTATGTTGCTTAGAGTTGGAATAAAATATCTTCCTTAAATAGTCCCCCTTTTCTTCCACAGGTTTCCATCACCTTTCTAAGATTTTTTTTATAAATTTGTTAATTTGTTTTCAGTTTTCAACAATCACTTCCATAAGTACCATCTTTTACCCCCTCCCTCCCCAAGACAGCATTCAATATTATATGGGCTGTACATAGACATTCCTATGAAACATGTTTTCATATCAGTCATGTTGCATTGAAGAATTAAAATGAATGGAAGAAACCATGGGAAAAATAAAACATAACAAAAGAGAAAATATTCTACTTCATTCTGCATACTGACTCCATAGTTCTGTCTCTGTATGTGGATGGCATTTTGCATTATGAGTCCTTTGGAAATGTTTTAGGTCCTTGCATTGCTGTGAAGGGCTAAGTCTATCAGAAACAGTCTTCATAACCTGTACCTGTTACTGCGTTTAATGTTCTCTTGGTACTGCTCACTTCATTCAGCATCAGTTCATATAAGTCTTTCCAGGCTTCTCTGAAGTCTGCCCGTTCATCATTTCTTATAGCACAATAGTGTTCCATTACATTCATATGCCACAACTTGTTCAGCCATTCTCCAATGGATGGATAGTCCCTTGATTTGCAGTTCTTGGCCACCACCAAAAGAGCTGCTATAAATATTTTTGTACATGTGGGTCCTTTTCCCATTTTTATCATCTCTTTAGGATATAGCCCTAGGAGTGGTATTGTTGGGTCAAAAGGTATTCATATTTTTATAACCCTTTGGGCATAGTTCCAAATTGCTCTCTAGAATGGTTGGATCAACCCACAGCTCTACCAACAATGCATTAGTGTTCCAACTCTCCCACATCTTCTCCAACATTTATCATTTTCCAGTTTTGTCATGTTAACCAATCTGATAGGTGTGATGTAGTAAATGGTCCCCTTTTCAAAAATATGTACACTGTAGCTTTATTATAAATAAAATGCTCTTGGACCAAGTGTAGACAAATACATGTCTTAATATTCTTGAAAATGGAAAATTCAAAGAGGCTTTAGGTATAGAAGATAGAGAACTAACTTAGGAATCAGGAAGACGAGTTCAACTACCATCTTTGAAACACTCTGGCATTACGACCCTGGGTCAGTCATTTAACCTAATAATTAAAACTCCCAGGCTATTTACTCTCTAAGATATTGAGTTACAGAGCAAGTGATGATCTGCATTGTTAGAAACAGCTTCCTCACCAGTAGTATTTTAATTCTGTGAAATCAAAGGTCTAATTAAAGAAAAAAGGAGTGTGGGGTTTTATTTAGTGTAGAAGAAGAAAAATATCATTTTTCTCCTAAAGTGCCAGAAAAAAGTATTTTTGGGGGGCGAGGGGACTCAGGTAAGAGTCATTCTTTAAAAAAAAATGACACTGGCACATTTTTTTTGAAAGGTAAATCTGTCTTTGAAATAGAACTCCTATTAATATGTGGACATGTGGTCAGCAGACACATCAGAATTATGATTACATACTTAATATCATGATGGGGTAAATGATGATTTAATTGCTTTTAGTCATTTGGGGACAACTTTCAATTAATAATTATTTCAGCAAATGAAAAAGGTGACTTTTACAAGCTTACTTTTTTCCATTAACGATGACATTAAACAGCACATGTCTGAAGTGTTCACTCCCACATTTTAAAAGATATCTAAAGGTATGCTTCTCTTCTAAACCTAAAATAATCCCTACTTGCCCTGGAAAAAAAATGGAGCTTATGGGAATAAGGTTGTGTCAATAATTCTAGACTGAAAATCTTAGAAGAAACAAAGTAATGTCCATGGGTTCAAAGAGTTATTAGAACAGAAAGGACAGAGGGAGGCAAGTATGCAAGGTCATGTAAATTATGTGTTTTCTTATGAGCAAAGCATGCCCACCCACTGGGCCTAAAGTAACCTCCCAAGGACAACTTTGGCTTTGTCAAGCAATTTGGTATAATAAGTGCAGTCACTCAGTATAGTACAGAGTGTGGCAATTCTTCTGTTGTGTAGATGACCCTGGAGGGTTGGCAATGTAGAAAAATCATTGATTGCATTACAATATTAGTTAGAACTGTTGCCTTCCAGTAAGAGGATGGGGGTGGGGGAGAGATGCCACAGCATATTCTCAATTACACTTACTCCAATTCTCCAAGCAGTGTGTGTGTGTGTGTGTGTGTGTGTGTATTCCATTCTCCCTTCTCTTCAGGCAGGAACAGAGAGAAAGTGTCTTAAACCAGTTAGTGTTGCTTTATGCCCCCAAAATATTTGAATATTGGAGAAAGAAAAGGTTGAAAGTCAATTCAAATGACATTTTCAATTATCTCTCTGTCCCCTTACCGTAGTTAGTAGAGGATCTGTATTTTATTTCCATGGGTTTTTGTGAGCCACTCTTAGTTATGGATGTTTAAATTACATTATATTTTTACTTTGAGAATTTTAGGCATATTTTTCCTCTAGGAGGCAATATAATAAAGTGGAATAAAGTGGGAATTTGGAGTCAGGAAGACAGGTTCAGATGCTGCATTTGACACACACTGGTAGTGTAACCATGAGAAAGTCACTGGACTTTTCTGGGCTTTAGTTTTCTCAGCTGAAAAACATTACCTATATCACAGGAGTACTGTGATGACCCAGATGAATTGATATACATAATTCTTTTCTCAGTTGTTAAGTGCTATATAAATGTAATCTATTACTCTTAATGAAAGAAGTATGGTGTGATGGACAGAAGGTTAACCTTGAATTAAGGAAGGAATCTTGCCTGTGATACATAACTATAGTTCTGTAATTATGGCCAAGTCACTGGAAAAGGAAGGAAGGAGGGAAGGAAGGAAGGAAGGAAGGAAGGAAGGAAGGAAGGAAGGAAGGAAGGAAGGAGGCAGGGAGGAGAAAAGCATTTATTAAGTGCCTATTATATGCTAGAAATTTATCAGAGAACTTTATATCTTTTCATTTGATCCTTACAATAATAATATGGGGAGGCAGGTGCTATTATTATCCCTATTTTACAGTTGAGGAGGATTGAGGGAGAAGTAACTTCTTGATCTTTCTATAACTTTTGACACTGTTGATCACCCTCTTCCATTTAATAGTCTCTTCTCCCTAGGTTTTGAAGACACTACCCTCTCCTGCTTCTCATATACATATACATATATATATATATATATATATATATATATATATATATATATATCTGCTTTGTCTCAGTCACCTTTGTTTGTTGGTTCCTCATTCAGATCATATGTACCCACTACATGTGAGTGCCCCACAGCTCTCTGTCCTGGTCCCTCTTTTCTTTTCCCTCTCTATTTCACTTGATTTCATCAGCTGCCATTGATTTAATTATCATCCATAACCTGTTGAGTTGAAGTACTGCCTATCTTGCCCTATCCTCTCTGCTGACCTCATTTGACATCATCAATTACTTTTCTGATATCTCAATCTAGTTGTCCAATAGACATCTTAAACTCAACATATCCGAAACTGAACTCATTATTTTTCTCTCTAAACCACCCTTCTTCCAAATTTCCTATTTTTGGCCAGGGCACCACCATCCTCCCAGTCCTTCAGACTTAAAACCTAGGCATCATCTTCAGCTTCTCACTGTCTCATTCCCCTCTATACAATCTGTTGCATTGTCTGTCAATTTCACCTCTGAAACATCCTCAGATATGCCCGCTTCTCTCCTCTGACACTGCCACCTCTCTGATGCAGGCTCTCCTCACTTCATGACAGGGCTATTGCAGTAGCCTTCTCATCAGTCTGCCAGTCACAAGGACCTCCCCGCTCCAGTACACCCTCCATTCATCAGCTAAAGTTGTTTTCTTGAACTGCTGGTCTGCCTAGGTCACCCCCAAACACAGTAAATTCAAGTGACTCCCTAGAGTCTCCAAGTTCAAATATGAAGCCTTCTGGCATTTGTAGACTTCCATAACCTAGTTTTCTCTCACTCACCATAATTTGCATTCTACCATGTGCTCTCCCATCCAGCAACACTGGTCTTCTTGCTGTTGTACTAAGACCCTCTAGCTTGGCTCTTGGCATTTTTTCTGGCTGTTTTCCATGTCTGAAATGTTCACCTTCTTCATCTTTACCTTCCAGTTTTCCTGGCTATATATATATATATATATATATATATATACATATATATATGTGTGTGTGTGTGTGTGTGTGTGTGTGTGTAGTTTATTTGTTTGAACATCATCTACATTTCTTGATGTATCCTTTTCCCCACTGCTCTATCAGAGAGCCAACTCATATATAAAGAGAAAACAAAATGAATTCAGCAAAACTAATCAATACATTTTATTCTATCTTCTTACACCCATAATCTCTGCCGAGAAAGTAAAGAGTTGTTTTCTCATGTCACTTTTCAAAAGCAAACCTTGGTCATTACAGTGATACAGCATTCAGTTCTACTTGTTCTGGTAATTGTTTTTTTTTCCATTTATATTATTGTAATTATGTTGTTAGTCTGGTTCTGAAAAGTTCATGTTTTGTTGCTTTATATAATTCTTCTCATACTTCTTCATATTCATCATTTCCATTATTTCCTACAATACAGTAATAGTTCACTGAGTGTTTGGCTATTCCTCAACCAACAGCTATCTATTTTATTTCCATTTCTTTGTGACTACAGAAAGTAGGGTCAGCTTTAGCATCACCATGACCTTTCAAAAAACAATATCAAAATAAAAAAGACTGACCAAGAGTATTTTATCAAAGCAAGCCTTTACAAGTGTAACTTAAAGACTCCTTCAGAAGACTTTGAATGTCTGTCCCTCAGCTTATTGCAGTTCTACTTTTGTTAAAAAAAAAGGAAGAAGAATCCTGAGAAATGACTAACATGTACAGAGACTGAGACCTTTGCTGCAAATGTATTAATAAATATGACATTTGTCCAATTTCTTTGCAAGAGGTCAGTAGAATTTAACAAACAAGGCAGTATCAGACTTTTTGTTACTTGTAATTACACAAATGGGAAATCTTTCACTGGAAGAGGTCGTGTTCCACTTTGGTTCTGTGGCTTCTTAGATTCATTTAAAAATGCTGAAAAAAGGCAAGCTTTCCTCTACTTAAATCAAAGTTATTGCAGCATTAGAGTCAGACACATAGCCAATGAAAGCTACGTTATCTAGCTGTGGTGTGTAAGGCAGTTATACCTTTGTTAGATACAACTTAGGTTACCCTTAAAGCAAAATTCCATATGTTAAGGTTTTCTTTTATCGTTGATTTCCATGAAAATACCAGAGATGTTTGGCCCTAAGACTTCATAAATATAATAAAGGAAAAAGTCTAACTTCAGTCTTCACCCAAAAGGCCACTGAAGTGCTTATGGACTCACAAAATCCTACTTCCTGGAAAAGATGTTTCTGTCAGGTAGGCTGTTGTAGAGATCTCTGACAAGGTTGTGCGTGTAAACATAAATATAAATTTACTCCAGCAAGTAGAGGACTTTATCTATCTCTCAGCCTCAGTTTGCTAAACTGTAAAAATGGGGACACTAGTAGTGAGACAATGTTTGCACTTCACAGACTTTCAAGGACTGCATAGCTATTAGCTAATGTTGCCACTGTTGTTGCTACCTTTCTAAGTCTGGAAGTCTATAAATTTGTGAACTCTTGGGGCAAGGTTGCTTGATATTTCCATTAATTTCTTGAGAGAAAGGAAAATTAATTTCTTTGCCTCTCTAAGAGGCATCATGGTACAATGAGTAAAGGAGTAACCTTAGTCAGGAAGGTTTAGATTCTACTCCTGATACACAGGGGCTATGTGACAGCAAATTACTTAACCCGTTAAAACCATGGCAGCTCTTTAAAAACCATAAGTTAGTTATGTCTGGATCAATGGAGAAGCCAAATTGAACTTCTTCCTGTTCCTCACACATGGTGTTTTTTTTTGTATTTTGCATTAGCCAACCTCTCATCATTGGACTGCATTCCCTTTTCATGACTGGCTTTCAGAAGCCCTAATTTCTTTCAAGACTCAGATCGAACATCACCTTTTTGATGAATCCTTCCTGATGCGTCCCAGGTAGTAGTGCCTTCTCTATAAATTCATCATGCATTTATTTTGTATATACATAGTATGTGTATATTGTCTGTATTCCTAGAGCCTAAACTCCTTGAGGTTAAGGACTGTCTCACTTTTGTCTTTGTAACTACAACTTAAACTTATTATGTTAAAAACTGAATTCATTATTTCCTCTACAACTGCCTACATCTAAACTTTGTTATAATTGTCAAAGGTACCATCATCCTCCTAGTCACCCAGATTCAGAACCTAGGTAGCATTTCTGCCTCCTCAATTTCATCTCCCATATCCAATCAGTAACCAAGTCCTGTCATTTCTGTCTTCATAACATCTCTGAAGTTGCCATCATCCTGGCATCACTCAGGCCTGGACAGTAGCCTGCCATATCAATTGGTCTCCTTGCCTCTGACCTCTCCCTTCTATAGTCCATCCTTCACTTAGTTGCCAGATTGAACTTCCTTATATACCAGTGTAACCATGTGATGCCCTAATCAACAAATTCTATTGGTTCCCTATTGCCTCCAGGATCGAATATAAAATCTTTTCTTTAGCTCTTAAGGCTTTTCATACCTTGATCACTTCCTTATTTTCCAGTCCTCCCAGACCTTCCTATCCATCACATATTCTGTGTTCCTTGGACAAGATGTTCCATATCCTGACTATGTTTTCATTGGCTATCTATCCCCTATGCTTGGAAATCTCATCATCTTCTTTTTCTCTTGGCTTCTTTCAATTCTTAACTAAATTCCCATCTTCTACAGGAAGCCTTTCCTGATTCCCTCTAATACTATGCCTTCCCTCTGCTGATTATTTTGAATTTTCTTAATAATATATACAATTTTTCTTGGAAAGCTCCAATGGGGAAAATCTATCAACTTTTAGGGAAGTCCATGCCATTTTAGAAAAGCAGGAAACATTAGCATGTTATTTTTGGTTGGTTGGTTGTCATTTTCCTCTTTGTCCCATCAAGCCCAAATTTTGTTCCTTGCAATTTCCATGCATTACCTCTCTTCTAATGCCAAGAAAACCCCTCTTAAATATGATAGCTCTTCAAATGCCTCAAGGCAACTGTTACCTCATTCTTCCTTCCTTTTCTCCAGTGAGACATCCCCAATTCTCTCAACCAATCTATTAGATGCCATGACTTTGACGTTTATCATCTTAGATGCCCAACTGTAGACACCCTCCAGCTTTAGGAAAGACAATGTCTTTCTTAAAATGCAGATGTCCAAACTGAAAAAAATATACTCCAGACACAATCTTCCCAGAGCAAAGTAAAAAGAAAAAATTTTGTAAACTTCCCAATTGCCTACTGTTTTTCTATGGATGTAGCCAGAAATTACATTACTGTCTCTCTGTCTACCTTGCTATTAGCTCATTATGAGTCAACAAATCATTAAAATCAGCAGATCATAGGATCATAGTTTTATATTAGAAGGGCTTTTACTGATCATAGAGTTTAGCCCTTTCGTTACTCATAAGAGGAAAATTAGGATCCCAATATTTGACTTCCCCAAGGTTACACAGGCAATAATAAGTAGATCAGTGTTCTTTATACAATTCAATGCAGTTTAGTTACTTCTCCTCTAGATTTTACTTATGAAGTTTGATCCCAAGGGTAAATTTATCCCTATTAAATATCATATAATTTAGGCTTAGCCCAAATAATCTAACCTAGTAATTTCTGGAATCCTCTTTTTCTATCCTCTTTAATTGTGGAATCTTTCAAATCTGCTAAGTATATATTCATTTAAGAAGTCATTGAAAAAAATCATTAAATAGCCTGGAGTCAAGGACAAATGTCTGGGACACCCTAGTGGAGGCTTCCAGCCAAGAAGACATCAAACCATTAATGATCACTCTTTGATTCCTTTGGTTCCTTTTTCTTTGTCAGTTCTAAATTCACCCTAGTATACTATCATCTAACCCTAGGGGTTGGCAGTCCAGGGGTGAAATTTTGCCCATCACTTACTTATGTATAGACTAGAACTTAAGATGTCTTTTGCATATTTAAATAACAGTTTAAATAAAAAGTCTTTAAATAAAACATTAAATTTTAATTTACTTTTTCCTCCTTTTAAGTTTCCTTTTATATATTATATTCTCTCATTAGGTTTTAAATCCTTTGAAGGCAGTGATTATTTTTCTTCTTTTTATTTGTGTACCTGTATATTTAAATATCTGTATATTTGTATAAATACAATGTTTTATTTGCATTTTATTTTATTTATGTATCCCAAATGCTAAGCACAGTCCTGGCACCAAGCAGACAGTAAATGTTGTTGTTTTTTTTTTCTGATTGGTTGATGACTTTAAATTAAATTCAACTTGGAATAAAGAAAATTTCATTCTAATTGAAGTTAAATTAAAATTTATTATAAAATGTAAAAAAAAATTTCTTAGAACAAGGGTAATATACAAACAAGTAACACTATACATTTGGCCCATGGGACAAACTTTGCTGATCTCTAAATTCTAGGCCACAAAAATAGTACAAGAAATTTTGTCAAATGCCTTCCTACTCTTTATCAGTTTATGCATTTAGATGCTTAGTCTAAAACTGAACATGATACTTCAGATACTTGTTCCCCTACTCAATAGGAGTCCCCATCACAAATTCCTTATCCAGACAAAGTAAATATCAGACCCTGGGCCAAGAGAGTAATAAAAAAAATGAAAACAGTCTCAGCCCTTGAGTTTATGTTCCAGTTAAGGGAGGGAGAATAGATTACACAACTAAATGAATACAAAATGTATACAAAGTCACTTCAGATTGACATGAGATGGATCGTCCTAAAACCTGAGATGATCAAAAAAATCTTTTTATAAGAGGTGGCTCTGGAGCTAAGGCTAGACTAGAGCAAGAGGTGGAGATGAGGCAGGAAGTACAAATTTGTTGAGCATTTCATTATTTCCATTTCCTCCCTTCTGTAAACAATTGAATGGGATTATTCATATGATCACAGATTTAGAAATGAAAGAGACCTCAGTGGTCATCTGGTACTAAACTTTCTTATAATCGATGTGGAAACTAAGACTCAGACAGTTTGTTGCCTAAGGACATATCATAAATACTTGGTGGATCAGTGTTGAAAGACTTCTGAAGCCTCTGTACCATGCTGCCTTCTGAGAGTCTCAGTAATCCCTTCTAGTTACCAGCCCTTCCCAAGAAAGTACCTTGTCTTAAAGCGTGCAGGCTCTCAGACTGGTATCATTTTTTTTTGTAAATTAGCTTGGGGGATGGGGAGGAAATGAGGATTCCAGGGTAAATTCCATAATTTGTCTTTCTCCTCAAGCCTCCTGAACTAATCTTTTGATGGAAGCTTTCCAGTGAATGAATGGCTATGGATATCTTTTCCCAGAGGGAAAGGAGTTAATCATCCCTTGTGTTTATGATTATTTTTTTTTCAAGCAGCGATCTCTAAGCAGTCAGTTTAAATATCCATTTAGTTCAACTGACCGATTATTGCAACTGGTAAGTATTAAACAAAGTTTTCTTGGAGATATAGTCATAATGACATGGAAAAGGAGAAATCTAGTAGCAGAGTGTAAGGTACCTGTGGGCAAGAACTGGGGATTTTTTGTTTTTTGTTTTATGTTTTGTTTCTTTATTTTCTGATTTGGTTTTGGTTTGTGCATGTGGAAACAGAATATGTCTTATTATCATCAGAACTGTAGTGAGGTGCATAGAGACTGACTGGAGCCAGAAAGATCTGGGATCAAGTTTACTACTGCAACATACTTACTTTTAAGTCTCTTTCAATCTCAGTCCCATCCCAACCCCAACCCTCAGGAAATGCTCTAAGATTCTATATTGCAGAATAGTTGCAGTGTTTGATTCCTTGATTCATACCTTTGAAGACAGGAAAGGGGGGAATTGTTGTTTCTGGTGAATTGTAAAATTGACCCCAACATGGTTGCCTTTAGGAAAAATGAATTTCTCCACAGAAAGAGGAATGAATTATTCAACTTATAGGGAAATTGGAAGGGCATAGCTGCTCTGAGTAGGAGTTTGTGTTCATATTTAAGTACATATTTCTGCATGCTCCGGTATGTAGTGACTTGCTAGGAGACAACTTAATACAGTGGGAGTATGTAAAGAAAGAGCTCTATGTATTACATACAAATGATTACTACTACTACTACTACTACAACCACTACCACTACCACTACTATTACCACAACCACCAACACCACCACTACTACTACTGCTGCTGCTGCTGCTACTATTAAGTTGTATTTGGAGTTAGAGAACCCAGGATTGAATAACAGCTCGACTACTTATTACCTGTTTGACCTTGAGCCATTCATTTAATTTTCTTTGGAATAACTTTTTCCCTCTATAACAAGAATGGTTGCCATGGGTGACATTAAGACTTTGCCAATAGGAAATCTATGATTGTGCCACAAGGCAGCCCTATTATAAGGATAAGGTTTGGACTTTCGATGTTCTATTATTCGCCCCTGGTTTCTTGTGTTGTTTCACTTGGCATCTACCTTGGAAGACAATAGAGATGTGTAAGGACATAGTCATTTCACCAAAAGGGAAAGTCTGTGATAATTCAGATATTATTACCATATAGCTTTGGCTTTGTTATGTAAAAGTGATTGCCATGAAAGTCTTCTCTATCATGTTAGAGATCCGTCAGTAAGTCACAGATGCTCTATGGCAATGTTCTCCCAGTGAGAAGACAGCAAGGCCTCTTGGGAGGGGTCACCACATTTACAAAAGGGACTCTCTCTCTAGGAGTGTGTGATCGAACAATAAGTGGGTGCATTTAGCAACATTTATGTGGCACTTTACAGGTTGCTAAATGCTTTACAAATAGTTTTCAAACAGTATCTCATGTTTTCCTTAAAGCAATCCTGGGAGGGACTACAGATGAGGGAACTTAAACTGAATGAAATCAAGTAATTTGCCCAGAATGATACAGCTAGTAAGTTTCTGAGTCTGGACTTGAGCTCAGACCTTTTTGACCGTAAGCCTGCTCTATCCACTGAGCCATCTAGGTAAAGGTGGATCAGATCATACCTTCCTAGCAGCAGCCAATAGTAGGGCTTACTTTAAGCCCAATGTCCTCTACTCTTACCCCTAGATACTTCTCCCACTCCTTTTTCTTCCTTCATCATGCAAACATCCAACCACCTTCCTTTCAGAGTGGGGCTTCAGCCCCTCAGCCCTTCCCAAGAACTCACAGCAGTATCTAAAACTATTTTTAGAAAAATTCAATGTCCACTCACTGCCTCCAAATAACCTTTTGGTTGGTGGGCACCCATCAGATCATAGCCTCTGCACTTGGTGGTATTAACAACTGAGGAAGAACTAAGCCACTCTACTTTCATTCTGGGTGAAACAAAGTGAGTGAAACAAGCCAAGTAGGAATGGTGGGATGGTAATTCATATCACAAATGGTAATTTTTTTCCCTTCCAAACCCACACCTCTTCCAAACTTCTCTACTACTGTCATGGTCACCACCATCCTTCCAGTCATGGAGGCTCTCATGACATCAATCACGTGAGAGAGGCACATGTTCACAGGAACTATTTGGATCTGACCTGTGGCAGAGCATTCTGAGCTCATATTGGTATGATCAGCCATAGACAAACACATTGTAACTTGAGTCTAACATACTGATGCCATCTTCCTCCTCTTAGAGAATGAAGAACAATAACCAAGCACTACCGTCAGGATCACCACCATCATTCCAATCATGGAGGCTCTCATGCCATCAGTATTTTGCTTAACTCCTCCCTTTCCCTCATCCCACATATCCAACAAGTGACCAAATCTTACCATTCTACCTCCACAAGATCTCTTTAATCCAACCCCTGTTCTCTATTCATATAATCATCACTCTAGGGGCCATTTCCAGTCATCCTGATCTATATCTTGCCACTGAACCAAGATGGCTCTGGAGAGGAAAGTGAGGCAGGTGCCCTTGCACTTAAATCCAATTCACTTGCAAGACATGGCACCATCTTCTAATGTCATGGTCTTCTTTGAGAACAAAGGACAAATGACAGTAGGCATCACCCTAATTTATCCCTTGCTCCCTTCTTGGTTAGCCTACTACAATAGCCTCCCAACTGTCCTCCTTGCCTCACCTCTTTCCCTACCCCAGTATCTCTTTCCCACAGCTGTCAAAGTGATTTTTGTCCAGTGCATAGCTAACCGTATGACTCCTCTACTTAGTAAACTCCAGTGGCTCCTTATCTAGTTTGAGACCAAATAGTCTCTCAATTTCATCTCATCATTTTAAAATTTCAGTTGCTGTATAAGTTTCATAATCAATATGACTGTTAGCATACCAGTGGAAAAATCCAATTGATATAGAATATGTATCAATTTTAATAGCAATTAATAACAAATATTAACAAGTAAAACTTATTAAATGTCATTTGTAAATAAGTGTACACACACACATACAAATATAGTTAAATATGCAAAAATATTTTACTGATAGAGGCACAAAATCAAAAAAATCTGGAGACCTCATCTCTAAGACATGGTATAACTGACTGAAGGAAGGAAACGGCTATCATATTTCTAATCTGAACAGACAATTTCTAATGCCACTAGGCTGACACTTTTCTCCATTCTGTACTCACCCTTGGCCCTTCATAATGGCAAGAGACTAAACCTGAGAGAGTAGGGGGAGTGAGAAGGAGATAAATAAATGCAGTTACCAGATGGCAGTTTCAAACTTAAAATCAATGTGGTGAAAAGGTACATAGTTCATCAGAAGAGACCTTGGAATGGAAAATATTAATAATGGCAATGTCTGACAAATAATGTGTGCCCAAACAGCTGAGTACACAAGACAAATTCAATTTTAAAGCCCCTGTGTCATTAACAAAGTTCTTATGCTTTTCTCCCTGGGTTTATGGCATCTCCAGAGCCTAGCATGCATTATGTCATAGGCTAAAAATTCATTAAGCTCTCTTCCATATTTTGTTATTGTCTGACCTCTGAATTACTCTACCTCAGTGGAGTTTCCATCGCCATTGTGTTCCTAGACCACATGAAACTAGATTATATTGGAGTAAAAGTGTTGTAGAACTTCTCACCCTCATTTGGATTAGATCAAGAGCAGCCCAGTCACAAAAGCATAGGTCAAAAAGAAAAAGGTTTTCTTCAATTTACTTGCAAGATTTAATAAGGTATTTCATGGAGAGCTGTTTTATTGGTGTAGGAGGGAACACTCCAGGTGTTAAGTGTTAATTTCTAATTTCAGGAGTCTGAGATTAAGTATGTAGCCACTGTGGCCAAAGTGGAGTAGAATGACAGGATGGCAAGGAACCTTCTAGCAAGGTAGCCTTTTTCTTTCTATTTAAGCATTTGCTTATTGATGATAACTGTCGCTGTTTCCCTCCCAGCCTGATATCTTTCTTTTTCATGACCTCATTAAAGGGGCCATGCCCTGGCTACTTCTTAAACAGGCCTATTCAATGAATGGGCTTTACCTCACCCTAAGTACCTAAGTACCTGCAAAGGCCTTGGCCTAAAGGGCTCAAGTCTCCTAGTGCATTCTAGGTCATCTCCAGTCATCCTGAGGAACATCAGGTCTTTGGATTCAGATGGCTCTGGAGGACAACTGAGTCTGGTGACTTGCACAGCCCTCCTTCACTCAAAGTCACTCACAAGTCATGTCATTATTTCTCTGATGGCATGATCTTCTTCAGCAGCAAAGGACAAACATACAATGCTGTTGTGATAAGGGTGATTGGGGAACCCTCCATCTGCTAGATTAGGACATTTCCAAAGGAAATATGATGAAATCCAAAAGTCATCCCATAAAAAGAAATGAAGAGAGGGTGGGGCCTTTCTCCTCTCTTTATAGCCTGTTAGGGATGAGCTGTGCAGTGGATAGGGTGTTGGATTTGGAGTCAAGACAACTTTTAATCCTGCCTGAGAAACTTATTAGCTATATCTCAGCTTTAGTTTCCTCATCTTAAAATGATAGAAATATTTACCTCAATAGGTCACTGTGAGGATCAAATGAAATTATAGAACCTATATAAATGCTATATAAATATTAGTGTAAGGAAGGAACTGGTGAGTGTTCAGAGTGTTTCAAGCAGTGGCATGCCATGTAGAAAATGCTGGGGATGCTTTTTCCTTTAGAAGAGATGTCATCGCATGTTAGGAAAGTACACTGGAGATACTGTGGTGGGGCTGGTTCTACTCAACCAACTACATGGTAAAGAGGAATCTCATTGGCTACAGAGACATTCAAAAAGGACTGTTAGCTTAGGCCAATTCTGCTTTTTGCCTCTTGCATTTCTGATCTCAGTAACTCGCTTCTGGCATTTAGTGAGACGCCATGATAAAACGGAAGTTCTTGGGGGTATTCTCCTCATCAAGGCCATATGATCCCCAAGAAATACTTAAGTTGTTGACCTTTGATTTGTTGCTTTAAATTCTAAGTGAGGAGAATGGAACCTCAATGACTTTGTGGAGTCTGGATATCTCAGCATCCTAGAATTCCAATTTGAAATCAGCATAGCATTGATGCCCTAAGGAAAAAGGAGTAACCTTCAGAAGAAATATTTGAGACCTAGGCCAGTGGAAACTAAGACATGGACTTATTTGAAAGTCATGCCACATCTTTAGTCAAACAAAGGCTATAGAAGACATGAGTTAAGTTGAACCTCCTTTGCCTAGGAAGTGAAATAGGACAGGGAAGACCATGATGATGCTGGGGTATTGGGAGGAGCATAAGAAGTAGATGTTTGCACAATTATTCTTGCTATACCTTTGTAGTACATATTCCTTTAAAAAAGGTAACTTCTGTTGTGTTTTAAATGGTACTGGAACAGGAGTCACTGGCACATAACAATGGGGCCAACACCACCCTAACAACAGAGCCAAGGCTCAGGATGATGGCAGTAGAAACAAGGCTCTTTAACCCTTCAGAGTACCCAAGAACCAGGAATGGGCTATGTAGCCAGACTGGCTTTGAGAGAGTAAACCAGAATGTCAACTATACTGTTGCCATTACATTGGGGACAATTCCCATCTTACTTGCCAATCATTTTTGAGACACACTTTCCCTTCAACTGAGTGAGTGCGTTGTCATCTCAAAGCATCGCTCCTTTGTTACTGAGCCAGAGCATTTAGCTGATACCAAAGGGTCAAAATATTCATGACCAGCTCCATGAGAGGTGGCCCAGTCCATCAGATCAATGGGTTTCCATTATCTCTAGAGCTATACAATTTTTAGAAGGAGCTTTTTTTAGGATTCTAGATTTAGACTGTACAGTAGTTCTTAACTGTGTCCATAAATTTTATATGTATATATATTTGTATATATAAATTTGATATATATTTATATACACATATATATGTACATACATATGCATATGTGTGTATATTTAGATATAAACTATATTTCATCATTGTTGGTTTCTTTTGTAACCATATATATTTTACTGAATTCATTTCAAAATATTATTATGGGAAATGGTCCAGACTTCACCAGACTGCCAAACAATTCATAAAACCAAAAAAGTTTTTTTTTAATCCTGATTTAGAGGTGGAAGGTGTAGGTAGAGGTCATCAAATCTGAGCTTCTCATTTTACAGAAGAAAAAAAAACTAAGACTGAGAGATATTAAGTGTAGCACTCTCCTTCTCCCCCCCACCCCAACCCCTATTACAGTTCAAATAACTTTGGATACAAAATAGTGTTCATGAAAGGAAGTTTGTTGTAGAAGTTATCCAACATGGCTTCCTTAGGGGGTGACAACTCAGGAGTCATAAGATGCCAGGAAATTGACACCAAGGATCTACTCACCTTGATACTTGAACAATTGATTGATTGATAGTGTTGTTCAAGTATCAAGGTGAGTAGATCTTTCTTACCATCACAAGATGATTTAAGTACACAGCCAAATAAGTATGATATGAGGGAAAATGGGATAGAGGCAACAGAAAAGTGTTCGCTATCTTCTAGAGGAAATTTGGGGATGAAAAGATGACTTCCATTCTCTGGAAGAGGGTCAGGGTCACATCCTATGTAATACTCTGCTATTCACATTTATTGATCCTATTATATCAGTCAGCTTGCTATTCCTCACATGGTTCACTCGATCTGGACCTTTACTCTGGCTGTCCCGTATCCCTAGTATACCCTTATTCCTCATTTCTTTTGGAATCTTTGATTTTTTTCAGAATTTAGCTCAAATATTACCTTTCGCATGAGACCTTTCCTGCCCCCTTTCCCACCACTGGTACCTTCCCTTACAAGGCTATATCATATCTGCATATGTATATATATGCACATATATACATACATACATATATATGCACACGTGTTTATGTGTATATACACACACATCTATCATTTATCTGTCTGTCTATCTACACAGACATGCAGATGTTCATAATATTTCCCTTCTTAGAATGTAAACTCCTTGAAGACAGAGGATTTTCCTTTAGAACAAATTATAGGACCTAGTCCAGCATATAGGACATAGGAGGCTTCACAAATTTGTATGTTTCTTCAAAGGGAAAATTAGCAGGAAGTGGCTGGGCCTGATATCTCATAGCTGACATGCCAAGGAGCATGATCTAGGTCCGTCATCCTCACCATGTGTTCCTCAGTGTCTCCTGTCCCCTTTCAATATCCCAACCTACCAATTTCTCAACATCCTTAACTCCCATGCCCCATATTTCTAGACAATCTCAACCACACACAAGAATAGAAATGTGCAGTTCATATACCCTTCTCTTTCCTTTCCCTAGTTCAACTGAAATATCCCCAGCTGCTGGAATTATAATTATCACTTATTCTTTGATGGCAACTTGACCAATATTTCTATTAACATATTAGATTTACTACACAGGGGTAGGCAAAATTAATATCAATTTCCATGGGACCAGCAGCTTAAAGGCCCTATACTATCTCCGAAGTGTGGCACTTTTTCACTCTTTCCTCTCATTCTATACTGAGATGATGAAGACTTGAGATTCTGCATGACTCTTACCTCTTACCTCCTATTACTCCTTTTCAGTCATTCCCACAATGCATTACCAAGGCTCAAGGTGCCATTCTCTGCATTCATACTGCTTTCTCTTCCATTTTCTCATGTAAGATTGGTCTACAATCATATGATTATGAAAGTTACACAGGATATGGCAGTTACACACACCAGCACTCTGCTTATGTCTTTTTCATTGTTTTGTTTTGTTTTTTTGGGGGGGAGGGTTGGTATAGACCTATGTTGACACTAATATGGGGAAACTCCCAGGGAAGAAATCTCTATGATCGGTAACTACTCTGCATGCATAGTCCTACAGACACTTGTCCCAAGTGTCATGCCAGAGGTCACAAAGTTTGTATGTCTCATAAATAAGACTTGAATATAGAGTTGCCTCAATTTCTTCAACTATTAAACAGGATGATAATAGCACTTACCTTCCAGGGCTGTTGTGAAAATCAAATGATATAATATTTGTAAATTGCTTAATTGACATATATTAGGTGCTATATAAATGCTTATTATTATTGTTTTTTCTATCATAATGAAGATATTTAACTGCTGACTTATAAGAAGAACAATATAGTGGATATGTGTTTTTCTTGGAGTTGAGGAGACGTGTTCAAATTTTCCCTCTGACACTGATTGGCAGTATCACTATGGCCACACCCCTTCAGTTTTCCTCACCTATGAATTACAGGTGATACTTGTAAGAACTACCTAAAAGGCTTGTTTGAGACTCAAGCAAGAAAATGTACTGTACACATAAGTATATAAAGCATTTTGCAAACTGTAAGGTTTTATGGAAGTGCTAGTTATTATTTTTTCTGGAAAGTTTGAAAAGTTTGCACAAGGTTGGCAAAGGAACCACTTGGGAAGCTTTAAAAAAAAGAGAAGAGGAGCTTTTAGAAAAATAATCAATTTTTATGAATTTCAGGTATTCCAAGAAAAGAATTTTCCTAAAGTAGTATAAAATATACAGGAAGTCAACAATTACAGAGATGTGCAACTTAGCTCTAGGGCTCCACCCCAAAATAAAGCTGCAAAAGGCCCCTTCAATTAAAAGAAAAGAAAAGAAAAGAAAAAAACTTGTTTAAATTTCCATAAAGACTTGGGTGGCTTTTTCCCACCTTTGAATCAATTTACCTTGACCTTGACCATAGTCAATGAAACACCAGTTTAGTTATGCTCTTGGAGTAACAGTAAAATTCTATGTTCATTCAATGCATTTTGCAATCCTGCATCCCAGAAATCTTATAAAACACAGACACACATAGCCTGCATTCAGTAAAATGAGCAGCCTGCACCCAGTGTTGGGCAATATTACTTCTTTTTTTTTTAAAGTCCAGCTGGAGCAATTTTACATGATATAAATGAGAAATATACATATCTTTATGGGGAGGGGAGAGGCCTTTACATTATAAATGCCCAGTTAAATGAGAGAGAAATCACATTCTAAAGTACTTAACTGAAATATGCCTCTGGTGGACCTCACACCAGGACACCAGAATCTACATGTGTGACAAGGCTGCAAAAAGGCTAAAGCCATTTTAATGCTTTGATGTTGTTGTCCTGTGATCCAGAATGCTCTTCTGCTTCATCTCTGATCCATAGGATCTCTCCTTCCTTTTAAGGTTTATCTCAATAACAAGGTACTACTCAACTAGTGGCATTTCCTAGGGCGAAGATGGTGGAGTAGAAGCAGAGACTTTCTAGAGCTCTCCCCCCAAACCCAGACAAATGCCGGTCAAAAATGTCTCTAAACAAATTCTGTAGCTGCAGAACCCACAGAATGACAGAGTGAAGCAAATCTCTAGCCCAGGAGAGCCTGGAAGGTCAATAGGAAGTATCTATTGAGTCATCCTGAGAGCAGAGGAGTGTCCAACATGGGTTGCGTCTTCACAGATGGGACATGAGCAGGCCTACGGGACCTTTTCTTGTAAAACTCTTTTCTTGGAATACATGAATCTCTGGTACCTGTGGTGGTTTCCAGACTTCACAATCCCAAAAAGCTGAGGACAAATTGGAAGGTCAATGGAAAATAACTGTGAGACTTATGTGAGAGAGTAGAGTGGTCCAGCCCCAGCCCCAGAGTGACAGAGGAGGTAGAGGAGCCTGGGACAGCTGCAACAGAGGCAGAGGCAGTGGTTGTTTCAGGAGCTCTAGGCCCACAGATTGTTGGGGGATAGAGCAGTTGATAGTCCACTCCCTCATCCCACTGGAAGCAGAGATCTACCTTGACATAGAGATCAAAAGTCAGTTAAATGGTTGGGGAAATGAGCAAAAACAGGAAAAAAGGATCAGACTATAGAATCCTACTTTAGTGACAAGGAAGAACAAAACATACAAACAGAAGAAGACAACAAAGTCAAAGCTCTTATATGCAAAGCCTCCAGGAAAAATATGAATTGGTCTCATGCCATGGAAGAGCTCAAAAAGGATTTTGAAAATGAAGTAAAGGAAGTAGAGCAAAAGCTGGAAAGAGAAATGAGAGCAAAGCAAGAAAATCATGAAAAACAAGTCAATTGCTTGCTAAATGGGACCCAGAAAAGCTAAAAACAAAACAAAACAAACAAAAAAAAACCACCTTAAAAATAGACTAACCCAAATAGCAAAAGAGATCCAAAAATGCAATGAGGAGAAGAATACCTTAAAAAGTAGAATTGACCAGATGGAAAAGGAGGTCCAAAAGTTCACTAAAGAAAATAGTTTTTAAAGATTAGAATGGGGCAGATGAAAGCTAATGACTTTATGAAAAATCAAGAAATTATAAAACAAAACCAAAAGGAATGAAAAAATGGCAGACAGTAGGAAATGTCTCATTGCAAAAGCAACTGACCTGGAAAATAGATCTAGAAGAGACAATTTAAAAATTATGGGACTACCTGAAAGGTATGATAAAAAAAAAAGACCCTAGACATCATCTTTGAAGAAATTATCAAGGAAAACTGTCCTGATATTCTAGAACCAGAGGGTAAAATAGTTATTGAAAGAATTCACCAATCACCTCTGGAAAGTGATCCCCAAAGGAAAACTCCTAGAAATATTGTAGCCAAATTCTAGAGTTCTCCCAGACCAAATATTACAGGCAGCCAGAAAGAAACAATTCTAATATTGTGGAAATATGAACAAGATAACGCAAGATCTAGCAGCTTCTACATTAAAGGATTGGAGGGCTTGGAATATGATACTGCAGAGGTCAAAGGAGCTAGGATTAAAACCAAGAATAACTTACTCAGCAAGACTGAGTTTCACACTACAGGGTAAAAACTGTTCATTCAATGAAATAGAGGACTTTCAAGTATATTTTTGATGAAAAGACCAGATATGAATAGAAAATTTGATTTTTAAATACAAGAATCAAGAGAAGCATGAAAAGGTAAACAAGAAAAAGAAATCATAAGGGGCTTACTAAAGTTGAGCTGTTTACATTCCTACATGGAAAGATAATATTTGTAATTCTTGAGACTTTCCTCAGTATTAGGGTAGTTGGAGGGATTATATATATAGACAGAAGGCACAGGGTGAGTTAAATATTAAAGGATATCTTAAAAAGTAAAATTAAGAGGTGAGAGAGGAATATATTGTGAGAAGGAGAAAGGGAGAAATAGAATGGAGTAAATTATCTCTCACATTAATGAGGCAAGAATAAGTTTTTTCAATGGAGGGAAAAGGAGGGAAGTGAGAGAGAGTGAAACTTACTCTTTGGATTTGGCTTAAGGAGGGAATAACAAGCTCACTCAATTTGGTATGAAAATCTGTCTTACACTGCAGGAAAGTAGAGGGTAGGGGATAAATGGGGGTTGGGGGAATGATAGAAGGAAGGTTAAATGGGAGGAGGGGGTAATTGGAAGTAAATACTTTTGAGGAGGGATAGGGTCAAAAGAGATAACAATAAATGGGGTACAGGATAGTTAGTCTTTCACATCATGATTGTTATGGAAGTGTTTTGCATGACTACACATGTGCAACCTATTTCATATTGCATGCCTTGTCAGTGAGGATGGGTGGGGAAGGAAGGAGAGAAGTTAAAACTTGAAGTTTCAAAAATGAATGTTAAAAATAGTTTTTGCATGCAACTGGGAAATAAGACACACAGGCAATGGTATAGAAATCTGTCTTGCCCTACAAGAAAATAGAGGGGAAGGGATGAGAAAAGGGAGATGTGTGATAGAAGGGAGGGCAGATTGGGGGAAGTAGTAGTCAGAATGCATGATCTCTTGGGGTGGGCAGAGCGGAGAGATGGGGAGAAAATTTGAAACTCAAAATCTTGTGGAAATGAATGTTGAAAACTAGGAATAAATATTTTTTTTTTTAAAAAAAGGCATTCCCTAACTTCCTTCTCTTGTTATATATTTGCTTTGTTTCCTACTTACTAATTTATATACACATTGTTTCTCTGCAGTATAATGTAAACTTCTCAAAGGGAAGGAATCTTTGACTTCTGTTTTTGAATCCCCAACCCTTAGCACAAAAACTGCCACACTGTCCTTTGGATGTGATCTGTCATCTAATCTGTTCAGGAAACACTCAGCCAGGAAACTGCCTCCAAACAAACAGCCTTGTACTTTCTCTTACAAAATTGCCCAGGGCACTGAAAAGCAATATGCCCAAGATCATATAGTCAGTACGTATTGAAGGTAAGACTTGAACCCAGTTCTCCTTGATGTGAACACCAGTTCTACATGGCGTTTACTATGTCACAGATGTTTAGAACATGATAAACATTTAATAAACTGTTTTTGAATGAATGAATGAATGGACAAAAAATGCATATAAACTCTAATCCATTATGGTTATATCATAGGACACTAGTGTGTGGTTCCAGGTGTTCCATTTTAAGAAAGTTTTTTAAAAGTGTCCTGTGGAGGATAACAAGAGTGTTGAAATCTCTAGAAACTATCCCCCACCTTCCCTAGTAGCATCAGTCATTCTCTGAGCATGGTTCTTCATGTCTAAAATGGGGAAAATCTTGAGGAGCTGGCATTCTGCCAGGGAGTACACCATGAAAATTGTTGAGGTAACAAAATATTCTGATGTGGGAAATGAGCAGGAGGAGAAAAGTCTTCCTGTAGGAAACTGAGCTGAGCTTTAAAAGAAAGTAGGGATTCTGAAAGAGGTGAAGAAAGAGTTTAATCCTGTTGGTGGAGGTAGCAAAAGTATTGAGGTGAGATATGGAATACTGAGTTTAGTGAGCAATAAATAGTGATATTTAGCTTAAATGTTGAGTTAGCAAAGGGAAATTAATGTGAAATAAACCAAGAAAAGTAAAAGAGACATTGTAAAGAGTTTTAAATGTCAAGGGGGTAGGGGTGGTTTATATATTTGCCTAGAAGCAGTAGAAAGCCATAGATGTTTCTTGGGCATGAGAGTTACCTGCTTACATCTGTGCCTTAGGAAAATTATCTTGGTAATTATACAGAGATTGAATCAGAGAAGAGAGTGGCACAAAACTATGTATCAATTAAATAGGCTGTTTTGTTGCCATAGTCCTCAAGAAATTATTAGGCAACCATTTTAGATATATTATAGTGGGAATTTCATGTTTACAGAGTACATCATGCAAAATGTCAGGCTGGTCAAATCAAAAGGCAGAATTAAGGTTGCTGGGAGAAATACTAACAATCTCAGATATGCAGATGATGCCACTGTGATAGCAAAAACTGATGAAGAATTAAGAATCCTCTTGATGAAGAGGAAAGAGTGTCAAAGCTGGCTTGAAGCTTAACATTAAAAAAAAAAAAAACAACCTAAGTCATGACAACTGGTCCCATTAGTCCCTAGCAAATAGAGGGAGAAGAAATGGAAACAGAATCAGATTTTCTGTTCTTGGACTCAAAAATTACTACAGTCAAGGGGCTGCAGCCATAAAATTAAAAGATATTTGCTCCTTGGAAGGAAAGCAATGATAAATCTGGATGGCATACTAAAAAGCAGAGACATCACCTTGGTGACCAAGGTCCATGCAGTCAAAGATCTAGTTTTTCCAGGAGTAACGTATGACTGTGAGAATGGTGTATAAGAAGCACCACAAAGCCAATACTTTCAAATTGTCATGCTGGGGAAGACTTTTTACAACCCCTTGGACAGCAAGGAGATCAAATCAGCCTATACTTGAAATTAATTCAGACTATTTATTGGGAAAGAGAAATATTGAAACTGAAGCTGAAGTTTAAATACTTTGGTCAAATAATAAGGCAAGATTTACTGGGGAAAAAACTGATTGAAGGCAAAAGGATAAGGAGTTGGCAGAGAATGAGATGGATAGATAGTGTCAGGGAAGCAATGAATTTGAGCATGGACAGACCAGGAGGTAATGGAGGTTAGAAGGGCCTGGTACACTATGGTTCATGGAGCCACGAAGAATTGGACATGACTGAACTACTGAACAACAGCAGTCATGGGGGTGGCCCTTCCCACTTTCTATTTTTCATCTATCCTCACTCCACTGTGATCCAGTAACATTGGTTTCCTTACTGTTCTTACACACAATATTCTATCCATGTTCCATCTCCATGTATTTTCACTGGCTGCTCCTTATGTCTACACTCCTCTTTCCTAATCTCTTCCTCCTAGATTTCCTGGCTTGCCTCCAATCTGAACTAAAATTCTATCCTCTACTGGAAGTTTTTCCTGGTTTCCCTTAACACTAAGATTACCTCCAGTTTCCATGAGCAAGTCTAATTGGTGTCAACTCCATGAAACAAGATGCCCTTCCCAGGATAAGCTGATCACCTGGAATCTCCTCATCACACTCAGCCTTGAATGCTCGCCATCTTCCCCCATTCCCTCAGCCTCCTCTTCCCTCATGGTGGAAGAGTTGGAGGAGGGGGCACTAAACTCCTCTCAAAGCTTTCCTGTATAAAGGGCAAGACCTGGACTTTCAAATCCACTTTCTATTTACTATCTGAAGCTTGGCTGGGTTTCAACTTCACTGAACAAGATGTCCCTTAGTGTTCTTCTTGTGTACAATGCTTGACACATATCACAGGAAACACGCTTGTAAATTGATTGTCTAGTAGATTGATCAGTGGACGCTTCTGCCTCCGTGGAGTCTACCTGGTCTATCTTTCCTCTGCACCTAAAAGACAGGGAATTATAAAGGTAGAGATGGAAGGCACCTTAGAGGTTATCCAAGCAGTTCCCTGGCAGGGACAGAAGAGGTCCAACTGGAATTTGTTTTTAGCCTTTAGTCTCAAAGTCCTATCTTGCTACACAGTGTCATACATTGTAGTTCTCTCCTATGCTATCTAGACTCCCTTCTGTACTGCCTTAGCTTATACTTCATTTTGCATTTCTCTTGTCCACATTCCTAGAATGCATTCTTCATGAGGACAGGGATTGTCATTTTTAGGTTCATAAGGCTTAGCAGGAAGGGACTCAAGAAAGCATGTCATTTAAACTCCTCATTTGACATTAAGAAAATTGTGGCTGGGGGAGGAGCCAAGATGGCAGAGTAGAAAGACTCACGTATGCTAGCTCCAAATCCACAGCTCATAAATTTCCTGTAAGAAGAATTTCCCACAAATTCTGGATCACTGCAAGGTGCACAGAAACACAGTAGAAGAGATTTCCATTCCAGAGAGCCCTGGAGAGCAGTCCCCAGGGGTCCATTGCACCCTAGAAAGTGGAGCCCACCCCAGCTCTGCCCTGGCCACGGCCCCAGAGGAGCAGATCCGAGCAGGCTTCAGGGACGGAACCTCTGACGGCAGGGAAGGTCCCTCCACCCATAGACGCTACAGTTCAGTGAGAGAGACGTCTAGACTGGCCGAGTGGGGAGCAGGGTGTCTCCCTGGATCGGGCCCCCTCGGGAGGCAGCGGCAGAGTCAGCGGTGGCCAGGACTCCCAGAGCAGCAGGCAGAAGTTCAGGTCTCTGCATAAACCCCCTGAGGGAGCTGGGCCTGGGAGGTAGCCCTGCCCCCACCCGCTCCATCACTGAAGGTCTCCGCATAAAGCCCCTAAGGGAACTGAGCCTGGGAGGAGGCCCTGCCCCCACCCCAGCACCAGAACTTAGGCTCACATTGAATAGCAGCCGCTCCCGCCACAGATAGCCCTGAGACTGGGAAACAGCATTTCAATCTCAGACCCCAAGCACTAGCTGGGCAGATCTAGGCAGGGGTGGAGAGGAATCTCAGAAGTCAAGTAACTGACTGGGAAAATGCCCAAAAAAAGGAAGCAGAATAAGACCATAAAGAGCTACTTTATTGGGGAAGAGATGTTCCTTTCCCCCTTCATTTCTGATGACGAAGTACAATGCCTGCCATCAGAGAAAGACATGGAGGTCGGGGCCTCTCTATCCCAGACATCCCAAGGGGATGTCTGGTGGGCTCAGGCCATGGAAGAGCTCAAAAAGGATTTTGAAAATCAAGTTAGACAGGTGGAGGAAAAACTGGGAAGAGAAATGAGAGAGATGCAAGAAAAGCATGAAAAACGGGTCAATACCTTGGTAAAGGAGAACCAAAAAAATGCTGAAGAAAACAACACCTTGAAAAATAGGCTCACTCAATTGGCAAAAGAGGTTCAAAAAGCCAATGAGGAGAAGAATGCTTTCAAAAGCAAAATTAGCCAAATGGAAAAAGAGGTTCAAAAGCTCACTGAAGAAAATAGTTCTCTCAAGATTATAATGGAACAGATGGAGTCTAATGACCTTCTGAGAAACCAAGAAATCATAAAACAAAACCAAAAGAATGAAAAAATGGAAGAGAATGTGAAATATCTCATTGGAAAAAAAAACTGACCTGAAAAATAGATCTAGGAGAGACAATTTAAAAATTATGGGACTACCTGAAAGCCATGATCCAAAAAAGAGCCTAGATATCATCTTTCATGAAATTATCAAGGAAAACTGCCCTGATATTCTACAACCAGAGGGCAAAATAAGTATTGAAAGAATCCATAGATCACCACCTGAAAGAGATCCAAAAAGAGAAACTCCTAGGAACATTGTGGCCAAATTCCAGAGTTCCCAGGTCAAGGAGAAAATATTGCAAGCACCTAGAAAGAAACAATTCCAGTATTGTGGAAATAAAATCAGAATAACACAAGATCTAGCAGCTTCTACATGAAGGGATCAAAGGGCATGGAATAGGATATTCCAGAAGTCAAAGGAACTAGGACTCAAACCAAGAATCACCTACCCAGCAAAACTGAGTATAATGCTTCAGGGGAAAATATGGTCTTTCAATGAAACAGAGGACTTTCAAGCATTCTTGATGAAAAGACCAGAGCTGAAAAGAAAATTTGACTTTTAAACACAAGAATGAGAAGAAGCATGAAAAAGTAAACAGCAAAGGGAATTCATAAGGGACTTACCAAAGGTGAACTGTTTACATTCCTACATGGAAAGACAATATTTGTAACTCTTAAAACGTTTCAGTATCTGGATAGTTGGTGGGACCACACACAGATGTACACACACACACACGTACATGCGTGCACACACACACACATACACACAAGCATGCACACACAGAGACAAAGAACACAGAGTGAATTGAATAGGATGGGACCATATCTTAAAAGAAATTAAGGTAAATGATGAGAGAGAAATGTAGTGGGAGAGGGTGAAATGGAATGGGGTTAATTATATCTCATCCAAGAGGCAAGCAGGAAACTTTTTAGTGGAGGGAAAAAGAGGAGAGCTGAGAAAAAAAACATGAAGTTTACCCTCATCACATTCGACCAAAGGAAGGAGTAAAATGCACACTCATTTTGGTATGAAAACCTATCTTACAGTACAGAAAAATGGGGAAGAAGGAGATAAGCAGGGTGGGGGGGATGATGGAAGGGAGGGCAATGGGAGGAGGGAGTAATTTGAAGTCAACACTCAGGGAGGGACAGCATCAAAAGAGAGAATAGAAGCAATGGGGGGAAGGATAGGATGGAGGGAAATATATAGTTACTCTTACTCAACCTTCCCAAAGGGAATGGGTAGGGAGGGAGCGATGGGGAGACGTTGGAACTCAAAGTTTTAGGAACAACTGTTGAGTATTGTTGTTGGTACTAGGAAATAAGAAATACAGTTAATGGGGAATAGAAAGTTATCTGGCCCTACAGGACAAAAGAGAAGATGGAGACAAAGTAAGGGAGGGATGATAGAAGAGAGGGCAGATTGGTGATAGGGAAAATTAGAATGCTTGGTGTATTGGGGTGGGGGGAAGGGATAAATGGGGAGAAAGTTTGGAACCCAAAATTTTGTGAAAATGAATGTAAAAAGTTAAATAAATAATTTTTTTTTTAAAAAAAAAGAAAGAAAATTGTGACCCAGAGAGGTGATCATCACCCTAGTAAGTGGAAGAGGTAAGATTTAAATCCTTGTCCTCTGACTTCAATGCCAATGTTCTTTCTGCTATCCTACATTCTAGGACAGTCCTTTACCACATGAGACATTTAATATATTTTTTAACTTGAGTTGATTTAATGACAGTTTAATAACTTTAGCCCAAATATTGACTTTGCTTTTACCATAGGACATGGAATTTTAGAATGGAAGCATGTTTATGTACTGCTTTGTTAAGGTAATGAACTCATCACGGTTGACATAGAGTCCTCTGAAGTTCAGGTGGTTGTGCCAGACCCATGTCCCATAAGTGACTTCAAAATATTCTATTCATCTGAACCCATCTGCTCTATCATTGATCTCTCACTTCCATGAACTCAGATAGTACTTGCCTTTCTTATTCTTTACACATTTACCATTTGCTGTGTTATATTATGCCAAATTAGTTCTTGTGTAATACAGTAATAATAATTGATTTATATAGCACTTCTAGGTTTGCTATGTGCTCTATTTACATTATTTTATCTGATTTTCACAATAACCTTATGAGGCAGAAATTACATGGATATAATCCTCATTTTACCAAATGAATAAATGAAATAAGCCAACAAATAGGTAAATGGATAAATACATAAGGAAATAAGGAAACTGAAGCTACCAGAGATTAAGTGGCATACATAGTTGTGATGCAGATGGTATACGAATCAATCAGTCACCAAGTTTCTATGTGCTTTAGACATTAGAGTGTGAAGAAAGAAGTTAAACACTTCCTGAAGGTTAGAAACTTACAATTAGTAAAAGGATAAAATGTGAACATAACAATAACAACTCCAAAAATAATAATAGTGTTGATGGAAATGATGATGATGATGTAATCCAGATTTCAAACCTAGGTTGTTTCACATGCAATTGTGTTGGCATATTTCAGGACTGGTGGAGACAATGATGTCTGTATACAAATGACTGCCAATGCAAGGAGAGTATTATCTTTAGGTTCAAACCAAACTCCTCTTAACTCTAAGTCCAGTGAATACATGTTTGAATACGTATATGCTTGTGTATAGGTGAACATGTGTATATATATACAGATGTATATGTGTACATATGTGTTCATGCATATAAATGAATATGTACATATGCATATCTAACTTTTGGTGATATATAGATATATCTATATCTCTCTATCTGTCTATACATGTACTAAAGTTTACTAAATTCTGAAAAATTCATAGCCATCTAACTCAGATAGACTGAAGAAAAATGAACTGGGACAATGAAAAATCCTGGAAGTTATTTGGGAGTCTAGAGGAGAAGCTTTGTAGAAACTCACCAAGGATAATACAAATGGGAGGCGAAACAATACTGGAAGCAGGAAAGGAGCCAAAAAACTGTGGTGGGAAGTCGTGCAGTGGGAGTGAGACCGAGTCAGTTGACCTTGGTGTATGGATTTCACATTTACAGTTTATTAATTTGAGGATTTAAAAGTTGTACTTGAAATACAGAATTAACAAAAAACAAAGATGGGACCCATTGATAGAACTGTAGAAATGCTTAACTATATGTCGTTAACGATGATTACAATTTATTATATCCTGCTCATGGCTATAGTTGTGCTCAGGGGATGAGTGATTTTTACAAAATAAAAACAGCTGTGGGGAAATCTTCACAAATTATAACAGGTCCAACAAAAGCAGCAAAATTAAAAGATGTACCTTGAAATATTATTCAAGTTGTCAGCGCACATGCAGACTTCTTTTTTGATGCCAGATCCGGCTCAATTAAAATGCAATTACACAAAAAAATATTTGGTCTCTATTTTGTGAACACTCAGAATCAGCCAAGGCTGGGCGCTACGTTCAGAATTGTTACTGTTGCTGTTTCAATGTATAATGGTATATGTTGCCAAGTAAGTATCCAGCTTGAAAAGTAAGTCCCTTACACCTTATGCTCCTACAATTTGCTATGGCATAGGAGTAGGAAAAATAATATCCATCAGGTAGAAGAGCCTGGGTATATGGTACCATCTGGAGCTGGGAAAGAAGGAGCCATGTTTCTGTTCACAGCAGAAACTGGCAGTATGACAAGACAAATGCAGAGAGAGTCTCATGTTAAGTTCACCAAAGTTAGGTGTCTCATTTTCCAACTTCACGCCTTTGTGCCGGCTGGTCCCTGTGCCTGGAATATGCTCTTGCCTTACGTCTTCCTAGTTTCATTCCAAGCTCAGCTAAAGTACAATTTCCAACATGAGGCTTTTTCTGATGCTCCCAAATTTATAGCGACTGTTCTACCCTAAAATTACTTTACTACGTATTTTCTATCTACTAATATGTTCATAGATGGATTCCCTTGATAGAGTGTAAACTACATGAGGGCAGGCACTATTTAATTTTATCTTTTTATTATTAGTACCTAGCACATGGGTAGTAGGCATTTAATAAGTACTTGTTTATTACTGGATGGATAGATGGGGATACGTTGGTTGACACCCTTCCATTTCTAGCATTATTAGTAAGATTTAGCCAGAATGTACATTATAGCTGCACTGACCATTGTTTGAGAATAATCTCATAACAACTTTGGGAAAGATCATAATGGAAGATCATAAATCTACAAGTGGAAAGGACTTTAGAGGTCATTTAATCCAACACTCTCATTTGACAGATGATGAAACTGAGACTCAGAGATAAAAGATGACTTACCCAAATCATGGAGGTTGTGAGAACCAGAGCTAGAATCAGATACTCCGATTTTCAAATAACATTCTTTCTATTCTACTATACTGGTTTCCAATGTAGAAGCATTGGTTTTTCATATTTATTTTAATCTAATATGGGTAGCTATGTGGCACAGCAGATACAGTGCCTGAGCTGGAATCAGGAAGACTCATCTTCCCCAGTTCAAATCTGGTCTCAGACACTTACTGGCTATGTGATTCTGGGCAAGTCACTCAAACCTGTTTGCATCAGTTTCCTCATCTCTAAAATGAATGGGAGAAGGAATTGGCACTCCTGTCAGTATCTTTGCCAAGAAAACTCCAAATGGTCCATGGTAAGTTAGACATAACTGAAAAATGACTCAGCAACAGTATGGGATTTTTTTGAGCCCAAATATTGTAGCAGGTAGAATAATGGATCCAGAATTCCTTGCACTCTTTAAAGCCCAACTCAAGTGCCACCTCCCTCATGCCAGCACTTTCCCTAATATTACTTCAAAACTAGCATGCTTTCCATGATACTTATTGTTCTGTTTGGCTCCAAAGGGCAGAACCAGGAGGAATGGGCGGAAGGTCTAAAAAGACAAATTCAGACTCTTCTTAAGAATAGATCAGGATAGACTGCCTTGGGAGGGAGTGGGTTCCCCCTCATAGAAAATCATCAAGCAAAGTTTAGGTGATAAGTTTTATATTGTAAGAGGGATTCTTATCCAGATAGAGTGTAGACTCTGGCTTATCCTTCCAAAGCCAGTCATTCTATATGGTAAGAGACCAAGAGGGCATGCACCAGATACTTTTTCATTCATGTAAGGGTTGAACTGGATGACTATTCATATCTCTACACATTTTGTGGTTCTGTCCTCTTGTTAACTAATCAAGCTCCTCAGAAAATGGGTACTTAATAAATGCTCCTTTGTTGAATTGTATTTCTATGAACCAAATAGCATATTTTTCTCATTCTTAAAACCAAGTGTTAATATATTTAACCCAAATGAATACATTCTCTCCTTTCAGATATCATTAGTTGAAGACTGCTATTAAGCATTCACAATTTCAGAAAGCTACATGCGTTAAATTGGGGATTATAATGGAAGTGCTTGAGCTGGAGCACTCTTGTCTCCAGCATATGTATTAAATTGTTCCACCTAGGATGCTCTGAAGACATTGGGAACAGCAGAGAAAGCATTGTCCTTTTATTTAAAGGGTCATGATCCCTTCCAGTAAGCCTTGAACCACTGGACATAAAGATTTTTAAAGACAATAACTTGTATTTTTCAATATTCTTCCCTGTTTGTAATAGTTTTGTTCTTTTCTTTGCTCTCTGTTATGCCATTAATATAATCCCACTGAGACTTTTTCAAGTACAGCTAGAATGGCACTTAATTACCAGAATTAGAAATGACAAATATCACAGTTTTTATCTGGTTGATCTTCCCTAAGTAGTGTGTATAAACTTAAATAATCTCGCATCTGTGACATTTAGTATTTCCCCAAAACTTGGGAAATTGTTGTAGATTTTTCAGTCTACTTTTTCTTCCAAATTCTCTATTCAGAATAGAAGAGCCCTTTTCCTGCTCTCCTTCCTTTATATGGGTCAGAACACACGGCAAAAAGAATTGTGAATAGAGCACATGAGCTGACTTCCTCACCATTAATGAACTGTATTTCTTTCTTTTCTTCACCTGGCTCAAAAGTAGTTTTAAGTTCAGCAATATAAATAACAACTTTAGAAAAAAGATAAACTTCAGTTAGATATGTCACTAAAACTGCATGTGTAGTATTGAAAGCATATAGGATTTGGGGTAAGAAGAGTCCCTAAGAGTCTCTCTTGTATGGTTCCCCCTTTTTAGAGTCAAGGAAAGTTAGGTCAAAGGGAAGGGAATGAAGGGGTGAATGAATGGATAGATGGGTGAAGTAATAAAATGTTAAGTGTTCTATATTGGTCAAGTACAGTGCTAAGGATGGGATACAAATGCAAAAGTAAAGACAGTCCCTGCTCAAAAGAATTTTAAATTATAATGTGAGAAACAATATACAAAGGGGAATTGTAGCCAGGGAGGGTTACTTTGAGTTCAAAAATTCATTTTGTTAAGTGGAACTGTGGGGTGGTAGGTTCACACATATACACATGCACTAATCCAGCACCCCTGATGGAACTGAATTGATTGTGATTCCTGAACTTAAGAGATTATGTATATTGTGGTTGGGGAGGGGAGATAGATGAGAGATGCAGATATAGACAGAGGTATGGTGGGCAATGAGAAGGTGACTGGAGAGTGAAGTGAAGCGTACTTGAAACCAAGCCTAGATATAATGGACAGCTGAGGCAATCACCAATCAAGAGGTGATGAGGGTCTGAACCAGGTGATGCATTGTCTTTGTAGAAAGAATAGAACATGAATAAAACTTTTGTGGAGATAAAAATAACAAAAACTAGATAGATAAATAGACAGACAGACAGACAGACATGTATGGTTTCTCCAATAGAATGAAAGTTCCTTGGAGGCAAGGACCATTTGCTTTTTGTCTTTGTATCCCCAGAACCTAAGGTAGCGTCTCCATCTCTTAGCTCCATGCATTTGCTCTGGCTACCACCATGTCTGGAATACTCTCCTTCCTACACTCCCACTACTGACTTGCCTGGTTTCCTTTAAATTCCAAATAAAATCCTATCTTCCACAGGAAGCCTTCCCCAACACCTCAGTTCCAGAGCCTTCCCTCTCTTAATTATTTCCTATGCTTAGTAACTTTCTTGAACTGATTTATCTCCCTGACTTCTCTCCTAGATCCACGTTTCTGACTGCCAGCATGATTGCCTTCTCCGCTAGCCATGGACGTTGCTTAGCATTCTAATTACTGGAAACAGAATTTTCTGAAAATTCTGTTCTCTTGGATAAGCTCAGTGTGGTCAACTTCTATAACCACATTGAAAGGTGGAAAGGTGTGAGCAATTTTAAAGAGCTATTAAGACTATTAGCGTTCCTTTCCCTCTTTCATTTTCACTGTGTGGTTAAGCACCCAAGACCCAAGAACAAGAAGGCCAAGTGTGAAGAGATTCCACTCTTTTGGTTGATGCTGGTGAGCCTGAGGCACAGAGCATTCTCGAAAACTGAAACTATTTTCCCAAACAGGTCCACACCAATATGAAAAATCTCTGATTCAAATAATTTAATATTTTTTCCAAATCATAACAAACCATGTCTTAATTTCAGGAATTAAGGTCAATAGAGTTGGACTCTACAAGTTGCCTTCTCTGGTTTTTTATTGTTCAATTATGACTCCTTTCTACACACACTTACATATACATATGAACATGTTAAAGAAAAAGAACTCACATTTAAATGAGCTTCAAGACTTGCAGTTGACCTACATTATCTCATTTGAAACTCAAACAACCCTGTGAATTAAGCACTGTTATTGTTCACCATTTTACAGATGAGGAAACTGAGGCACAGAGTTTATTTGTTTTGTTTTGGTTTGTTTTTGGTTTCTCTCTTGGTGACTTGCCTAGGTGGACATGATTCGTGTCTGATGTGGACTTTGAATGCAAATATTTTTTGCCTTTAAGTCCAGTATTCCAGTCACTAGAATGATTGAGCAATGCTGTGTCTATATATCCAATAAAATTCAACAGGCATTTATTAAGAGTTTACTACATGTCATACCCTATGCTTGGCACTGGAGATATAAGCCAAAAATTAAGAGGTCACCTCTTCATGGACCTTCCATCTTATCACTCCTTATATTCATCTATTTTATTACTTAGAAGCATACAGACCTTAGGTGATGATGGTAATGGGTTTTATTTGATTTGGAGCTAAAAGACCAAGGTTCCAATTCTGTTTCTGCCATTAAATCACTGTATGATGAGTAAGAAGTAATTAAATTTACCTCATTGACCTTCATTCTCCTTTAAAAATTAGAGGTATTAGACTAAATAATACCTAATCTTTTTCCAAGAGGGGTCTCTTGCTGTGTTGGAAGGAATGGTAAATTTGGAGGTAGAGGACACAGTTCCAAAATTGCATTTATTATTTTCTTACCTAAGTCTGAAAAGAAAGTTTTCTCATCCTCAGTTTCCTCCATTATAAAAGGAGAGTAGTGGGTTTAATTATCTCCAAATTGCCTTCCAGCTCTAAATCCATGATCCTATGAGCAAGGAATGCTGGTAGAGTCAGGTCTCTTTGTGCTATAGACATGTGGTTCTCAGTCTGCTCAGTTTCTTGACCACAATCTACTTTTCACGGCTCCTAGAACACTTGTTTCTCTTTAAAACCTACCATAAAACACTCCATCTCACTTTTCTACGTATTGTCAATCAATGGTGAATAAGCATTTATTAAGCCCCTACTATATACTACTCATTGTGCTAAGCAGTGAAGTACAAGGGATGACAGATGCTCACAATTACTTTGGGAAATGTTATGATGCTCAAATATTAGATTCTTAGCACAGGGTCTGAAAAAAAGAAAATATAATAGCTAAAGATTTCTTTTACTTTAAAATAAAAAGAAATTTACATGATAACTTTATTATATACATTTAAAAAGCATAGCAAGTTGTACATTAGAGATTGGCAGTTTGGTGTGCTATCATCACTTTTTATTATGCTGTGTTATGGAAATGTTTGTTTTATTCCACAAATTAAAAATAAAATAAAAAATTTAACAACATTTCTAGCAACCCTTAAATTCTAACTTTGAACTACTCAGGTTTTAATACAAATAATAACTCCACATGTAAGAGGGCATCTGTTAGCTCTCTTTACTGAAGAAGAATAATTTCAAACACAAGCCTTTTATATACAATTTATTCTTTCTATATGATTCAGCTTAAACAATTTTCCCCTGTAATTCCTACAGGACTACTTTGGAACAGAGTTTTAAAGAGTTAGAAAGTTAAAAGTTTTGAAAGCGTAACTATTTTTTTTAAGCAATGGAAACAAGATATTTCCTGAAAACTTCTGGCTTGTCTTTGCATTATCTGATATTTACTACTCATTTCCTTAATATACATTTATGGTTGATTGAGGGAGTGGAATATTAATTTTAAGCTAGAGATACCTGTGAGGATAAATTTCTCTCAGATTAAAGAGATAATAGGCCCTATTGGGTTTTGCTCTTTGGGCTTTGACCTTTGAACTAAATGCATGAAAAAATCCTTAAAGTTAAATCCTTAATTTACTAAAGCAATAGACTATCCCTCAGGACAAGAGACTTGAGAAGTGTTAAGGTCTTGTTCTGTCAAGCTGGGCATAGGAATTTCTTGAAATATTCTATAGAACCAAAGAAACAAATATAAATTTCTCAGAAGGAGGAAGTAGTACATAGCAGCCTTTTACCTTCCACAGGGGGAGTCAGAAGCACTTCCCTCCACTACAGGGTCACAATGAATCAATTCCAGAAATTCTGATTTAAAATAATAATTGAAAGAAAAAGCTGATCAAACCTACATATAAGCAGATCAATCATAGGGAAAATATTTTCAGCTTGCTTTTAATTTGAAAAAATAATAAAAGTTGGAGAAATATACCAATTCTAGGTTCCTTTCACATAAAAAAAGCCTATTGAATTCCTTCATTGATTGCATGAGCAATTATTAATTACTTATCATGTCAGGAATTGTGCCAGGAACCATGGGGTAGAAAGATAAAAACGAAACTGCTATTACCATATTTGGGGAATAGTAAGGAAGCAATTTTGCCATAAAGCATATTCTGACATTGGCCTACTTAGAGCCTTAAGCAAAAGATTCCCAGTATCATGGTCATGAAAGGTCCCTTTCAACTTGAAAGTGGCGATCCCAGAACCCTCAGTGGAGGCAGTAGTGTAATGATGGATTAGAAAACAAAGGCCGTGTGGAGGAGCCAAGATGGCGGAGTAGAAAGACTCATGTATGCTAGCTCTGAACCCACAGCCCATAAATTTCCTGTAAAAAGAACTCCCCACAAATTCTGGAGCAGAGCAAGCCACACAGCAACGCGGTGGAGGAGATTTCCGTTCCAGAGAGCCCTGAAAAACAGACCCCAGGGGTCCATCACGCACCAGACAGGGGAGCCCACCCCTGTGCTGCCCTGGCTGTGTGGCCCCAAAAGGAGCAGATCTGAGCAGGCTTCAGCGACGGAACCTCTGGTGGTCACAACCCACCGGCACTCCAGGTCAGTGAGAGAGCCATCTGGGATGCCCAAGCGGGGAGCAGGGTGTCTCCGTGACTCGGGCCCCCTCGGGAGGCGGTGGTGGAGGCAGCGGCAGAGGCAGCAGCAGCCCGGAACTCCTGGAGCAGACAGGAGCTCAGGGGCATTACTGAAGATCTCCACATAAACCCGCTGAGGGAACTGAGCCTGGGAGGTGGCCCTGCCCCCATCGGAGCACCAAAACTTAAGCTCACATTGAATAGCAGCTGCACCCACCCCTGAAAGCCCTGAGGCTGGGAAGCAGCATTTGAATCTCAGACCCCAAGCACTAGCTGGGCAGATCTAGACTGGGGTGGAGAGGAATCTCAGAAGTCAAGTAACTGGCTGAGAAAATGCCCAGTAAAGGGAAAAAAATAAGACCATAGAAGGTTACTTTCTTGGGGAATAGATGTTGCTGCCTTTCATTTCTGATGACGAGGAACAATTCTTAACATCAGGGAAAGATGTGGAGGTTGGGGCCTCTGTATCCCAGACATCCAAGGTGGATGTCTGGTGGGCTCAGGCCATGGAAGAGCTCAAAAAGAATTATGAAAATCAAGTTAGACAGGTGGAGGAAAAACTGGGAAGAGAAATGAGAGAGATGCAAGAAAAGCATGAAAAACGGGTCAATACCTTGGTAAAGGAGAACCAAAAAAATGCTGAAGAAAACAACACCTTGAAAAATAGGCTCACTCAATTGGCAAAAGAGGTTCAAAAAGCCAATGAGGAGAAGAATGCTTTCAAAAGCAGAATTAGCCAAATGGAAAAAAAGGTTCAAAAGCTCACTGAAGAAAATAGTTCTCTCAAAATTAGCATGGAACAGATGGAGGATAACGACTTTCTGAGAAACCAAGAAATTATAAAACAAAACCAAAAGAATGAAAAAATGTAAGAGAATGTGAAATATCTCATTGGGAAAACAACTGACCTGGAAAATAGATGCAGGAGAGACAATTTAAAAATTATGAGATTACCTGAAAGCCATGATCCAAAAAAGAGCCTAGATATCATCTTTCATGAAATTGTCAAGGAAAACTGCCCTGATATTCTAGAACCAGAGGGCAAAATAAATATTGAAGGAATCCATTGATCACCACCTGAAAGAGATCCAAAAAGAGAAACTCCTAGGAACATTGTGGCCAAATTCCAGAATTCCCAGGTCAAGGAGAAAATATTGCAAGCACCTAGAAAGAAACAATTCCAGTATTGTGGAAATAAAATCAGGATAACACAAGATCTAGCAGCTTCTACATTAAGGGATCAAATGGAGTAGAATAGGATATTCCAGAAGTCAAAGGAACTAGGACTCAAACCAAGAATCACCTACCCAGCAAAACTGAGTATAATACTTCAGGGGAAAAAATGGTCTTTCAATGAAACAGAGGATTTTCAAGTATTCTTGATGAAAAGACCAGAGCTGAAAAGAAAATTTGACTTTCAAACACAAGAATGAGAAGAAGCATGAAAAAGTAAACAGCAAAGGGAAGTCATAAGGGACTTACCAAAGGTGAATGGTTTACATTCCTACATGGAAAGGAAATATTTGTAACTCTTAAAACTTTTCAGTATCTGGGTAGTTGGTGGGACCACACACACACACATACACACACACGCGCACACATACATGTACACATGTGCGTGCACACACATACACACATGCATGCACATCCAGAGACAGAGAGCACAGAGTGAATTGAATAGGATGGGACCATATCTTTAAAGAAATTAAGGTAAACGGTGAGAGAGAAATGTAGTGGGAGGAGAGAGGGTGAAATGGAAAGGGGTAAATTATATCTCATTCAAGAGGCAAGCAGGAGACTTTTTAGTGGAGGGAAAAAGAGGAGAACTGAGAAAAAAACATGAAGTTTACCCTCATCACATTCTACTAAAGGAAGGAGTAAAATGCACACTCATTTTGGTATGAAAACCTATCTTACAATACAGGAAAGTGGGGGAGAAGGAAATAAGCAGGGTGGGGGGGATGATGGAAGGGAGGGCAATGGGAGGAGGGAGCAATTTGAAATCAATACTCTTGGGGAGGGATAGGATTAAAAGAGAGAATAGAAGCAATGGGGGGCAGGATAGGATGGAGGGAAATACAGTTAGTTTTACACAACATGACTATTGTCGAAGTCATTTGCAAAACTACACAGATAGGGCCTATATTGAATTGCCTGCCTTCCCAAATGGAATGGGTGGGGAGGGAGGGATGGGGAGAATTTGGAACTCAAAGTTTTAGGAACAACTGTTTAGTATTGTTCTTGCTACTAGGAAATAAGACATACAGTTAATGAGGAATAGAAAGTCATCTGGCCCTACAGGACAAAAGAGAAGATGGGGACAAGAGAAGGGAGGGATGATAGAAGAGAGGGCAGATTGGTGATAGGGGAAATGAGAATGCTCGGTGTATTGGGGTGGGGGAGGGGATAAATGGGGAGAAAATTTGGAACCCCAAATTTTGTGAAAATGAATGTAAAAAGTTAAATAAATAAATTTATATTAAAAAAAAGTTCAGGAAAAAAATAAAATAAGCCCATCTCTTTACTATCAAAAAGAAAAAAAGAAAAAAAAGCAAACAAAGGCCGCCACTTTATTTTTGGCTTGGTTTTTCAATCCTTCCCTCCCATCTTTCCTGGAAGTGTTACTTTGCAAGAAGAAATACAAATTCCAAAATAATAAGGAAAATTTGCCACATGTTGGTGGTAAGTTAGTATGTGGAGAATTCTATTGTCCTATTCACAGGATTTTTTTTTAAGTATGAATTAGCATTACTTATAGAACTATATTCAGGGCTGGCCATCAATATACCTGATTTTAAATATGTATGACAGAGTTTCTTTTTCCATAGTGCTGCATGCTGGGATGAACACTTGACTGCAGATCAAGAAAGATAGGTTCTAGCATTGATTCTGTCACTAAATGCTGTGCTAAGTGGCTTGAACTTTTTTTGGATTTCACTGTTATGAACTAAAAATAAAATGGGTGTGCAGTCAGTGTCCAGGATATCTAAAGAACCTTCTAGCTTAAAAGTTGAAATCTTATCATGTTTCCCACATTCGTCAACCCTAACTTTTTATAGTGCTTATTTATACCTTTGGGTTTTTGTTTTTTTAATTACATATTTTAAGACAATGATAGCAATGGGAAGCCTAATCTTCCTGTAATACCTAGCCTTATGTAATGGAAGAAACAACTTACTTAGAATGTCATTATTATAAAAAGGATGAATTCCTGAGGCATATGCGTGGTTTTCAGAAACCTCAATCGCATAGTCAGTAAATATTTGCTGAGCACCTACTAGATGGTCATCACTATGCTAGGAAACTAGAATAGGACAAGGTGGGGAATAATCACTGTTCTCAGGGAGCTTTATATTCTTACAAGGGAAATAATTTGTACAAATATAAGTATATACACAATGAATAAGGAATAAATACAAGGTAGGGATGGAGGTCTCTAGCATTTGGGGGGAAGGGATTAGAGAACTCTGCCTTATTCCCTCCTTTCCATTTCATGTCAGATATTTTCTCCCCTCTTCCTTTATCTTCAACTCATATAAAAAGCTGTTTCTTCCCCTTCCTAAGGCAAACCTCTGTACATGCACAAGTGATCCCATTCCATTCTGTTTTCTTCAGGAGACTTTCCCCTAGATCATGCTCACTTTTCCTCTCATCTTCCAAGTCCTAATAAATTCTTATTGATTTGACTTGACTTGGAGAGAGTGCTTGAGCAAACTAACAAAAGAAGGAAGCCATTAGAGTCCATTATGGTCGTTGGGGACAGCCAGTTCAAAGGCACAGGCATGGAAGATGGAGTATCATGTGCATGGAACATCAGAAAGGCCAGTTTGACTGGACCATAAAGTGGGACAAATTAATAGATGTTTGGTAACTTTAAAGAAAGTTGTTTCATTGGATGATTGAAAATAGAAGCCAAATCATAAACATTTGAAGGTTGAGAGAAGGGGGAAGAGAGGAAAGGAGCAGAGAAAAACTTGTTCTAGGAGGTTGACCTACAAAGGGAAATGATATATTGTGATATCTTAACTCACATGCAGCTGATAAGTTAGATGATCTGGACTGGGGCAAATTAGACTTTTGTGGTCCTCATTTCTCCTGTAACATGAGGGGCTTGGAAAAAAATAACCTTTGAAATCCAGCTCTAAATCTATGATTCCAAGACTTCTCAAGGTCTTTTACTATGTCCAGAGAGGTGTTCTAGGAAATTATCCAATAAGATCCATTTCCATTCTAAATCTATCAGCTTATGATTTCATTTATGGAGGCAACAAAATAGATAGAGTACTAGTCCTGGAGTCAAGAAGACCTGAATTCAAATCCAGTCTTAGGTTTATATGCTACTAGCTTTATGACACTGGGCAACCTCTGTTTACAGTTTCCCTTACTCTAAAATAGGGATAATAATAGCATCCATCTTCCATGACTGTTGTGAGGATAATATTTTAAAGCACTTTGCTTGGGACCTGGCACATGGTAGCACTCATTAATGCTTGACTCCCTTCCTTCCTTCATTCCTTATTTCGTTCCTTCATTTTCTTTCTTTCCTTTTTCCTTCCTTCCTTCATTCCTTCCTTCTTTTCATTTTCCTTCCTTCCTTTCTTCTTCCTTCTTTCCTTCTCTCTTTTTCTTTCCTTCCTTCCATTCTTTCTTCATTCCTTCTTTATTTCCCTCCTTCATTTTCCTTTCTTCTTTCCACTTGAGGTATAAAAAGAATGGGAATAATAGAAATTCTTTGATTTCCCCCCAACTTCTATGCCTGGAGAGGACATCACCCCCCACTATCCTTCTCAGGTGAGATGGGCTGTTTCCTCTTAGTGTCCTCATGGAGAACATTGTTCTTTCAAGATAGTCTCACATTTGTTGATGCAGACAGACACAGACCCTACCCAAGACTAGCTTCCCAAGATCTGAGAACCTCCTGCTCAGCCAGGCTAGGACCCAGAATACCCAGTGTAGAATATACAAGAGACAACACCACAGGCTTCCTAGGCTTGTTAATAGATACAGTTATTACTAATTAAGGAGTGAAGAGTAGGTAATTTTCCTCATCCCCCTCTATGCTTTAGCTCAGGGGTAGGGAACAGATGGCCTTGAAGCCACATGGAGCCTTCTTGGTCCTTGGGTGTGGCCTTTTCACTGAGTCCAAGTTTTATAGAACAAATCCCTTTATTAAGGGGATTTGTTTTGTGAAGTTTGGATTCAGTCAAAGGACTGAACTTGGGGACCTAGAGGGCCACATGTGGCCTTGAGGCTTCGGGTTCCCCAGCCCTGCTCTAGCTAATTTGGCTTAAAGACTTGTTCATTGATGTATCACTGGAGGTTAAAATCAGTATGCAATTTCAATAGCCACTTAACAAGAGGGGACTGGCTCTACTTTACATAAACTACCATCTACTCAAGTGTCTGCTCTAAACCGTGGAAGCAGTCAACTCAATTCAATAAAACTCTCATTCTGTGAAGATCACTATGGTGGTATTCAGGCAGATGAAAAATTTAGATGAGTCATGCTCTGTGTTCTTCTGGAGCTGAATAATCCAATAGAGAGGGTGTGGCATGTACATAGAAAAGTAGAATCTCAAATGGGAAATGGTAAGTGCATATATGATGAATGAAAGTCAGCATGACATAGTGGATAGAGTGCTATGAACCAATAAACATTTACTGAGCACCTACTATTTTCCAGGTGCTGGGGAATAAAAAAAAAAGGATGCAAAAGACAGCTTACAATCTAATGGAGGAGAAAACATGCAAATAAACATATGCAATGCAAATTACATGCAAGTTTTAAGCAGGAAATAATAAACAGGGAAGGCACTAGAATTAAAACAAGTTGGGGAAGTCTTTTTGTAAAAGGTGGGATTTTAGAGTACTTGACACCAAGTCAGGAGGACCTGGTTTTAAATACCCCTCTGGTACTTATTAGCTGATTAAGGTCAAGTCACTTAACTTCCCATCCTAAGTTTCTTCATCTAGAAAATGAGGGAGGTGAGCCAGATGGTCTCTAAAGACCATTTCTAGCTGTGAATCTATGAGTCACTGATTGGTCAGGTATCTCATGCCTGGAGTACACCTTCTCCTCACTTCTGCCTCTTAGGATCCTTACTTTATAGTGCTTCTCCCCAAAAGAAAGACCTCATATTCATTTTGCAGATGTTTATATGTCTACATGTTATTATGTCTGAGTATCCCTAGAGTCTGATGCATTGACTGGCAAACAGGTGTCAAAAATTCATGTTGGTTGATTGAAAGGAAAGGAGTAGATACACTGTTGTGTAAGACACTGGAGAGAAAAGGCCATTACTGATCAGAAAAGGCTTCCTGAAAGAAGAGGCATTTGACTTGGGAACTAAAAGATAGGAATTCAAAAGGGGGAGGAAATAAGAAGGACATTCTAGCTTCAGGGGCTAGCATGAGCAAAGTCACAGAAGTAAGGTTGTGGTTGCTGGTCACAGAGTTAGGTGATTTGAATAGAGGAGAGTGGTCTCAATTGTTTCTAAGGAGTGAGTACTCAAAAAGGAGGGGGAATCAGAAAAGAAGGAGGGTTCCCATGGCAGAATTCCCCCCTCTGCCCCCCCACTGAACTGGTAGCAGAAATCAGAGTACCTTTTCAATGCAGAGACTATGCCTTCCCTTTTCTTTGAAGCATCTCACAAAAATAGGACTCACGAAGTGTTCTATAAATGTTTATTGGATGAATGAATGAATGAATGTTCATTCACTTGCATTTCTTTACCTTCATTGAGTTCAGAAAAAGGATAATGTAGAGCATAATGTAGTCCAGTTAATCAAGCTGACATAAGGAAGAATACTCTGTAGGGGATTAATTGAGTTATCTGTCTCATCTAGAAAGAAAAACACATAAATAAAATGATCCCCTTGTGGAAAATTGAAAATCCCCATTGGATTGTAATGGAAAGAGTTAGAGAGGATTTGGTTGAGTTAGTCAAAGGGACTGGGTTAAAAAAAATCCTTCTTTTTATCATCCAGTAACCTGAGAACTAGAAGTCCCTCCATTAAATAAATGTATTTTTTTAATTCTTTGACATTTTACTGTCAAGCTGTGAAAATCACTGGCTCAGGTATTAACAGAATCAAATATTATGGTTTTATTTAAAAATAGGCAGTGGGATACTTAAGTGAACAGTAAGTCCCCTTATATCCCTCCTTCCACCTTTTTTTAAGACAATATATGGGCAAATGCATAAGGCAGGGTATTAAAAACTTATCATTTATGGTCACCTCCTACATATATTATAAAACATAAATGTGCTCTCTGGGGGTATTTCTCTCCATCTCCTTCCTGAGCCATTGGTCACTGCCTTAGCTCACAGGCTGGTCATGATGTATCCAATCTGGAATGATAAATGAGAGGAAATAGAAAATGATAAACATTGTGCTCCAAAACCTGAATCCACCAGAGCTGTTGTTATAAGAAAATAACCACAGGCTTCCTAATTGCTTTACAACTTCAGGGACACCTGCCAATTATAATTAAAGAATCAAAGTCTGAATATTCTATAAATCTCAATAAGCAACTAAGGAAAACAGAAGTCAGCAGGAAATAGAAGTTACAGTCTTTCCCAAGAGTTCAATGAAATCCTTCTGTCCGGGCCACTTAATATTATGTACAAACCATAAATCCATAACAAGTATATTACCTGGTGTAAAAAAGCAATATCTCTTTGTCAACATATATTTTAATTCACAGTGTCAGAGATGAGCTATATTTTAGTATGAATTATTAGCCCAGAAAAAAGGAGTTCCTACTAATTCCTCTCACTGTACCTTCCAGGGTAGTTTCTTTAAAAATTTGCTATCCTGAGGCAAAATAACAGGTATCCAACTGCATTCCAAATTTCTTTTGTGGGTCTTTTTTTCAAGATAAGGAAAGTAAAATCTTTCCTCCCCATTTTGTCTACTTTGTTTTTTTTAAAAGTAAAGCGCTATTATAAGTTTTTGAAGATTTTTTTTTTCATTTTTTAATCAAAAGAAGGGGGATCACTGCATTTTGGTAGAGCTTTCCTAACTTGTGTTGCTCTGATCAGCTCCAAGGGGACACACTGCATCTTGACCTCACCATAGTGTTCTCATTTTGGTAAGAACAAATAGCCAGCTATTGTGTTGACTTTTGAAAGGTAGATCTTCAAATGCCTCCTCAGCTTTGCTTGGATAGGGTGCCACCCCGTATTTCCTCTTATCTGCTACTGGCTCAAAGTTCCCAAAATTCCAAGATTATCCCAATCCTCAGATACAGGATCTCAGTGGCCCTTCTAGCCCAAACCAATCTTGAATAAGCCTGCAGAATCCCTCTACAATATATTCACCCACCAACTGGATATTCTTGCCTTTGTTGGAAGAATGCCGGGGAAGGGGAATCCACTACCTCACTACCTTCCAAGACAGTCCATTCCATTTCTGGATAAGCACCAGTTATTGGGAAGTTGTGTGAGTTTTTGTCATTTTCTTTCTGACACCAAGCCAAAATTTGCTCTTTTCAACTTATTCCTGCTACTTTTAGTTCTGCCTCTGTGACCAAGCAGAAATAGTTTCTTCTCTATTTCAAATACTTAAAGACATCTACCATGTAACCCCTTGGTCCTCTCTTCTCTAGGTCAGACATTTCCAACTCCTTTGTTTCACTTGATCCTGAGGCCCAAAGGTAAGAAACCTCTGGGATCTTACGTTCGTATTAGATTCAGTTTATAAGTGTGCCTAGAATGTGGGCATGCCCTGAGGTAACAAACAGGACAGAGCAAAGTATACACTTCCTCAAGGTGTGCTGGCACACCTAACCCAATTTCTATACACTTCTATCATTGAGTTTGTGAAACTGTGATTGCTGACAACCTGCACTGATCATCCTGTTTTCCCATCCTGGATTCCTAACTTGTTTGTCAACAACTTCTGACAAATCTATTTGCCTGAATTCCCAAGCTCAATAGCATCCACAAACCTCTCTGCTACAACCTGGTTCCTGAATCTTGGCATCTGCCTTGGGCACCTTGCTCTTCTCACCCAATCCCAATGTGACAGGTATATTTACCCTTCTTTCATACTTGCTAAATAACATATTATCAAGGAGTATAGGATATAAAGCTAGATGCTCCGTTATAAAACCGCTGGCTGTAATTGATAGCGCACAGGAGATAGAATCTGGGAAGCCTGAGCTCAAATCCAGCCCTTGTAATTTGATCTTTTTTTGACTGTGCACTAATTATTTAAAAATCTATGATCCCTAGTTTAGTCATCTGTAAAATGGGGGGAAATAATAGAGTACCCAAATCAGAAAGTTATTATGAGAATCAGATGAAATAAAGCATAGAAAGTACCTTTGAGCTCTACATGAAGGTAACCTCTTGTTTAACCTTTGTTACCTGTTAAGTGATTCTCACCCTCAGTTCTGGGTAGGATGGAGCGCAGGTGAAATACTACAGAAACCCAAGCATCAAATGGGATCCAAAGAGATCACATCTGCAAAGTGAACAGAAGGGTGCAGGACACAATATAGGTGCTTTGTAAATGTTTGTTTCTTTCCATACCTCCATTCACAGTATTGTAGATTTAGATCTGGAAGGGATGTGGAAGGCCTTCTAGGCTAACATCCTCACTTTAAAGATGAGGAAACTGAGGCCAGGGGATAGTAATTGATTTGGTTGAGGTCATGTAGGTGACGGAAGAGGATATGAGCTCCAGCACTCGGACTTCTAATCCTATGTTTTTTCTAAGGTGCCATTCTGCTCTGAAACTAATTGTCTTGTTTTCTATGTTGCACTTAGGAAAGAATTATAGAAAAGACTGTGTCAGGGAATCCAAATGAGAGGGTTGCCCTCATAACAGAATGAAAAAAATGAAGAGAGGTAAAGGGATTGTCATAAAATCAAACAAGTTGGGAGCAAAACTAGGATTCAAATTCCAGTGTCACTTGGCTCCAAATTCAATGTTCCTCCATGGTACCTTCCGTCCTCTAGAGTTTAAAAATATCATGATGAGAATAATATTAATAACTTTTTATTCCTTGACATTACTTTTCCTATAATTATTTTATAAGTACAACTTTTAAAAAATGTAAAAGCTCTACAACAATTGTGGAATCTTAATATATTATTAATTTACATCAGAATGATACAAAGTAGAAAGCAATGGATTTGGAATCAGAATCCCTGAATTCAAATTTTATTTCTCTCACTTTCCTTGTGTGACCTTGGATGAGTCGGTCATTCTCCTTATGCCTCAGTTTCGTCATTCTAAAACAAGAAAGCTAGACTAGAAGTTTCTTCAGATGGAAGTACTCTGTACTAATGAAATCGCAGGTCCAATCCCTACCCTCAGCAACTCTGGCCTAAAATACCTTGGATTTTCTCATTTTGCTTTGGATGATTATTTTATATTTTTGGCAAAATAGGTAGCAAATTCCAATGTTGATCATAACATGGTGATGATCCTGAGTTTTCTACATTTATAACAATGCAAGTTCCCACAGTTCATACCAAGTTGGAAGCCTTAAAATATACTCCAGGAAAAAGATTCCATATCTTTCATCTGAGAACCAGACTACTGGATGAAGGTGGTCAAAGTGAAAATGCTTGGGGAGGAGTCAAAACGTGAAATCTTCTAAAATATGGGGGGTTGGGGGGGCTGTGATTTGTTCTGTATTCATACATGTATACAAGTGTATATATGTTTATGTATATGTTCATGGTATATATTATATACATATGCATGGATGGAAATATGTATACCTTATTTTATTTATTACATATATGTACACATGTATATATGCATATGTATACAAACATATATGCATTGTGTATATAAGCACACATGTATCCATATAAGGTCAGTAGATAGTAGTTCTCTACCCTAGAGAAGCACTACATGGTCCTTCAAAGCAGAGATCACGGACAATGCTGCTCTTCCATAATCTTCTATCTGGAAATAGGGAAATTTAACCTTCAAGTCAAAGAAGGGAAATTTCTTAAGCATCACTAGCTTTCCATGTTACCTCATAAGTAACCCCAAGTTTCAGTGTTTGAGGGCTCAGCCCTCAATCTAAAGAAGGAGAATCTTCTTTCTAATCAACATACTTTAGAGAGAAAAGATTGACTGCCCACGCCCTGAAGTTGGAACATGAGCAAGAGACCAAAGTCACAGCATGCAGGACCAAGCAAAGGAGCCTAAAAACTGTCATCAGTTGTTACTGCAGTGAGTTATACAGATAGTATTGGAAGAGAGTTGCCTGTCTAGAACCTCCAAAGTATGCTTCTCTTCTAAATGGAGTCCAAACAACAGGTGGCACTACAAGCCTGTTTAGGACAGAACTGGAGCAAGAGATTTGCTGAATTGTCCCAGTATTACATCATTTTCAACTTCAAGTTCAACATTGTTCTGAGGAGAATTCCATTCATGAAGTTGGCTTGAGTATGAGGTACTCTAAGACTGAAAAAAAAAAATTTTGACCAGGGAGGGAAGAAAATTGTCATTTTTCAGGGACTCTATACATTTTCTGCATTTTAATGAGGTTCTTTAAATCTGTATCTTTTCATTTTCTGGAGGAGGAAATTAAGACTATATATATGTGTGTGTGTATGTGTGTGTACATGTATGTATGTATGTTTGTATATATGCATATATACACATATGTGTGTATATATCTGTCAGTGTCATATATATCACATATATGAATGTGAATGCAAACATATATCACACTCAGAATCTATTTAGGACCTAAGAGAGTTCTTCTTGCCCATATGTCTGGAAACCTAGACTCAAGAGATACTTCAACACTCCCTAGAGTACAATCTCTGTGGGGATAATAACAAAAGCATATTAGAAGTCATCTATCCCAATGCCCTCACTTCACAAAGGAAGAAACTGAGACTCAGAGAGGTTAAGTGACTTATTCACAGTCCTTCAATATTTAGTGGCCTGGTCAAAAATGAAACTCTGGTCCTGTGCCCCAAACTAAACTAAGTACTTTCTCTGTTACAGTATGTATAATTAGATCGTAGATAGATAGATAGATAGATAGATAGATAGATAGATAGATAGATAGATAGATAGATAGATGACAGACAGACAGTATATGTAAGAAAAAAAACTTCTGAGGTGCTATGGTATTGTAAAGAGGTTAAGTGAATTTTTGTGGTTGAATAATAAAAGAAAAACAATACCCATCAATTCAGGGATGGTGGAACACATTGTTATAAGGCAATGTTCTGAAATATTATCATGCTATAAGAAACGATGGCAGAGATTTCTGACTAACACTAGGAGACTTGTATAAACTGATATAAAGCAAAGTAAGCAGAATCAGAGAATGATATACACAGTGACAACAATAATGAAATGAAAATAACATCACAGATACCCAACAAGTTCTGATACTATGACCAATTTTAATCCTAAGGAACAGGAGATGATTCTCAAAAGGGTGGTCAGGGGTTGGGGGACAATGAGGACTATTGATGTCGAATTCTGAATATACTGACAGACATGATCAGTTCATTTGCTTAGGTCTGTATGTGAAGAGGGTAAAATATGGGCATAATCATGTATATATACATACATACATACATACATACGTGTATATATGTATACACACATATATATACATATAAAATGACCATGAGGTAAAGCACAAGAGGCATAAAATAAAACTTTTAACAAAATAAGTGAAATAAGTGAAACAAGACTTGTCGACCAAAATACAGGGGAGTTAGAAGAACACACCTTAATTAAGAAATGAAACATAGATAAGAGCGACAGAAGAGGAGAGAACAGATGCTCTTCTTTCCTATTCCTTCAATAAGAAGAAATACAAGATCGTGACAGTTTGTGATCCCTAGAGCATAAACAAGTCAGCAAATAAACAGACAAACGAATAAAGGAAACGAAAAAGGGAAAAAAATAATTGTCGATTCTCTGACTACATACGGTCACCACCACCTCCTATGTATCCCACGCCAGTGACAAAGATTAGGTGATCCCCCTGTGGCTCGGGAGATTTTTAGGGTAAATTGAGTGATGGCTGCTTAACTCAGTAGAACAAAGCCCTTTTATTACATGATATCACTAGGCTTTTATGGTGAGCTTTACGAGACCTCCGGTGGTGATTTACAATTACTCTGTGTCACCACCGGGGCACCAGCGTTGCCTTGTTTGGGCTATTAAAGTAACTGCCTCCCGTGCCAATTTGCGAACTGAGACAATGCACAAAGCACCAGGGCTTGGTGCTGTAAAAATAGATGCTCGAGATAATTGGGCAAGGTGGTGTCATGTCACTGGTGTGCAGTTCATTAATTAACTGCTTGAAACTGCTATAAAATAATAGCCGTGTCATCAGGATGAAAGTACGAAAAGTGCAAAGAAAATAAAACTGTAGTAAGGAAGAAGGCTGCAGAAGTAGCTCTTATTAAGAAAACTCAAGCCTTTCCTTCCATTTTAGTATCCATTCTTCTTTCCCTGTACTTACAAACTTGGGTTTCAGCTTTGGTTGTTGAGCTCGTTAATATTTATTAGCTCCCAGACCTTGGATTCCATTTATATAAGAGTCAGACTTTGGATTTTGCTGGATTCTAACATGAAAACGGAGGACGCATTGCTACTTGTTTAACAACAGAACCTCCCGATTCCTTAACCCATCATGTAATTGATAATAATAACAAAAACTCACACTTATATAGAAATTAAAATTTTCCAAAGCACCCTTTCATATGTACATTACCTCACTTGATCGTCACAACTACCCTATATAAGGTAGGTCTTTATATTATCCCCATTTTACAGATGAGGGCATTGAAAATCCTAGGGGTTGTGCTTTGCCCAGAGTCCTACAGCCAATAAGTTTTTATGGTGAAATTCCAGGACAGACTTGACTCAAGACCAGAACTCTATTCATGATACTGTGATGCTGTAAGACTCATTAAAGTCATATCACAAATGTTGGTCTTTTCTGCTTTCAAATTGCAGCAGCAGCTTGATTCTTGGCACACTCAGCAATGGATTAAGTAAACTTCAGTCCCCTCAACCAGTTGCCTGGCAGTTCACATGTAAAAAAGTTGCAAAACTGAATGTCAAAATGCGGGGCTAAAAGCCCCTGAATAACAACTCTGGGGGTGCTGAACAAAAAAAGCATTTTCCCCTGGTTGCTGATTCCAACGTGTAATGACCTTACCCTCAACTGCTAGAAGATGTACTCAGCAACTGCAGAACTCAATTTGGGGAATTTAGTCTGGGATGTCACCGATGCAAAGAGGATGCCCCATTTTCATATACCATGCAATAAGCAGAGAAAACATTCTTTAAAATAAAAAATCCAAGTGTGTGGTGAAAATTCTTAAACCAATTTCCTGATGAGAATATCTTGAATTTTAATAAAGAAAAGGTGCCATCGCAATGGTAATTTTCTCAGAGTTGCCATTCTTACATGCTCAAAGCCATTGAATTCCCTTTAGCTGCACAGTTAGCTAAGGAAGGCCATTTTGAAAAAGGTAACCATTGACTCCAAAGATCCATAATGAGGTCCAAGGTTACCCCAGTTATTGTTCAGGTACTCTGACAGATGAAATATGTCCCTGTCAGTGCATTCTACACATGACATTTCTCATATTTGATCTGCTAATGGTTATTGCCTATTTTGCTGCTTGTAAAGGTCAGATTCATAAAAAAAGGTTAAGTCACCTCCATGTGAGCCCTCCCTTAGAAAGCTTGCTCCAGCCAGGGTTCCCTGCAAGCCAGACTAAAAATATGGGACCTAATTAAAGGTATCATGTGTCCTATAGGTTCAGAACCTATAGGTTCTAAGGAGTTAGAAAATGAATTGTAATGAAATATAGGGGAAAGAAGATTAGAAAAAATACTGAGTTAAAATTCTAGCTTTCCCACTCACTATAGATGTGACCCTGGCCAAAATCTCCACCTCCAATATGGTCACCTCATGCTAGAGACATTCCCAAATCCTGCAGCCTATGCCCTGATTGAAGAAGGGACTAGAAACTTGGAGAGAGTAAGAAAGGTCTCCTGTAAAAGGTAACAATTGAGCTGAATTTTAAAGGAAACCCAGGATTCTAAGAGGAAGAGAATTCCAGGACAGGGAACAGCCAGGGAAAAAGACACCCTAGAATCAACTGACATGGATAGGAATTCCTGACTCCATCACCTACTTGACATTCTACCCCCATGCCTTGTTATGAAGAATCACAAGAGAAGGCATTTAGATCAGCTTTATGTGGTGTATTCAAAGGTATATGATATATGACCCAATTTTATATATATCCAATATGATATATATGATACAAATTTATATACTTATGCATCATATGAGAGGATTAATATGTCGTAATGTAGCTCAAGAGATAAATACACAGCAACTCAAATTTTGGTATTATTTTGCTGGAAATAAAATGGCCTGACATCTCCAAAGCTTCTAAAAGCAAGAGTGGCAAACTTCAAGCAATATTCATGACCTCTTAAGAAAGTTTTCCTAACATGAATTGCATATATTTCATGAGAAAATAATAGCATTTGATGAAGAAACTTTCAGTTGAAAATCCTTTGTTTACTGTTCTCTAGAAGCTCTAGGAAATAACCTACTTGTCTTTAAGAAGTGGGGTTTGAGATTGATATTTTGGAAATTATTATAACAATAGGAATATTTTAAGTCTTCTATTCATCTCTCAATTTTGATATCTCAGTCCTTTTTTCTTTTCAACAGGCTATACAGGAACTTAATATGGAAGTGAATTTAAAGTTCATTATCCATTTTAGAGGGAATGGGGAAGTCTGTTAAGTCTAATGTCATTGGGTGCAGCAGAGATAACTATGGTGGAATTGGACACAAGTCAGTCTCCAGAATAAAACAATTTAACTGAATCAAACTGGATGAGGAATCCTGAAGACTTCCTGATGAAGACAGTGTTCTAAGTTTATGGGAAAGAAGAATAAGGATGGCTGTCAAGTGTGTAGCTAAGGGGTCAACAATGAAGTGATGACTGGGTATTATATAGACGAACGAGGGGTGGTGAGGAGAGGAAGTTGAGTACCTCGAATGAAGAGAGAACAAGCTAGTTATGGGAATAAAAAAGACAAGTCCTTCAACTCTCTTGGTTTCCATTTCCATCATCTGTAAAATTAAGATGATAACAGCACAAATTAAAAAGCGTTGTTGGAAAGATAGCACTTGTTGAGTGAGATAACATGCACAGCACAGTGCTTTACAAACTTTAAGGATACTACAGTGATGTCCCAAAACTTTAAAATGAAGTAAGAGTTTTGGGATATCCTGCATAAATGCTTATATTTATTATATAATATCAGATGATATATATTAAATATGCATTATGATGTTATATATTAAATGGTAATCATAATTAAGGTAAATGTCAACAAGGACACATGGTCTTGTTCACATTTGTTAGGGGTTGGCAGGGTTTGCTCATACCAAGGTTTCTTCATTCATTCATTCAGTCAGTCAGTACCTACTTATAAAAGAACTGAACTAGATATTGCGAGATAAACAAAATTAGGTTAAGATACAGCTTAATAGATTAACAAAATGCAAACATCATGGTACACATGTAAATATACATATATATGCATATATGCACACATATGCATATAAATACATACACGTTCATTTATATAATTTATATCTCCATGTATTTGTATTAAATAGACACTAACTTTATATGTAACTGTATAATTATGCATCATTGAATTACTTTCATTTTGTATTTGTATCCCCAGCACCTAGCATTGTACTTTGAACATGACATTTATTAATGCTCATGAATTGATACATTAATGACTGGAAAGTGTCTATGGAACACAAATACATTGACACTCATCTATGAAGTATAACTTCCTTAACACTGTCTTTTAGATTCCCATCCTTTGCCCCAATAATACAAGAGGTCTTTTGTGATGTCAGAGCATGTGATTGGAAAAGAGGGAAAACTCCCCGGACCTAGGGCCACACTGCTAGGCTGCTGTTCCACTCATCACCAAGTAGAAGGTCTTGGTCATGGGGACCTAGGGTCATAATGCTTGGTCCTTTTGCAAAATATTTCTGTTACTAAACCTATGAGAACAAAACTGTTTCATGCCCCACTATATGCACACACACACATACACACATATTTGTTGGTAAGATTGCCAACAGGCGGTATTAGCATCATGTAGAGAAAATAATTCCAAAGTACAGTTTTGGGATACCCTGAAGCTGACTCCAATTATCTCAATAGAGTGTTTCAAAATTCTCAAAGAATTCATAATATCATAAAATTTAGAGCTGGAGAGAACTGTAAAAGTGATATAATATAGTCCAATTCCCTCATTTTTCCAAAAGAAAATTAATTTTTAATTCACCTAAGTTTAAAAAATATGTAGTCAACTCTCAGCAGAGGGATAACCCATGGCTTAAATGGAAAAAATTTTCATAGAACTAAAGAAAATTAGAGTTTGAAGGAATGTTAGGGGACCTGCTCATTGTTTTAGGAATCAGTCTCTTTCTCAATATCTTTACTCATTCTTCTTTTTTTTCCTCACTCCTGAAAATTAGTATAGCCTAAGGTTCTGTCCTTTACCTTCTTCATTCCCTACATACAGTCCCCTGAAAATTTTATCTATTCCTATCTCTCTCCACTATGGAGGTGAATCCTAAATCCAAATCTCCAGCCCTGAGCCCTGAGTAATCTCCGGTTCCAGGTCTCCAAATGCTGAAAGCACATTTCTACTTGGCTGTTCTATAGGGATCCAAAATTCCGGTTATTAAAAGCTGCCTTATTAAGTTAAGTCAAATTAACAAGCACTTATTAAATGTTTACTATTGGTCTGGCACTGTGCTAAATGCTGGGAATTCAACTACAAGCAAAAATTAAAATATAAAAAGACAACCCTTGCTCTCAGGGATCTTGAAGTCTAATAGGGGAAGAAAACACCTAAAAATAAGTTAAGGGAGGGAGCAAAGATTAGAAAGAAGGTGCCTATGTACTGGCATGATGGATAAAGAAATCCAGAGAGTCAGAAATGGAGCCCAGAGAGGAATGAAAGAGTGAACAGGGCTAACCTGGTCATTTTTTTTTGTAATGAAAGAACTGACTGATCAGAGGAAGGAGCCACAGCAGTAGAGTGATCTTACACAGTGAAAAGACTTCTGGGACATGGTGGAGAAAAAAGTCTGAGGAGCCAAAAGTGGAATAAAGAAGAATTATTATTTCTTCTTCAAAACCTTTCAAAGTAACAAAATTGAAAGGAACCTCTGTGGCCATAGAGTCCACTCTATACTTGATCCAGATTCCAGCGTACTACAGTGACCCAAATGAGTTGCCATCCAACCTTCGCTAAAAACTTCAACTAAGAGGGTACCCAGGACCTCATAAATCAACTCATTCCACTTTTGTATAGTTCTAAATGTTAAGATTCCTCCTTCTAAAACTATTTTTTGATCAGTGTCCCCCAACATACATATGGTGTACATTGTGAAAACTCTGTTGTTTTTGGCCCTTGTTTGTCCTTTACTTCACTTAACCAATCAGTGAAAACTCAGGCAATTCCATATCCATAATATTGTAGAATCCTGAAAACTTGCAATGGGAAGGGACTTCAGAGTTGTGAATTCCATCAACAATAGTTCCCCAAAGAGGCTGATCAGCCTCCATTTGAGAAAAGTTCCTCCATTTTGTTCACATATCCTTGCAAAATCTAACTCTCTGTCAATTCCATATATCAATCCTAGTTGTGTTTCCCTGTGTGAAATTGTTCCCAAACAGGAAAAGAATGACCAACATTAGCAACAAACATTTATTAAATCATTACTATGTGCCAGGCACTATGCTAAGTCCTTGGGATACAAAGGAAAGGGAAAATCAGTTTACAAAGATCATTTCTGTCCTCAAGATCACATTATGAGATCACATTATGAGATCACACATTAAAGTGTGAAAATAAAGAAGTACATTTGAGATAAATACAGAGCAGATAAAAATATATTCGTAAAGGGGAAGGGAGTAGCAATGAACGAGGGGAGAAGAGGAAGAGGAAAAGGACAGTATTTAAGCTCTCTTGAAGATGCCAGGAAAGCAGAAATCAAAGGGTAGGAAAGGGAGCATTTTAGGCACAAGGGACAACAGCTAGTGAGAATACACAGAGGAAAGAGATGATGTATCCTTCTAAATGAAAAAGTTTATGTTGCAGATTAAAGTTCTTTGTATAAACATAAAATTTAATTTTTTGCTTGCTCATATACAGTGTGACTCAATGAACAAGAATCCCATCATCTAATTTATCTAAACACTGCTTTATGACTTAACTATCCTCTCTATAGAGCACAAAATTAGTAAATGCTTCTTTAATCAAGTAATTAGCAAACACATTATAATGTGATAGAATGGCAGATTCTGTGATAGAAAATAATGATCTGTCATATCTCACCATAAATTCAAGAAAAAATGCATTCACAAATGCATGCACATACATTTACACAAATACACATGTATTCACACAATATTATAATAATTTTTCATCCCTTTTGGATAACTCCTCAGTGAAAACATACAAAATGACCATCACTAAAATAATGATACACTCACCAATAGTTTTCCCCGATACAGCTTAATAAATGTAGAAAACTTTTTGTCACTCATACATTTGGCTGAGGCAATACAAGGTTCAAATGAACAGAAAATTAATTAAATCATGGTTTTTCTTTTTTTTAATCAATTTTTATTTTTCTTATGTCCAATATAACTTAACAAATAAGGACCATGCCACCTAATTTTTCTGCACCTCTCCATAAGACCTATCATGTGTACACAGCAGAGAATTATTAAATGCTTCTTGGGTCAAGTAATTAATTATTTTAAAAAAGCATTTATTGAGGGCTTACAATGTGCCAGGCCATATATTGGGAATGGGAGATATTAAGAAAAAATGAAACAGTCCCTATCCTCAAAGAGAAAACATTTACATATGTAAATTTGTACAAACTAGTTATAAAATAAATACAAGAATTTGTGAGATAGGAAAGAGAGACACCAGCAGATGGGTGGAGCTGGGGGGGTGGGGAAGGATTAAGTCTTCATTTGGAAGTTGATGCTTGAGCTTGTGGAATCTTTATGTGATCAGGTCTTATGAAGAAATTAGGAATTCTGAGAAATGGAGATGAAGAATGAATGCATCCAAGGCATGGGCGACCCAGTAACAGTGAAAGGCATTTTTTAATGAAGAACTGTAAGAGACCTAGTTTATCTGAGTTATAGAATGTGTGAAAAGTAGTAATGTCTCATAACACTTGAAGTTTATGAAAGAACTTCTACTATATACATAAGAAGATGAGTACATCACACACTAGAATAATTTCACCCTGTGAAACGCCATATCCTTCTTTGAAGAAAACTATTCTCTTATTTGAACAAATGGGTTTCATTTTTGACACATTCTACTTATTTGATATAAAAAATTTCTGGAAATCTTCAATGTAACAAATGATGGAATGGAAAGAGCCAGATATTGCGAACACTCTCTCACCATTTGGATCATAGATTTATAAATTAGGGGAAGGATCTTAGACGACATTGAATCCAACTCCATTTTATGGATGGCTAACCTTTCTCTGAGGCTGAGAATGCTTAAGGGACTTGCTTTTGGTCAGTCACACAGCTATTAAGCATGTGAGGCAAGACTTAAATTCAGGCCTTCTTGATTCCAAGCCAAGCATTTTACCCATTTTGTCACCTAATTGCCTATATAGAACCAACCTTTCAGATAACCCTTTGGAAGACTGGTGTCTCCAAGGCTAAGTATGAGTCTAACTCCAGATTGTTGTCCAAAAAAATCCATTCTATATATTCCAGGTCGAATGGAAGGGCCTATAGTTTAAAACAAATTCTTCTTCTTGCAATGTAAACAGAGATATTGGACAAAATTATATATTTAATCTCATAAATGCAAGGGCCAGAGAACTACTAGAACTCACCAATCTATCACTGAAACAACTTGCAGAAATTTGCTGTCAGCTTACCTTTTTTTTCCCCAAATATCATTTATGAATTTACCCTTCACAGTGTACTTCAGGCTTGGCACTGAGCTAACAAAACCCTTTGCCTCTGGCCCGAAAGAATATGATTCCTTGTTGGCCAGAAATAGTAATACTGTAGATTTAATTAACAATCTTTTAGCACTGCTTTCTGCATTCTCTACATCAAATTTAAGTACGTAGACTGAAATAACAGCTAATGTTCATTGTTGCATGCTAGAGACAGTAGATGAGTTCTTAGCAAATAATAAAACTGTACTATAATAGTGCACAGTAACTTCACTTGTAGTCAAATCATTCATTAGTAATTTAGCATCATTAAGGAAATAAATATTTCTACTGAGAAAATAATTTAACTGTAAACAAATTCAAATTGAATTTATAAATACAGTCAGTAAAAAAGCAAACCAGTCATTTTTGCTTGCTTCAAAGAATGAAAACTGTAATATCTGTTTATGGGTGAAATTCTAGAAGAGTAGGGGGAAATAATTTGAGAGTTATATGTGGCCAGGCTCCACCAATATCCCATACCTAGGTAAATGAATTGCTACATTCTTTCTCAATAACTATGAAGTCTCTGAATTCCATTGAAAATTATGTGTGAGAACGTAATACTGGAAATGATAGCAGGTAGTACAACATTGTCAGCTTTAAAAGTACCAGAATCTCCCAACAAGAAAGACTTAAAATTGTACACCATTTCCATGAAAATGGTATTGATATCCAATCCATTTCTCACATGTTTTGTGAATCTCTTTCATTGTGTACATTAATACAGTACAGGCTCTCAATTTAAATATTAAAAAGCTATCCCAAAGTTAAAGTTACTTCTGTTACATTGTTATCTATACAAATATGCCTCTCTATTTTTTTTCTGTGATACCAGAGAAGTAATAGACAATATTGATTTCTCTGGATTATTTTTTTTCTTTCCAGTCAGAAATATTGTGAAGGTTGATGAATTCTTAATATTGGAATTTCCTGCCTTGTAAATCTTTCATACTATAGATGCTTTAAATTAGTTAAGAGAAAGGGGTAGAGAGAGAGAAGATGAGAAAGAGGGAGAGATAGAGAGACAGAGAGACAGAGAAAGAGAGAGAGAGAGAGACAGAGAGAGAGAAAGAGAGACAGAGAGGGGGCGGGGGGAGAGAAATGTCATTGAAACAGCCTCCCAATATCATTCTGCCTTAACTAAGGAGATTATGGAACTTTATAACTAATCCTGAACACAACTCCTTAAAAAGGTGCCCAAGCTTAACTATCTCATTCGGTAAATATGCAAGGGGCTTTGACAATAATTGGATGTCCTTAATACCCATATGGAGTCAAATGTGGCACAAAGGAAATGGATTGTAAATTTTGGCAATCAAGCTGAATTGCACTTCCATATGTGCTTTCCCAACCACCGGGCTTGGAATTCTAACTGCTATTACAAATAATTTTTGCTAATTAGCAGCATCTTCATTTTTCACCTTCACAAGTAAAGTTACAAGGAGCTCAGAGTTTCCCTTGCTTATCTGAGATTCCCACTTGGCAGGCACTGTAAAAGCTAACTCCCAAAGTGCTGTCATATGCCCGGAGTCTAGAACTTGGCAAGGCTGCTAGCTCTGACCTCAGGGAATTTCATGTGTAACTCTTCCTCTGTTTTACCTCTGAGGGTTCTCTCTAAATTGAAAGAGAGAAAGAGAAATAGCTGTGAACAAAGGCTCAGCAAGCCAGTTTTATTTTAAGTGGTGCGCAGTAATGGTTCTTTGAAGGACCAAACAGCTTCGACACAGTTTCAGATAATTACTCTTTACAAAACAATTCAGGAAGAACGAGGCCAATTAGTTTACCCAGTAAAAGGTGCCTGAACGGCACACCAAGCGTTCATCAAACTTAACATGAACACAGACGTTCCTACAGGCATCATGCGGATCAAAGAGAAGGAATATCAGTCACCAGAGAGCCATTTCCAGATTCTGATGAGCTATCAATTCAATTAAGGTCATGGCTTCATAAGATCCCAGATCTTGAGCTGGACATGATGTCAGAGGTCTTACTCTCAGGTTTTAGAGATGAGAAAACAGAGACCCATGGAGGTAAGGGGGATTGGAGGTTGACAAAATATGACAGACTCAGAATTTGAACCCAAGTCCTCTGACTGATTAAGTACTCAGACTTGTCTAAACGCTTCACTCTTCCTTGAGAAAATATGAGTGAAAACTAAATAGGTCATACCCTGTGTGAGCATTCTTCTTGGGAGAGAAGTAAATGAAAATTAATTTTGTGAAAGGCAAGCATAACAATTGAGGGGATTAGGAATGTTCTGCAGGAAGTGGAACTTGGATTGAACCTTGAAGACATTAAAAGCTTTCCAATTGATGGAGGGGATGAAAGAGATCATTCCAAGCATGGTGGGTCTATAAGGAATGGAAGTGGGAAATGTATAGTGTATGTTTAAGGGGAAAAAAAACATAAAGCAATCTATATGCCCGCATAGGAATCAGTACCAACGTCATTTTGGATGGTCTGCCTATTTTCCAATAGGTAGGCATAATAAGACATCTACATCCCAGATTTATTTGATAATTAATTGAATGGGTTTCTTAGTAACTCTTGAACAAGTCGTGTAATCATGCACTCAGCATTGTAAGTTTGCCCTTTGTTATTTCACGTAGGCAGCTAGATGGTGTAGTGGATAGAGGGTTGGGCCTGGACTCAGGAAGACCTGAGTTCAAATCCAGCCTCTGACAATAAGGTATCTGACTTGGGCAAGTCACTTAACTTCCGTTTGCTTCAGTTTCCTCAATTTAAAAAAAAAAGAGAAAAAAAAAAAAAAAGGAAAAATAATAGCACCCACCACCTAGGGTTGCAGTGAGGCTTAAATGATATTGTAAAGAGCTTAGCACAGTGCCTGGAACATAGTAGGCACTATACAAATACTCTTTTCTTCTTTTAACTCTAAAATTTAAAGAAAATATTAATTCTAGGAATAAATAGACCATCCTGAATTATCTAAATAGCCTTTGATATTTCTTTCACTCCAAGTGGATATGTCTCTCTCTATATTACATATAGATTATATGCATGTATATATGTATCATATGTATTTGCATTGTTATTTATTACCTATATTACACATATGTATATGTTATATTTATATAAATGATACAGAAGATAAGACACTGGACTTGAATCTGAGATTCAGTACATTCAATACCAATGTGGAGTCAGAGGACCTAGGCTTAAATCTAGTTTCCCTATGTATAGTCAATTTTACTTCGGCAGTTCTTTTGATAACATGTTATTGTTCAATGTGATTAATATATTAGGGAACAATTTGAGCATAATAGATTTCAGGTTTCCTTATGTATTACCACAGAAAAAACTAAAAAAATTTCACAATTTCTCATAAGATGCAACTGTTTCTATGCCGACTGCACATTCCAGAAGCAAATTTCATATATTTTTTCAAGAGAAAATATCATAGGTGGAGAGCAGTCAGTGTGTACCCACACCTTCCTCACCCCCCACTTTCTATCATCATTCTCTTTCTCTGATTTATGATCTGCTGAGGTGCTGTCACCTATAGGCTTCAACTTTGTCATTATGGGATCAAAGTTTAGGGTCTCGATGATAACGTTGACTTTAAGGAGTGTTAACCCTCAAGTCAGGGCTCCTTAACAAACTAAATCATGGAAAAGTCATGTAATTTTGGGGGAGACTTCATTTTTTCCATCTACAAAATGAGGAAATTGAACTCTGAAATTCTGTCCACCTTAGAACTATGATGCACTGATTCAAGATAAACTGTGGTTCATATTTACTTAGGGCTAACAGTATCTTGAAACATAACATCATTATGTAACATAACAAGATAATATTGTTGGTGGTAGGCTGTGCAAGTACCTTGTCCTCATTTTACAGATGGGAATACTAAGGATAAGAAAACTAATTTTCTTTACCACAGTCACATAGTTAGTAATCAGAAAAACTAGTAAGTAATAGGCCAAAGATTGGAACCCCAATCAAATGTTCTTTCTACTACTTGTTCATAATTTTCCTTTGACACAAATTTATTTATGATATGTAATTAAAATTTTATTAGAAAAAATAAAATTATGAAGAGCTATGCATTTTTAAATGAAACAGTAGATTTGAAGCTAGAAGGACTAGGTTCACATTATGGCTTTGTCAGTCACTGTCATTGGCTATGATTTTGGATAAATCATTTACTTTCTCTGGCCTTCAGTTTCATCATCTGTATAAGAAAGTGTCGGACTAGATGATACCTCAAGTCTTTCAAAATCCAAATGTACAATCTATTCTTTGAGAAATAAGCCAGTGAACTATTTAATTAAGCAAAATTTAAAGGAACACAGTTCTGGACACTTGAAAGGTTCCTTGCCCTCTATACACTAGGAATATCAATGCTAAACAATTTCAGTTATAATCCTGAACATACTACTTATCTTTCATAAAGAGATCTCAGTATCTTTGTATATTCCATACTTCATGGTTTACAGTCACTTTAGCCAGCTGGTAAAAACTCACCCCTCAGTCTGGTTTCAGATCCAGGTAAGAAGAAACTAATTCAAATCAATGAATCAAAATCAGCCATCAGGTCCTAATCTTTTTCTAATGAATTCTGAATATCTATCATCAGCAGTTTCCCTCTTTGGACAGAAAATCCCAGTATCACTTTGAGCTCTCTTTGTTTCTATTAGATTCTTTATAAGGGATCTTCTTTTGTTTGGTCGGTGTTCTACAGATTCTCAGAGGGGAAAAGAGAAAGAATTTGAAAGTCACTATCCACACCCTGTATCAAGAATCCTCAACCACACTCCTGAGTCATCATTTGACTCTCATTTGAACACTAAACAAAGAAAAGCCCTCTTATGTAGAAGGCAGCTCAATCTATTCTGAGTCAGATCGAATGAAGAAGAGTTTTTGGTTTTGTTTATTTTCCTCTGATATTAAGCAAGTATATGCTTATCTGCAACTTCCATATCTTGTTCTTAATTTTGTTCTTGAGGTCAACAGAAATTATTCTAACCTCTCACATGACAGTCTTTTCAATACTTGAAGACTGTTGTAAGTTCCTTACAAAGTATTCTCTTCTCCAGGCTAAACATGTTGTATTCTTTCAACCAACATGGAATGGCTAGCAATTCTCTAATTATCTTGGTCACCTCCCTCCAAGTGTGCCCAACCACAGCCTGTTCATATGTCGTTCAGTCATTTCAGTTCTGTTTGACCCTTCATGACCCCATTTGAGGTTTTCTTGGCAAAGATGTTGATATGCCTTACTGTTTCCTTCTCTAGCTTATTTTTGCAGATGTGAAAACTGAGGCAAACAGGGTTAAGTGACTTGCCTAGGGTCACACAAGTGGAAAGTTTCTGAGACTGTATTTGAACTCATGTCTTTATGACTCTGGGTCCAGTGTTATATCCAGTGCACCACTCTTCTAATTTTTAATTTCTAAGATTCTGTGATATAATTAGATAAGAACTTACCTGGTCAATGAAAATATAGACTTATAGTGAGATGTGCCAGTGATTATACCATTGATTCAATTCTACATATAGTGATAACATCAGTATTTATAGTGTTGTAGTATAGAAGATGCAAAAGGACTTTTAGCCGAATCAATCAACACATATTTATTATGCACCTACTATATGCCAGGCATGGTGATATGTGCTGGAGATGCAAAAGGAGGCAACCCTTATCCTCATGGACTTTACAATTTAATGATTTATCTAATTCAGGATGGCAACCTAGTTATCCTGGAATTCCAAGTCACCTCTCTAACTGTGCAGTACTGAAGAAATCATTAAACAGCCTCAAGCTTCTTTTCTGTGATATGTAAACAATAATTCTGCCATGATTTATCTCAAAGGTTGTCAAGCAAGTCGCTGGTCAAGAAAGATGTCATATCAATGCAGCATTATTGTCCTCGTATCACCAGAAACCCACCACAACTGCCATGGAAGATTTTTAGGAGAACATAGGCAATGTCAAGGTAAAAAGGTCTGGATGGATTGTGGTCTGCCTCAGTGGCTCACACCTATCATTGAGACAAGAGGTTCATTGAACTATTGATAAGTAACTGGGAGAATTATTATTTTTGCTGGAGCTGTGATGTAACAGTGTAGGGAGTAAAGGACAGTATGGAATTTCTACTACTAATTCAGATTAGCATCTTCTCTGAAACTTACTTTTTCCAGGAGTTGCCTGTGCCATTGTGAGAGGTTATGACTTATCCAAGGTCAAACAATTAGTTTGAGTCAAAAGGAAGACTTGAACCCAGGTCTTCCTTAATCTAAAGCCAGCCCTTTATTTACTGTACCACACTATTTCCAACCAAGAGAGAATACATATTAAACAACAAAAACTTTCATGGCATGTATTTCTCATCATTAGAAGAAACACATTGGAGAAAAACTCCCTCATAGATTTCCAATTTGAATAGTACTGAAACCACCTGAGAGGGAAGACCCATTAGGATAATAAATACAGAAAAAAAAATCTTTAATAACCATTGGAGCCTTATCTAACTACCAGTTTAACATCATAAGGGTCATAGATACTCACTATTAGTTTGTAAGTCCTTCAGTTTGAGATCTCCAAAAGCACTATGAATTTTTGCAGATAAGATCTGATCTGATCTCTCCTCCCATTTAATTCTAGGTCTAGCCAATTTTGTATCTATAGTACCTATCAAACAAAATGTGTACATAGACTAACTTTATAGATGAATTATCTCCCCACATACATCTGGTATATATGCATTTTTGTACATTTTAGTTTCTAAGTGTAAATGCCTAGGTCAATAACCTCTGAGTGTCATTGAGGAGGTCATATAGTAATTAAGGTTTCAGTGCCATCAACACAATGTTGTCCATATGGAACATCTGTTAAACTTCTCTACCACTAAGGAATCCTACAACCATCTTGACTTCGCAAGAATTACCCTGTGACACTGTAGAACATGTCTGGGTGAGTAAATGTTTCAATATTTAATGCCTCACTTGATACGATCAGCAAATTGTTAATGTTATCTCAATGGTTAAATCTTTCATTAAAACAAATATGCTATTTTCATGAGCAAAAGACACATTGATGAGCATGATCATTAAAATTACTTCTTCCTGGCCAAGAACTGGAAATTGAGGGGATGCCCATCAATTTAGGAATGGCTGGACAAGTTGTGGAACATGAATGTAAAGGAAGACTATTGTGCTGTAAGAAATATGAGTAGGAAGACTTCAGAGAAGCCTGGAAGGACCTATATGAACTGACGCTGAGTGAAAGGAGCAGAACCAGGGGAACACTGTACACAGTAACAACCATAGCGTGTGAGGAATTTTTCTGGTAGATTTAGCCCTTCACAGCAATGCAAGGACCTCAAACATTCCCAAAGGGCTCGAGACAAAATGCCTTCCGCATCCAGAGAAAGAACTATGGAATTGGATTGCAGAATGAAGCAGATCATTTTCTCTTGTGTTATATTTTGTTTTGTTTAGGTTTTTTTCATGGTTTCTCTCATTCGTTTTAATTCTTCCGTGCAACATGACTAAGGTTAAAATGTATTTAATAACAAAAAATTGAAATAAGATAAAATTACTTATTCCTCTACTGAGTCAAGTTCTATTTTATAAATAAGTAAAAGGCAAAAGGGAATCTCATACAGGACTATGAACATGTGGTCCATGGTGCAAAATCATCTATAAAAGTCTCTCTATTCTTATATTGTTCTCATCAGTGATAGCTTTCTTACATGCACAGATTGTTCTTCTAAACATTTTACACATATAAGAAAATAAGAATCGATGAGTTCCTTGAGAGGAGGGATTATATCATTTTCGTCTTCATATTCTCATTAGCTACCATCATTTCCTACCTGAAATCATTTTCTGAAGTTGCAGAAAGGTCTCAGTGAGCTGTCTTCAATTACAGGAAACATGGTCATAGGAAGAGGAATTAGATTTCTTCTGTTTGACCTTATCCTCAGAATGAGGAGCAATAGGTGGCAGTTGCAATCAGGAGAATTTGGTTTTGAGATCAGGAAAACCTTCTTAAGAATAGTTGCTGTCCAATAGTGAAGTGATTGCTTTGGGAGCAATAGGTGCCTTCTCACTGAAGGGAGTTCATTCAAAGACTAGGTTCCTAACTGGTAGAGGTGTGATACATATAATTCTTCATATTAAATGAGTTAAACTAGATAGCAATAGAGGTTTCTCCCAAGTTGGAGAAACAAAAGTCATGTAATCCTATGTGAAGTGGAAAGTGCTGCCTGCCTTGGGTGGAAATTGGCTCTCTTGTTTCAGGAATCTTCGAACAAAGCCTGGATGCCCCTTGACAGAGATTTTGTAACAGCAATTCCTTTTCTGGTATTAGTGGGAATAGATGACTGCTGAGGTCTTTGCCAATTTTGAACTGTAGTGGTTTTTGTAAGAAGGGAAAGAAAGGAACAAGGAAGAATAGAAGGGACTCTTCCAGTAGAATGACAGTTCCTTAAGATGAAGGACCGTTCGTGATTTTGTTTTGCAACCATAAGCTCCAAGGTCTTATTTTCCAAGGGTAGATGCTTAAAGAATATTTATTTAATGAGTGAACAAGAAGAAGGGAAGAAAGGAGAAAGAAGAGCATATAAGAAGAAAGAAGTAGGATTGTGGATGTGGGAGTGGGAGAAGAAACAAATAGAAATGAGAGGAAAAAGTCAACATCTAAAATTCTAATAACTATTGACTGCAACAATAGAAGCATAGTTTTAATTACAATATATTAACAGCATTATAGCAAAATACCATTAGTGGCAGCTAGGTGTCACAGTGTGCAGAGTGTTAGACTTGGATCCAGAAAATCCTGAGTTTAAATATGACCTTAGATACCTGTTTTCTGTGTGACTCTGGACAGGTCACATCTCTTCTGTCTGCTCAATTTACTCATCTGTAGAGTTGGGATAATAACAGCACCAACTTCCCAAGGTAGTTGTGAGCATCATGTGAAATAGCACAAGTGTTGTGAAAACCTTAAAACACTATGTAAATGCTAGTGAAATGGTAATTTGGAGTATGCCAAGGTAACCTAGAAGGAGTTACCCATATGGAAGATGCTATCAACCTGCTTTTTGGCAATGAAGTGATTGGAATGTGTGGTCATTCTGCTTTAGTACCCCACATCATCAGAAACATTTTTACCTTAATTTCATAGGCAGAAGTATGCATATCTTTGGAACTGTCTGACTGAGCACTGCCAGGGATTTCCCCTTACATGGCCAAGGATGAACGACCACTTCATTCGCATCAGGTGACACCATGAAGGCTAGGGAAGGGCCTGCAGGCCACCCCCTCCTTGCCTGCCTTGTATCTCCCTTTCAGACATGCGGCCTTGAGAAGTGGAGCTGGATATTTGGCTCTTTCAATCATTCTGTTCAATTTTAGGTGCAGGGAGAGGCATCTCCAGCTACGGAATTCAAATCACAGGGATTCATGAATCCAGGAATCCAAGCCAGATGTGGCAAGCATACCAGCAATGAAGTCCTGAAGAGTTAAGGGTCTGGGAATGTTAACCCAGAAGGCTTCAGACATGACCTTGGGGAGACTTAAGCCATATAGGAACTGAGCTAAGCTTGGAGTCTAATCCTCCTCCCCTCCCTAGAGACTAAGGGGAGATTTTTTAGAAGATAGGTTATGTCTCTGAAGTTTGGGAGAAATGCTCATAAATTTGCTTTTCTTATATCTTTGAAGTAAATATCCCTTTGTAAAAGTAAACCTCAAGTGAACAGGATAAATGGAACTGGATAATAATCACTGGGCCCCTAAAATGGGGAAACACAATTGGGAGGACAATGGAAGAGAAGAGACTTTCCAATTCCTTCAGGATACAGAGAACTGGGAGGGGGTTGAGGGTGCAAGTATGGGAGAAGTAATAGTCTTGGCCCTCACACAGTGAGGTCAGAGTCCATTCATATTTCATTATAATTATTATTAGTGGAATGAAGTTGTTCTGAGTATGTCTATGAGAGATAAAATGCCCAGAGTTATGGATCAGCTAGTTTTCAATCCCAACTTTAACACCACTACAGCAAATGGCTTGACCTCTCTGCCTCAGTTTCCTCCTCTGTCAAAATTAGAGGATTGGACTAGGCAACCTCCAAGATCCCTTCCAGTTCTACAACAAGGATTCTATGTTCTTTAAAGTGAAGGGGTCAGAAAGTTGGCTTTATATTATTTCTTCATCAATTCTGCTTCCAAGGAGCCAACCAGCCAGTATCTCTCTGTTGCTATGTTGATATTATTCAGGTTAATAAAAGAGTCACTAACTGAATCCTGGGATCTACTTTACCAACCATTTCCATAAGGTCTCCATCCAGCTACTGACCAAGGCTGATGTTGCTTAAGGTGAGAACAAAAAAAGGTTAAGGCTAGAGGTGATAAATGACCTGCCAAAAAGGGAAGCATTGTTAAGTACAAAGGGCACATAGTCTAATTCTCTTCGGAAATGTCTGGGTTTTAGCCCAAATGCATGTGGTTTTGTACACTGGGTAAGTTCAATTTTTATTTTGAGTCTAAAAATATCCCTAAATTGTGCAGTGCCAGCTTAGCTTAGCTGGGAACCCAGAACCCAAGCACGATATTGGATGTCAGCTGCTCTTAGCTTCCAAAGTTAACTATAAAAATGCTGACAGGAATTGGCTAATGATAAAGCCAGCCTTTCTTTGTGAAGTGTCACCTTCACGCTCAGCTCTTCCTTTATTTCCACTTCAGATCTCTCAGAAATTCTTTCCCAAGTGAAGGAAGAAAGTGAGGAAGTTCTTAAGACCACATGTAGCCGAAAGAAGTGGCTGGAAATTAAGATGAAGGTAAGGGGTTCTGAAGGAAAAGAATGCATCATCAAAATCCCCCATTCGCACTGAAAAGTGCATGCACAGTTTTTACAGGAAGAAAGAATATTCAAATGCAACAGAAATAATGGAATGAAACAAAATCATTTTCATCACAGTAGGGAAAAGTAGGAAGGCAAGTTGCCTGACCTTGGGCCTTTGAGAGGGAAATGATGGGCTATGGGCTGTGTTTTTAAGGAATTATCATCGAAGTTCTCTGGAGTAGAATGTACACTTCTTAAGGGTTGACTCTGGTTTTGATGCTGCTTTGATCCTTTTCATTATAGCCCCAGATACAGGGTCTGCTGTTGTAGTCGTTGGCATTGTTGGTATTTTCCTGGACCTGTGTTTCACTGGTGTTGGGAGTTTCAGATGAGGAATTACTTCAACCTTCTTCGCATTGTACAAAGTGCCTGGAACACTTTGATGTCAAGTGGTTTGTCTAGGATCACAGGGCCAGGAGATGTTAATGACAGGACATATATGTGTGTATACATATATGTGTATACACATATATATAAATATATGTATATAAATAATTGCTAAATTTCCTGGAAAACCTCTAGCTTCAGCACCCCAGCCATGGCTCTCAGACCCAGGGAATGGCCCTGCAGACAGGTCAGAATCTTGCGTGAACAGGGAACACGTCTACGCCATTAAAAGCAAATTTTGGGGAAGCAGATTGCATCAGATCCTCTCCTAGCTTCCAATAGCTCACCTTCTAATGCTATCCAGAGCTCTCTATCTCAAAATCTCTTCTCTTCCCCCCAGATTTCTCACTTCCCTCTCAGCCTGTTAGAGTATGGCATTCTGAGGAGCCCCAGTTCCTGACACAATCCTTTGTCCTAGATCAGTGGTTGTCAAGGTGTGATCTAGGAATCTAGGGGATCTCTGAAACCCTTTCAGAGGGTCCAGGAGGTCAAAACAAATTTTATAATAATGATAATAAGATGCTTTAATTTCTAATACACATGAACAAGAGCTCTTTGGGGTCTTCAATTCTTTTTAAGAGTATAAAGGGTCCTGAGACCAAAAAAGTTTGAAAACCACCAGTCTATACTAAGGTAAAGTTGGTATAGTAGAAAGAATGTGGGATTCATTCAGGAAACGACTGGGTTCAAATTTCATTGTCTAATATTTACTAGATGTTTGACTCTAGGCAAGACAGTTAACTTCTCTAACCCCCACCCCATTCAAGTGTAGCATCTGTTTTTTATTAGCTGTGTGATGAATCAAGCCTTAATTGACTCCACCTTCCTTAGACTGCTTTCCCCTCTCATTGAAGGGTTGGAAGATGGAGTACCAAACTCCTCCCAATGCCTTCCTTTGTGGAGAGCAGAAACTGGACTCTCAGATCTCTTCACTTTGCATCTGCTGCCCTGCCTGGTTTCCACCCCACAGAACAAGATGCCCCCATGAGGGTACCCCCAGCTGTTCCCCATCCCCAGCTTCCCTGCCTCTTTTTGTGTTAGATTATAAACTCCTTTTTAGCGTGATATTTTCAGCCATGTTGTCAAATGCTTTCAATGAAGATGAACATGGTATCAAGGTCAACTGCTGTACTGATAGTAAGTTCTTCAATTTGAAAAGGCTACAAGCCAAGACCAAAGTGGAAGGAATGTTGGTACATGATTTTCTGTTTGTAGATGATTGTGCACTCAATGCAGCCTCTGAAGCTGAGACGCAACAAAATATGGATCAGTTCTCTACTGCCTGTGTTAATTTTGGCCTAATAATTTACACCAAGAAAACACAGGTGCTTCATCAGCCACCACCACACTATCCATATGTGGAACCATCGCTTACAGCAAATGGAGATTTGAATGCTGTGGATAAGTTTGCTTACCTTGGTAGTATACTTTCCAGGGATGTATACATTGACAATGAGGTTGATGCACACATTGCCAGAGCTCAGTGTCTGAGAGGCTCCAAAGAAAACTTTGGAAGAGAAGAAGTATTAGACTATCAAACTGAAGGTCTACAAAGCTATTGTGTTGACCTCATTGTTGTATGCCTGTGAAACATGGACAGTCTACCAGCGCCATCCCAGGAAACTGAATTGCTTCCATCTGAACTGTCTTAGGAAGATTCTGAGGATCACCTGGCAGGATAAGGTACCAGACACTGAAGTCCTTGTTTGAGCTAGACTGCCAAGCATTCAAACTATGCTTCAGAGAGTGCAATTCTGATGGACTGACCATGTGGTTCAAATGCAAATGTATGCTTACCAAAAAGACTATTTTATGGAGAACTCACATGGGACAGGTGATCACATGGTGGTTAGAAGAAGCAATACAAGGACACCCTCAAGGCCTCTCTCAAGAACTTTGGATTTTACTGTGCAACATGGGAGACACTGGCACAGGACCGCTCAGCATGGTGTGACCACATAAGAAAAGGTACTGTGCTCTATGAGCAAAGCAGAATTGAGACAGTACAAAGGAAACACAGGATGCACAAATTTGGAGTATCCTCCCTGAATATTCATATGGACGATCTGTGCCCAACATGTGGTAGAGCATTCCAAGCTCATATTGGTCTAATTAGCCACAATGGGACACACTGAAATTTCACTTTATCATGGTGATGTCATTTTGGTCCTCTTCCAGAAGGAAGGACAATAGTCAACCAACCATAAACTCCTTGAGGGTAGAGATTATCTTTTTTTTTTTCATTAATTATATCCTCAGGTCTTAGAACAGTGCCTGGTATACCATAGGCACTTAATATGTTGATTGGATTGAATTAGATTGGATGGATCCTAGTCAACTCTCTTGAGATCTCTTCCATGCTTCTGTTTCCTCATCTGTAAAGTGGGGGTGCTATATTCCAGGACATTAGTGAGGAAAAGAAAATATATACTTTATCTATGCTTTATCACCCCTCATCTGTAAAATAGATTTAATCATATACAATGCACCTCCCTCACAGAACCATTAGGATTAAAGGTAGGTAAGAATGCTAGCTCACATGGATTTAGAACTTTAGGTTGACAAAAACATTCACCTACATGTTCTTAATTGATTCTCATAATAACCCTGCAAGATATGCCCCTTTATCAGATGAGGAAACTGAGGTTTAAAGAGATTAAAAACAACTAGGAGATGTCTGTGACTGGGTATGAATTCATGTCTTTCTGATTCCAAGCCAAACACTCTAGCCAATACGCTAAAATACATTTTTTCCCCAAACTTAAAGTGCTGAATAAGTGTATATTATTATCATTATTATTTTTAATTTTGGACCTCATCCTTCATTACCCCTGAAGTGGTGCTTGTGGCAGGGGGATGCTTTCACTTAGCCTCTGCAATTGTCTAATCACCAGCAGGGGTTGCTTGCCCTTTGGGGAGTACAGCAAATAACTCTTCTAAGTACCTCCATCTGTATCTTTGTCTGCCTCATTCATCCTTACCTCCTCCTTACAAGAACACTAAAACCCACAAAACTTTTTCAGAGTAAGGTTTTTTTTTTAATTTAAAAAATGTAATAAACCAACAACACCACAAGACTGATGAGCTGTCAGGCAGCATGAGTCACTCCCCACCTCCTTCTCTCTCCTGGGATTTTATCCCCTCCTCTATCCCTGGCTACTACTGTTACCTGGGCAGATTCTACTTTCTGATATCATTATATATTAAAAATCACTTGATTACTCTTATTTTGACCATTAATTGACACCCAGGATTGCATGGCATAAATTATCATAGATTCCAATCCTATAAAGAAAGAAAGATTAATTGTTACATGCCTTTAATTTCTTTTCATCAGATCATATCTTGAGGAGTAGAGACGCTTTCACTAGTCATTTTCATTATCTGATCATTGCAACATTTAATTTTTGCTAAAAAAAAAAAAAGAGAGACTTTTCTTGACTAATGTTTCAAACGTTTGGAGAGCTGGGGTTCTGTTCTAGCTCTGAGGCCACCTTTTTGACACAGCCAAGTGACCGAGTCCTGCTACTGGATTCTTTCCGCAAAGCAGTATCACAGGCTGAGTTTCTTACCCTTTAAAGCATGGCCTTTCCAAGAATTCTGACACCGCACATTGAAAATCTCCTTCTACTGTGACTGCCAGAAAGTTGAAAATGTTAAATAATCTCTGAGATTTGCCCTAGAAACCCAAGTTAGCTTATTAAAGGCTTTTTTTTTTCCCCTTCCTTTTCCTTTTTCCCCACTCCCTGTTTGAAAAACTTCTTTGTTTCACTAACGGCAAATCTCTGGTGCTTTGTAGCGTTGTTATCGAACAAGTCTAATGATTTGCTGAAGACCTCATCTAGAGGCATTACCGAGCAACAGGAGATTAGAAACGTATGGTGGTGGAGGCTCTCCTCGAATAAATGAAAATATTTTATTCAGCTCCCAAGAAGGGTCTCCAGAGAACAAATTAGAAGCTAGCTGTGAAGGGGGATGTTTAGGCATGCTCTGGAATTATTTATCAGCATTTTCTGCTTGTGTGAGAATAAGCAGACATTAAGTTTAAATTAAACAAAGGGGGAAAGAAAACAAGTTTTTTCCCGTAATTTGACTGCTAATGATATTTCTGAATTATTCTCCGCTTAATAGTTTAAGTAATTTGCAATGATAATAATTGTTCCTGCCGAAGCACCAATCCTGTCGATCGTTTCTGGGCTAAAATTAACCCTCTTTAAAACCTTTAATGGACATGTAATTGCAAATTTATTGTGGGCTTTGTTAATTTTAAAATTTGCTTTCTTCTTGACATTTCTTTTAATTTAATTTCATTTTATTACGTTCATCAACAATTTGAGAAACTGACTTAAAAGTTCATTAAAAAGGAATAAATGTGGGTTTTTTATGTTGCACAGTTTGTCTTTATTTATAATTAGGCTGAGCTGGTAGATAGAAAAAAGACAACTTAATTATTACGTTCAACATTAACGTGTATGTTTTTTTTCTTTTTCCCATGCATATATTCAAAATAAATATACTTTGAGGATTTGTTGGAGGGGGAGTAAACTTTGTATTATATTGCCATTTTCATTAACAAACAAACCAAAAGGAAATGGAGGTAATGAAGGGCCTCTCAGATTAGAACGGAAGAATCCGTGTTTTAAATAATATCCATGTGATGAAGCTGTGTAATAAAAGAATCACGCTGGGTTGAGAAAGGGAACTATGTCTCCTTGCAAATGATGTCGAAGTAGATACCTCAATGGAAAACAAGATTAAGAGCATGATAAAATGAAAATCAGATTCCTGAGCATGACCTTTTACATGTAGCTGAGCAAGTTGGCACTTGAATATAATAGATGTGTCTCATTGGGGGCCATCGTTAGTCAATCGTCTGTAGGGAGTTTACATGTTATAGAGGAATGATCACTGGCTTTCAGATTCTGACCTTGTCACCTCCACTTGTGTTGCTTTGAGCAAATAACATCATCTCCCTAGACCTCAGTTTCTTTAACTGTAAAATGAATGAATTAGACCAAAAGATTTCTGAGGTCCCTTTCCAGGTCCAAATCAATGGTCCTAGGAAAATTATATCCTAAATGTCCCAAGTTAAATCTACTAATCTCTCAGTTCCCCCAGGCAGCTCTATAAAATTTAGCCACTGAAATGCATCAGTGGAACGGGTAGATGCCATGCTGAGAATTCCTTATAGAGATAAAACCACAGGTCTGGTCCAAAACAATTAAATTAATATTACTCATGAACTTAACCTATACCACTGCATCTTTCAATGATAAACATTATTTCAGAGATTATTTTTTTAATAGAGGAATTCACATGGTTCCAGAAATTATACAGCTGGAAGTTATCTACTCCAAACCTCCTCCTCCCCCATTTTAAAGATGCAGAATCCATGACCCATCAAGTTTATATACATTGTATGTATAGAAGTGCTTTTTAAAAGAATTTCATTATCTGAGCTAAGATGTTTCCCATTATCTCACTCTATCATTTCTCCACTATTGATCTGGTCACCCAGAGTGACCAAAAAATAAAAATAAAATAAAATGGCCTAGAGCTTTATTGATTAGGGAGGGATGCAGTAACTATACATTATTCATCTTGGGATCTTTTGATAAGAGTAAAACTCCTTCCTCGCCTTCAAATTTGAAAACACTGTCATTTGCACACTTTTTTTCAAGACTTTCAAGAATAAGAGAAAAACAAAGCCTTTCATAGTAGCAAGCAGGAAAATTTGCACGAACGAATGACACATTCTCTCAGGGAATTTAACCATGAAGACAAAAATAGCCTATGCTCAATATTCTGTGCCAGTTGGAAGGGAGGTGTAATTTGGTGTGATTTTTACTCAATGCAAAACTCCACTTATTTTAATGACTTTCAAGTACTTTGTGTTGGCATCCTCAGCCTGTAATAATCTCCTCCACCCCCACCTCCATCCCATGTCTCAATGTCTGGGATCCAACTGCTTATTAAAGGTGAACCAAAAGGGTAAGACAATCCTGTCAGTTGATAGGGACTGGTCCAGCATTAATATAGGCACAGAGGAGTCCCAATGAGGAGCTGGCTAGAGGCCTGGGAAATTGTGACTTGCCCATAGTATGTGACAGATCTTGAAGCAGGTCTTCCTGGTTTCAAGACTGGCTCTCTATCCGTTTTGTAATGTTCACTTTTGTCCAATCGAAACAGTAAAGAAAAAGAAAACTAGTAATAGCAAATAGAGAAAAAAAAAATCAGTCTTATTTGATCAAGTAGAATATAAGATTTTCTTCATTCTCAGCTTTGAAAAGATGTGTTTGGTCTATGTGTACATGTTATCTATCTTACCACAAAAATCAAATGGCCATGCTTTGCTTTAATTTCCAACGTCTTTTGGCTGTTGGTCGTTGTAAAACATTTGGAGGCTGCTCTAAAAATGACAGCAACAACAGATTATTGGAAAATGATATATTTTATGCCACTGTTCTGGCTACTACTTCCAAAGACTTCCTTAAGAAGTCTCTTAGCAGAGCTTTCCCAAAGGATAGCATCCCAAACCTTAACTTTTTATACTTGGGACAAGCAGTACCAAATATTTCTGGTTTACATGGTAGAATAAGCCTTCTAATCAACTAAACAAATACATTTGGGTAGAGAGGAATTCTGAAACTTTGCCAGATGTAAGGGATGGAAAATCAGTTGTACCCCATGGAAGGACCTAGAACACAGGGTCACAGCTGGGGCAGAGGGAGAGAAGAAGCCTGGTTAGGCTTACCTAAGACACAGCTTCCCAACTTTGGAGAAAGGAAATGTGTCATCTCATTATTTCCTATTTTAACTAATTATTTTTACATGCTAGATGCTCAGTTAAGTTGTTCCCATGATGTCTTTTTATTCTTTAAATTTCGATAGCTTGGGGCAAAGCTCAGATCACCCTACCTTACTTATAGTTTTGGATAGACATGTTTTGAAATACTGTGTCACAATCTCTTATGACTTCTGAGAAGTATTTCATAATCTACTTTCATAACCTCTATTAAATAGGGGTTATGAAAGGTCCTTATATTCAAAAATATCTTGCCACAGGTTTGGCATAATACTTAAAGTTCTTATCTTAGTAAGTACTTCTTGGTGTTAAAGGTGTTGGCACCAGAAAGTTCACCGTCAAAATCCAAACTCATTACCTTGAATAGGAAAACAAGCCATTATTATATTATCCTAGATTAGTCTATCAAGTTGGTTGATTATGTATTTAGGTAGGTTGCATTACATCATCAGCATAAGACTCTGCCAGTGACAAGTTCATATGATCACTGATTTAGAACTAGAAGGGACCTTAAGGATTACCTAGGTCACTCACCCATTGAGAAGACAAAGTGACCTTTGTCAAAGAAGTTGGGTCAAGGCCATCGAAAGGATCAGATTATGGATGATTGTCTTTACCTACTTCTATTTTTTGTGAAGAATGAGACAAATAAACTATGGATTAGAAAAAATAAGTCTATCCTTGAAGTAAATTTATTTATATTTCCAAATGTTTAATGTTTCTCATTCATGCATTCACTTGGTCATTTTAACATTAATGAATGCACTGTAAGGCAACATACTCTTAGACTTGGACTTGGAAAATCTGACTTCAAGCTCTAATTCTTACTGCCTTTGTGAATGTGAACAATTTCATCAAATTCTCTGAGATTCAGTTTTTCTATCTCTAAAATGTCCTCTCTCTAAAAGATTCGAAGCACCAGAACAGCAAATTTTATTATTATCTTTAATATATGTATCACCTACAATCCCACTATAGCCACCTCTTCCCCTCTGCTTAATCCCTTCCAGAGAGTTATTCCTAATAACTAAGAGCTTAAAAGATTGGAGGTTAGCAAAACTTTAAAAGTTCAAAGGTAAGAAGAGATTCAAGTCAGCTAAAATAAACTACACCCATCAAGTAAATAATCCTTTGTCTCTACTGAGAAGGGAGAGTGAACCAGGATTATAGATCTTTGGGGGCAAAAGTTTGGTCATTATGGTTTAATTCCAGAGCATTCGGTTTCATTCATTTTGTTAATCTTTCAGTTTACATTGTTTTCATTGTATATACTGTTATTCTTATTCTCGGTATTTATAACTTTGGGTAAACCACTTCTTCTCTCCACCCTCTGAAAGGGAATGCTGGACTAGAAATCAGGGGTTCTGGGGATTCAAAAACTTGAATTTTTAAAAAAGTACTTCGTTTGATATCTACGTCATAATATTCTTAGTATTCTTTGAAATCGTTATTTTTTATGCATTCAAAGTCATTCTGAGATTTTTTTTTGTCTGTACATTTGTCTATAAGTTTGTCTATAGGTTATAGCCTGCCAGTGGAGTCCAGGACCCACTTAAAGCAAGTTCAAAACACCTGTGCTAAGTGTTCAAGGACCAGGAACATTTTCTTACAGCAAATGGTTTTTGAGTTGAAGCTTAAGGAAGTTGGAGATTCTAAGATATGGGGGTGAAAAGGTGAGCATTCCACATATGCAGGACAGCCAGTAGAACAAAGCCTCTTAGAAGGGAAATGTAATGTTATGAGGAAGACAACAAGTAATCAGTAATCTTGTATTTAGAGCCTCCTACCTGTTAGACACTGAGCACTTGTCAACAGCAACGCTTCATTCCCAGTAGAATGTAAGCTCCTTCAGGATAGGGATTGGCTTCATTTTTATCATTTGTAGCTTCAGCATCTGAGTCCCTGGCACATAGTAGACCCTTAGCAAATGCCTGGTAGGTTGTATTCACAACCATCTGACTTTGTCTCTACCTCAGGGGTTCTTAACCTTTTTTAGTTTTTCACTTGTCATGGAAAGAAGAATATCTATTATCCACATCATCTGTCTCACTCATAAAAAAGGCAATACTGGACGATTGGGATTTTTAACTTTCTTTGTATCATACACCCCCTTGAGCAGTCTGGTAAAGCATATGGACCTCTTCCCAGGGAAAAATTGTTTTAAATGCATAAAAGAAGACATAGAACTACAAAATCAATTATTTCAAAATGTAATTATCCAAAAATTTCTTTTCAAAATGCTTATAGTCTCCCCAGATCAAGAACCCCTGCAAAAAATGATTCTAAGTACAGATTCATCTCTGTGGTGACTTTATGGATACATCGGCCTTAAATAGGAAGGAAGTAGGCAGGCCAAATGGTGTTATAAGGATCCTTGAGACTCCACATTTTATAAATTGTGACTACAAATTTGAAATTTGTAAGATTAAGAAACTTCTGTTAATATTTTTAAGTGACCTTACCATGAAAATATTGTCCAACAATTTTCTCTTTGTTTATGTGTATAAATATTTAATCCTATTATATTTTGGGATTTGGAAGTGGATGTTACTGATCTAAAATCAGTAAGCTTAAATGATAAAACATTTGAAGCCATGGTCCTAAACATTAAAAAAGGGGGGCACTTATGAATAATGTAAAAAGACTTCTTTTTAATATGGAATAGAAAAAAGGACTTATCCTTCAGTCTGTTTCATACCATCCTTTGTCTGCCAAATGTATTCCATTAAAGAGTATAGACACTGGGAAGTGGCACAAGGCCCTCAGAAATTCATTTGAAAACTTTAAGACAAGTTCAAGGTGCAGAATCACAAAATAAAACCCTCATTTTCCGCAACCTACACCCTGGGAAGGACTTTTGTAATGTCACATGTTCATAGGTCAGAAATGGGGATTCTTAAAGGAAAGAGTAAGGAGATATCCATCTCCAGCCTTGGTAAAGAAACTCTAGCACTTCTATCTACTGAATGAATTCTCCATTTTATAAGGAAGTCAGAGAGAAACATTTCTTGCTAAATTATATTCTCTCTTGTATTCCTGCCAAATGAAACACTTGAACAAGCGCAATTTCACATCCAAAGTTTGATGTGATTCTAATGTCACTATATTTGGAATGAAACAGTGCTTAAAAATTTGGAAGAAAAATGTTTTTGTTTCTAACAGGTCTCAACTGTTTTTGTCCTCTTGTTTCTGCAAAGTATTCTACTGAAACTCTTATGGGAAGGGTCAAAAGAGGCTAAGTTACCATTTGCATATCATATCTTTGACACTGAAAAGCCCAAACTATAATGAGAGACTGGGAAAATACTCCAGGCCATTTCATATTTGGCCTTAACATTTCAAGAAGTGTTCTGTGTCAGAGCAACAGTGAAAAGACAAAATAAGAATCTCCCATGTTTTTACCTGCATGAAGCCAAAACAGTGTCCATGTGGTACAATACAGTAGTAAGTGCAAATGGAATCTAAGCAGTCCTATGCTTTACTTTTTCAAATTATTGCTTTTTTTCTTTTGTCCATTTCCTTTACCTAAGATACATTCTCTCTTACCTGCCCCAAGTAGCACCATCCTCATAAAGATGCATAAAAAGAACAAAAGCAAAAAAGTTAATTTAAAAATTTGTTGACCAAGACTAATAATGTATAGATAGCATGCAATTGAAGCATTATGGGTGGCTAGGTGGCACAGTGGATACAGCACCAGGCCTGGAATAAGGAAGACTCATCTTCCTGAGCCCAAATCTGATCTCAGACACTTTCCAGTTGTGTGACCCTGGGCAAGTTACTTAACCCTGCTTGCCTCAATTTCCTCATCTGTAATATGAGCTGGAAAAGGAAATGGCAAACCACTCTAGTATCTCTGCCAAGAAAACCCCAAATGGTGCCACAAATAGTTCCATAAGATTGAACACTGATGATGCATATAAAGAGTTTTAAAGTATTGTAAACAATCGCAGGCAAAGAGAATTAAAGATCTTCCCTTTCCCTCATTCATAGATCTCAGGTGAAGCCCATTAAGGGAAGTCTGATTAGGGGAAACTTGTTTTGTAGGAAGGCCTTAATTAATCCCTTAATTAATGAGGCACTGGGTCCGTAGGGTTATGATGCCTTCCAGTTCTGAAAAGTGTATATATACTCTGAGGTGAGGTTTTGCTTTGGGGGCTTACACTTTGGAAGAAGGTTCATGGGCCAGATGAGATTCTGGGTGGCTGTTAAGGAGCCCCCTAGCTTTGATAACCCAGATGCTGGTGTTTCTCTCTCTGGTAACTATGTACATAACGGTCAGACAGTTGGATCTGTCTGTTGATCTATGATATATGTATTGCTTACGGTCAGACAGTTAGAAGCCCTGTCTGTTGATCTTTATTTCTCTGCTTATATTTTCCCTGTTGGTGAATGTAATTAAAGATTATTGACCCCTTTTAATTTCTTTTCTTAGAAAAGCAGATCTAAGAACCTATGCAGCAGGTCGTCTTGGATGTGTCAGGGTACTTGCTGCTTACGAGTATTAACCTCCTTCCTACCTTCATATATCCCACATAGCATTTCCTAGAAAATCTTCTTTAAGTGATTGAGCTATACACTTCCCTCTTCACAAAGGTTCAAGGGCTCCCTATTTCATGCCGTACAAAAGCTGTTATTACTGTTATTGTCTTCCTGACCGATTTCTAAGATGCCATCTTATTTTAACCTAATTTGTTTCCAGTCACTTCCCCAAACCTACCATGCTCTGGTATGTATGTATAAGCTCATTCTTACCGTCATGCACATGCCAACCCCCTTTCCTGGAAAGTCCACACTTAACCTCAGGCTCTCCAAATCCCGTCCTGTCCTGAGCAGCTAAGTGGCACAGTGGGTAGAGCGCTGGAGCCACGAAGACCTGAGTTCAAATCCAACCTCAGACAGGAAGTCACTCAGCTCTGATTGTCCCAGTTTCTTCTACTATAAAAAGAGGATGATAATAACACCTACTTCCCAAGGTTGTCATAAGAATCAAATGAAATAATATTTAGCAAAGGCTTAGCACATAGGAGGCATTTAATGCCAAGTAAATGAATCAAATCTTAGTCTCCTGAACCAACCAAATCTGATAGTTTCAGTAACTTTCAAAAAACAAAAACAAAAACCTTGCTTAACTTACTTGAAGTTGGGGGCAGGGGTTTATGCAGTAGGGTTTGGGTTAAATTACTACTTATACCAAAGGGTAGAAAGGCATATTATGCACCAGTGGTGGAGCTGTGAATCATTCCAACCACTCTGATGAACTATTTGTGATTTTACTCCAAAATTAATAAATTGTGCCTACCCTTTGACCTATCCACTACTAGGCATATGTGCAAAAGGAATCAGAAGAAGGAGGCTATTTATCTATCTATCCATCTATACCTGTCTGTCATCTATCTATTTCCTAAGGTAGATAGATAATCAGCATATTGGGAGAATAGCAAAGAAATAGAAACAAAGAGGATCTCCATCAATTGGTTTAACAAAACATGAAACTGGAATGTGATATGCATCATGATACTTTCAGAAATAACAGCTAGGCCACATTCAGAAGACTCTGAGAAGACAGACAAACTAATGCTGAGTGAAATAAGTTGTGTTTAGGGGGGTGGAGAAAGAAGAATTCCATGAGCATGATTTCTATCTTCAAATATCAGAAGAGCTATTACATAGAAGGAGTCAATTTGTTCCATCATAATTTGTCTATGCCTTGCTTTCCTCTCTCTTAAAATAAGGGTAAGAGGACCTGTAGCACCTACTTCACCAAGTTCTTGTGAGACTGAAACAAAATAATATGTCAAGTTGTATTGGAAACTTTAAAAGGGTAAATAACTGTTAGCTATCATTATTATTCTACTTGGACCCAAAGGGCATCCTCAGACTAATTGGTGAAAATTGCAGGGAAACCAAATGTAGTTCAATATAAGGAAAAATGTCTTAATAATTAGTGTGGTCCAAAAATGGAAGAGTCCGCTTTAGGGGGTCATCACTTCCCTATTAACAGAGCTCTTCAATCTTGAACTGGAAAACAAGATGTCAGAGATGTTACGGACATGATTTATACTTTGGGTAGGGATTGGACTAGATGATCTCTTGGGTCTCTTACAAATCTGCAGTTTTATAATTCTAGTAGTCACTCAGAAAGTAGTCATCAGTTTCTGTGTGTTAGAAACATGTGTCACCCTCTCATTCTTCACTTTTGTTTTTCCACGTTCCTCCCTTCCAAATCCTATACGACAATGGTGTTAAATCACCACGAGGGCCATTAGACCATACATGCATCTTTTTATCTGCACGTCAACTTAGAGAAACACATATTAACAACATCTGTGTTTTATTGTATTTTTATTTGTTTTGTTAAATATTTCCCAAATACGTTTTAATCTAGTTCAAGCTTCCCTTAGGGGTATTTCAGGCCACATGATGTCCAGGGGCCTCATAGAGGATATGTCTTTTGAATGGCACATACTAGGAATTTGCTGTAAGTTTAGATCATTTTGAGTTTTGAATATGAATTTGCAAATGTCCTAACAGTCCTTAAGATTAATAGAGATATCCATGGGAGGTAGTAAACAAGACCTAGGAGTTACTATTCTGGAGACTAGTGAAAGAAAACCATGGCATACAGTAAAGCTGTTGGTTTCTGGGAATCAAAAGTGACAGACAGACCAAATGGCATTTAGTAATGCCCAGAAAGGATAGCTCTGTTAGAACCAGGGTACTGCATGTGCTTTGAAGCCAAGAGACAGGAGCCATCAGCCACACACTCTGCCAGGGATTTTCATAAAAGAATTGATTAAAAGATCTAAGGGCAGTTAGCCTTGGAAAGTAGGAGACATGATAGACACCATAAAATATGTGAAAGGTTGTCTTGTGGGCGAGGGCATATGTAGCTGTCAAGGACAAAACTGAAACCATGGGGTAGGATTTTTAGAGCGGAGTGAATACTCGCTTAGTAGGAATAAAGGCTAGATCTGACATTCTCCCAGATGAAGAAACTTCCTCCATCAATATAAATATAGCTAATCGACTTTCTTTGCATCTTTTCTTAGAACAGGAAAACTTTATGGGTATGTTGTGGTACCCTTTGGCACTTGGATAAAGGCTGTGGACCCTTCTCAGAATAATGTTTTTAGATGTATAAAAATAAATTTCAAAATTATTAAAGCTGTTCAAAAAAGACAAACGTTTGCCACTTGAAGCAGAGAATACTTTGCCTCTGAAAGTAATAAGATCATAGATTTACTTTTCAAAGATTATTTAGAGGCCATTAGTTTAATCTTTATCATTTAACAGTAGAAGAGATTGAGTGTCCTAGAGCTTAAGTAACTTTGCTAACGTCACACAGGTAGCAGAATCAAAATTCGGACCCAGGTCCGCTGTCTCCATATCCAGCTCTTCGTCTCAAGTAAAAGTCAAATCGTTGCTTCTTAGAGAGGGCTGCCGTAATGCCTTACTGATTAGGTAAGGAGACAGATGCAGTCATCTCTAAAATCTCTTCAGATCCTCAAATTTTGTGACTATAAGAATGATGGAAAGTCCCTATTGCAGTCATTTGCAGAAAGCATTGAATTTTCGCTAGAGCGACTGATACTTGCTGTTTCTACTTCCCTCTGATGTCACTAAATGGGTACAACATCATGCATGCCAACTACAGTTATCCTTTCCCTATCTTGGGGGTTGAGGATATAGCCCACAATTGAGAAATTGCATGTAAAAGTTTTGGGCTTTCCCTTTGTACTAGAGAAGTGTGATTTATTTTCTTTTTTCTTTTTAAGGAGTGTTTACAATACCTAATTGTAAAATTTGGGTTAATTATCTGGTGAAAGACTGTATGTCATCGACTGACCTTCCTGCATCATCTGCAGCTTCTGCAAAAGTCCCCCTAAATTCTGATTTTTTCCCTTATGCCGATATATCGAAACCACAAAGGGGAAAGTCACGATATGGAGGGGATAACTGTACATCTCTCCCCACCCAAGATTTGCAGCTTACCTTCTTGCTTGCTGTAACCTTTTGGTATAAATACACGTGCATGAGAAAGGATTCAAGGGAGATAGAGAAGCCCCATTTTTCCGTAAACAAGAACTCCCTCCCACTCCCTGTCTCACCACAGAAAATGTCAAAAACTGGAGGATTAAGCCATCGACACAGGCTCAGTTTTTGTGGTATTTGCTAAATCCTGCTTTCTATAATGGAATGTAACACTGAGTTATGTTTGCTCTTGTTTCTGAGAGATTCTTTGAAGCTGCAAAAATATCAAAGATGTTTCATTATTATATTCTTTTTAAAATAAAAAGGATCCTATCATATGCTCAAAGGCCAAATGCCATATTAACAAGATTCTCAAGCTAATACTCCAAAATTGATGATGGACAAAGTCCTTTACATATTTTTTTCATATGTCTTCAGGTTGATGTAGAAGGAAAGGTGTGGGATTCCCAAAAACTAGGCTCAAATTGTGAACCTGCCACTTACTACGTGTGGTTTCAAGCAAATAACCCCTCAGGACCAGCTTCCTTAATTGTAAAATGAAGGGCTTGAGGATCCCTTCCATCTCTAAATTGGTGATCCACATAACTACTCCACCAACTGTCTGACTAAGTGTCACTGACAAGGTCCCCTGAGAGTGGCAGCAGGTGACATATGCCTGGTGGATCAAACCACTGCCCTCCTTTGACTATCACCTTCCCTCAGACACTAAGAGAGGTAGTCTGACACTCTATGCAAGAGAGCCACAGGAACACCACCACTACTCAAGTCACTGGTCTTGCTTCCATCCCAACCTCTGCAGTCATCAACAAAAAGAACATCCCCTGTGGAAATTCAACCTGACAGCTGCCTCTGCTATGGATGCTATCCCCTCAGAAGCTACAAAGAAAGTTCTCATCACCAGAGTCCTAGACAAATTCAAATTATTAAATGTCTAAGTGGTGTGTAGTTTTAAGCAATGGAAATGACATTAAAGAAGATGTTTTATCGTCTCCCTTGTGTCTGTTCCCTCACAACCCTAGACTTTTCCACCTGTCCTGTATCTGGACCATACTATATGTGTTCTCTTCCACTTTAAAAAGCGAACTCCTTGAGGACTTTTTTTTTCATTTTTTCTCTGTCTGTGGTGCCTAGCACAGTGCTTGTCACATAGTTTTATTAACTTCTGTCTTTGTTTCTTTCTCCCTTTCTTTCCCCTCCTTATTTTCTCTCCTTTCCTTTTCTTCCTTTCCTTTCCCTTCCTTTCCTTTCTCTTTCCTTTCTTCCTCCCTCCCTGACTCATTCCTTTCTTTCCTTCCTTGTTTTCTTCCCTCTTTTCTTCCTTCCTTTCTTCCTCCCTTCATTCCTTCCCACTCAGATGAGGAAACAAAAGCTCAGACCATTCAACCACGGACCATTTCCCATGGTTACACAACTTGCTAGTATCAGAGATAGAGTTAGAAACCAGGTCTCACCTACTGTCCATTACCGCATGCCCTACTCTCTGTCACCCAGCGGTTCCATTTGGAGTAGGTCATATATAAAAAGTCAGAAAGAAAGCTGGCAAGAAGCTGCTGGCTTGGGACACTTGGGTTCTACTCCCAGATGTGGGATGTAGGCCTATTACTTAATGTCCTCTGTCCTTAATTTCTTCCCTAGCAAGATGAAAGCCCCACTCCCTTCTATTTACCTACTTTAAAGTGAGACTGGATGAGAGAAAATGTGTCCTCAGGTCAAAGTGTCCTAAGTCAGTACTGTAATTTTCAAGAACGATTTATGAGTACTTGCTTTATATGCCATAATGGAAATGGAAATTATTTACTCTGGGAACCTGGAACATGCTATTGTTAGGTCATTTGCATCCTGCTAAATGATTTGCATCCTAATGAGTGTGTGTTCTCAGAACTGTATCGCCCACCATTCTAGGACAGTTTTTCTAGGCTGAGCTCAGGACTTGATGTACGGGGAAGAATCACAAAAGGTTTGCAGTTGGAGATTCCCCATGGCCGATTTTTTTCTCCTTTCTTTTCCCCGTGGGCTTTGCTCTTTAATTGAGCTAGGGAGTGGCTCATTTTAAGCTTTAGCTTCTCTTTTGCTCTCCTCTCTGAAGTGGGATTTTTCACTGACTTCTGATTATTTTTTTTTACCTATCTCAGGAGGCATTTTCACAAATAGTTAGCTTTCTTAGAGGTGGGATTAGCTACCAAGCTTTCTAAGTCTTGCTAGAATGAGAAAGTTACAGTACCCTGACAGGGGATTACAAAGAAAACCAAAAATAAATAAGCAAATTACAATAACCTTATCTAAGACAGAAATCTCATTCTGTTCTCCAAGTATGGCATTTGTCTTTTATCCATATATAACTAGGTACGGTGGAAAGAGTGCTGTATTTGACACCAGAGAACTTCCATTCAAATCCTGGCCCCTCTCTGTGTTACTTGTATAATAACAGACAAGTTGTGGGAACTCTTCGGGTCTCAGTTTCCTGAACTGTAAAATAGAGGGCTAAGACTAACTCCCTTGGGTCCCTTCCAGCCCCAAATCGTAGGAAATAACAAGAAAAACCAGAAATCTTTTCTTTCAGCTCAAATATGAATCTTGCTGATTTGAATGATTTTAAGTGCATCCTTCAAAGACGACCTTTGGATCATGCTCTCCATAGACAGTGTACATTTGATCTGATACATTCTAGATAACTATGGCATACATAGATACATACATGTGTATGTGTGTATGTATACATATGTGTGTATATATAAATGCCAAGTCGATTCTCTCAAGGGTATCCAGTATGAGTTGAAACAAAGCTGGAAAGGTTAGTGGATAAAGGGTTATTTCCCAAAGGGAATGGCTACTTCCCCATACTCCATTGTTGGGCTATGAAGAAGCTAATTGGAAAAACTAGAAATTCTGGGGATTTGCAAGTAGAACAGGTGAAAATGTAACTGGTGATAATTAAAGGCTAATTATCTTCAACCCACAATTGGCCACAGGAGGTTCTCCTGAACCACATTAAAAAAAAAAAAAAAAAAAAAAAAAAAGGACCTTGGAGTTAAAAAAAAGTTATCTAAAGGAATATGCTATTTTTTCGCATATTTGCTCTACCAAATATTAGCCCGAGAGATCTGCATCTGCCCTGGAGTTCTGCCTCTCCACCCCCATCACAGCCTGTGTCAGAGATTAATGCATGTAACTCCCATCAGCATTAATAGGATTTATCCAGCTTAAATTTCTCTCTGTTGATTAGAAAATAGATACCCCTCTGATATCCTGAAGACAGCAATCCCTGACACAGTGGAGCCATTGTATTAACCCTTTGGAGAAGCGCTGGGATATAAGCTGCTTCTGGGGTGATTTTCATAGTAGGAACCCAGAGAAAAACCAAGGATATGATCAGGAAATACATAAGTCCTTAAAAAAAATTCTCCCTCATCCTGAAAAACACTGCTGTTTGCTCTTCAGGAAGTGTCTTTCTGACAGATGAGGGGCCAGCAGTATTTTTTCAGATACTTGTTCAATCAGCAGGGCAATCGTCATAGGCACCATCCCTTCCCCGTAAGGAGGCAGTGTAGTATTAGAGAAATATAACTATCCTAAAATCATGGGAGTAAGTTTCAAATCCTCCCTCCCACACCCTATGCCTCTGAGCAAGTGATTCAAGTTGTTTCACTTTAAAATCCTTAGAACTTCTCATTCTTCTAGTTTTTATTGTTTCCCCTGTTAGGTTAAAGGAGTTGAAAAGGAACCCCACAAGCCAGCCAGTCCAGCCCATACAAAATGAGGCATCCAGTTGTCACATAGTTTTAACTGATAAGTGATCATTCAGTCTCTGCTTTAAAATAGCCCTCCAATGAGGAGCAACTCCCCATCTCTCAAAGTAGTCAATTTTGGGAGGTTCTAATAGTATGGATGCTTTCTGTTTTGAAAGGAGATCCATGGTGTCATTAATAATCTTGTGCTTTGTTGTGTGTATGAAAAAAAGTGGTTCTAAAAGAACATAAAACATAAAATAAAACATAAAAGTTAAACATAAAATGTTTAACAATTTTTAGAAAATTAAATGAAATTCAGGCTGCCAACAACTCTTTGAAAGGATTCTCTAGGTCACTAATAATAAGAAAACTTCAGATTAAAACAACTTCAAAGTGTTTGCCTCATACTTATATTGATTGGCAAGATGGAAAAAGGCAAAAATGACAAATTTTGATGGTGCTGTAGGAACATGGGGTTGTTAATGCATTTGTAAATTAGTTTGATAATTTTGGAAGATAGTTTGGAATTGCACTAACAGGTCACTAAATTTTATGTCCCCTTTGACCCAGTGATACTTTTACTAGGTATATACTCCAAGGAAGTCAAATAGAAAAGCAAAGAACTGGAAGGAAAGAAGCTGTCAGTTGGGGAAACAGTCGAACAAATTGTGGTATGTGAATGCAATGGAAACTATTATGCCATAAATAATTCAGAGAAACTTGGAAAACATGTTAAGGATTGTTCTTTTTTAATTTTTTTTATGGTTAATTAATTTATTTTTAGTTTTCTACATTCATTTCCACTGCCACAACCATCATAGCTGCCAGTGATTCAGTGCCCTGAGGCCTGCTCCAAAGTGACCGAAGCTGAACTGTGCATCTCTCTCAGATTGGTGCAACAGACCTTTCCTGTCGACCATCCAGGTTGTCTTGGCCTGAAAAATTGTTACACTCTATAATTCTGTGGGTTCTGCTGTTCTTGAATTTGTTTAGAGTCATTTTCACAAGTATTTGGAGAGGTCTGGGGGAGAGCTCAAAAATGTCTCTGCTTTTAGGCTGCCATCTTGCCCCCACTCCCCCAAGGACTGTTTCTTGCAGATATAAGAAGTTTATTTATGAAAGGAGTAGAAAATGAACCATTGTGTAAAGAGAAAAAAAGGAAAGCAGTTTATGAGGATGTAAAGTAAACCCCTTTGGTATGAGAATATTTTGGATGCTAGAGGGAGAGGGTGCAAAATAAAAAGACCTTTGCTTAAAAATGGATGAAATCTATGTGTAAAGAAATACTATTACCACTAAGAAGCAAGAACAAAGATTGTTAGGAGTTGATAGAAAATTACCCTGCAGATGAATGGACGGAGAGGACTTGTCTGGGCATAGAAAAATGATTGAGGCTGAAATATATTTGTATTCAAAGTTTTTTAGAGCTTGAGAGATCAAAACTCACAGAGTTGTCAATCAAATAACTTTCTGGACCCTGAAAAGATTAAATAGGTTTCATAACTGAAAGATTAGGTTTTATAACTGAAAGTTAGATTTTGTGACTTTTACCTCAAAAGGCAAGGAGTACTCAATAATCCCCATTAGACTTTGATATGAATTATTGGAGGGAGGGAAGAACTCAGCAAGAGGGGAGTTAAGATGCCCCAGGAGCTGAGTATGAAGAAACCAGCATCAGCTGCTGAACACGAAGCAAAGCGATTGGAGGAGCAGAATTGATTTGCAGATTGCCTCAAGTAAGGCTGGGATCCTGCCTATTGGGAGAAGGGTGAGGACTCCTTCAGTTTCAGTTATTGCCCTCTATTACCACATATTGTTTGAGACAGGTAAAAGCCTCTCAAAGATGCCTGTTGGCTCTCCGCTAAGTCTGCTGATTTGAGACAGAAAAGAGAGGTTTTGCAGCTAATTTGCTATAAGCATACGATGAGAGCTATTTGGAGGCAAGTAGGTGACTCAGTGGATAGGGGCTTGGAATCAAGACTGGTGTTCAAATCTGTCCTCAGACATTCACTAGCCATGTGACCCTGGGCAAGTCACTTAACCCTGGCACCTAATCCATTGGAGAAAGAAATAGCAAACCATTTCCCTTTGCCAAGAAAATCTCATCAAAGGTCATGAAGATTTGGCCAGGACTGGAAAACAGTTGGAATGCACAGCACTCTTTTGAGTGGGCTTTGTTTGCATTGCCTGGAGAATCATTCCAAACAGGTTTGCTGGGATTTCTATTTTCCTGTGAGCTGTACTTGAAAGGTGATCTTCCAAAAAAGAATCCTAGTGAATGAAGTTGGCTGGGCTAGCCTGTATGAACCAGAGAGGCAATTTGAGAAGTTTTGCAATTCCGTGGCTCAAAAGTTCAACCTTTTCACTGCTATGGTGTATTACCTCACTGTACTTTCAAGAGAGATGGTAAGTTAAAAACAACTTTCCATGGTTTTATCAGTTTGAGAGTAGAAGGACAACTGGTTTGTTCAGCAACAGAACAGTATGGGTCAGAAGAGGAACAAGCATCAGAGCAGATTTTTCTGAGGCATGTTATTTCTAAGGAGATCCAGGACACCAAGGACTGTGGTTCAGACTTGTGAGTTTCTTCAAGTGTATGGTTTTCCACATTCATGTGGGTCCCCACTGGGTTTCTGTAAGTATATTTCTACTCTTCCTCCACAGGCCCTGAAGGTATTCAGGGGCAAGTGTGATCCAAGTGTGCTTGTAGACTGTGATGAAAATACTGTTGCTCCATTAGTTTTATATTCTATAGCTGAATATTATAATTACTATTACTTTTGCCTTAGCATTTACTAAACATTTCGTATGTTTCATGTTTAAGAACAAATGATACTGTAAATTTAGGTTCCTGATAACCAATATTTATTGTAGGTATATGTTTGTGTGTATGTGTATGTAAATATATATATATATATATATTTACATACATATATATAATGTGTATATGTGTGTATCATATATAAGGTGTATATATATATATATATATGTATAAAACAATGAACCATAATGTGTGCCAAGAACTTGATTCACTCACTGTTAGAAATTGAAATCCAAGTTTAAAAAACTAGTCAAAAAGACTTTTTGAAATCCAAAGAAATCAGTGAGCTAGATATAGATACATATACACACTTACATGCCTATATTCATCCATATATAGGGAAATATATTTAATGTGTACATTATAATACTAACTTCTTATTCATATTATTCTTATTTTATTATTATATTATAACATAATATAATATTATTATAAAATTATATAATATATTATAATATTATTATTTTATCATTATAATTATTCTTATTATTCTTATTCATATTATTATGGAAGCGACCTTACACTAAGGGAGTAAATGTTAGCTCCTTCAGGGCAGGGGCTTGTTTTGGTTTTGTCTTTGCATCTTCAGCCAATAGGATAATACATGATACATAGAGGTACATAGTAGATAAATGGTTTGGGGAGTGGAATAGTGAAATGAGAAAATTATTCAATCTACATGACATAATCTATCTACCCTTATGCTTTTGCCCAAACTACTGGGCCCAATGTATCTCTTTTAGCTTGGTTTAGTGTACTAATAATTGTGATTCCTCAATATATTTTGTGTGTAGAACTGGTCTTTGAAATCCCAGTATTATTATCCCGAGCACACTTTACCTCTAACTCCTTTCCGATGGCAAGAATTTTTTTTTAGTTCCCCTTACCCACATGCCATCCACAATCCCAGGGCCAAATTAGCATAATGGAGTTGAGTTCTACCAGTGTTTTGGTTCAAGGGATGACAAGATGTGCCACATATCCCGCCTCGATCTGACATGCCCTCCCTTTTCCTGTTTCACTGAAAATTCAGCGTCTGACTCCCATGTCAACAGCTAGTTGGGTAATGAAATACATACTGATTCGTATTGAAATGAGGGCAGACAGCAAGAAAGATTTCAAAGCAAGTTTATTATTTATCTTACATTAAAACTATCATGAAATTGGAGCCATGACATGATTCAATTTTGGCTTTGCTTAGAACTATTGATCCTGGCTTCAGCACAAAGCAGTTGTTTTGGGCTAAAGCTCTCCACTGAAAATCAATTTGCTTAAAATGCTTCCTTTTCTACATAATAGCTTACTCATGGCAGAGTTGACTCTCCGCATGTGAATAACACTGCTGCTTCCTTCTTGCCAATCATGAGAAGCACTATGTAAATTATAATTGGAATATGATGGCAAAAAACCTGGAGGCCATCGTCCTTCCACAAGATAATTGAATGCCAATAAGGATCCAGGAAAAACATTTAAAGCTGCACCTCAGATTGAGTACAAATGGTGGGATAGTTAACTTTTTTTATGTTAGTGTTTTAATATATGTTCTACCATTCAAAGAGAGACCATATCTATGAACTAACAGGAATTTCAAACTGGAGCCTTTAGATATTGGAAAAGATTTGGAGCTGGGAGTTAGGACACCCAAGCTTCTAAATCCCTGTGGTGCCATGCAGGGTTGGAATTCTTGTTCCAAGAAAATTCAAGGGAAAATTTAGCTAGAATGGAAATGGTGGACCTTGAGCTTTTGAACATTCCCCATAAGGCAAAGGAACCCTATCAATATCAGCCTGGGAATAATCTCATTGTACAATGCTAAAGGCTAGAAGGAGACCATGAGGTTTTGTGTGGGCATCATGGTTACTGTGTGGGGATCATGGTGAGAAGTATACCCCATTCAGAGGGGAGGAAACTACTCCCCGTGATATTAGCAACCCTAGGACAAACTTCTAAGCCCCCTGCACTAGTCCTTCTTTTGGTGTAGACACTGTGGTACTATACAAAGAGCACTGCACTTGAAGTCAGAGCCTTTAAGGTTGATCCCTCACTGTTTCTCTTGGTTAATAAACATCATCTTTCAGTTGGAAGGCTCATACTAGTGACCTCTATGGTCCCTTCTAGCTCTAAATCTTCAGATTGTTTGGATGGCCTTGAGCAAATTGCTTAACCTGTCTTAGTTTTCTCATCTCTAAAAGGAAGGATGAGATCATCCTGAATGTCTCCTCCAGCTCTGAACACATATGACTCTGACTATGAAGCAATTTGCCATTCATGGCTGTAAAACAGAAGGAACTGAAAGAAAATGGTAGTTATATACATGTAGTCAACAGGGTTATCCAAGGTGATGAAGTAGAGAAGGTTGTAGATCATCCAAACAAATTAAATTATTAGAAAAAATTTTGGTGCATACTCAATTTCTATATGACCTAAAGCACAAAAACATACAATACTTAAGAGGAGATGAAAAACAAGGGCATTCCTGCTAACAAAATCTACAAACCAAGCAAGAAGAACCTTAATGGAGTATCATCTGGTATCAGCAATAACTTCCAATAAATAAAACCATGGAATGAAAGTCATTCTCTTGCATAATATGATTACTTCATTGATTCCCTAACCCAGTACATAGGGATCTGTCTAATATAAGTCAACCTGCATGTAATGTGGCACCTAGGAGATCCAAATGCATTCTATACTTTCCCAAGACTTGAGAGAGAGAGAGAGAGAGACAGACAGATAGACAGACACCGAGACACACATACACACACACAGAGACAGACAGAGAGATTCAGAGAGACACACATTGAGGAATCAGGTCAGGAGGGAGTTGATGTTGGCTTCTCTGTGTATCCTTGGGTAAGTCACTGAATCACTCATATCCTAGGTACTTCTGTAACGCTGAGTAGTAAAACAAGGTCTAGCATTGTTTGAGAACATCTTCATCAAAACCTCCCTAAACAGATGAAATCACAAGTCTGGACAAAGCCCTAAGCAGAAGATTGATACTTAAAAGAAAATCACCTACTGAATCTCTCACAAGTCCCTGCATACACTGGGCTAGGGATACGTTGTCCAACTTCTTCCTTCTGGTACTGAATCTGAAATCTTTAATTTATTTCCTGAATTATATCCTGACTTTATGGGAGAGAACATAGATTCTAGGCACAGATGTAAAATATATTTCTTAATACCATGCACTGAGTATTACATTATGCCTATGATCTGTTCCCATTCAATTTCCTCAAAGCCAATTTTAAAATCATTTTCCCATAAAGATTTAATTGGGAGTGTCTCCTCACTACAGATCTAATTATTCCCTACTATACCATGAACACCACATACTTCCGGCTTCTTTTACCCTAAAGGATTTCAATTAATTCTAGCTATTGTGAAACATTAGGAAAGTAATTCCTAACTCATTGTATGATGTGCCTAATTTGTATATATCTAAGGAAATGTAATCTAACAGCATCATATTTTTCTAGAGGCCAGATAAAGGGCATAAATATGTTACTGAAAGACAAATCTAGGATGATTAAAAGTTGTATTTTCTCTGAAACATCTTTTCTTCCAAAAATAGTAGGAAGTAGTACATCTCCAAATATATGTTGGGGGAGAGGGAGGATCTTAAATGTACCAAATAGATTTGAACTAGATTTGATGAGAGATCTGGTATGTGTTATCTTTTGAGATGTAATATCCTCCATTAATCTAATGAAGTAACAGAATCCTGGAATGTTTGAGCAAGGCTGGTGGAGGTGGTTGTTATTCAATTTTTTCAATCATTTCTGACTCTTCATGACCCCATTTCGGGGTTTTCTTCACAGAGAGATGGAAGTGTTGGCCATTTCTTTCTCCAGCTCATTTTATGGATCAGGAAACTGGGTTTCCTGGATCAGGGTTAAGTGACTTGCCCAGGATCACATGAACTCATTAGTTTCTGAACCTAGAGTTGAACTCAGTCTTCCTGACTTTAGGTCTGGCACTCTACCCACTGCACCACCTAGTTGCCCAAGTAATAAATAGAGTTAATAGTAAATAAGGTAATGTGTTTGGGGTCAGGAAGACCTGAATTTAAATCCCATCTTACTCTTTCTGTGATTTTGGGCAAATCACTTAATCTCTTTCAGCCTAAGGTACCTCACCTGTAAGACAGAAATAATCTTAATGATGACAGTACATGCCTCACCAGAGCTACGGAGAGTTGGAAATGAGGTCATGTAGGTAAAGGTCTTTGGAAACCTGCAGATGCTCTATAAATGCTGGTTATTATTAATATGAGGAAGCAGCATTTTGTTTTCTTAACTTGCAATTTTTTCCTAAATAAATCAATATGGAGAAAAATTAATCCATTCTAATGGTCAGTGTATTTAATTTCATTGATTGCTTAATGGTATCCTTTGCATGTGTAAATGTAATTGCACAGCAGCAGAATAAGGAGGCAGAAGATTAGGGAAAGCCTGATTCATTTTCTTCCCCAACTTAGAGGATGACTCCCACCAGAAGCAAGAATGAAGTTGGTAATGCCTTTGATTTTCAAAGCCCTAGAGAAAAAGGAGGTGTCCTACCTGTCTTGAGAGCCTGACCTCAATGGAACAATTACAACAGGTAATTGTTACCCAGTGCTCCTCCATCCCAGGAGGCTAGTTCAGTTTACAAGTGACATTGGCTAAATAGCTACTGTGAAAACTCCAATGATTGGTCTCATTTGGGATGCTACAAGTGATTTCAAGTGCAAATTCCCCTTGGGTTGTAGATATAATTCTTCCACATTTATAGTTATGATTCCATCATCCTATATAATCAAAGTTTCCGTTTTTTCTATCACGTGGAGGTTTACAGAGGCTTCTCCTCCAAACAACCCTGAGAGTGAAGCAGTACACGTTATTCCCATACAGATGCAGAAACAGAGGTTTAGAGAAGTTAAGAAGCTTGCCTATGAACATCAAAACCAAGATCCAAGCCCAGACTACTCAAGTCCAAGTCTAGTATTCTTTTATCAGTGCATGGGTTCTAGAATAGATGGCCTGGTTCGAATCCAACCTCTGAGATTCCCTGCATGATCTTGGGCAAGTCAACCTCTCTATTGCTCATTCTTCGTCTGTACAATCTTGGCAGTTGGACTATATGACTTCTGAGGTTACTTCTTGTTCTAAATCTATGTATGAGTCTATATAATCCAATACCCCACCATTTTATTCTCCATTTGCTCCTTCACTCCAGTGAGGTTTCTTTAATTCCTTGATGTTCTGTTTGTTCAAACAGGCCAACAATTCAGTATGGAACTAAATCAGTCTCTCTGGGTGGGGATCATAGGCTCATAGATTTGGAGCTGGAAGGGACCTTACAATTCATCTCTCTAATCTGCTCAGTATTGACTAGCAGTCCCCCGAGTGGCCTGTTCATTCCCACATTAAACAATGAATCCTGGCAGGAAAGTCTTAGAGCTCACCAGACTCTCCTGATGTAATTAAAAAGCATTCCCATTTTTCTTTTTCCCAGTTGATACAGAGAACAGCTGGTCTTCATCCTCTATAAAATAACTCTTAATATACTAGTGGACCATTACTAAGGATATGAAGTCAGATGTACACAAAATATCACATTCAGTCTTACGTTATTTTGACTTGGATCCAAAAACAGTTGGAAGTCTGTCTTGCTCTCGGTGCTCTCCAAGGAAGGAGATTCCACAACAGACCATGTTTCAGAATCCTTGGAGTTAGAAAGTTTTAACTTACATGTAACCCAAATCCCCTCTCCTGCAATTTAAGCCTGTACTCTCCTTCTTTTGTCCTCAGTAGGTAAGAATAGCTATGAATTGTTCGGAAAGTATTGTTTTAACATTAAATAAATTCTTCCTTTGCATTAATTTGAAATTATTTTTCTCCTGTATTTTCTCCAAAACACATTAGTCTCCTTGAAATTTGACTGTTTGTAAGTAGTTACAAAAATGCACTTACATGTGAACAATGTATGAATATTTGTCCATTTAACAGATTAACATTTAACAGATGTCCAAATAAATGATTTCAGTGTTCATCATCATAACATGTATCTAGCTATTAATATCTGTCGGGAATGTCTCTCTATATATAACTCTGCTGAATACTATGTCATATACATTTTATTTTGCATAGTTAGTAGTAATAATTATATTAAATGTTTCCCTACTCTCATTCTTATTCCCTTATATCATTTTAGTTATTATTTTGAAATGTATGATTAGTTTGACTCATTCTATGCTATCACCAAGAAAGTACTTCTGTATAAGTTGGAAGGCTTCTCCTTTGGAATAAATTATTCACATATTGGAGAGTGTTCTTCCTATGTATAATTCGAGGAACAATGCAGTGTGTTAGATAGAGAGCCAACCTTGGAGTCAGGAAGACCTGGGTTCAGTCTGAGCCTTTGAAATATACTGTGTAACCATACATAGGTCACTAAACTTCTCAATTCCCCAGGAAACTCTAAGATTACAAATTACAGAGAAGTTGTTGATACATTTCACTGTATAGAGTTTCCATACTGGGAGTTGTCCATTCCAATGAAATTAAAGGTCTACACCACTACCCAGGGGTGTGCTGGTAAATGTTTAACAACTGGCTTTCTTGGGGGATGGGAGGAGGAGGCATACCACCATCATTCTTTTAAATTTAAGCTGCATCATTAACATATTCTCCATCAGTCTCAAATCTACACCATTAACAAATCACGTAAGCAGGCTCTGATTTAGTTTCCATGGTACAAATGTTTGCACTGAAAAATTAGGAATTGACTTTGGTGGGTAGTTAGAACAGATTTCCAGCTTACCTCTTCTACTATCTTAAGAATGACCATCCCCTAAGCTTCCAGGCTTTCTCTCAGTTGCAGTAGTTTTATACAGTTCTCAGAGGTTGTAAACAAATTCCTCAGTCAATCTGAAATTATTTCCACTCTTACATAAGAAAGTGTTCATGTCTAGAAAACAATTGACATGTTTTCTAATAAAGGTATTGGCATAAGTGATCTGCTCCAGATGTGTTTGTACTAGGGACAAATTGAAATTCTATTTTTGTTATCCTGCGAATTGTATTGTAATTATTTTATATTTGGTGTACTGTCCCTTGGTAGGAAGGGTGTTAGGGAGCAAAAGTTAAGTGTAAGTTAGGACTGGGGACTGGGGAAGGTTTCCAGGTTGTTTTATTTTATTTTTGCCCCATGATCAAAAGATGAAAGTTAGCAGCAATAAGGATAAATATAAAAGCTCACACTTTCACAAATTCAGAACTAAACAAATGCAAGATGGAGAGGTGTGGCTGCATAGGAGTTCATCTGTAAATGAATCAGCAGAGTAATATGCCAGCTAAGAACACTTATGGAATCTGGAGCTGAATGGAAAGGCAAGAGTCAAGGACCAAACAGGTCCAGAGGCCACCCCTAAGCAGACCTCAACTAGAGTATTATGTTCAGTTTCATGTACTACCATTCAGAAAAGACCTTAATGAGACAGCTATCATCCAGAGAAGGGCAGTTCAGATGGTGCATATATACATATATGGAAAGAGCTAGAGATACTTAGCCTGGAGAAAGCTTGTGACAGTGGGATATGTGATAGGTGTATTCAGCCCATTTGTTTAAGGGTGATAACATGGAAGACGGAATATGATTTGTTTTCCTTGGCCTGAGCAAGTAGAATCAAGAGTGAAAAAGGCAGAAGTTGCGAAGAGGTAATTTTAGGCTTCCTCTCATGAAAAACTTTGCCAAAATTATCTCTCTATCAAAATAGAATGGATTGGGGAACTAGTAGGTTCAACTCAATGAGAACCTTTTAACCAAACTCTGCATAAGTCTTTGTCACATGCTGCAGAGGGTTTTGGGGTTCAGGTATGGGTCATAGCACATTAAAAATTCACTGAGGACCCTTCAAATACTGACATTCTGTGATTTAGTGAAGCCATATTCCATGTTCCTGATATTAACATATTTTGAGTTGTAAGGAACCCCAGAGACTACCCACCCCAACCCTTTCACTTTATGAATGAGGACACTGAAACACAGAGAAATTAAATGATTTTCCCAATGTCACACAGGTGATTTGTGGCAGAACTTATGTCTGAAGCTAGGTCCCTCTGATTCTAAATTCTGAGCCCTTTTCATATTGGACCATATGATTTTTATTATTTATTTATTTATATTATTATTATCATATATATTTATGTATTATATTGTGTATATTTATTATTATTTTCCAATCAATTTTTTCTTCCCATCCCCCCCAACTCCACTGAAGGGGGGAAATAAACCCTTTAATAGATTATCATAGTCAATAAAAATAAGTTCCATATTACCCTTGTCCATACATATATGTCTAATTTAAATATTGAAGAGTTCTAGAGCTCTATCAATAAGTGAACATTTATTTAACACCTACTGTGTGCTAGCAACTCTTCTAAGTGCTTGAGGTACAAAAAAAGGTCAAAAGGTAGTCCCTAATCACAAGGAGTTCATGATCTAATGTAGCAGACAACAAATAAAAATACAACAAGAAATCTACAGGTTGAATAGGAAATGATTAGAAGGGGTAGGCATTCAAAATAAGAGGGTTGGGGAAAGCTTCCAGCAAAAAAAAAAAAAAGTGGGTGGGCGGTGCGGATTTTAGCTGAGACTTAAAAAAAAGCCAGGGAAGTCATTGGTGGAATTGAGGAAGAAGAGTGTTCCAGGCATGGGGTAAAGCAAGAGAAAACTCCCAGAGCCTAGAGAGAACATCTTGTTTGTGGAACAACCAGGAGGCCAATATCACTGCGATGTGTTACATGGATGTTATATATGTCACATGAATGGGAAGAAGATGGAAGAAGATTGGAAAGATAGGGACTAGGTCAATAAGGGCTTTGAAAGCTGAACGGGATTTTTTATTTGATCCTGGAGGTAATAGGAAGCACTGGAACTATTGATTATGGTTATATTTTAGGGACTGAAAGGAGGCTGGATTGAAGTGGAGAGAGATCCATGGCAGGCAGACAAACCAGCACAGTATTGCAGTAGTCCAAAAGTGAGATGATGGCAGCCTGTCGCAGAGTGGTGGCAGTGCCAGAGGAGAGAAGTGGGTGTATCTGGCATATGTTGTAAAGGTGAAGTCAGCAGACCTTGGCAATAGATTGGATATGTGGTGGGAGAGCAAAGATTGAAAGATAGTGAGAAGTTAAGTATAAGGGACCTGAACCTGGAACCAGGAAAGCCTAGGTTCAAATCCTACCTAAGATTATTGACAAGCTGCATGATTCTAGGGGAGTCATTTAATTTCTCTGTGACTCATTTTTTCTCATCTGTAAAAGGTAAGGGTTGGGTTTGAAGTCATTTCAGGTCCTGTCTTGCACAGTCTATGATCCCATAATCTCCACCTGATACAACATTTATTGGCGCATAATTTCAACTAGCTCCATTCTTGACTAACCAAAGGCTCCTTTATCAGATAGGCACTGACCCTGTAGGCATTTTAAAAAATGATATCTGATCAGGTCTACTGAATAATCGCCTTTACTCAGAGTCCTCACTGAGTCTCCCTTTATGCTAAATGGAAAGGCTGTCTCTGTTGAGTTAACAGTTCCTATAACTGCCAGCATTTACTTCATTGTATTTTCCAAGAAAGGTCCTAAATTGGATGATGTCATATGTTCAGGCCACACACATAGACTTCACTAATTGCAACATTTACTGGACGAATTTGCATTTCTAATTTTTCATAAAATACCAGGCACCATTCTTAGAACCTAGCATCACCTCCTGTTATAGCCTGGCATTTCTATTGCTTAAGTTCCTCTGTCCTCCTCACCCCATCCACTCCCTACAGTTTTGGAATTGTTAATCATTTAATAAGAACATCCTTTTCCAAAAGGAAAAGTGAGCTATTTTTAACCACCTATTCTTTTTTTTATATTGTTGAATAATTCTCTACCGAAAAATCACAACAGGAAGAATTCTAACCTTATTTTAGACGTAAACTAGAAGGTGTAGTCTAATCCTTGGTTCCACCAACTGTGGCATCTCAGTCAAGTCACTTTCTCTCCCTGCTGCTCCGTTTCCTCATTTCTAAAAGAAGAAAGTTGAGCTAAATCATCTCAAGCCTGTCTTCTAGTTCTAAATTCTATGATCAAGAAATCCCAGAAATTCTAAATATATTGGTCTTTGGAATCCATTTAGTCCAATCTCTATCCCTGAAAGATCCCTACTGTGAAGTAATTTACCAGTGGTTCCCTATATTTTCCTTGAATATTTCCAGTGACTAGCTCAATTCCTACTAAAGTAACTCATCTTTGAATAGCTCTAATTTTTTAGGAAGGGTATTGTTATGGTTGAGCTTTTACCTTTCTTGTTTGGTTACATCAAGCCTAAATACTAAATGCTAACCCTAATACTCTGCAGTTTTTCCACTTCTAATTTTATTCTCTGGCGCCAATTAGAACTTGTCTAATCCCTCTTGTAGAAGTTGCTGCTATATAATTGTTTTTCAATTGAATCCAACCCTTCATGATCCCATTTGGAGTTTTCTTGGCAAAGATAATAGAGTGATTATTTTACAGATGGGGAAACTGAAGCAAACTGGGTTAAGTGACTTGCCCAGGATCACTCAGCTAGTAAATGCCTGAGGCCAGATTTGAACTCAGGAAGATGAGTCTTCCTGACTCCAGGCCCAGAACTCTATCCACTGTATCATCTAGCTGGTCTCTAGTAGACAACATTCTTCCAAATACTTAAAAACAACTGATATAACTCCTGCCCTCTCCTACTTAGTCTTCTATCCTCCAGGTTAAATAAACCTTGTTCTTTTAACTGATCCTAACAGATCATGAGCTCAGTCACAATTCTGTTTGCCTCCTTCTGGATACTCTCTATCTTATCAGGGTGGTGCCCAGGCCTGAGCATCAATCTCCCGATGTATTCTGACCAGAATATGGTACTTTAGGACCATCTTCTGCTTATGGCTAGACCTCTACCCTTTTCCTCAAGGAGTTCCTCATAATTTTCTCCAAGGGCTAACACATAAGGTATGTGTCCAATAAATATTTCCCAAGGGTCACATAGAAAATATTGAACACTAATGTGTATTAGTGGATGCACATCTCCTATTTTCCCATTTTCATTTTTTCCTTCGTCTCCTCATCTTTCTTTTTGCCTTCCATCTGGATGAACATGAATACACTGTGTCTTTTATTAATTCTCTCAAGATGCTTTCAAGAAAAAAGTTGAAAATCATCTCAATTCATATATGGGAAATATGGAAATATCAGTCCCAGTTTTAAATGGTAAAACAAAAGATAACATCCAATGAAGAGTAATATTTTCAATCTTTTTTTCTTCCAGAAATTCTCTAATTGAGTTATATGAGTCTTTACCCATATAATGGATCAAAGGATTCCCAAATATTTTACAAATATAATGTGGAAAGTATAGTATTATTGAATCAACATATTTTAAAGTTGTAAGAGACATTGAAGTCCATACATCTCTTTTGACACATGAGGAAACTGAATCCCAAATGATCTTCCTGATGTTACCAAGTTAATTAGCAAGAGAATGGAAGAACCTGGATTAAATCATTCCTTCCTATTGGACAGAAAATCAACCCACAATTTATAATTAGCCAGTACAAATAGGCAAGTAAAGGAAATAAAAGACATCAACCATAAATATTATTTGTAAATTTGGTTCAGAATCTTAGGGAAGCAAACACATTTTTGCAAATATTTCATACATTCCCAATCCTTCCATGTGAAGTAACCTAAATTTGAAATTTACTTTATAAACTTTAGCTATCCTATCATAAAAGAAAACATTTATTCTTTTGAGATTGTTGGGGGGAAAAATCTTTTGGGGTCTATATTTTCTCCAAAAAACAAATGCCATATAGAAAGCCAAAACTTTAGTGGACCACTTTACCTTTTCATTTCCCTGCTTCCCCTTCAGATCACCAAGTCTTTTTTGCTCATGAAATTTAGAGCCAGATGTCATAACATCCAACTTACCCTCAAAAAGGGCACCAGGACCCAGGCAGGAGAAAAATTTCATCTAAGAGTCATTCATTTCTTTGACATTTTTTTTTTAAATTGAGTTTCTCCTGTGTGGACAGCACTACACTCTTTATTGCTGTTATTACTTTTTGAATTTTTTGAGAGATGGTAGCCCCATTCCTGACTTCATGGGTCATTTGGAGATCTTAGCAAAGTCACTGAAACTCTTTAGGTTTCATTTTCCTTACCTGCTAGTTGAGGAATTTAGGCTGAATTCCTCTGATGTATCTTCCAGTCCTAATGCTACGTTCCCATATTAAGGGGTCAGGGAAGGTCTTCCACTGGGTCCCGGGACCTGCCATTTTTGTTTTTTAGCCATGAATTTCTATCAAACCAATATGCTTTTAAAATACTTAATGCTAATGAATGGAGATCACCCATGTTTCAGTGTCACACTTGAGAATCAAATCCACTGATTAATTTTGTTCATGATTCCTTACCTCTGCCAGGACAGCAAAGGCCAATTCTCACTTAAATTCTTACCATCTTTTTTTGTTATTAAAAGAATAATTCACTATTTTCACCTTCTGTGCCTTCTGAGCTACTTGACAGCTACTTGTTTGGGGAAGACTTGTGTTCATCACTATGATTTGTCTCCCAGGTATCTCTGAAAGTCTGAATTGCTTTTGAAGGGGCTTTGTAACAGTCTTTTCTGTGCCCACCTTATTACTTTTCCTTTTGATGCATTTGAATATTAGACATGCTGAAATGCAAAGAACATCAGATAGAGGATTTCATCGCTAATGCTTCCACAAATCTGTAAACCCTTGGTGTAAAGATCTGGGTTCTAATTTACTAGAAAATTGGGCCATAATCATGACTTTGAACTAGGTTGTCTGCCAGCCTCAAAATTTTTGCAGGCCTCTATTAAGTATTTGAGAGGCAATACACAGTTTCAAATTTTCATGAACATTCTCAGGATTTTCCAAGAACAAAATACATACATACGTATATATATATATATATATATATATATATATATATATATATATATATATATATATACACACATATATATATATATATATATATAATTCTTAATCATCCCTCTTATATGATTACATCCAAAATCAATATTTTTTCTCATTATTGGAAAGAAGAAAAATATTAAAATAATGAACTAGGGCAAAGTTTCATTCCTCAGTATTTCAAACTTGACTTTTAGTTTTGCCTTGGCAGGATAGATCACTTGCCAGGGTTTTGTTTTAAATAACTTTTTTAAATGTTTAATGTAATTGAAAAGCCTACTCTGGCATTAAAAGCATGGAGAAAGGCAGCATGAGGGACGAGAACAAGTATTAGACATGGAGAAAGATTTGGATGTAAGGTTGAGTTTAGCTTTTAACTAGTCTTGAGACCCTAGTGTGATGGCAAGCAAAGTAGGATCTTTGCTGTTTTTGTTTTAGTATAATCAAGTGCCTCTGATTGAATCTTGCCTTTATCAATCAATAGTCTTTACTAGGAGTAAAGTGCAGAAACAAGAGTTTCTTTAGCTAGAAACAGTATATGTATTTCTTTTGTTAATTATTTTAATGTGATTCAAGATCTTCCCTACCCAATAATGGGCCTGAGAAGATTTGTAGGAAGACACATACTTTTTGTTAATCAGGCACTAGTTCTGAAGCCTTCTGGCTCTAAAAATTGTATGATACTCGGAGGATGAGGTTTTACTTTGGGGCTTACTGACTGAAAGTGTTTGTTTGGCCAGAGGAGACTGACAGTTGGATCTGTCTGTTGATCTATGATGTATGTGTTGCTTATATCAGGCAGCTGGAAGCACTGTCTGATTTGTATTTGTATTCTCTCTAAAAGTTCAGGGTGCTAACCTTTTCCCCTGAACTAAGTGAATGCTATATGTGCTTGATTAAAGTGATTGGTAACCCCTCAAAAGTTGCCTTTCCTTTTAGAAAAGCAGATCAAAGAACCTGTGATAGCAACCCCCTGCATATGTCAGAGTGCTTACTGATACACCTGAGTGAGGTCCTGGGCTCATTTTCTTCATCAGTTATGATGGAGTCAGTCATTCTACTACTTACTTCAAAGGATTGCTGCATCTCTACCCATCTTTGTATCATTCTTACCCATTACTCCCCTCCATAAACGATATATTCTAGCTCCATTGGCCTATGTGATGTTGTTCAAATTACACTCCATTTTTCATCTCAGTGGTTTCATCTCACTGGCTCTCTCCCATGCCTAGAATTCCCTCCCTTCCCACCTTTACCTCTTAGAATCACTGACTTCCTTCAAGACTCAGATCAAGGGCCAATTGCTGTCCCCTCAGGTGCTAATGCCTATCTCAGAATCAGAAGGGATCACAAACATAAGGCTGTTTGCAACCTTGAAAGTTTCCTATGAATGTTACCTTCCATCCTAGACTCTAAGGCCATCATCCAGAGAAGCAGCTTCTGAGAAGGGGATAGCCATGCCCATCAAGTGCCAAGCAGCAGGGCAGGCAAGCCAACCTCACGGAGGCAGCAAAGTGCCCTGGGGGAGATACAAGAGGCAACCAAGTCAGTGCCACCCTTTCAACTGCAACCTCCAACCACTGACCCACTGCTTCCAAGAGGCATAAACAGCAGCTCAGGCCTCCTCAGCAGCCACAGTGACTGAAGACCCAGGGAAGAAAGCCCTCAGCACCATCAAAAGGTTCAAATGGATTTTTTATTTCTTTTTTATGGAATGGACAGTAAGAAAAGACATCAACTCTTTTTTACGTTGTTCCCAAAGGACGCATGACCTTTTCTTTTGATATGTGTTGTTTCTGTGATCAGGAGATGAGCTTCTTGAGAGCAGGGGCTGTCTCCACTTTTCTATGTATATCCTCAGTCTTTGGTACAATGCTTCATACATAGTACACTCTAAATTTTACTCCATTCAGTTATTATTATTATTATGTGAATAAAGCAGTTTGTAAATATAATGTAGATGCACACATAGACATATATACATGTACATATATGTGTGTATATGAAATGAATGAAAAACCCCAAGGAACAGTGTCTGGGTAATTAACTATCAATCCATTAATTAAGCTAGCTGGCAATCAATTAATCGATGGTCAATGGTTTTTCTTGGTAACCAAAAGACCCCAAAGGAGATTCTGAGATGCCTTAAATACCTTCTGAAAGGGCATTCCCTGGACAACTGAAAATCAACCTTTGCTGGTGGACCTTAAGCGAGAAGATGTGTCAAAAGTTTTCAGCTCCTCCAGTTAAGAAGGTGGCTTGAACATAAGACTTGGCAGCTGGCAGCCTCCTGCCATCTCCGTCTGGACTTCTCTATTCAGTTTTCTCCTTCATAAGCTGGGTTACCCTGAAGTCCAATGGAAGGGACCACTAGGGGTGTCGTAGTTGGGTGAGGTCCTGCCCCAGATTGATGAAAATGTTCGTTGATGGCTAGAGGAAATCTCATCAGTCAGTTGTGTGCTTCAGAGACTGTCTTAAGCAAACGTGGTGAAGTGACTTGATCCCGGGATCACACAGCTCGGAAGTGTCTGAGTCCACCTTTGAGCTCAGGGAGATGAGCCTTCTTGCCTGAAGGCCCAGCACTCTGTGCACTATGGCCTCACCTAGCTGCCCCTTTCATGCTATATATAAGGTAAGTAAGGAAAGTGACAGTTCACACAGGTAGCAGGTATGAGGTTTGAATCTAGGTACTTTGGCTCCAGAACCACTGTCCTCTCTCTACTATACCCCATATACATATACATATACATATACATATACATATACATATACATATGCATGTACAAACACATGTATGTCTTCCAGACTCAACCTGATTAGCTTTAGGGATGGGACATTCACTTCCTACCAAGGGACAGCCTGTTCGACTTTTTGACAAATCATTGATGAGCTTTGAAATGCATCTCCCCATATCTGTAACCCATTGATCTCAGTTCTATAATCTGGAATCATGGCTAATTCATTTTGAATATTACAGCCCTTTAAAAAAATAATCAGGAAAAAAAAAGTTATCACATCCCCTCTGCCTCCTCAAAAATCTTCTCCAAGTTCAATGATCTCACTTTCTAAAGCAGTTCCTCAGAGAATGACTCAAATCTCTTTAAACATCTGAATCATTTTCTGTAATTAAATGAATGAATAAATGAATGAAAAAGCATTTGTTAAGTGCCTTGTATGTTCTAGGCACTCTTTTCTTTCATTTCTAACTAGGCTGACTACTTCACCATGTCCCAGAAAACTCTTCCTCTTCATCTGTCTGCTGTTGTTACTTAATTTAACACTGGATTCCCCCCTTGAAAATATCCTGCACCTCTGTGGCTGCTGTCTCTGATTGGACGGCTTCTTCTAGGATCTCTATTTAGGGAGGCCCTTCTGTCTACTCATTTCTCCCCAGCTGTATTCCAGACTTCATCATCCTGCCTCTCTTTTCCTACCTCAGTTCTCCCTTTCCCCCTTTTCAATTTCTTCTCTGAGATGTTTTCCTCTATTAGAATATACTTTCTCTGCCAACACAAACTGTTTTTCTTTTTGTCTAGGTCAATAGATAGATATACATATATCATTATCGTTATTTGCGGGGCTCAGCACAGTATCTGGCACACAGCAAGCACTTAATAAATGCTTGTTGACTGACTGACTGCTAAATACTGGTGATGCAAATACAAAAAAGTGAAACAATCCCTACCCAACAACTGGCAGCTAGGTACACATGAATTCAGGAAGAAAGAATTGAGTTCAAATCTCATCTCATCTTATCTCAGATCTTTACTAGCTATGTGACTTGCGGAAGTAATTTCACTGCTCTGGGCTCTAGTTTTCCCATTTGAAAAATGAAGATGTTGGATTTGAAGACTTCTTATGTCCCTGCAAGCTGTAAATTTATGGTCTGTTAATCTCAAAGACCTTCCATTCTAATAAGAGGAGGCACCGTCTAGTCAACAAAGGGAGTTTTGCTTCTGAGCATCACAGGGATGGTGATAAGTTCCATAAGACAACTCATTTATGGACTCTTTCCAAAAGCAATGTTATTATTGATTTGATGACTGTACCAAAGGCAAAAGGTAGACAAGAGTGAGGTGTAGAGAGGAGTAAGAACAGCACACAGATGGCAAGATAACCTGAGTTATATGGCTTAATGCCCAGATGGTATGTGAAGGTGAAACATGATCTGGTCTATGGAGCCAGCAAGTAGATACAGTGAGCCAAAAGAGCTAGCTTGTACTTGACTCAGCCACCAATCAAAGTCATGGATGCCTTAAGGTGGCACTTTCAAAGATGAGTGTGTTAACTTCCCTTGGGACTAGGGGCATGTATTCTGACCTAGTTTCTTCAGTTTGTCAATGACCTCCCTAAAATGTAGTGCTTAGAGCTAAATACCTTTGTCTAGATCTGTTTTTTTCCAGGACTGTGCACCATGAGACTATCATCTCCCTGCTTCTAATTACTATACTTCTTTTAAGGCATACTAAAGTAACATTTGCGGGGGGGGGGGGGGGGGGGGGGGCAGCCATATCATACAGTACATGAAAACCAGGGACAATCTTTCCCTCTTCTAGCCTGCAAAAACCTACTCCTCTTTTCCCCTGGACACTGAAGCTTCCTCATATGTGTGGGAGAGTTTTTTGGTCGTAGTAAAATGTTTCCTTTGGTTTGTACGTTTGTCAGGTTTTTTTTTTTTTTTATCTTTTTGTCTCTTTCATATGAAATATTTCCCCACTACACCTTCCTTCATCTTGCAACTGTGCAGTTGACTTTTTGAACCTTAAGTGAGGATATTGCATTTATCCTTCCTAAGCTGTACATCATCAGATTGATTTTTTGTTTAAGCCTGTGGAGACTTTCTCTTCCAACATATTTAACTTCCCATCACTTTTGATGTTGAGGGCCATGTCGACCTTCAAATAGAAGCACATAATTTCAGAATTGAAAACAACCTCAAAAGGCATGCTTCCAACCTGTACTCAACAAAGAATTGCAACTCCACTGCAACTGGGAAGGCATCAAAGTACTTGGACAACATACGACCAAAAACAGGACCTGGGGGACACTCTAATAGAAATATCTTTCCAAGTTGACATTGATACCCATTTCTCATTGAGTCTGGTCCTTCAACCACCTCTACCAATCTTGCCCACCTTTTCCCTTCTGTACACATGATAGTGCAAAGGATTTTCTTTAATGTCTTATTAAAATAAAAGGATACTATGCCTATACCATATGACATCAGTTATCCTTTTCAAAAGAGGTTTTCCAGATGTGATCGGCCGTACGTCACACCTTGCTGGCTTTTGGTGATCGTCATTTTGATCTCAGGTGCTTACAAATTATTGCTTAGTAACATGTTCAAGGATTTTGTCAAGGCTTATAAGCACTGTGGTAAGTTCTGGAGATAAATATATAGTAAAGGAAGACCTGAGTTCGTGTCTTACCCAATAAAATTGGTATATCGCTTTATTTTGCTTGACTGTACATATTAGTAATAAAGGGATCTTTTCTGGGATGAGGAGAAAAGTGGAGAGCAAGATTGATAAATAATAATACACATGGAAAATGTAATTATATTTTATTAATTGGAATTAAATAATTTGACAATAAATGGTTAGTAAACAAATTTGAGTCATGGTACCGAGTTCAGTTATTATTGCTGTTTATTTGTTTTTTAAAGGAAAAGAGAGGAACCTGTTTAATTTTTTAAATTTCTTTTATTTATTTATATAAATTTATTTATTTGACTTTTTACATTCATTTTCACAAAATTTTGGGTTCCAAATTTTCTCCCCATTTATCCCCTCCCCCTGCCCCAATACACCAAGCATTCTAATTTCCCCTATCACCAATCTGCCCTCTCTTCTATCCTCCCTCCCTTCCCTTACCCCATCTTCTCTTTTGTCCTGTAGGGCCAGATAACTTTCTATTCCCCATTAACTGTATTTCTTATTTCCTAGTACCAACAACAATACTCAACAGTTGTTCCTAAAACTTTGAGTTCCAACGTCTCCCCATCCCTCCCTCCCTCCCCATTCCCTTTGGGAAGGCAGGGAATTCAATACAGGCCATATCTGTGTAGTTTTGCAAATGACTTCAATAATAGTCGTGTTGAGTAAGTGTAACTATATATTTCCCTCCATCCTATCCTTCCCCCCATTGCTTCTATTCTCTCTTTTGATCCTATCCCTCCCTGAGTGTTGACTTCAAATTGCTCCATCCTCCCATTACCCTCCCTTCCATCATCCCCCCCACCCTGCTTATCTCCTTCTTCCCCATTTTTCTGTACTGTAAGATAGGTTTTCATACCAAAATGAGTGTGCATTTTATTCCTTCCTTTAGTCGAATGTGATGAGAGTAAACTTCATGTTTTTCACTTAGCTCTCCTCTTTTTTCCCTCCACTAAAAAGTCTCCTGCTTGCCTCTTCTATGAGAGATAATTTGCCCCATTCTATTTCTCCCTCTCTCCTCCCAATACATTTCTCTCTCACCACTTCATTTTTTTAAGATGTGATCCCATCCTATTCAACTCACTCTGTGCTCTTTGTCTCTCTGTGTGCATGCATGTGTGTGTGTGTGTATGTGTAATCCCACCAACTACCCAGATACTGAAAAGTTTTAAGAGTTACAAATATTGTCTTTCGATGTAGGAATGTAAACAGTTCAACTTTGGTAAGTCCCTCATGACTTCTCTTTGCTGTTTACTCTTTCATGCGTCTTCTCATTCTTGTGTTCAAAAGTCAAATTTTCTCTTCAGCTCTGGTCTTTTCATCAAGAATGCTTGAAAGTCCTCAATTTCATTGAAAGACCAGTTTTTCCCCTGAAGTATTATACTCAGTTTTGCTGGGTAGGTGATTCTTGGTTTGAGTCCTAGTTCCTTTGACTTCTGGAATATCCTATTCCACGCCCTTTGCTCCCTTAATGTAGAAGCTGCTAGATCTTGAGTTATCCTGATTGTATTTCCACAATACTGGAATTGTTTCTTTCTAGGTGCTTGCAATATTTTCTCCTTGACCTGGGAATTCTGGAATTTGGCCACAATGTTCCTAGGAGTTTCTCCTTTTGGATCTCTTTCAGGCAGTGATCAATGGATTCCTTCAACACTTATTTTGCCCTCTGTTTCTAGAATATCAGGGCAGTTTTCCTTGATCACTTCATGGAAGTTGATGTCTAGGCTCTTTTTTGGATCATGACTTTCAGGTAGTCCCATAATTTTTAAATTGTCTCTCCTGAATCTATTTTCCAGATCAGTTGTTTTTCCAATGAGATATTTCACATTCTCTTCCATTTTTTCATTCTTTTGGTTTTGTTTTGTGATTTCTTGGTTTCTCAGAAAGTCATTAGACTCCATCTGTTCCATTCTAATTTTGAGAGAACTGTTCTCTTCAGTGAGCTTTTGAACCTCTTTTTCCATTTGGCTAATTCTGCTTTTGAAAGCCTTCTTCTCCTCATTGGCTTTTTGAACCTCTTTTGCCAATTGAGTTAGTCTATTTTTCAAGGTGTTATTTTCTTCAGCATTTTTTGGGGTCTCCTTTAGCAAGGTATTGACCTGTTTTTCATGCTTTTCTGACATCTCTCTCATTTCTCTTCACAGTTTTTCCTCCACCTGTCTAACTTGATTTTAAAAATCCTTTTTGAGCTCTTCTATGGCCTGAGCCCACTGAATATCTATTTTGGATGCTTGGGATACAGAGACCTTGACTTCTGTGTCTTTACCTGATGGTAAGCATTGTTCTTCCTCATCAGAAAAAAAAGGAGGAAATATCTGTTCACCAAGAAAGTAACCTTCTATGGTCTTATTTTTTTCCCTTTTCTGGGCATTTTCCCAGCCAGTTACTTGACTTCTGAGATTCCCCTCCACCCTCTCCTCACCTCTAGATCTGCCCAGTTAGTGCTTGGAGTCTGAAATCCAAATACTGTTTCCCAGCCTCAGGCCTTTTAGCTGCCATCCCAGCTGCTATTCAGGGTAAGATTAAATTCAGGTTCTCAGGTCGGGGCAGGCCGCCTCCCAGTCTCAGTTCCCTCAGGGGATTTATGGGGAGACCTTCAGTAATAGATCCGAACTCCTGTCTGCTCCGGCAGCTCCTGTCTGCTGCTTCTCCCACCGTTTCCTCCCGAGGGGCCTGAGTTTTGGAGACACCCCACTCCCCTCTCGGCCGGCCAGATAATGTCTCTCACTGACCTGTAGCACCTGTGGGTGGAGGGACCTTCGTGGCTGCCAGAGATTCTGTCCCTGAAACCTGCTCGGATCTGCTCCTCTCAGGGCCGTGTGGCCAGGGCAGTGCTGGGCCCCACTTCGGGTCTGGTGCACGATAGACCTTTGGTGCTGGTTTTTCAGGGCTCTCTGGAACAGAAATTTCCTCCACTCCATTGTTGTGTGGCTTCCACTGCTTCAGAATTTGTTGGGAATTCCTCTTAAGAGGTAATTTATGGGCTGTGGGTTTGGAGCTAGCATATGTGAATCTTTCAACTCCACCATCGTGGCTCCTCCTCCGAAAGGAAACTGTTTAGCACAGTGAAAGAGCAATGAATTTGGTGTCAGAGTCCAAACTGAAAGCAAGGTCTTTCACTTGCTACGAATGTGACCGAGCAACTGCCTCAACTTCTCATGAATTAAGCTTACTCATATTTAGAATGAGAGAGTTGGATTAGATAACCTATAAAGTCCCTTCCAGATTTCAGTTTTTGATGCTAAAATATGGTATATTAAAAGTGTTTTTGTTGCCTCTCATTTTAAGAAATACTAACCTATAAAAGAGTGGTTTCACGAAATTTATACATTAAGAATTATTGTACCAGTCCAACTGTAGTATCCTTTGTGATGGGAAGGCTTGGGTTTCAGTCCTACCTGCTTGTGACACTTCATTATGTGAATCTGGCCACTTAACCTAATCAGGCTTCACTGTACTCATCGGAAACATAGGCGTGACCACGGTAGGGTTGCCAGAATGCTTAAATGAGTTAAGCATCACACACACACACACACACACACACACACATACACACACACACATGACAATCTGGTAGGGTTGAATAGTAGGTAGAGAACTGGCCTTGAAGTCAAGAGGACTTGGGTTCAATTTCTATCTCTAACCTTGAACCCATCACTCAGCCTTGTCTTCAGTTAATTATAAGAGACTATAATTTGCAAAGCAATTGCTGTTTTACATCAATGAAGGGAGTTTCCTCACTAGGACTTTCCCATATGGATGAAATCAGAGATCCCCCATGCCCCAAAGTGATTATTCACATGAAAAAATCATTATTCTGTTTCAATAAATGGAATTCCTGCAGTTTCCCTTTAAATGGTTCCCCTAGTACATTTAGAAGATAATTTCATTTACAAGGGCTTGACTTACATGCTTTTCAGATATGTATCTATTTTGTAGAGTGAGGTCCATCTGTCATTGCAAATAGTTCATAACACATATTCTGTTTTTTTGTATAGAAAAATGATACTGACCCATCACCAGGAGGACATTCCAGTCATGTTACCGGATTTGTACTAAGCCATCCACATTCCCTCACCTGATCCCCCTCATGAGGTGCAGTAGTCATTTGTTAGACAGCTGGTGGGGATTAGGGGGGAAAGTCTCTGGCCATGAAACAAAATGTTTCCTTTGGGCAAACCCATTCCTTTGGCCTTATTACCACCAAGTTCTGAGCAGCTGAACTAACTGGTCAAGACAACAAAGACCCTGGGAATGGCCTTACCACTCAGGAAGCATTGAATTTCTTCTATCCCTGAGATGGTGCCCCCCCTCCACCTTCCATGGGAACCAGACAAATAAGAGCATTTGGGATAGTATAGATAATTCTCTTTTAGTAAATTGGGCATTTTTTTTCAGTAGGATCCATAGCATGAAAATTTATCAATCTGCAATGGCAATGTTGTTTCTCAATCATTGAAAAAGAGAGTTGGAAGAATGTTCCATCCCACTTGTGCATTTGCATGATACTGATGAATATTTCTCATAAAGAAAATGACTCACAAATTTTTAAGTGGGGTGGGGTGCAAAGAAGGAAAGCAGCATAAATTGGACTTTGTTTTTTGACTTAATTTGATATTTCTGCTGGTTTTAATTAATCACTTGCTCAACAAGCATTTACTAAACTACTGCTGTGATCTAGTGCTGGAAATACAAAGACAAGTATGAGAGTCTTTGGCCACAAGAAGCTTACCTTGGGGAAACAATGTGCATGTATACAGGTATACGAAAAGTAGATTCATGGTAATCTGTCATGGGTAAGCACCAGCACCTTACAGATCCAAAAAAGCCTTATCACTAGACCTGATCTGAGTCTTGAATTTGTTCTGAGTCTTGAAATTAACTTCAGTCAGAGGTGAGGAGGAAGGACATTGGATGAACGAATGAATGCATACCATTTAAAAGCTTGCTCTGTTAAAATAGTACCTTACAGATTGGTAAGTGCTTAATAAATGCTTATGGACTGACTATCCCTAACAGTGCCTCCTAACACAATGTGGGTACTTAATAAATGTTCTTTGGCTGATTTATATCCATCACCTCTCTCCCAGACCAGTGTTTCTGGCCTCCAACAAGACTTTTTCTGCCCTCTCCCCCAGCCACATTAGCCACTGGAAGTTGCATAGCATTCTAATTATCTGGAACAAGCTGAATCTCCTCAAAATTCTGTTCTCCAGGGCAGTCTCACTGTAGTGAGCTTTTATAACCACGTTGGAAGCTTGAGAAGGTGTGAGCAACTTCAAAGAGTCATGGTCTATTAGGATTCCTTCCCCTCTGTCATTTTCACTGTTCAGTTAAGCAACCAGGACCCAAGAACGAGAAGGCCAAGTGTGAAGACACTCAGTTCTCATGGCTGAGGCTGGTGAGCCTGGGGCAGGAGTGTTCTGGAAAGCAGAAACGATCTCCCTAATAGCTTCATTCCAATATAAAAGATTTAAGACACTCAAGTATTTTAAGAGTATTTCTAAACCAGAACAAATGATGTTTTAATTTATATAATAAAGAACAAGGGAAATAGAAACTTCTGGACCTTTTCTTTTTCCACTTAGATATTACTCATTTACACACACACACACACACTTTAAATTGTGTATGTGACATAGCTCACATTTAGCTAGAGCTCTGAGACTTGCAAAGTCCTTTTTCTACATGATATTACTTGATTCTCATAACTTCCCTGTGAGCTAAGCGCCAATATTCCTAGTTTACAGATGAAGAGACACAGATAGTTTTAGCCCAGGAGAATATTTACAGTTAGTGTCTGAAATGGGAATACCAAGTCCAAGTATTCTACCAATTCTGTCTTGTTGCCTGGACCTATTCAATACAATTTAATTCGAAAAGCACTTCCTGGATGCAAAGCATTGTGCTAAGCATTATCTTTTCTTTAAAACTCACATCCTAATGAGGGAGACAACATATTAACAAAAAATATTTTTCTTTTCATCTTCATCAGTTTGAATGGTATGAAGTAAAACATCAGAGTTCTTTTTGGTTGTTCTTGCTTTTTAAAGGGTCACACAGCTAGTAAGTGTCTGAGCCCACATTTGAACTCAGGAAGACTAGTTTTCCTGACTCATAGCCCAGCACTCTATTCCCCAACACATGTGTGACTTCTTACCAGTAATGATTTGTAGCATATTTCTATGTAGTCATTTATAATTAGCATTTTTTCTTTCAAAAGTTGCTCATGTTCTTTGACATCTTAGACAAAGTATCTTTTTAAGCAGACATGTACAGAGAATGGAAACAGAGGATGGTAACAGAGAATGAATATTAAAGCATGACTCCTGTAAGAGTACTCTCTGGACAACCAAAGCTCAAAATGAGAGAAGGCAAAGGACAAAAAAAATGGTCTCAGAATCCCAGAATGTCAATCTGTAGAGCCCTCAAAATCCAACCCATCCTTGAACATGAATTCCCTCTACCATGTACTCAACAAAAGGGTCATCTAACCCCTTGCTTGAAGACCTTAAGGGAGGAAAAGCTTGCCGTCTTTCAAGGTGTTCTAATACTTCTGGATAGTTCTAGGAGTTAAGAAGTTTTAATAAGTTTAATACGTAACTATGGAAATGTCTCTTAACTGCTAAATTTTATCATGTAAAATGAGAATATTGTACCTAGAAGCATACTTCACAGCACTGTTGTGAATGTTTTGAAAACATTAAAATGTTATACAGGGCGTCCCAAAAATCTCAGTGAGGTTTTATACTATTAGTTTATTATTAGTAGTAGATATTATTAGATAGAAACTTAGATGTGTGCTTTCATTAATAAGATATTTTAAAATTCATTAAAAGATATTTTAGATAAGGAAACTCCCTTTGCAAATGGAAATCAGTACTGTTTCTATAACGTACAACCTTAGAGAGTTTCCCGAGATACCTGCCTAGGCTTACTCATCAATCCATGCCAGACAGAAGTAGGACTTTTTTTTTGGTTTCAAAGCTAGCACTTCAGTAGCTATTTCCTATTGAATCTTATTGAATAAAATGATTATATACTTGCTAAGTCATCTTTTCCGGAGGTCACATACCCCTACTTCCTTCAGCAAACATTCCCATGCTGTGATCTTCAGGCCCTTCACTGGCAGTTATTCTCATCTATTGTCTAGTAACCATATAAAAGTCAAACAGAAACAGAATAAAACAAAAATTGTATAAGTTTGGTTTAATTTATTTATAAGGAAACCAAACAGGCATTACTTAATTTTATGCTTTAATAATATGTCCCAGTAATTTGCCAAGAGTATTTTGAAGACTACATCATATTCCCTTAAAAAAAAAAAAACAATATATTTGTTGTTTTCTCACCCTGTACCATGTTCCTAATTTTGGAGTTTTCAGAGGTAACTGAGTCTGACTCAATGATCATGTCAGCCAGTTCTTTCAGTGTTCCACTTCTTGCAACCCCTAGCTTTCTTCAAGGGCAAACTCACGTGCCCCTTCTCATAATGCAGCTTTCCTTACCCCAACACATCCACTTTTTAGAGCCTGCCCTTATCTCACCCTTGGAAATTGCTTGGTATCTCCTTTGTATAACCTTTATATTTTCTTATCTGTGTATCATGGGAGAAGAGTTTAAAATGAGATGGATATTTCCAAGTTGAGAGAAGAAGAATCAGAATCCAAGAAGGGCAAAAAAAAGTTACATTTTCATTTTAGTATCCAAAATTTGTAGCTATGTGGCATAGGGAATAGAGTGCTGGGCTATGAGCCAGGAAAACTAGTCTACCTGAGTTCAAATGTGGGCTCAGACACTTATTAGCTGTGTGACCCTGGGCAAGTCACTTAACCCTGTTTGCCTCAGTTTCCTCATCTGTAAAATGAGCTGGAAAAGGATATAATAAACCACTCCAGTACCTTCTCCAAGAAAATCCCAAATGGGGTTATGAAGAATTGAATATGACTGAAACAACTCAACCACAACGACATCCAAACCTATCTGGTATATATGAGGCACTTAATAAATACTTACTAATTGAATAAATGAAAATTCTCAAATTCAGCCCATCTGTGTCTGGTGACTTGAATTCATTGAGGATAGATAGTTAGAAACTCTCTGACTGTCTCCTCGTTTACATTTGGTGTCTCCAAATTCTTAGTCATTTTTGTCCTCGATCCAGTTCAAAGATCATTCTCTCTGGTAGAAAAGATAGAAGGCGTTAAGATTTGAGTAGGTCATACAATTATGACCATTCTATTTGCCAGTGTATCAGTAGTATCAGTTACGCCCCTTCTTTAATCTGTATCACCAGTCTCAGTCCGTCCTGAGCTTGCATGCTTCTAATTTAATTTTAAAGGATATTATAATTTATTTTGTCTACTAGTTTCGATTTTCTAGCCACATCTTACAGAATTCTATACTGGGAAAAGGCCCGATGATCTCTGACTGTAAAGATTCTATGATGTCTGATTCATGTTCCTCAAGAGACTAGTTGAGGGCTTAAGAATTGTGACCAAAGTAAAAAATAATGAATCAGAAGGTGTTCTCAAGTACTAGTTGACTTTTCCTGTATTTCTATGTGCATGGCACGTGTCCCCAAGGAGGTGCTGTGGATCAATATGGTATAGAAGAAAGACTACAAGATTTGCAATCAGAATACCTGGATTTTAAGCCTAGCTCTGACACTTACTACCTGTGTGACACTGGAGAAGTCACTTAACCATTCTGGGAAGGGGAAAGGTGGGAAGAGCGGAGAGAGATGGGGAGGGGAAGCATTTACTAAGCTCTTCTAGGTATCAAACATTGTTCTAAGCACTCTGGATCATTTTTGTCCTTCATAATTAAAGAGGAACAACATGACATTGAGATTTCAACCTCAGTGGAGTGTGTCTGACTAAGGCTGATTAAACCAGTACAAGCTCTGATGGCTCTACTACAGATCAGGCACAAATAGTCTATATAAAGATTTTGGAAGGTGATGTCTCTAAATTTGCACATCTTGCATTTCTTTTGAGATATTACAATTACACTTTTCTTGCGGAGCACAGTATCTTCTTTGATGCAGGCATGCCATATTGAATGGTGCTGTGCTCTTGGGTAGATACCCATGTTTCCAGGTGAAGACTCAGTCAATTAAGGAAGACTCTGGCAAGAATCTTGCTGGCAGTAACTAAGAAAGAAAGACCCTCCTATGATGGTCACAGGACAATCTCTTTGCTTTTTCTTTATAGAAATGGACAATGAAAATGTCTTTGATCTCCTGGGAAATAACATCCTTTTGCCCTACAACTCAGAAAATTTCAGTCAGCTTTTGTATGAGCAGTGAACCCCTCGCTTAGTAAATCTCTGCTGGAATGGAATCAGCAGCCGGCACTTTGCCTAATGGCATTCAAAGCTTCTCCTCCAGTTGGAAGTTCAGCTAGCAACGGATTAATGTCAACCTGAGGTATGTGGTCAATAGCTTCAGGATTGACTGATGATGGTCTGCAGAGAACATTATGGAAGTATTCATTTCATCTCACCAGGCTCATGTCCTTATCATAAATCAGTGTGGATCCATCAGTGCTAAACAGTTGAGATGTACCTTAAATCTTTGGACCATAGAGAGCCTTCAAGGCATTGTAGAAGTACTTTAGATTGTTATTATTTGCATAAAACAATTCTATCTGCCTTCTTACTGAGCCAAGTATCTCTAGAGATTCTAAGCTTTGCTTGTACTTTACTTTTGATGCAGTTAAATGCTTCCTTCTTAGAGGTAGATGAACTATCCTGCTGGTAAACCCTACGAAGTTCTTATTTTTCATTTAGTAGCTTCTGAATTTTCTCATCATTTTCATCAAACCAATCCTAATGTTTGAGAATATTTTGGCCTAGATGAGTGAACCCAGTGCTATACACCAAATCTCTGAAAGCTCCCCACTCCTTTTCTGTTCTACTCTTGCCAACTGTGTGTTGGTTCAACTTCTGCTCCAAGTAAGAACAAACTGCTCATCCACAGAAAAATATCATAATCTGTTGAAGTTGAATGTCAGATAGTTGTCTTGCTTTGGGGCTGACACTTTTGTTGAATATGAATGTTTAGTTTGAATAAGATAAATCTATTGTTGGTCCAGCACTCTGAATCATTCATCACTCTCACATCCTGTTTGTCTTTTTTCTTTACAAAGACAAATACCAATGTCTGCTGTAATGGTGCACACGCAACATTTTATTGCATTTAGGGAGATGAAAGTATTGGTGTTCAGAATATCATGAGAAGCACAGGTCTTCAGTAGCAAATGACAATTGCTGTTGCTATTTCTGACTCCATTCTGCCCAAGGACTTTCTATTATGTCTGATAATTTGAGCAGAGGTTGTTTGGATTTTTGCCTTTATATCCCCATTAACAAATCCTTATTGGATTAAATTAGATCTGCACAGTAAAGGATTTGGATTCAATGATCTCCAAAGTCCCAGATCAGTGATTCATGATCATTTGGCCATTTCATGCTATAAATCCATTGAAATGGGTCATGTTGCAAACTTCCAGAGTTTTTGGACCCAAAGAACACAAGAATGCTACTACTAATGACTCAGATTCCCAAGGTCAGATAATAAGGCCTCCTGAGCCTCCACCTTTTAGTTCAGCTATGCCTACATCAGAGGGGAAAGGCAGCACAGTAGAGAGGAGAAAGCACTGGCCTCCAAATTAAAGGTGGGTTCAAATACTACTTCTGTCATGTACAGAGGTCTAGCTTTGTGCTACCCGGAGCATAGGAGATCTCGATAATCATTCTAGGATTTGCCTTCATTACAGATGACAGAGTAGTATTTATCACAACCAATCTTTCCATTAATCCAACTAGCAATTGTTACTGTGATAAGTATTGGGGTCTTGGGAAAGAACCCCAAAACAGAAACAATTATTATTCACATTCATTCCAAGCCAGTCAAGTGCCCAAACGGTGACCAAGTGGGGCTTGACCTGGGACCTATTATTGGCCAATAAGTGATTTGGGTGAAGGTTGATCTTTAAGAGAAAAAATAAAAACAAAAATGTTTCAGAGATTAAAATTTACATTTCCTTTGGGCAGAGCATGGACTGGTAAAAGTATAATACCCTATGTAGAGAAGGAAGGAATGGAGGGAGGAAGGAAGGAAAGAAAAGAAAGAAGGAAGGGAGGGAGGAAGGAACCAAGAAATCAAGGGAGGAACCATTCTTTGCCTCATTTCTTATTAAATCTTACTCACTGAATGGACACTGCCTCAGTAACTGGGACCTGTTAAAGACCTTAGCTTGAAAAGGTCAAGGTCATTCATAGCATCCTGGGCCATCTCTAGTTGTCCTAATCCATATCTGACCACTGGAACCAAGTGGCTCCAGAGGAGAAAGTGAGGTTGGTGGCTTTGCATTGCCCTCCCTCACTTAAATCCAATTCACTTGCATGTCTGGAGACAGAATGTTTAAAGCCTGTGGGGAAGTACCTTGGATTGCTAGATAGGGGAAAGTTTTTTTTTTTGTTTGTTTTGGTTTTTTGTTTGTTTGTTTGTTTGTTTTTGTGTAGGTACCAAAGGAGCAAGGGTTTGAATTCCCCATATTTGTGGCTAGAACATTCATAACACATACTGTCAAGTTGGGACAAGTGCTTACTATGTGCCCAGAACTGCATTAAATCTAAAACCTAAATCATTCTTTCCCCCAAGGAATTCTATGAAGTCCATGCAACAAGTATATAGAAACATGGGATCTTACTCTGCCTCTGATCCTTGATACTTGTATGACACTAAGCAAATCATTTCATCTCCCACATCTCTGTTAAATGAAGGGACTGGTGTGGAAAGTTCCTTGAATTTCTAAATATACCTACGACTTGTATTTGGCATATAATGCCAGGATTAATATGTAAGACCTTTGTCTCTTGTAAACCTTTAGGACTTTTAGGAAGAAAGTGTGTTATAAAGTTTATATTCAAATTCAACCAGTTATTTGAATAGTTCGATCCCGGGAGAAATGTAGAGTGAGCACAGCACAGATGAGACACTGGAGACCAGAGGCAGACTGGGTGGGGCACCCAGTTCCGATGGAAATTGTTTGTTTTGTTTGGTCCCATGAGGTAAAACAGGGAACAAAAGGCAAAGTTGCAAAGAGGTAAATTTTTGAGTTGTTATGAACTGACTGGAAGGAAATGAGGTAATGTGGAAGGTGTTCTCCTGGAAGTGGGATCAGGAAGATCAGAGGACACTTGTTTCTCAGTCTCAGTGTCTTCATTAGTAAAATAGGGATAATAATGGCACCTATCACTCTGTGTTGCATAGTGTCAAGTGAGATAGTATGTAACGAAACTGTGCAAACCTTAAGTGCTATGGGAATACTATTTATAAAGAAAAAAATTCCTAAAAATTGAAACTGTACAAAAGTAGTATGGGCTGCTTCTATCCCTTGAATAGAAGTCTTCAAGCCAAGGTTGGATGACCGTGTTCCTGGGGATTCTTTTGTAACTATGGGTTGAATTAAACGTGATCCAAGGTCACTGAAATTCTGTGATTCTATGGAGATCGTTAAAAAGACAATCAAACAAAAAATCCAAACAGTTGCCTGTTGTATCCGTGGAGAATAATAAGAGAGAAAGGAGGGGAAAAAAAGAGTCACATCATCTTCTTCAGGTTACTGGGGGAAATCTAAGAAAGGAAGACATGGTGAAGGGTGCCAGTGATAAATCGGCAGGGGTGGCAGGGAGTCAACTCTTTAGGTGAAAGAAAAGCTTGCCCTCCATTGGGGTTACAGGGCAAGTGCTGTGAGCCCTACAGCATCCCAGCTGCCACATGCTTTTTTTTGCCAGCTTCTTGGTACATTTGCTCACCTTGATTTGTCCTTCTTGATCTTGGTCTATTATAAAATTGTTCAACAAAGTGCTACCAAGGTCCTAAATTTAGCAGCAGATTTTAGCTCCTTGTGAACAAAGAAAATCCCAGTCCCTGGTTCATGCTGTATATTTCTTGTCCTTGATTTAGGTCTTCCCCTTCTCTCACTACCTCTCTTCCTCTCTCTCTCCCTTCCTCCTTTCCTTTCCTTTTTTCCTCCTTCCTTCCTTCCTTCCTTCCTTCCTTCCTTCCTTCCTTCCTTCCTTCCTTCCTTCCTTCCTTCCTTCCTTCCTTCCTTCCTTCCTCCCTCCCCCTTTTCTCCCTCCATTCTCTATCTTTCTGCCTCTCTGTCTCTATCTCTGCCTCCCTTCTTTTCTCCCTTCATTGCTCTCTCTTTCCCTCCTTCTCTCTCCTCACTTCTGTTATAATTTTGAAGAGCACTCCTAAACTTACTGCTTGTCATTTGGTCTGAAATCGTTGAAAGGACAGGCTAGCCAAAGGTCTGAATGTATGTCTCAAGGATTTTCAGTGGTTTTTAAAAATAGCTTTTGGTGTGGAGGTTCTCACCTTTCCAAAAAGGCTTCCATATCTTTGCTGCCCTTAAAGATAATTCAAGAATATGACTTGATTTGGGGACTGAACCACCGTAATTGATAAAAGTTATAGTAATACTTATTAAAATTAGCGTTTTATGGTCCTTTAAGGTTTGCAAAGCACTGTCCATATGCTGTCTCATTTGATCCTTGCCACAACCTTGCAAAGTAGTTATTGTCATTAGTCCTATTTTACAAATGATGAAACCGAAACCCAGTGATGTTTAGCGATTTGCCCAAGGTCACCCAGCTAGTGAGCAGTGGACACAGGATTCAAACTCATATTTTCTTGACTCCAAGGTCAATGCTATTCTCACTATACAGTTCTAGAGCTAGACTTTAGGGGGCATTTAGTGTGATCAGTTTACTGGTATAGAAGTGGAGATGGGGACAGTGCAGGTTAAGTAACTCGCCTACACTCGTACAGGTAGTAAGTGAACAGAGCAACCTCCCTGATACTTTTTAGTGGGAAAATCATATCTCATCTGGGCAAAGGAGATTCTTAGAGCATAACCTATTAGGGTTACTGAAAAAAATTTGCAATGAGATCGGCCCTGGCATCCCCAGGGGGCTTCTGCCTCTACCTTGGTCTGTGAAACTACTAGCCCTTGATGAAACGATGGAGCCCACTGAGAAAACAGCACTTGGAGTTTAATTGAAGGAAATAACTACTGCGCACCAGTCCTTTTAATCAAGATGTTAAAAGGAAACTTTATTAAACTGTGATTGAATATATAAAATTAAGATGTGATGCATTTTAAATATATTAGCTCAAATTATAAAATATTAAATTAAGATTTAATATATTAAATTAAACACATATTAAACGAGATTGAAAAAAATGCTTTTAAAAATTTCAAATACGCCAGAGGAATTATTAACCGTTTTATTTAATAGTGAGGGTCTGGCAAGCAGGATAACAATAAAATGAAGACTCTTTAAGGGATCATAGTAGACCCCAAAGGCAGGGCAGCTAAAGGTGAGCTCTTCACAAGTAGAACAAAACTGAGAAGGCTTTCGTGCAGTTCTGGTGATGGATTGTTATATCTGTTGCCCAGAACAGTCCCAGCTAAATTTGGAGCAGCTCATTGCCAAACTGGCCAGAGAGTGATGAATGTTTTCCTACAAAGCAACTCCACCAGACCAAGACACTAGGGCGCTGCAGTTTACATCAGTAGGGGCAGTGGCCCTACCTCATGACAACTTCAATACTTTAGGCACTGAACTGAGTGGTTCTGACTTCACAACAACTGGCACATAGTAAATAAATATAGGGAGCTCTAAGCTGAAACCAGAATTAGGATTCCAGAGCTGCCTACAGGAAATGGAAATGAGTAGTGAAATAGATCAGGTGTCCTCAGAACCCACCGGCCTTCTATCCCTTACAGGAAGTATGGGGCTCATTGGTTTCATATGAAGTCCTTTTCCTATCTGCATATAAAAACCCCTGAAATTAGTCTTATTCCATGCTTATAAAATAACCAATAGTCTTATGCAGGGCCCATCCAGACAGGTTGAATTCCTAAAAAGTGATCCTACTGACTGAGCAAGGGTCTTTTTACTGACAACCACCCTTCCTCTCAGAAGAGTGCCTACTGAAAACTGCAGTTGATTAAGGAAACCTTGTAAATAACAGAAGAAAGCAATGACACTGGTGTATGTTTTCTGTGAAATCTGTAAGACCATAGATTTTGATCTGGAAAATACCTTTGAGATCATCTGACCATCTGGACCAACCTCTTCATGTTATAGATAAGGAAAATGAGACCCATCAGTGTTAAGTCACTTGCCCAAGGTCACTCCCACAGGTTGGGAATCATGAAACTGGGATTTGTAGTCAGATCTTCTGATTTCAAACTTAGCCCTATTTCCTTTTCACCTCATTACTTCAGGGATGTGGCAGTGTAACTAGGGTAAAACAAATAGGACTTTATACCAGGGTGCCAAATTTAGAGGGACTCAAATTTGGAAGGTATTAATTATACTCTGATAGAAATTTTAGCAGCAGAGAAATAGCAGGACCTAACAACTAGTAAGAAAGAATGATTACTTGAAATAGGAACTGGTAGATCTCCCTTGGCCTCCGCTCCCTCATGGAATGATTTTACTAAATACCTTCTAGTCTCACCTGTATCATTCCACGGAGAGCTGTGGGCAATGCACCTTTCTACCATGACTCCCCTCCCTTCAAAGAGTGCTGGGTTTGGAGTCAGTGGTCATGGATTCCTTTTCTGCTTATGTCACTTATTATGCATGTGATCTTAGGCAAGCCACTTAATTTCAGAGGTCCCAAATTTCCTCAAATCAAGTAGACAAGAATTATGTAAGAACCAGTGCTAGGGATACAAAGAAAAACAAAAATAGTTACTGTTCTCAAGGACATCACAGTCTAAATGCCAAAAGCTATACACATACTATGTCTATGATCCTGTGACATCTAGTGATGGGAGGCTCATTACTTTCAGAAGCAATTCACTCTGTTTTGGGAATTTGATTCTCATAACAACCTATGTGATATATTAGGGTACATATTATTATTGTCATTTCCTAGATGAGGAAACTCATATAAGTATATCCCATAAAATCACAGATAACTTAAACAAAAATCTTGTTTCAGGTTCAATTTTCTTTTTACAACATTACAGCATGACATATCAAAGCACTTATATACGTCAAGGGTCCCATAATTTCACGAGAATGGTATTCTGCTTTCCATTTACCATATCAGTAGTCTGTAATTTATAGTCAGTGAGAATTGACTAAGTCTCAGAGTGTCGAAGGAATGTGCCCATGGTTGTGTGAAGAGCAAGCATAAGAGTCAGAATTCAAACCCAGGTCTTTCCTCTTTGAAAGGGAGTGTAGCATTAGAGACAGAGTGTTAAATTTATAATCAGAAAAAGACATGGGTCCTTATCCCATAACATATACTTATTTGTTGTATCACCCCTGGATTCATCCCTTGGTCTCACTTCCCCATTTGTAAAATGGGAGACTAAATAGCCTCTAAGGTTCTTTCTAGTACCAAAGAGATAGAGCATATCCATTAAGGAATGACTGAACAAACTGTGGTATATGAATGTAATGGAGTACCACCATTATTGACTGATAATCCCTGCTACAACATTCTGAACAAACAATTGATTGTACAGTTTCTGCCTGAAGGTCACTAGTAACCTTGCTTCCAGTGATGGCCGTGCCTTCAAGTCTATGGCCATGGATCATACTTCTCTGAGCTTCGTTTTCCTTATCTATAAAATGAAGATGCTAGAGAACTACATACTTCATGATATTGTTCTGAAGACTGAAAAGATCCAAGCTAATGTTTTTGTCCTGAGGCAAGTTTTGCAACTCTTCTATAGCTCTAATTGTTGGGAAGATGTCCTTTGCACCCAAACTAAATCTAACTCTCTACAACTTCTCCCATACCTCTGAATTCTGACTGTTTCAAAGAGAATAAGTCAAATCTGTCTTCCACATGACAATCCTTGAAATGCTTAAAGGTCGCATGACTTGAAGTTCTGAATTGAAGTGTGTAGGGCAATGAACTTGGGATCAGGAGGATCTAGGTTCTAATCCTAGTCCTGACACTTTTTTTTGACCTTTCCTGATGCCACCTACTGCAACTAATACCTTTCCTTGCAAAGTACCTGGCATTAACTACTTTGCACGTTTGCATTTATTCACTTTATTTTGATGTCTTTTTATAGATACAGATAAACACACATATATACACATGCATACATATACACATACATATCTATCTAAAATTTCTTTCATTAAAATATAAGGTACTTCAAAGTAAATTTCATTCTTTATACTTTTATACCTAGCACTCAGCATAATGCATGACACATAGTAGGTGCTTCATAAGTACTAATTGAATGACTGATATAGAAAAAAAAAGATAGGTTTGCATGAACTCATAGAGAGTGAAGTAAGCTGAATACAGAGAATAATTTATACTATAAAAATAACCATAATGTGAGAAGGATAACTTTGAAAGATCTCAGACCACTGATCAAAGAAGTGATGAGTTATCCTAGCTTTAGAAGACTGAGGATGTAATACATTTTCCACATGTTAGCAATGAACTAAGAGACTATAAATGCAGAACCATAAATATACCCTTAGATGCAGTAAATATGTGGATTTATTTTGCTTGATTACATATTTTCTGTGAGAGTTTCAACTTGGAGGGAGAGGGAAGAGGGAGATATGTAGATTAGAGAATAAAGCTAAGTATGAAAAAATAATAAAATATTTTAACAGAGGTAAAGGAGGATAGTTTTAGAAACAAACAGAACAATGTGTTATATATGCATACAGATTGCAAGTGCAACACTCTATACCAGACTTCCTAGTTATAATCTCATTTTTACACAACTCAGTTTAAAACGATGAGCAGAGAATTAAATATTTTTAGAATGGAAGAGAAATATTATTTTAAAAAATGTCACAAAACAGCCTGGTTTATTATTTATAATAACCTGTTGCCTACTAGGCCTTAGACCAATTAAATTGAGAAGTATGTTAAAAATAATTTTAAAAAAATACAAGTTGTTGCTTATATCTTTGAAAACCTTCAGATTTTAACTGTAAAAACATAAACTTCAGCAATCATTTTAAGGCTGCTTTCAGTTTTGAGCTTGTTTTATTTTTGGCCTTATAAAACTTATATATTTGTCAACCTGTTTACGCCTGTGAAATAGAATTTAATTAAGTCTGCAAATGTATTCATAAGCACATTTATAAAAATGGTAATGGTGTGGTTTTTTTTTAATTCCTAGTCATGTGAATCTTGAAATTGTTGGTGGTTGGGGGGAAGCAAAAAAGCTTTTTGAGTCAAAATCTTCAAATCTTTCACTAAGCTTACCTTTATAAGCCCACATCAGGTAAAATTTCCCTTGGGCTATTAATCCTAAGAAGTTTCTCAGTGCCTATATGTTTGAGAATATTTTTTCCCCTATCCATGTCTAGGTAGGGCCCTCTTGGTTCCTCTGAGAATTCTGAAGATTAGAATAAATTATAATGGATAGATTTCACTTTTGTTTTGAAATGTCAGATTTTTTGGATTTATCCAAAGGAATCTCTCTTTTATATCACAAGTTTTTATCTGATGTGTACTTTTTGTAACTAAATTAATGAGATCTATATAGAAAGGTGTTTTATATTATAGATCAATCACTGTCAAAAAAGATGAAATAACATAGGAACTTTTTTCCTATTTTATATTTCCTCTTCCTGCATAAGTATGTTTTGGATTAAGAGGTTAGGCTAAAAGGAAAACAATAAAAAATAATATTTATGTCAAATTAAAAGAAAGAGCTATTTATTTTGTCACTTTCTTCCCAGACTATAAAAACCCTATTTTATCAGTTTTACTTATTGTTCAATAACCAAAATACACCATCAGGTATAATTTCCCTCGAGAGGATCTTTCCCGATTTATTTTCCATGAGTTAACAATGATATTTTCCTTCTCACATACCTCCAGAGCACATATTCCATTCTGTTTATGACCATAGATATCATATTTGCAAAAAGGTTTAAGTTATATCTCTACCTCCTTCTATACCATGTAAGGGAAACCTGACTCTTAGACTGCCATAGGATATTCCACTTCATTTGACCAGAATATTTTGCCTTAAAACATCCAGAATTCCAAACCTCAAAACAGACCTTGTTTCATAGAAATCAAGCTTCTCCTCATTTGGTCTAAATATCAGGGGCGGTTTTGGAGTCTATAGTACAGAGTTTTCCTGGCAATGAGAATTTATTATCAAACATTTAAGCACCAATACAGCCTAAAATTCCTACAGGTAAGTCAATAGTGTGAGAAGTTAGCCCAGAGTTTAAGCCTCCTATTTGCAAAAGAACATGGCTGTCTCTGAGAACAGGGAACTCCATATCATCTGGTAAGTGTATCACTGCAATGTTTCCTTTGTGATATGTTCAGATTATATAAGACCATGTAAATTGTTATCAGTGCAGGTCATTTTTTTTCCTCTTTGAAATGTCATCTCTTTTCCACAAAAAGCCAATGTGTTCTGTTCTTATTGGAGAGCGTAGTGCTCGAGACACTTTGATCCAAGTACTCTTGCTGTCCAGTTGGATAACAATTCTTGGAGGAACTTTGACTCCTTGAAACACACTGAGACAAGTTCAACCACCATATTGGTAATTTGGAAGCAACATAATGATGTTCATTCAAGAAAAACAAAGACTAGAAAACAAAGGAAAACTTTGGGAAAAAAACTTAGGAAAACTAGGAAACAAAGATATCAGGAAATTCAGTTGTCATTTCTGGAATCAAGCATGGTGCAATTATTAAGCACCCACCTTTCTTTCCAGTGTCACTGAATATATTTCCCTTTTGTATATCTCTATGGTCCAGCCAAACTGAACTTTCCTCTGTTGCTCCTACAATTCATTCCATCTTCTCTCTCCCCAGCTTTACCCTGGCAAGACCTATGGCTGCAATGCACCCCCTCTTCCCCTCTGCTGCACTTCCTTTAAAATACAATTGCAGACCACCTTCTTAACATAGGCATTCCTCATTCCTCGAACTGCTAGTGACCTCACTCGCTCCTGAACAACCTTGCTTGTAGTTACGTTGTTTTTACTCATTTTATGTTTATTCTGAATATACTTATATGCCTTGTCTATTAGAATGTGAGCTCTTGGCATCTGGGAATTGTTTCATTCCCTTCATTTCTATTTCCAGAACCTGTAGAGAGCTGACATGTCCTAAGAGTTTCTTGATGGATACCATATGCCAAGGGACCTTAGGAAAAAGGAGGAAATGATGCTCTTATCAGAAAGACAAGATGTATATTTATAAAGATACACGAAATAGATACAAGGGAGGAAGTACTGTCTCTTTGGGCACCTAGCTGAGGAGGTGAGGAGTCAAAAGTCTAGGAAGGGCTTCACTTAAAATACATATAAACACACAAACAACAAAAGCATACATTAAGAGCCTACTATGTGTCAGGCCAAGTATACAAAAATAGATAGGATACAAAGACACCCCCCCAAAATAATGAGTTTTTACATTCAGCGGTCTTAAATGCTAACCAAGGAGGAAAAATGTTTATTAAAAAGCACCTACTCAGTTGAGTTCGTAGGTGGCACAATGGGAGTGCATGGACCTGGAGTCAGGAAGATTCATCTTCCTGAGTTCAAATCTGACCTTACACACTTACTAGTAGTGTTACTCTGGGTGAGTCACTTAACCTTACTGGCCTCAAGCTCCTCATTCGTGAAAATGATCTGGAAAAGAAATGGCTAACCACTGAAATGGCAAACCACTCCCCTATCTCTGCTAAGAAAACCCCACATGGTTTCATAGAGTCAGATACAATTGAAAAAAGTGAACAACATAAACCTAGTGTGTCAGCAAGGATTGATTAGGCTATTTGCTATGTGCTAGTCACCATGCTAAGAGATGGGAGCATAAAGCAAAAATACGCCAAGGAAGTACAAACTATTCAAGTGAGTTACCTGAGATAAAAACAGATATGAGTGAAAAATCGAGGAAGTTCTTTAATTTAATAAAATCATTGAGTGAATAAGGGTTTTTTTAAGTGTTTACTATGATGTTGCCACTAGAGATCAATTCATCAAAAACCATTTATTAAGCACCTAATTACGTATCAGGCTAAGTGCTGGAGAAAAGAAAACATATGAAAAGGTCCCTGTCTTCACAGCACTTACTTTTCCCTGAAAAAAGGAACTTTTCCCATAAACACAAGTAGGATACAAAGTGAATGATTTCTTTAAGAGGGAGGGATCAGCCAGTCAGGAATCAGAATCTCAGTGAGCAACATGTTGAGTCTCGGCTGGCCTCTACTGACAATGCAGGTAACATCTAAGATCTAGGTTGGATGGTTTGAGGCAGGAAAGTTAATGGTTCAGAGATACCCCCAATGAACTTGGTCCCGACATTGAGGCTGTTTGCCCTCTGCCCTCTTGCTTACTTCCTGCTGGGCATGGGCTGCCCTAGGTTCCCAGGTGTGTAATTGCCGCCAAAGGGAGAGAATCCCAAGGACTGCAGGTGTCCTGACTTCTAACTGGGGCAGGGTCAGAGGTGTTCACATGGCTGGAGGTTGTCACATTTAAGTAATGTTTAAATTACCAGAAGTACCCTTAGTCTGTTCCACTGAGATTCTGTTATTTTTCTTTTTCTTTTTTTTTAGATAGAAATGAGACAAAGTTGTTCAAAATTCTCCGTTGAATTTCTGTGCAGCTGAAATGAAAACGATTGTTGAGAAGTGGTGGGTAGCAGGATAAACATTGCCAAACGTTGTTTTGCCCCTGGGAAGCTGGATATCCACTACTGAGACCAAGAGACAAAAATGTAGAGCTACATAACGCAAGCTTTGAACACTCAGCTGAAAGCGGGAGAAGCAGAATGAAAATGAAGAATAATTATGTTTAAAAAGGAAACGAAATTTTGTCACAATGGGAATTCGGTGTGGAGTTGAATTATGAGTGAGTTTTTTGTTTTGTTTTGAAAGTAAGTTGGCAGAAAATGTGAAAGTTAAGGTGGGTGTTATTTACGGGAAAAAGGAAATTCAGTGCCTTAAATTCTGTAAGGATGGGAGGAGAAAAGAAAAGTTGACTGATGAGCATTATTTTAGGGGTGGCAAGTCTTGTGCGTTTCTGTGTCCTTGTTCTGCTTTCTAGAGCCAATGAAAGGAACGGTGAGGGGGGAGCTTGATTATCTCAGCTAGGAAATGAAGTCACATATGGTGTGAACAGGAATAATGGCTGTACGCTGTGCAACAACGCTAACATGACAGTTTGGGGCCCATAGTGAAGACGAACATTGTATCCCATTGAAATGGCGGTGCGGGGGGGTGGGGTGGGAGGTGAGCAGAATGTAATTATTCCAGTTGGAATCTGGCCAGGATATAGAAGCCAGATTAAGAACTTCTGAAGCTTGTTGCCTTGGGCTTATTGGAAAATTTGAGCTTCTCATGTTGGTGTGTATATACACGTGTGTTTTTGTGCATATGTATGTAGAGTGTGTGCTAGTATCATTCATATTGAAATATGGGAATCACTCCAGCATTTTCTTTGTCTGTAGAAATGGCTGGCAAATTTTCCTTCATTTCTACTGGGCTGCATGAACCATACTAAGCCCCTAACCCCAAACACCACTAGACTTAAGCTCTCAAGCCAAAGTCCCCATCCCAATTCTATCTAGAGTTCCAGCTTACTTGCCACAATATGAAGCCAGCCATTGAAGTAACTTGGATTCTTCGGTAAAAATCCGTAGCCTCAGGAGCTTTATGCCTCACATCCTCCCAGTGATGAGGATGGAATCTGGCTAGCTTTGGCGAGCTGATTCAAATTTGGATAGTTTCTTTTTAAAAAACTGGTTCATCTTGAAATGATTATCCTTAAAAACATTCACTAGTTTAATGATGACTTTTATGGACAGCATCACCAGTTAATTAAATATTCCTTGTGGGGAAAAAAAGACTTTTCTTTCCAATCTGCAGGTGTTGCACATAGGAAACAAGGAATAATAAGTAATGGAAAAAATCATTTTTACAAGGCTGCTCCATTTTTCTAGATACTTCTATAAAAATTACTCAATTTTAAAAATATTCCTCATCAATTTGATCATATTTGATTGATTTCTTCTAAGTTCTCCCTTTTTAGACTCCAGAAAAGAGAAAAACATCTTCAACTATATTTTACCTCATTTATCCTATGTTAATGATGATGATAATTGTAAACAAGTAACATTTACTAACATTAACATTTTAAGGTTTGCAAAATCTCAATAAATATTGCCTTATCCTAAAACTGACCCTGGGATGTAGTTTTCATTATTATCCTCATTTTATAAATGGGGAAACTGAGTCAGACACAGTTTAAATGACTTACCCCTATCCACTCAAGTCTTCCTAACTATACGTCCAGTTCTCTACCACTGCATAGCACTCCATCACACATAATAAAGACAAAAATTATGCTCAGGATCACTTAGCTAGCATGGATCTGAAGGTAGATTTGAATTCAGGTCTTCCTGATTACAGATCCAGAAATCCACTGCCCTAACTACAAGATAATAGAAAAAAGGAGAAATCCGGTGGCTTAGCAGTTAAGAAAGTATTCATCTGCATCAGGAGAGGTAGCTTCAAGTCCTCCCTCCAAAATTTGATGACTGTGAGACACTAGGCAGGCAACTTAACCTAAGTTTCTCCCATAAGAAATAGTGCCTGGTATGTGGTAGGCGTTTAACAAATACTTACTGTTTCATCGATGAACTGAGAGCAGTTGATGACCTACATCGGTAGAAAGGATTTTCTTACCTAAAGTTCCTCCCATTAACAAAATCACTAATCTAGTACAAAATTTAATGAGAAGAAAAGAAAAATCTGTTTTGAAACTGAATACTACTAGATACAACCAGCTGAGCTTCCCTCTAAAGAAATGAGAAAATGTTCTTTGCACCGTTGGGGGAATATGACTATGGAATACATCACTGATGTATTGATTAGCTTTTGTTTCACTCCTTTTTATTTTTTCTTTCTCTTTTTCTCCTTTCTTTTAAGGAATGGCTCTGAGTAGAGGAGGAGAAGAGATAGTATTTAGAAATAAAGGTGATATCAAAATAAAATAAAATAAAAAGCTACAGGACATAGAAATGGGAAATGGATTTGTGATTTCATTGGTATAAGGAACTCCCAAATGAGAAAATTCCTACTAATGCAGGGCAGGCCCTTTAGCTATAACTTATAGTCTTAGAATTAACTAGAGCACTCAGAGGTTAATGACTTCACCCTGGGGTTGCGGAGATGATAGGAATCCAAGCGAAGGAAGAGAAGGGAATAAGTGTTTGGTAAGTACCTACTGTGTGCCAGGCACTCTGCCAAGCACTTTTAACAAATATTTTCTTATTAGTTCTTCATAGCAATCCTATGAAGTAGGTTACTAAATTAGGATTTGACCCCAAGGCTTTCTGGATGTGAGACCAACTTCCCTTACGCTATACTATACTATAAAATCTTAATGGCTACAAAACAACCAGAAATCTAGTTTGGGATCTGCATGAGAGGAGAGTTCCCAAAACATCTGCCTACCATGGAACATTCCTTTCACCCCCTTTTCTCTGAAGTTTAGAAGTGGGAATGATAGCCATAAGTTCCCTGGGCTTTTCTAAGGGCAGCGAAAATTTGCAGCGAAAAATCATTTCAAAGCAAGTCCCAGCAGCTATCCCCCATGAAATTCTCCTGATCTGAGTGCCTGTGAGATAATGTCTGATTTAAGCCTTGATCCTAAACTAACCAGGCCTCAAGCTGGGCTTCAAGTGTACGGTTCCATGTCCGGGGCCCTGTAATGAGGTGATAAGGCCCCAGTCATAGGCAGTCAGAAACAGGCTGCTGCAATTAGTAGGATTGCACTAACCTGGAGAGATGCCAAGTGGGTGAAAAGGGGATTAGAAAACAAATGAAGTGAACAGCCATGCAAATAGCACTTAATGGTCAGTAAGGATCAGTGAGGCAAAGATGGACCAACTGGCCCTCATTGATTTTCACTGCCCATTGAGCTGTACTCCTCTTTGGCACTCTGACGTGCTCATCTAATCCTCCGCAGTTCCTTTAGAGACATTGCGGTTTTCCCCAGGGCCAATCCCCCCAACCCTACCTACCCCAGGGATGTCTGAGGTGGACACAAGCCATGGAGATGCCCTTCAGATGTCCTGAAGAGCTATTGAAATGATTTGGGAGAACAGATTGGCATTGCGAGGGAGTTTCCCATTAAACTATTAATAGACACCCCTAAAGCTGAGGTTTTTAGGTTCTTCAACATTTTTGTGTGTGATGGATCCCTTTGGCAATCTGGTGAAACATCTTCCCAGTAGAATTTTTTTTTCAATTTTATAACAAGAAAATTATCAGTTTAAATAAAGATCGGTGAAAAAGAAAAATGTATTTTTTTTTCATTGAAGTTCAGTGGCCTCCTAAATTCCATCTATCTACTAGAATTTCTTTCCTCAGGTCATTTTCAAGAGGAGTGAAGCAAACCTGAGGCCTTCTTCTACTTGCTTCACCCACCAGTATTTCAGAAAGAATCCAGGTTATTGAAATTGCTTCTATGCTATTTGAATGTTCGTCACTAGCAGCTTGTTTCAAAAGGAAGAAAAAGATTATTTTTTCAGCCTAGTGATTTATCATTTTTTTTTATATTATACTCCTATTTTCCTTAAAAACTTGGGTCAATAACACCTGGGTTCTGAACTGTCCCCCTACCACTGTCTCCTCCGCTGCTACTTGGTGTAGCAGAAGGAGTACTCAATACCTAGTACTCAAGATACTAGCTTTGGATCTACAGGCTAGTCATTTAATTTTTCTTGACCTTAGTACCTTCATCTGTAAAATGAGGGCCTTGGAACTATGACCCCCTAAAGTCTCTGCTAGCACTATGTCTGATTCTTATCTCAAAAAAATTCATTCAGTGTGTGTGTGTGTGTGTGTATGTGTATATATATATGTGTGTGTGTGGGTATATATATGCACACATATGTAAAATATATAAGTATATAAATATATATATATAAGTATATATATATATATATATATATATATCATCTAATCAATCCATGCGTCTAGCTACCTCTCTGGTCTGATCTATCATCTATCTAATGTTTCCTCTCATTACAATGTAAGATCCTAGAAGGCAATGACTGTTACATTTTGTTAGCATTTTCTCAGTGATGAGCACAGTGTCTGAAGTGTAGTCAGTACTTAATAAATGCTTATTGATTGAATAATTCTACAGTAACTGACGGCTCATCTGGTTGTAATCTTGTCATTCCCCATTAAAGAGAAAAGAAGAAAAAACATATATACTGCTATTTTCTTTGTCCTTATTCCCTAAATAGGAGGGGAAGCACTTATATCCACATGGATCCTAGCCTTCAGGGTTTAAATGGCTACCCAATAATTGTGATAGGTGCCAAGAACTGTGATTTCTTTGGTGTAAGGCAGAGGCTGTCAAACATTAGGCCTGCTAGGCATACTGCCTTTATTACTCAGAGTGGGGCTGAAACTCCATTAAGTTGAAATTTGGAAACATTTAACAAAATAAATACAAGTACAATAAAACATAAATAATGTTAATTTGTGGTTTCTAAGTGAACATATGGTCTTCAGGTATCCCTTCTTCTTTGAATTTGCCACCATTTGGACAAGGCACATCCAATGAGGAAACTTGCTTTATAAATGCAGATCAACGCCTGCATTGTAACTCATAGCCTTCAGTGGTAGCATGGGGCACAGAGAGGCCAAGTCACTTACTCAAGGCCACATAGCCAGTATATGTCTGAAACCAGATTCTCTTGACTCTAAGGGCAGCAGCTCTATACCCATGATCCAAGGGATTCTTCATCTGGGGTTCATGAACTTTTGAAAAGGTGTATTTTGATAACTATTCCAATATAATTTTCTCCTTTGAGATCTGTACTTTTTAATGAATTTAAAAACATTATTCTGAGAAAGGATCCAGAGTTTTCACCAGACTCCTAGAGGGGTCCGTGACACACAAACAGTTAAGAATCTCTGCTGTATATAATACTGCTCCCTTTCATAAAGTTAGACCACTAAAGACAATTTCTGGGGGGAAAATATACATCCATCTCTGTCTGTCTCTCTGTCTCTGTTTCTCTGTCTCTGTCTATCACACACACACACACACACACACACACACACACACACACTTCTGGCTGGTTGCCTCAGACCTCCTACACACATAACCTCTAGTATCTGCCCCAAAAGCCCATCAACCTTATTTCATCTAGAAGGTGTGAAATTCTATTTACTGCTTATGTTACCGAGACTTCTAAGGTGAATCTCATATAAAAACTGAATCTAGTCACAAAGGATATGTTTTTTGTGCCTTACTACAAATCCACCACAAGTTAGAAAAGACCCCAAAATATGTTTCAGACATTTTAATATCCGATGCAAGGAATTCTTCTAGCATGTTCAAAAATTATAGAAAATATTCCAAAAAATATGTGGAAAATTCTTTTCTCAGTACAAATTACACTAAGAAAAAAGGCCCAAACCAGTAGGTTCTAGCAAATCAGGGCTTCCTTCATCCTCTCAAAGAAAAATCAGAAGAGATGCCCGTAATCTATCCATCTCCATCAGAGTTCACTGAAGCCCTTAGGTTTTCCTTAGTTATGTTTGGCAAGGTCATCTGCTAAAACCTAAGGAGCTTATGAGATTAATGCCTGACTCAGTTTAGCTGCAGGACCAACAAAAACTTTTTCCTCCATTTCAAACTAATTAATGGGTATTTTCAGTAAGCCTGGTAAAATCATAATTTATTTATCTATATACTATAGTAAACAAGCCCTCATTAAATAGTTGGAAACTAGAATACAGGAAATGAGAAGGGATGGTGGGTAACTGGGATTCTTACTGTCATTACTAACAGTTGGCTATAACTAGTAGTTTGTTAGCAAACTAAAAAGCAAGAGGCACCAACAAGGCTGGTGTTGGGCACGTACCTCAGATTGTCTGTTCTTCCCTAACCTTATGTTTTGCTTCCCTCTGGGCTCATCCCCACAACCCCTCTCTTCCATCAAGCAGGTTTGCATTTTCTTGTTGAGATGCACCCTGGGAATCTCCCAGCCAGCTGCCAGGGCACATCACAGAAGGTACCGTTGTAGCCAGTAAAGGGGATCCTGGGGCAAACCAGACTTCAAAAAGTGCCAACTACAACTGCTAAGCAGAGAGAGGGAAAAAATAAAAGCTATGAGCCTTATCCTGAGTTACTCACTGCATGGCACATGCATTTGATGTTTTCTCATTTGTTTCCAAATTAGTGTGTGCTACGTAGCAGGCCCAAACTATTGCTAATGGAAACACAACACAGCATGGGTGTCACAAGTACCATGACTTGATTGTCCGTCATCTAGGGCACCTAACTCCACTACACACACAGACACACACACACACACACACACATCTTCATTTCATTAAATAAAACAAAAAAATTTGTGTTTGGTATTCTCTTTTTTTCCATTCTGAATCATTACATTAAAAAAGTACCTCTTGCCTGAACTGCTGCCATAGCATACCAGCTGCCTGTCTCCTTTGCACACCACTGTCAGTGTCACCCTCTAAAACCATGGGTCTGATCCTGCTACGGCACTGCTCCAAACTCTTCCCAAACTCCTTGTTTTCTACAAAATAAAATCCAAGCTCTCCCTCTTGACATTTAAGGGCTTCCGTTATCTCGACCACAATTCTGTCCATCTTTCCAGGCTTCTTTGTTTCTTTGCAGCCAAACAGAAAACACTTGTTTCCAGCCAAACAAGTCACCTCATGGTCTTTTCAAAGCTTTTAACATTTGCGTAGATGCTCTCCCAGCCCTGTCTGAATTTGAATTTATTCCAACATTTTAGAAAAGCACTAAAAGAAGCATCTGATTTTAAAATGCAGCCAACCAAAAATGAGAAGGAGCAAGGCAAAGGGGATGGAGAGCTGACCCTAAGGACAGAAAAGAACTTGGGCTCATATTCCGCTTCTGACACCTTGAGATGTGACCCTGGCAAATCACTTACTCTTTCAAGGTAGCAGGGAACTCTCCACGACTGTGCATTTCAGAGAAGGTCCTAACCTCTATTAGTAGAGGGAGTTAGCTCTCCTAGGAGTTCACAAAACAAATGAAATTAACAGAGCCCTTCCATATCCATATTAAACTAAAACTCTCCTAAGAATATTTAACTTAGGAAGCTCATTCCATCCATAAAAATTATTTTGAACTCTTGTCTTCAAATTTGTGTCTCGTGATTACTTTTACATAGATCCTTAACTGTGACAAGAAACAGGGATCTGACTGTATCTCATACTCAAGGATAAATGAGATGCCAGATCTGCTTCTGTCCTCCAGGGGCTTACTGTGATGATCTAAATTCTACTTATCCTCTCTCTGCAAATCAGCTCAAATTGCCCTTTCTCTGTGAAACCTTTCCTCACCACCCCAGCCTGATATGACCTCATTATCCTTTTAATTCTAACAGCAAGGGTTTTCTCTACTAAGCCGGGAGCCAATGTGGGCTTAAGTACCCTCTGTCGTACAAAGAAATCTTGGGCAGTAAAAAGGACACTGACCTAAGTGTGAAAAAAAAATATCCTAATTTCCTGTCCTGGCCCTCCCAATTAGTAGCTGCATGACTTGAAGGAAGACACTTAATTTTTCTTGACATGTTAAATCTCTCTACTAAAATGGTAACTTTTTGAGGACAGGGACAGTTTCATTTGTGTTTGCAGAGCTTTCCATAGCACTTGGAATAAGAGTATTATTCAATGTTTGTTGGCTGATTGACACTCTGTGGGACCTGGAAAAGGGAAAAAGAGGCATCACAAGAGAGAACAGGGGAAACATAAAGACAAGCTTTACTTATTCTGCCCACCCAGGCAGCAAGGTGTGGTGGAAAGTCCACTGCACATGGAGTCAGGAGAAGCACGGGCTCAACGATGAGACCTGGTAGAAGTCAGATCCTCTGTTTCTTCATCAATAAAATGGGGATATGACCTACTTCATGGTTTTGTTGTGACTATAAAATGAGATGTGAAAAAAGTGCTGTTTTTAAAAAGGGAGTAACTGTACCATGGGTGAGAGTGCTCAGAACAGAGGCTATGGAGCCATCAATAGAAAAAATTACTTTGTAAATTCTCCTTGGGTGAGGACCCAGGAGTAGGCAACCACATGTGGCCCTCTAGGTCCTCAAATGGGACCCTTTGACTGGATCCAAGCCTCCAAGTACAAATCCACCCCTGGCTAGGTGGTGCCTCACCTTTCTGTAGCATTGACTAACATGTCAGCTTTGGTTCCTCCACTGAGATAGTGGGAAGCATGAATGTCATTCAGTGGATGGGTACCTTTGGGAAAGGACTCAGTCAGCAATCAGCAAGGAGCTAAGTACCTACTCTGTGCCTAGCAATGTGCTAGGTTCTGAAGATACAGACTTGCTGCACTCCTCAGAATTCACACATTTTCTGCCTGGGTTTTGTGGTTTTTCAAGCAAAATCTGGAAGATGACCACCTGTTGCAGACAGGACTCTTGTTCAGGGACAGGTTGGACTTCTTAATCTGTTGTCTGTGAATTAAAAACAAAAAGATGTTAATAACTGTATTTCCATTTAATTAATTTTCTTTGCAATCCTGTGTAATTTAAAAATATTATTCTCAGAAGACATTATTCTAGAGACAGCTAGGTGGTTGAGTGCATAGAGTGCTAAACCTGGAGTCAGAAACCACTGTGTTCAAATCTGGCTTCAGACTCTGATAATTTAATTGCTGTCAGTCATAGTTTCCTCATATTTCAAAAAGGATAATAATAGTACCTATCTCCCACAGTTGTGAGAATGAAATGAGATATTATTTGAAAAGTGATTTGCAAACGTTAAAGTAATATATAATATATAACAGCTGTTATAAGCATTAATATTAATTATTATTAAGATATTCCTATGCTTAAAAAGACTCAGAAAGAGTCTGTAACACACAAGAAGTTAAGAACTCCCAACTACCTGATTTCTGAATTCTCTTTCAGATCTGAAATTCTGTGATTTAGTGATATCCCAAATATCCTATTTCACCAGTCCAAATGCTTCATTCTCCATTGGAAATATAACTTTAATGAAGAAAATTATTATTATTAATAATTATAGCCATTAATATTTATTTTCCCTTTAAGATATGCAAGCATTTTATGTATATTTTCATATTTCATCATACAAGCTCCCTAAGAGTAAGGATTATTTCATTTTTTAATATTTCTATTTTCAGGGATGAGGCTTTGCACATAGTGGGTGCTTACTCAATGTTTATCGACTGATTACATAAGGTAGAGGCTTTCCATTTGAATAAATCAAATGGCAAATCCAGAGGAATACGAATTTCAGGTTGAGTTGCAGTAAGATTATGTATCTTTTAAATAATCAACCATTATTATAAGTGGCATAATTGGATTTCATTTTCATTTTATAACATTACAGCACCAGAAAACATAAGACACTAAACAAATTATAGTCCTATTTCTGTGTGTTTTCAGGTGAGAGTGGGAAGAATGTTTTCTCATCAACAATAATTACAGTTCTTCAATTTCACCATGTAGGTTTCATAGGGAATTCACTTTGGTCTGAGTGAGTTTCACGTTCAACCCAGATTATGTGCATTTCAGTTTATTTTCATTTAATTCATCAGCAAAAACCATTTAGATATACTTTCTTTACTCATTCTTTACATGTAACTGATGTGATTTTCACTGACGTTAATAGTTTTTTGGGACAGCATGCTATGAATCATCCTCCAAACCTGGAATAGTTGAATTCAGATCGTACCTTTGACAAATATGGATTCTATGACCCTGGATGAGACACGAAAACTCTAAGTACACTGGGAAAATTGCTGAAAATAAAAATTATAGAGAAACTGCCTATTTGTACTGGTAGGGATATCACAAGTTTGGTTTTTAAAAAGTACACATACACATATACATATATATGTATGCGTATACACATGTATAAAAATATATACACATACATAAAAGTATGTGTAAACATATATATGCTTATACATTTCCAAATACACATGTGCATATAATTATCATATACACATATGTATATAATTATAAATTATATGGATAATAATGTGCACTGGATAATTATATAATTCTTATGATTACAAGGCCAGGTCTCATGCTTCCTCCTACAAAATAAACACAAGGGAAATGAAGCAACTTTTAAAGACAAATACAGCAAGTGAAGAGAGACCCTAATGCACACATCCCCACTGGTAAGTGAGAAGATAGAGGCACTGGGATATCATAAGGCCACTATTAGAATGGTATCCAGGGAGAGAGTCTGGGAGTTGAAGATTGTCTTGAGCTGGGGAAGAGCTAATGTGGGGTGTGGCCCCTTAGGGGAGGAAACGCCATATGTTATCTTTCTATTTTAATTAATTATTCTTGCTCACCAGGTGCTAAGTTGTTTCAGCACTGAAGATAATCAAGTGCTGTGAGTATTCTCAATATCCTGGTGCCAGGACAAAATGGTTTAGGCACCCTGCCCTAACTGCGGCTCTCCAGTGTCTCCGTTGCACAGATGATGTCACTGAGACCCTTAGAAGTGCAGAGACTTCCCCAAGGTCACCCAGGAGATTAGTGGTACCATGTAGACTAGAACTCACCTTAATTAAGCTTGGGACAGATGCGAGAGAGATTTTAAAGCCTGAGTTGGCAGGATATGGTGAGAGATTAAATATGAGGGTGAGGAAGAAATAGAAATAAAAGATTAGGGGTTCGAACCTGGGTCAAATAGGGGATTTGGAAGGAGGAGATGGTTTGAGAGGGGAAAGGATTACTAAACAAAAAGATGATCCAGCAATCAAATCAGAAATATTGATTTCTCTCCTACTGTGCTATGCTCACCAAGCTAAATAAGCACTTCACATAAAAAGGCAAATGGAAAGCAACGTCTGCCTGCTAGGAGCTTGCATTCCATTAGCAATATAAGATGTCTCTGAGTAGATGCAACTTACAGATATGAAAAAATAAGGTTATTAGTGGAGGGATCGGGGAACTGCAGCTGGAGGAACTAGGGAAGATTTCATGTGCACAGTGGAGGCTGAGCAGAATTTTGAAGGCTAAAAGGATGCGAAGAGGCAAAGAAGAGGAAGGAACGCAATCCAGTCATGGAGCCCAGTCAGTGCAAAGCAATGAAGATGGATGATGGAGCATCAGGTATAAAGAACAGTAGAAAGGCTAGTTTGGTTGGGCCATATATTGAGTATAGGAAGGAGAAAAGCAAAGCTAGAGATCAGATTGTGAAGAGTCAAACAGAGAAGTTCCCATTTGATCCTAGAGATAATAGAAGCTGCTGGTGTTGATTGAATTGGGAGCGGAGGAGAGTCAAGACTGAATTTTATCAGATCTTTCTAGGATAAATTCAAGAGAAGATCCTTGAGGCAAGGAGATCAGTTAGAGGTCTGTTCTAAGAGTGCTGGCATAAGATGACAAGACCATGGACTGTAGTGGGGAGACTTTATGTCTCTTTTTGTTACATGTTAGTCTATATGTACTTTCTTTATAAATAAGCCAACAGAGAGCCTCAGTGGACCAGACAGTCAATAAATGCTTATTGATCTATGACTCTTCTCATGAGACATGATCAAGCAGACCTACTAACCCATTCTGGGCCTCATTTTAGTTAATTCACCTGTTGCTGCTGTCATCAGTCCAGACAGTATGAATTTATCAGTACCCGATGAGACCCAGACTAGAGACAGAAAAGGAAAAATAATAATAACTCCTCATGCTCTAAGTTCTCTCCAAAATTTTATTAATGTTTCTGTTCTTACATCATCACCTACATTTCTCAACCCTCCTGTTGCTTATATCAGAAAATTTTAAAAGAAGAGAAAAAAAGGTACAACAAAACTAGCCAATATGTTGCAAAAATCTGATATTCTATGAAGTCTTCCACATCCATGTTCCCTTACTGCTGCAAAGAAGAAATTGGATTAATGGTGGAGGGAGGCTGCTTTCTTCTCTCTTCTCCAGAGTAATCTTACCTGTTCTAACAGTTTTGATTTTTTGTTTCAGTTTTGATTTTTTGCCATCATTCTTCCCATTTGTATAATAGCATGCATTTCCTTTCTGGTTTTTCTAACTGTGCTTACTTAATTTTTGCATCAGTTCTGTGTTCAGTATATTCCTCATTTCTTACAGTTCAATAATATTCCACTACATTCATGTTCCATAACATGTGTAACCATTCTCTAGTAAATGTACATCTTTTTTTTTTCATTTCTTTTCTGCTGCAAATAAGGCTGCTATAAATATTTTGGCATACATGGGGCGTTTCTTCTTATCATCAAGCCTGGTGTCTGTGAAACTTAAAAAGTTTTCAAAGGACTTTCCTAAATAAAATAAATTTTGCAACCATCACGATCCCTGCTTTTTCAAATGAGAAAAACTAAGATAGGCTAAATGACTTGTACTTATCCACCCATTGAGTAAAGACAGAGTACTTGAATGTAGGTCTTCATTTAATAAATCCAGGATCTAGCTTTTTCTTCTTTCTCCCCTCAACATTATAACACAGTGCCTCATTAAGTCCCTTTCCAGAGTGAACAGTCTACGATTTTATGACTCAGCCATGGTGACAGAGTATGAATGGGGTGCCAACTCTGACACACAGTGACTGACTTGTTTTGTTTTATCCATTGTACTTTATGGCTTTCTCTTTCCACTGAAGAATGCACCCGTAATGAGAATATACTCATTTTGGGAAGAGAATATATACCACTATGTCACTCCAGTCTACCAAATGGTTGTTTTCACTGATGAAAGCCAATTTCCCCTGAGAGAAAAGGCCTCAGTTACAACTGGAGTGTGTTGGGATATAATTAGCAGTTCAGTAATAGTACATTTTAAAAGGAAAGGGAACAAGAAACCTGGAGACCTAAGCACCTCTTTTGAGGGTAGACTCTTTGACGACAACAACAACACAATGTCTGTGCCTTAAATCTTTCATTATTCACTTGTATACAGTGAGTAGGAAAAGACACTTCATCCTCCTTAGATCTAAAGAGAGAAATGTGCTCAACAGCAGACCAATTATGATATTCAAGTATTGTTGAGACTGCTGAATGGGAAGCATTGAACTGGGATTGTGTGATTAGCTTCATTGATTTCTATAAAAAACGCAGTACTTAACTTCAATCACTATGGTGTCTTTTCTACGCAAGTTTACTGTTCTACTGAAATGGGTAAGTGATGTGCAATCTAAATCCAGTTATGAAAGGGTCATCATGGCAAGCTGGAAAGAGGAGGTGATTCTGTATACACATCTTATGTGATCTGGCCCCAAACTGGAGCAGACAAGCCTGTCTCATAGTACATCTGCGTCTTTTCAGTGGAACCTTACTTACAGATTATAGTGTGCAATTACTTGCAAACAACTATTGATTACTTTAAAAAATAAATAGGAATCCATTACATGGGAGCCTCTACTATTTCTTGTGTTCAGAAATGTTTTACTGTCTTCCCGTTGAAATAGTGGTGTCTTGTGCCTGGAAGATGATATGCCATCCACTAAAAAATATGGAAGCTTTTAACACAATGAAAAAGCTTAAGTAGAAAACTAGTGGTTAATGGATCTTCCACAATAGCAGACTTGAAACTTGGTGAACCCTTAAATCAATCTATCTTTCCATCTATCCATCTAATTATTTCTATGGCGCCTATAATCATAGTTATTTAGGCGTGCTGACAGAGATATTAGAATTTAAACATAATAAATGATGGAAAGTGGCTCTTCCCTTGTCTGTACTTCGATGGAGCCATATTGGGGGTGTTTGGGGGATTAATGACATAACGTCTGTGAAGCACTCTGAGCTCCTTGGGAGAAAGGTGCTGCAAAGATATAAAGACTCCTTATTCTTCTTTTGCTCTTATATTAGATGGGTCATCCCACTTTGAACTCAGGCCACATCAAACCAATCAGCTGTCCTACATTACAGCATGATATTCATGATCTGATCAATGATCCTATTTAGATGTAATGAAGGGAAGCCTCAGGTTAGCTTAAAAACCTTTAGAGAGTTGAACCTACTTGTTTGATGTGATCAAAATCAGGTATTTGTCAAAAGAGTGTGTAGATAGCCAGACCTTCTGTATCCATATCTTCATGATGGCACCTTACCAAAGGTACTAGCTTGCTTCCACTTCTTGCCATTGATACCCAAACCATGATGACTATTCACGATGATATGGTGAGTAATTCAACCAATGTATTTGATAGCTGTTGATGGGAAAGTATTTGCAAGGATAATATGGCACATGAATCTCAAGCCATGTTTACCTTTGATTTCCTTGGTTACAAAATGTACATGGTGCTGTTGGTTTGGAATCAGTACCCATGAACTTTGTCACATTCTGCTTACCACATGGGCACACTAAAACATTTCTTCTAAGAACACTGCTGTGGATTTTCAGCAATGCTACATTTCATGCCCCATGGCAGCATTAGTGTTTATTGAAGCATGGAAGTGATTGATATCATGAGCACTTGGACAATAGTTTCTTTAGTTTGATTCCAATTTTTTTTTCCATTCCAGATTATTGCTAAAATATGGGTGTTTATGTGCTTGCATGTGTGTAGCATCAATCTTGTTTTATTACAATATTAACTCATTTTAAAACCACTTTCAGTTCTCTTCTGAGTTGCTTCGGATTAAACATGTTAATTAAATTCTAGTCATTTCTGAAGGCATTGATCAAGGCTATTTTGACCTACCCTTCAAGAATCAACAAATTGATGAGCATATATTGAGTATTTACTATGTCTCTGGCACTGTGATCATTTTAGAATTGCAAAGTTCTGCAGTTCCTAGTGGTAAAAGCAATCCCAGAACTTAAAGAATGTTCAGCAATCATATACCTGGGTTCAAGTTGACTATTTTATTTCAACCAAAGCCATTATTTGTGGTAAATCCATTTCTACTATCAGAATAATCTTTGTGACTGCTCTTTGAGTTCCTACCGTTAAAGTCACTAGTTTCAAATCTAACAAGTTAGCATTTCTCAGGCTCTAACTTGAAGTTCACAGTCCCAGAGAGAATGTTTTTTCTTCAGGTTTTATCTTCCAGTGCACGATGGAATGCATGATACATGATAGAACATTTTGACTTGGACCATGTAGTATAGTAATGGGCAGCTAAAAGGGATGCTACTCAAAGAGAAATTTTCACTTTCAAGTGTGTGTGTGTGTGTGTGTGTGTGTGTGTGTGTATGTGTGTGTGTGAACATGCCAAAATCATTGATTGTATTTTAGTTATGAACTCATTGCAAGACTGTGCCAAATGCAAGACAAGATATATTGATTTCTGGATTTCTTCTCATCTTCTGCCTTCAGGATCAAGTCTCTTGACTTGGTAATAGTATTCAGAAAATCTCAAAACTCTATAGCACTCTGCAGGACATATCAGGATCACAGCCTACCCTACCCTAGAAGACTTATAAATATAGGATATGCATACTGGTCAGATTTTCTATCTGGGAAAAATGCTTACAACAAAATACAATTTTTCTCCTGCAACAAATATTGTCTTATTTATTTTCTAAGAAATATGACAACTTTAAAAGCCACTTCCTTTCCTCATGCAAGTTCTTGTTTTTGCCCTTAGCAACATGCTGAGTATGTGATTTTCAGGAAGAAAGACCCACAGACAATAGTGATCATTTAACATTAATTGATCAGTCAATCAATTAGCATTTAATAATGGCCACTTTGTGTTAGGCAATGTGTCAGGCACTGGTGATACAAAGAAAAGAATGAAGCAATTCCTTTTTGCAAGGAGCCTTCATCCCCCAAAAAAAGAGAGAATAAGGACATGAATGAATATATAAACAAATATAAAGAGAATAAATGAAAATAAAAATAATGTGGTCAAATACAAACTAGTTATGGATGAAAGACATTGGCAGCTAAAGTGATTGGGAATGACTTCATATAGAAGGTGATACTTTTGCTGCATCTTGAAGGATGTCTACTGCCAAGATACATGGAAATGGAGTGCCACGAATGAAGAACAGGAAGAAAGTCAGTTTAGCCAGATTGCAGAATGTAGAGGGGAGAGTAAGGTAAGACGAATCTAGAAAGATATGCTGGGGCCAGATTGTAAAGGGCTCAAAAATATAAATAGAGATTATGTTTTCTCTTAGAGGTAATAGGGAGTCACTGAGGTTTAATGTGTAGGGTAGTGACATGGGCCAATCTCTGTTTAAGGAATATAAAGTTACCACTATTGTGTGAGTGGAATGGAGTGGGAAGTGACTTGAGGCAGGGAGGACAAGTAGGAGACCATTATGATAATCTAACAAAGATGTTATGTAGGTCTGAAATAAGGAGTTACTTGATTAAATAGGAAGTGTCAGGTGTGAGAAATGTAGAGGTAGAAATGGCAAGATTTGTCAATTGGTTGAGTATGTGGGGTGAGGGAAGTTATTAGTTGAGGAGAGTCCCAAGGTTACAATCCCAGGAGACTGGAATAATGGAGGTGCCCTTGATGGATACAGGAGTCTGGAAGAAAGAAGAGTTGAGATTTGGGGAGGAGAGGATATAATGAGTTCAGTTTTAGATATGTTAAGTTTGAGATGCCTCTGAGCCATCGAGTTGGAAATTTTTAATAGGAAACTGTTGATATGCTACTGAAACTCAGGGGCGTCTGGAGTTGTACTCACATTTGGATAGTACTTTCAGGTTTGCAAAAGACTTTATAGACTTCATCTCATTTGAGACTCATAATACCATTGTGAGCTTAATGCTACCAGTTTTACAGACAAGGAAACTGAGGCTAAAAGAACTTCAAGGGTGTCATATAGCCCATAATTGAGGACTTCAGAGTTGTTTGTTCTGTGTACTGGAAAGAGGACAAATTTTGTACTTAGGAAGACCTGGTTTTAAGCCCTGTCTCTGACACAGGACTCTTTGACCAAGGGCAAATCACTTAACCTCTCAGTGCTCAAAGCTACTCCCTAAGACTACAAGTTATAGACAGAGAAATTACTCATCTACAATACGGAAAGAGTTTCCACAATTTGAGTTTCCTACCTAGATGAAATCATGAGAATGGACCACCAACTCCTTCCAACATACCCAGTCATACATATATTACCACCAACCCCCAAGATTCAAATCTCCCAGATCTCCCATGATGACCTTATACAAGGTGTCTCTGAATGAAGGGTAGGTAGGAAGAGGGTATAGGGAGGGAAGCAAGAGTTAGGAGAAACTGAAATGATGAAAGTTCATCCCGGGGAACTATAGAAGCTCAAATTCATACATCACCTTGTTGTCTGTGGATTTAGCCCTAATTGCTCTTTTCTTCAGTTCCCATATAAAAATATACTTGCTTCCCTTTTCTTGCATTTGCTAGGCCAGGGGTAGAGACCCTGTGACCTCAAGGCCACACGTGGCCCTCTAGATCCTCAAGTGTGCCCCTTTGACTGAATCCAAACTTCACAGAATAAATCCTCTTAATAAAAGAACCTAGGATCTAGGCATTGACATCCTCTACTTTCATGAATATTTGGTGAATGCCTTATAGTTTTCAATGTAAGATTTCTGTAAGCTCAAGGATACCTTCTTTTCTAACCAGTTGTCCAAAGATAGTTCAGCAATTTTCAGTGAATACCAAGATGTAGAAAAACCAAGTTACAGGTGGCCACTACAGAACACTGATCCTCATTACCTTTACTTTCTCATTGTCACCTAGTATCGTTTAGGATGAATATATAATCAAGGGGCACAGATTACATTGACTTATATGATTCATTCTGTCAAGGTAAGATGCTTGCATCCTACACAGTTCATTTCGACCAGCAAGTGTCTACTCTGCCTGGAACTGGGCTAGGTGCCAGAGATGTCAAAACAAAAAATGTAGTCTCTTCCATCTGGAAACTTACATTGTACTGGAAGGAACTAATAGACCTATAGAAACAAACATATAAAATATATAAAAAGTAAAGATAATTTCAGTGGAAGAGACACTAAAACTCGGGGGTAGGGGAAGGAACCATAACATAAAAGGCTATTTAATGGTATCAGTCAGACCATCAGACCATGCTTCCCTTTCCTATCTCATCCAATGGTTCACCAAGGATACCTTGCCATTGGCTTGCTATGGTGACACAAGTCTTCTCCTCTCCCTCTCTTTCCACATCAAAGCCACCATTATTTCGGTAAGATATATATCAATTGCCTATCCTATGGATCCACTCCCCAGAAGAATGGATATTTCCTTCCCTTATCTCCTCTCCAATATGTGCATTGTCTCCTTTGTTAGAAAACAATCTCCTTGAGAGTAGGGATTCTCTTGCCTTTATAGTTGTATCTTTAATGCTTAGCAAAGGGCATGATACACTGTAAGTAAGTATTTGATAAATGTTTTTGTTTTTTGGCATTTTTTATTCATATAGTTGGGAAACTGATCAGATTTGCAGGAAGAGACAAATTCAAGGAAGATAGTGCCTTTGATTTTTTTCCCTGAAGGTTAGGGAGGAAGTTGATTCATGTGCTAGATACCTCTGCTCTTTCCCTGTTAGACTCTCCTACAGGAACATTTAAAGAAAGAACTCAGCAAGAGTGAACTGGAGAGTGAACTGGAGTTGTGTAAGGGGCAGCTCCAAACATTGATTGTTCTATTACAATGAAAATGGAGTTTGATTTTTAAAAGCCTCACTTTCCTATGAAAAATCAATAGAAATCCATCTATCATTTACCACAGTGATGAAAAGAAATGGAAATGAGCTAATGTAATGGAAGAAACGGCATTTTCTTTCTTTTATTCCCTAAAACTAGGCAAGGTAATAAGAAGGAAATCATCTCTTAAGCTACAAGGCATAGAAGAACACTAGTGTGTCCAGATATTCCAAAATATAGGCAGGAACCAGGAGTGACTATGGAAAAATAAAGCCTTTGGGGGGCACATGATTAGATTCCTTGGGCTTCAAAGCCAGCAGAGGCATCATAATGCCTGTAATGGAACTTCTTGGATTGAAAACAAAAAGAATATATTCAAGGTGAAAAGACACAGTAGAATTAAGCAGTATTATTTCAACTTTGAAATTGAAGCTTTATCTTATCACTGTATTAGCCTGTAATGGAAAACCGAATTTGTGCTAATCAGCCTCCCTGATTATATGTAGGAGAATGGGAGGGATTTTTTTCAAAGCTTCCCCTTTTTTGATAATGAAATGTCACGAACATGGATTGAGACAGACAAAGTTGGTCTAGAGGGAAAAATACTTTCAACTTTCTCCATCTCTGACTTCTGAGATGTCTAACCCACAGAGTTCTTTTTGCCAAGAACATGAAGTTTATTAACTTAAATAAATGATTAAATTGGGCCTTAACCTCCTGGATACACAGCATCTGATGTGTCTACTTGGCCTTTCTCTTCCCTAACAATGAATTCAGTGATTAGCAGAGTGTATTTAAATCATGTTTCTGAAATGAGAAAGAAAACCATTGAAAGACTATAATTTGCAAAAGAGAGAGAGGGTACTGGGAATTGAACAGATAGGAGTTATCAGAATTCAATCTTATACAGGTCTTTAATACTGGATAAGCATATCTGACTATCTTTACTTGTTCACTGTCTCATATTCTTAACCAGGAGAAAAAATTTACATGAATATCTTTATCATTACAGGACGTAATTGTTTCCATAACATTCTAGTAATCCCAAAGGAAAGCAGTAGGTCCTTTTGCATATTGATGGAAAGTCAGGTTTATAAAGGGGCTTCCCAGAGGAAGGAACACTGTTTAAGTATACATTAGATGAAATAAGAAGTAGGAAAGGTGAATGATCCATACTTAAATCCCCACCTACTTCTGGTGGCTCTAGGTTAAAGCTCTCAATAATCATACTTTACATTTATGCAGAGCAGTCAAGTTTGAAAAAAATGTTTTATATATATATATATATATATATAATCTCTGTCAGTTATCACAATGACAGATACTCCCTGAAGTAAGTAGGTCCAAATATCAGTATACCCATTTATGAATAAGAAAAACAAGGCATAGGAAGTATGAGTAGCTTGTCAATTGTCTCACAGCTAATGACAATGAGTTGAGATTAAACCTAAGTTTGCTGAATATGGATCTTTTAGCTCTTTCATCTACAGGTTCATATCCAGAGAGATCAAGGCCACTAGAACCGGAGTCCAAGCTCTCATTGGCTCAGATGACCAATTACCCTTTGGTAGTGAAATCAGTTACAAGCTCTATCTGAGAAGTTTGATTGAGAGAATGGAAAGGGAGGTGAAAAACTGAGGCTGGAAACCAAGTTCATATAAGAAACCATCAATTTGCAGATGAGCTTAGAAATCATCCCACATCCCTGTGGTCCTTTGGTTAACAAATTTGTACTGCCCAACCAGACTGACACTGTTATCCATCTATGTTCCTCTTTGGAAAGGACTACCATGCTAGAGAGGGTTCTTGCACCCCAGAACAAATGAAATCACAGAATTTGCAATCATGTTGTTATCAAGCAACTTGAAATATTAAGTTACTTGATGATTTTTGTAGTTTCTGCAATTATTTGCTGTAAACATGGCTACATAGTGCATTGGAACTGGAGCTAGAGTTAGAGTTTGAATCTCAGTTCTAACACTTTCTTTGTGACACTGAACAAGGCATTTAACTTCTCTGGGCCTCATTTTTCTCATCTGTAAAATGAGGGCATTGGACCAGATGATCATCAAGCTCCTTTCCAGTCTAGCTGTATGACAGATATTCCTGACTATTTGACATAAACATCTTCCAAAGAATCTGCAGACATATTGCATCAGGCTACAAAACCCCATGAAGTTAGCCAAGAGTCTATCCCAAATTCATGTAAATCTACAGACAGAAATGAGAAATGAAAGAAAACATTTGGAATCATTTTATTTTTTGTCTTGTACTTTTTCCCATTTTTCCTCTCAGCCAATTAAGTGAATGTATCTTACAAAAATGAAAAAAGATTGTCTCCTATATTAAAAGGTGTATTGAGAAAATATCAGAGTGGTTCATTTTTTTCTTATGCTTATGTAGAAAACGTGCCAAGTGCTAAATTGTATTTGTCTATTTCTTGAGTTTCAAATTACAGTCTATAAAAGATATTTACTTGTAGAGCCCTGGAAGATCAGAGTTGGAAGGAACTTCAGAAGTTCACCTTCTCAATGTCTTCCTAAAATATGGTGCCCAGAACTGAGTACAACACCCCATAAGTAATCTGACCAAGGAAAAGTAAACGTAGTAAAACGTAGTAAAAAAGTAAAACGTAGTAAAAAAAGTAAAAATCTCCTTCATTCTTGACACTGTGCTTTTATTAATGAAACTTCTGGTATCAGTGTTTGAGGATTCCATTCTGTTCTGTGGACTGATGTTGAGCTAGGAGACCTCTGGAACTTACAGATCCTTTTTATATTGTGTCATAGAGTCATAATTATGCATCTCCCATTGTATATCTGTACACAATTAATTTCTGAACCCATATGTAAGAATTTACAATTACCTTTATAATTTTATGAAACTGGGATTTCCTTGATATATGCCTTACTTCCCTTGGTACAGATAATAGCACAACTGCATAGTCTCACCTTCTCAAGTCAAATCAGCAAGTATTTATTAAGTACCTCCTATGTGCCAGGGGACCCTGCTAAATGTTGCGGATACAAAGAAAGTAGTGAAACCATCCTGGTGTGATTCTTGTCTATTTCTTTGCATAAACTATCTTGGGATGAACAGCCCAACATGGTGGAAGCTTTGCTTGTGTTCTTTGGATGTTTTGTGGCTACCTGAGAAGTACTGTTCATTTTTCTACATCCTTTGTTCTTGCTATGTAATAGCCTTCCCTGATTATACACAAATTTTATGATGTCATTATATCTCTTCAAGACCAGTTGGGCTTAGCCACACATGCATGATTAATCCGTTTCCATCACTATTTCTGGGATAATTGTGCATCGTGTTTTTGGACTATTGTTTGGAATTATACTTACACAATATAGGAATCTTTTGTGACTGATTTGTATATTTTTAGTCAGCAAAGAATTTACTCTGATCCTCCAAATACTTGATAGGACCTTAATTTATACTGAATTTCCATATTTGTTATTAAGCCAGGAATTCTCTCTATTTTCCATACATCTGATTATCCCAATAAGTACCTCTCTCTCTTCATAATCACAGGTGATTGTACAGGATTCAGCTGCTAGTAACTGTGAGGGTTATTTCCTAGAGTAACCTGAAAGTGCTGACCTCCAACAGATTTGGAAAGTAAGAAGGTTTGACAACAGAGGTTAATCTGGCTTGGCTAGATCTTCATAAATGCCTGCTGTCTCCTTGTAATCACCACTTCCACATAAAACTTGCAAACTATCCCTTTAATAATATGTTCTAGTATTTTGCCAAGAAACAAAGTCAAGCTAACTGATCTCTTCTCTGAGAAACTCACCTTCTTACTCTTTTTAAGGTAGAAAAAAATTGCCACTTTCTGGTCTTGCCACAAAATCTTCTGTTCTCTCTTATCTTAAAAAAAAAAATGGATTATCAATACATTTTGTTTTGGCAAGCAAATAATTCTTTAACAAACATCCAAAACAAATTTCCTGGAAAAAAAAAGTTAATGAATTATTAACAGGAGCAGGAATGTGTCTGACAATTTGGAAAGTATGATAATAACAGTAAATACTGTAATCACTTGGAACTTTATTCCCTTAAATATTATCTTTATCTGCATTGTTGGAGTAATTATATATATATTGCCCTTCTGGTTCCCATTCTCCCTTCTGCTTCACTTCATATAAGTTGGCTCAAATTTATGAATTCTTCTTATTCATCATTTCTTACAATACAGTAACATTCCATAACATTCACATACCATAATTTATTCAACCATTCTCCAATCTTTCAGCATAAATTTTCTTCCCAGCTCTTTGTTATCACATATAATGCTCCTACAAATATTTTTGTACATATGAATCTTCCTTGTTATCCATAACTTCCTTAGGAGATAGTCACAATAATATAACTACTGAGTCAAAGGAGATGGTCAATTTAATAATTATTTGCCTGCATAATTTAAATAATTTGCTTATTTACCAAAACAGTTGTGGACATGCCATTACCTCTTCTGGAATTTTAGTTGTAACTTTTGTAGAATTATTCTTTATTTCAACAGTTTTATCTCTGGGATTTTCTTGACTCCTCTTCTTAATAATATTTCTCCATTTTATTAGGAACATTTCTTTGCTTACAAATTTCCTTAATCTCTGCTTGGTTTTATTTTCTCTGTTTCTTCCTTACACACCCACCCCAGCCCTCCACCTTAACATTTTCTCCACCTTGGAGTCTCCTTTATGAGAATTTATTTCCTTTTCTCTATTTTAGTTTCTTTGAACTCTTTATCTGGCATATTTTGAGCACTTCTGAGAAGGTAAGGAAGTCCTAGGCTTATCCAGCCATATTGTTAGAATACTCTTCCCTTTTATTTTTCAAAGATCCATGCCAGGCTCAGCAATCACATCTGCAAGTGTTTTAATTAACCTTGAATGCATGACTTGTACTGACTGAGGACAGCTAGATGTTTTTTACTCTGCCCTGATTTCTCTTTGAGTTTGAATTCTGTATTTCCTTGCTATTTCCTTTTCCTTAGAATAGGACAAGGGTAGGGGTTTTGTCTGTTCTTTAATATGTACTACAAATCTAAGTTTTCCTATTTGAAGGGAACTCAGTAAAAAAGGAAACATCAATTTGAGATTAAACTCTTACACCTACTAGCTCTATGTCCCCATTAAATCCCTTAATGTCTCTAAGCACATTCCCTTATCTTCTACCCAATGTAGGGTGCTCATCAGCAAAGTCTTTTGGTAGAATAGGAGTATTCTTATTCTATCCTACTCAATCTGAAGAAGAAATACTAGTAAATGAATTATGATGCCATTCTACAGCGATCCCTTTCTTTCCTTGGGTCTTCAACTTGGCCCCAAATTCACCCGTAAAGCCCTTTTGCAGTTGCTGTTGACACAGTCTGTGTTTTAATTCTATTTAATTATACTTATTCTTTCAAGACCACACCCATTCCTTTTGTTATACACCCTGCATTTCCTCTTCTTCACATATCAACATGCCAAAGATTTCAAATTTCCTTGGTATGGAAAATCCTTCCAATCATTGGCAGTAGCTGCTGTAGACCTAACTTAGGAGATGAATTCTGAAGAGTGGAGTGGGGCTAGAGAATTTAAATGATCACTCCCTCACCACCAAGGTCAAATGTCTAGTAATTATCAGCCAGAAATCAAATTTCAGTTTTCTAAACTCGAGGTCCAAAGCTCTGTCTACTTCCTGTCTGCTTTTTTCTTTCAGACATATTTGTTAAATCAAAGATAGCAGATGTGTTCCCTCTGTATCCACATCATTCTCTTTAAGACAACTCCCCATTTTCTTCCTCATTGAATTAGTTTGTATTTATGTCATCAGAATTTCATTCTTGAGGAGCATTTGATTACTTTTCCCTCCTCATTCCCTTACCCAATGGGATTGAAGGCAGGAAGGCAGAGATTCCTCATTTTTGCCTCCATGTGTGTAATCTCATCCCATTCTGTTGTCTCCAGCGTGTCGCTCTCTCCATCGCCTTCACTTTCTCATAGATCATCAGTCTCCCTTGTACTGGCTTCTTCTTTGTTGCCTACAAAGATGTTTATGTCTTTCCCATCTCAAGAGACTGACTTCACATTCCCACAAGTTATCAGCCTTTATGTTTCCTTCCTTTCTGGACTAAATTCCTTGATAAGTCCATTTATAGTCGGTGCTTCTGTTTCCTTTCTCCTCCTTTTCTTCTAAATCCTGCAATCATAATTCAAACAAAGCTGCTGTCTCAAAAGTTATCTCTGGATTGCTGATTTATTTTTTCTCAATCTTCACCCTTCTTGACCTTGAATATCCTTTAACAATCCATCATCCTCTCCACCCTGATAATCTCTTCTCTCTAGGTTTTTGTGACTCTACCTTCTCCTGGTTCTCTTTCTGTCAGATGGCTTCTGCTTAGTCTCCTTTGTTGGGTCATCATCCAAATTATACCTACAAATCATGTTTCTGTCCTGGACCCTCTTCTCTTCTCTCTTTTTAATTTCATTTGCTATTTTCATCAGTTTCTGTAGATTCAATGACCATCTTAATGTAGATATTTCTAAAATTTAAGTATTCAGTCATAATTTCTCTCCTGATATGCAGTATTTACATTCAACTCTTTCTTTGACATCTCGAACTGAATGTCCCATAACCCTATCCCAACCTAGGGCACCATCCTCTTAGTCACCTAGACTTGGTGTCACGCTTGACTTCTCACTTTCCTCTCCCCTCACTTCCAATCTGTTATGGAGTCCCTTTGATTCTCCCTTTGTCATATCTCATATTTGCTCTCTTTTCTTGCTCCCTCCGTGTAGCCCCTCATCACCTCATGCTTGCGCTGCTGCAAAAGCAGTTGACTGCCCTCTCTATTTCAAGTTTCTTCCAGCCCATCCCCTACTTGGCTGTTAGACTGATCTTCCTAAAGCCTAAAGCACCATACCCCCAACTCAATAAGCTCCAGTGGCTTCCTATTACCTCTAGGATCAAATAGAAAATCCTTTGGCTTTTTAAGCACTTCATAACATGGGCTCCTCTGATATTTCTCAACGTCTTAGCCCTTACCCTTTCCCATGTACTATGCAATCTTGTGACATTAGCCTTCATCACTGGTCCTTGCACAAGGAATTCTGTCTTCCAATAGTGCATTTTCAAAAGCTGTTGCCTATAACCAGAATTATTTCCGTCCTCATTTCAATCTCCTGGACTTCACGGCTCTGGTCAAATCCCAGCTAAAATACCACATTTTACAAGAAACATTTCCTGATCATGCTTAATGCCAGTGCTTCCTTTTGTTCAGGATCTCTAATTTAAGTTGGTTATTTGGCAGCTAGGCAGTAAACTAATTAGAGTTCCAGACCTGGAGTCAGTAAGACCTGAGTTCAAATCCAGCCTCAGATACTTATTAGCTATTTGACCTGTGGCTTCTCACTTAATCCTATTTGCCTTGGTTTCCTTATCTGTAAAATGAGGTGGAGAAGGAAATGGCAAACCACTCCCAAGTATCTTTGTCAAGAAAACCCCAAATCAGGTACTGGGTCATAAAGAGGAGGACATGACTGAAAGGACTGAACAATAACAGCTTGTTCATACATAGTTACTGGAATGTTGTTGGCCCGTTAGACTTTGAATGCCTTAAGTGTAGGGATAATTTTTGTTTTGCTTTGTTTTTACCTTTCTTTGTAACCCTAGTGCTTAGCACAATGCCTGGTCCATGTGACAAGGGCTTAATAAACGTTTATTGGCTTGGTTTGACTGTGTGCCTTGGGTATGGCTGAGGCCATGGAACATAGTAGACTCAATAAATGCTTGAATATGCTTTGATTGATACTTATTGTTCCTGTGATTATTTTAAAACCATTTCCCCAAAAATGTCCTTGGTTTTCTCCTCTTCAATTTGATTCAAGTAAACAATCACTTATCATAAGCTTGCTGTAGGAGAGACACAGGACTAGGCCCTAGGGATACAGAGACAAAAAACAAACAATTCCTGCCTTCAAGGAGCTTTCATTTTCTTTTCCATATATCATATATCATAAACACTTCTCCAAAGTGAAACTTCACTGCCATTTTGTCAAGTTGTTAAGACTCACATGAGGATAATAGCCCTATTCAACCCTTCCTATACCTCGTTTTCAGCTATATTTTAAATTCTTCCAGCTTCACACATTGTATGTTCCAACAAAATTCAATTAGTCCCTCATATAGTCCCACCCACTCCTACCCTTAGGCAGGATGTTCCTTAAGTTTAAAACTCTCCCTCCTCACCTCTTCTCTTCCCACAGGCATCATCTCCTCCATGAAAACTTCCCTCATTCCCCCCAAACAGAAGCATCTTCTTTTCTCAAATTTTCACCAAGTACTTGGTCTAGATTTCTCCTTTCTCCCTCTCACATTCTATCTTAAATCACAGTCATGTGTATTTATTTAGGTATGACATCTATCCTTCCAAATAGACCATTAGCTCCTTTAAATCAGAAACTGAATTTCAGTTTTTGTCTCTCCAGAGTTGTGGATTAAAACAATAAATTAATCAGCAAGCAATTCTTAAATCCTCATTATGTACCAAAGACTGAATCTCTGCCCTTAAGGAACTTAGATTGGAGCATCTTCTACATAGTAGAAGTAGGTATTCTTAGTAGGTATTCAGTAAACACTCAGTGAATTGGATTAGTTTGAAAAGAGTAATAATTAAGGCATATCAAGGACATATTATCTGTTCCAAGATAATTGGACCTGGGTCCAAGGGAAAAAGTCATATCTTCTCTTTAAAAGCCCCAAATTCTTCTCTGCCTCTCTTTTTGCTTTCCTATTTCCTTCTCCAACTACTTCGGGTTAGCACTCAATTTAACTTGAACATGCCTGGCACAGTGGGAGATCTGACTAGTCTATTCTAATGATCACCCCCTCCCCATTTTGGATCATTTCCTGTAAAATCTTCTAGTTCCTAGTAAATTGGAGGAGTACTCTGACAATTATATAGATCTGAGCCATTTTTGATGTGCCTTTGTTTTTAAATAGCCTTTCTCCTAAATATAACAGTGAAGGCACATGGCCTATGATATTATATTTACTCATGTAAGGGAAGTTGTTTTCTACAAAATATAATTAGTTCTCACTATTGTGGCATGTTGTTAAGTATGCTTTGGGTAATTCCAAAACCACCTGAAGGCACCTTTTTTTTTTCTCCCATCTAAAATGCATCTTTATTTTTATATGGTGTAAAGGAATAATAGTCACTGACTGATGGGAAGGGGAGAGAGAGAGGGGGTAGGAGGAGAGAGTGAGAGAGAGAGTTAAAGTCCTAGTCAAACAGGGTTACAATTGAAGTTGAAGATTCTAGAGGGGTTCCTGTGGGGAAAATTCTCCCCAAAATGGAAGATGATCTTTCTTTTTTTGGAGAAATTAATGAGAAATATTTCATCTATAAGAGACACTGTGTCAATTAAGTCAACAGAATACAGACAAATTTTAAGTCCTTTTATGATTAAAATAATGTGAATTGATGGATTTGCTGCTTGCAATTATATAGTATGTGTATATATGTGTGTGTGTATATGTGTGAGTTTGTGTGCCCGACTTTCATCTTCTCAGGCACCATAGGCTTTAAACTTCCTAGTCACTGGGATCAAATATTCTAATTCCTTTGTGTCTCCACCAGAAAATCTATCACATTGAGTGTCTGGCAAATGTATAGGTTCTCAGTAAATGTGATTATCACACTCAATGTTTATAAATCAGAATTAATGTGGATTTTTTAAATAGGTCCCCAAAAGAATGGTTTGATTCAAGTGGTAAAGAATACATATTTGTTGAATTTAGTTGGTCACAAAATTTCAGAGCTGTGAGTGACCTCCCATATAGTCTCACCTATAGAAATAGGAAATGGACTGTCATATACAATGATTTCATCAGCATGCAGCTCTACTACATGGGGGAAACTCCCTTTGCAACTAGATAAAGAGTTAGATAATAAGATAGATAAAGAGATTAGATAAAACATTCACTAAGCCCTTACCTACATGCCAGGGATTATACTAAGCACTGGGAATGAAAAGAGCAGCAAAAAGAAAGATAATACCCACCCTTGAGAAGTTTACATTCTCTTGGAATGTCAGTAGTGAATTTGGGATTTGGGGAGAAAAAGGGAAATGGAGTAAAGTTCCCCTCTCACTTTGCTTGTATGAAGAGATCTGGGACAAAGTTGGAGAAGTAATTCAGAGGTTACTGAGCTGATCTGAGTCTGCAGTGAGGTAGCTGGCATGGGCACTTCCTCAAATGTCATAAGAAAAAATTATTCCAATTATTACTATTATTGATCTGGGAGAGGAGCAAGATTTTATTTGGAAAAATGAAAATGGCACCTCTTGGTAGAGAGGTGATAGATTAGAGGAAGGGGATGGGTCATAGATATTTTGGACTTAGTCAATGTTTTGCTTCACTTGACTATATTGTCACAAAGGAGAGTTTCAATTTGAAGGGTAAAAGGAAGAAGATTTAGAGACAAAGAAAGGAAGAAATAAAGCAATAAAACAGTACAAGAACAGAAGAAAATATGAAAGAAGTTCAGAAGGGGATACAAACAAGTCAATTCAATTACTATTATGTGGAATTTTACATATGCTTTTCTTTTAAAAAGAAAACTGCATAAGGTTATAGTTTGATATGCAATCCTCTTTGCTCTGGAAATGTTCATATTTGTTGATATTTTCAAGTTTTTATTGAAAAAAGAGAATTTAATTTGATTTTTAAATTTAACTTAATTATTATTAAAGAGAAGGTAGGGATGACATACAGGGAAACTATCCATAAATAAAAATCCTGCTTTCCATTTAGTAGCCTTGTCTATGTGAACTGTTTTGCATGTCTCAAAATACCTTCTCCTTTTTCTTTTCCCCATGCATTGAGTCTATGATGAGTTATGTTCACTCAAAGGATCTGGGGAAGATAAAATTACATTCAAGGCCAATTCCTAGGTACAATACAGCAACGCATTCAGATTGAAATGTAGATTTTGAATTATATATACTTAACATATAGCTTTTAAAATTTTCAACTCATATGATCCTCAAAATCCTTTCAGTTAGCTACTTTGGACTAGGTTTGAATCTTGTAAATCTGGGTGTGTTACTTCTGCTCTGATACTCAATTTCCTCATCTGTAAAATAGAAATAATGATACCTATAGAACTTGCCTTTCATGATTGCTATTAGGCTTAAATGAGATAGATAATGCATGTAAAGCAACTTAGAATCCCTTAAAAGCTATTGGTTACTGTCACTGTCAAAAGAATATCATCAGCATTACCTGCTAGTTTCACTGAAAAAGATTCCTTCATCATGAAACCTGGGAACTATTTGTCATTTTTAGCCCTTTCCCTTCCTAGATCTCATATGTACCATTCAGCTGCTTGGCACACAGGGCTGATGAAGCCAACCTGAATAGCTTCTGTTTGTCTCCAAGGAAGTTACCTAGGAAAAATCTAAGAGTTGTACAGACAGAGAAGCATTTATATCACTTTTTGAAATTGTTCAACCAGATGTACTCCTTTTTTTTTGTTACAGCTATAAAATCAATAATTTAATTAAAGCTATATTTTTAAAAGATGAGACTGTATGGTTGATAAAATCATAATTAGGGAAATCTATCAGGCATGTCTCAAAAAAGATTTAAAATAGCAAAGAAATATTTTCCAAAAAGATTAAAGGGGGAAAAACTCTTAATATACAAGCAAAAAGGTATATAAACATACCTTTTAACAGAAATATAAAATGAGTACATAAGGTCATCCAAAACAAAGAATCCTTGGGCCTTCTTAGTTAAAATATAAGCTCAAAAATTATTTTAACAATGACCAAATATTACTTTTAAATTTATAGTTCTTCAGGCAAGTAGGTTTCACATTAAACATATCTTCCAAATAAGCTGCCAATATTTTCTAATTAAACATGAGTAATATCATTTTCCACAAAATCCTTGGCCATGTCTGCCATCATCACGCTGATGTAACTAAGCTTATTTCTGAAGTTTATAACATGGAATTTGTCAGCTGGCTCATATAGCTTTGTCCTAAATGAAATTGTAATAAACTGAATGACCTGAAAGAAATTATGTCTTTTAAGATTTCTTTGAAAATATGAAACCAATATAGCACTTAATTCATAAAAACTAGGCATCAAAAAGTATCCTGGAAAGGGATCAGGCTTACACACACACAGCGTGCGCGCATGCATGCATATGTGAGTACATATATGCATACATGTATATGTGTGTATATATACACGTGTGTATTGCCATCTAGGAACCTTTTGCCTTATGTATGTATGTAGACATATATGTATATGTGTGTGTTGACATCTAGGAGCATTTTTGCCATTCTTGCCGCCATACATAAGGAAAGTCCGTAAGAACAGGAAAAAATACAGAGATGGGCAACTAAAATGATAGATTTCCACATGAGAATAAACTAATTTAAGAGGCAATGACTATAAAAAAGGTCATGACTGAAGTTTGTATCATCAGAAAAGATTTGGACAAAGCTTACATGAACTTGTTCACTTAATCAGGAAATACTGGAGCTAAAAGAGAAAAGATGCTACATTAGGGCAGATGAATGAAAGTCTCCTTCAAACAATGGACAGAAAACTGAATTCATTCATTCCAAGAGGCGGATAAGCTAAACAGAGCCATAACTAGCATGGGACAACTGGCATTAATCCAAAGTGCTGAAATAAAAGGGTACTTAGAGCTTTTGCAATCCCACAACTACATAGAAACAACTGGTCTTACCATCTAGTTTGCAAGAATTATTAATTGATGTAAGAAAGCATTCAATGGATGCCAGGTTCACCACATAAGCAATTCCTTAGCCGCCATTCCCAAGACCTGAAGCCCCTGAAGCATTTAAGGATATAATTCATTTCTTTACCTGGATGAAAAAAAATGGCTAGTTATGACTAAAAAATCATGAAAATACAAATAGTTTAAAGGAAAGATGAAATAATTTTCATAGTGTCCATCGAGTTGGATTTGATGACCTCTAATGAGAGACTGTTATTATTCTAAAGCTATGGCTGGCATATAGTAGATACAAAAGAAAACAAAATGACAAAAAATGTTGATTGATTCTGTTACTTACAAACTAGAAAATATCAGTCAGAACTCAAACTCAGGTCATTTACCTGAAAGTTCAGTGCTTCTTCAATTTTGTCATATGATCTCCCCATCTGAAAAAAAAATATGGACATGTAATGATTTCATATACACTCAGATCAATGATTCACCTAGTCACTGGGCTTAGCTAGATTGAATAATGCTAAATTGGTCAAAATCCTACTTAATTTAACAGTTATTAAGCTCCTTAAGATACTGTTTTTGGTAAGCCCAAACTTTTACTAAATAGCAATAGTTGTTCCTAGCTCTTGCCATAGTTATAATAAGCCATCTCAATGCCTAGAGGATCACCAGACTGTGAAGTTCATAAGTGTGAAGAACCATGATATTAATGATTTGGGTTCTAATTTTAATTTTTATTACAATCCACACTTTCCGGAGAAAATTTCTTCTAATGCCAACATAATTGCTTTGGGGATCTAGCCTCAGGTTAATTTTATATAACTATACCCACCAAAGATGAAATTTATTTCTGTCTTCAGTTTATATCCTCAAATGGATAACTAAAAAGAATTAGATGGCATGACTTCTTGAAATGGGGTGCTGGACTATGAACAAGGTGGATAGGGAGTCAGGAAGACTTGGGTTCAGGTCCAACCTTCAATAGTTTCTAACTTATATGATTTTAGACAAGTTACTTTAAGATTCTGAGCCTCACTGAAGGAGTTGTCATCAGTGCCAGGGGAGAGAATTTCCACACCAGAAAAGCCATAGGTCTTTGATATATTAGTACTTGAACATTTCATAGCATTTTGAAATTTGTAGCATTGTAGAGTTAGAGCTAGAAGGTAACGTTAAAAGTCAATGAGGCCAATGCCCTCATTTTACACAAGGACCACCGAGAAGTTACTTTCTGAAGGTCACACAAGTACCAAGTGGCAGAGCTGGTCCCCAGGCACCAAGGCAGTCTCTCTTCCCATGATTCCACATTGCCTTCTAGACCTACAAACTGCTTTCCTTACAATAATAGAAGGAATATCAGCCCCCATGAAGAATCTCAGGAAAGTTAAATGACTTGCCTCTAATAAGGAGTCGTACTTATCAGAACTGGAAATTTGAATCCAGGTTTTTACGACTCTAAGTTCATACAATTTTATTGTGATAAAAAAGTCTTCACAATATTAGCAACATTGTTGTTCTGGAGAGAGTTTGAACTTACTTGTGGTTCGGTTGTTAAATTTTCAGTGTGAGTGTTTACATTTCAGAAATTAGCAGAAGCTCCAAATCAGGGCTTGATTTCTTATTTTGTTGATTGTCTAAATTTAATGTAATGATGGAGAAAACACTAATAATGAAGATTGAATTTTGAACCCCCCCTCCCCCTGCCAGATCTGGTTGTTAAACAAATATCCACCAGCACACTCCTGCTTGAACAGCATCTTTTCATGTGTGTGTAGCCTCCTTAAGGTGGATTTGGGAACAATGTTATCATGAGTCATCTGGGTTAGGCAAGTAAAAATGGGTTGCATTTTTGGAGGAATGCCCACAACAATGGGACTGAAAAACACTTAAAGTACTGGATTCTGGCAAGAACTTTATGTATCAAGTCATTATTACAAACAAAGTTTCAAAATAAAACACACAAACACACACACTTGAAAAATAACACAGTACAGTGGCTCAAGTGTCAGAAGACCTAGACTTGAATCTGACCTCAAGCACATCATTTAATTTAATATATTTATTAATCTAATAATTAATTTAATAATTAATTAATGAGCCTCAGTTTCCTCATATGTAAAATAAGGGAATTGAACAGAACGGGGTCTTTTTTGATCTTTTTCAGTTGTAAACCTATGACTCTACGATCTTCCTGACCACCCCAAGATATATATATACCCAGCTACCGTTATGCCCTCTTTAAAGATCAGGACAAGCAGCCTCAGGGAAAGTAATTGACTTGTCCATTGTCTCACAAGGATTCTGACTCAGGTTTTCCTGACTTCCAGACCAGCAGTTTTTTCTCTATGATAGCATTCTGCCTCCCACAGCACACACATGTTGTAGAGATTCCATTACTAGACTTTGAGGCACTAAATCTTGAGTTGGTCTTCTTCCTCGGACACTTACTGGCTATATGACCCTGGGAGAGTTTACATGCTCTTAGCCTCAGTTTTCAAACATATAAAATGGGCACAATGATAGCACCTATCATGCTGTATTATGAGAAACAAGTGAGATCAGATATCAAAAGTTAAAATATTTGTAAAATTTATTTAATTTGTTATTTTTATTTTAAAATTTATATTACTTATTGATCCACTCCCACCTCTTCACAAATAGTCCAAAATATTACATCTTTACAATAGTCTTTTCTGAATCTCATGACAGTGTATGATTCAGCCATCGATGGATGAGACATCTCCATCATGATTGTAGATTATTGATAGCCCCAGGCTTTGATGAAAGCTAAACTTATTGACTAGACAGATTTTGACCTCCTCTTTTGAGGCAAAATAATCAAAGAAACTGGAGCTCCAGGAAATGAAGTCAGTAATTCCAGTGGCAATCTGAATTTGTGCTTTCCTATACAAGAAATTCACAGCAGGATCGTAAGGTTTTCTGAAACACTGGACTAACCATTCTTTTTTCAAAGAGGTAAAGGCCTAACAGTTGTGTTCTTCTAACCATCCCAGAATGACATCATCGGAAACACATGCAAATATTCCATCTCTAGAAAAGTATTTTTGGTAGAATCATTTGGCCCCTTCTCATAATCCAAACAACTTGTAGATGGATGCATTTCAACATGTCATTTTCAATCAAGACAGGTGGCCTGTTGCTTCTTCATATTGGCACCTTGGATAATGTACTTGAGAGATGAAATTTAACCAGGGACCTCTGTAAAGTATTTACAAAGGTATAAACTAGAGACTCTCTCATAGACTTTCTATCAATCATTGCTATTCTCTGCACACTTGAGAGAGTTATAGGAAACAGTTTTTTTTTTTCCTACAGGATTTATATTAAAATTTGAGTCAGCTACAATCACAAGAGTTATGAACTTTTTTTTTTTTGCTAGCAGGTGAATTGCACAGCAGAGCTAATGCGCAGATAAGCTGGGCCGTGTTCTTTTTCTGAGGCTGGATGATCCCCTGTGTAACTTTCATGTTTGTCATTTCAAGTAGGACCACTTGTAGACGCGTATTCTTGCGGTGCTTTCTGAGAAATCTCTTAGCCTGCACAGCCAATGGAATAGATGAGACCAGTGGGGGAATAAACATTCAAAAGGCAGTTCTGTAGTCATGGTATCCTACCTCTTTGTTGAAAATAAGATCTATACTCAGTCTCTCTTTTGTTTTATTTTTAGTTTTCTAGTAGTAGCTTAGACTCATGAACTTTTAGAGATAAAGGGGACCTGAAGAGATTACATGGTCATAAGACAACATTCCATCAAACCACACCTTTGCATGTGGAGAATACATTCCTTCTCACCTCTGCCTCATCAAATCCCTCACTTCTTAAAGGAAGCATATCTCAGGTGCCTCACATTGTATAAGACTTGTCTTGATTCCCTAACTTGTTAATGTTTCCTCTTTCTCTCTTGCAATTGATTTATACTATTTTGTATGCTAAGGAATATATTCTATTTTGTACATACTTGAGATTTATGTAATCTTTGTAGCTGTTATATCTCATCTCTTCTTGCATCGCCATCCCCAGTAGAAGATAAACTTGTGAAGGCTGTTTTTGTCTTTCTATCCACAGCACTTGGCATAACTCCTTGCATGTAGTAGGTACTTTAAAAATGTTTAATTGACTTAAATAGAGCTGAATGGGACTGGAAAGATCACCAGCTGTCGCAGCTGACGCAGTGACTTCCCCATAGTAAGGACTTAATGAATGGATTTGAATAATCTAACTACTTCATTTTGCAAATGAAGAAAATGAGACTCAGAGAAATAAAGTGATTTGTCTGATTCAGTGAGGGTCCTGAACAGAATGAGGGTCCTGAAGTCAGGAAGACTCATCTTCCTAAGTTCAAATATAGTCTCAGACACTTACTAGCTGTGCGACCCTAGGTAAGTCACTTAACCCTGTTTGCCTCCATTTCAGCATCTCTAAAATGAACTGGATAAGGAAATGGAAAACCACTTTAGTATCCTTACCAAGAAAACCCCAAATGGGGTCAAAAAGAGGGCATACAACTGAAAACAGCTTAACAACAGCATAGCTAAAAACTAGGGGATTTAGAATGTGTTTATCCATAATAGGAGAGTCATAGGATGATTGAGAGATGAAAGGGACCTTCAAGACCAACCCCTTCATTTTTTCATTATATGCTAATAAAATATAATTCCTTTTGTGCAATTCAGGCAAGATTATGGCTCAGCATATGGGAAGCAAAGGCACTTGGCCAACCATAGTCATATGACCCCAGACTTCAGAGGCACTAACTTCTCCCAGACCTACCTGTACCCAGCAAATGTTATGAAATTGCTTTAGATCAAATACTGATTTGAAATTTTTGCTGCAACGTTTGATGCCAAACTCCAGGTTTTCTATATTATGCTCATCCTATGTGGGTCAGATATGAACGCACATACATGAGCACATGTGTACCCTACTGGGCTCTAGACACTTGGAAGGAGTTGGACACCCTGTTTTGAAGTACAAAAGTAGGTGCTCTTTGCCAGCAATAAGGAAAATTAACATTGGAAGAGAATTCAGAGATTCCCAAATATTCTAATGATACCAGGAGAGTTTTTCACAATATAGTGTTTATTTCTGGTTAAGCAAGTGGGAAACCACAAACATCTCCAAATTGGAATGGAGTTTTTTTTTTAATATTTTTAATACAATTTTTACAAGAACCAGTGCTTCCATTCCAGATTTTCAACATTTTCACTCTCCTTTGTCTCAAATTATTCTTGTTTTGAACTTGGTTTAATTACATCAACGTTTTTCCCGAGGAAATTTGAAAGTCCTTAAGATTCACTACACTTTGATTTCCCTAAATGCCTACAACTATAAATACTTCCTTCCAACTGAGCTGTTGCTGTTGGTGGAGGAGGAGGAACATGCAGTTTAGCAGATGAGGGAAATGACTGAGGGATCTTGAACAGAGGGTAGAATCCTGAAGTTTTAACTGGATAACTGAGATGGTTAACCTTCAGCAGGAAGGAGCCTTAAAAGGGATGAGAAAACTAAAATCCACTGGAGTGAAGTGTCCTGCCCCAGGTCACAAGTGAGAAATGAGAATGTGCATCCTCTGGACCCCAAATCCCACATTCTTTCCACTCTGGTCTGCTGCATACTCAATGAAACTAAACATGTGGTCACAGAAGTAGATTCACTTTTTCAAATAAGGATAATATTTTATTACTCAGTACACACATACAATCTAATTAGCATCAAAAAGAGGTTCTCAGAGGTGTAGAAAAAAGAGCCTTTCTTTGTGTGTAAGATTTTGTGACCTTGAAACTCTTACTGCACAGAAGCATTGCCATGCCAAGAGAAAAAGAGAAAATCTTGTTTTTATTAGTATTTTGTGATTCACTTTTTACTTCCCCAAACTGGACAAAGTTTATGCTACATGGAAAAAATGACTGGTTCTTTCAAAGAAAGGATTTTTGTGATCAGTTGAAACTCTAAAAACCCATTTCACTTTTTCTTTCTTTACATGTTAGGAAATATTGTTTTGGTTTCATTATTTTTTAGTACTATGGAAAATTTTAAAACATGAGATACATTAAGATCTAGAAGGTTCAAATTCTAGCTCTGCCACTTATGACCTCTGACATGTAGGTCTTACTTTCCTCAACTGTAAAATGTCGGTGATTCAACTAAATGATCTCAAAGGACTCTTTCCTACAAAACCTGTGACCTTAGTGAAGGCTAAGTATTTTTTGGTAACTTAATGATTCATAAAATTCAATCTTATTCCTGGTGAAAAGTACTTGCCCCCAACACTATACATGAAGACAGCTGTGCTGGTGGCATAAGGCTGTTTGGGAGGTAGATGACAGAAGGACAGAAGCACTGATGTGACTATTTCATTTGATTTATCAGATAGGTTCTTTTAACTGTTTTATTCATCTCTCTTTTCACAAAACAATGGGAGTCTAGAGATACCACTATCAGACACAGTCAATGTACTGGTTACTTTTGCCCAGTTATTGTTTTCCTTTATTATAAAGGAGAATTTAATTATGGGGGAGTGAGAAGAGGAAGTTATACATAAATTATTATCACATAAAAACAAAAGGTATCAACAAAGCAAATATATATATATATATGTGTGTGTGTATATATGTATACATACATTTACATAAATATATGCATATTGTAACTATATATGTTATAGGCATATATAAATGTTTTATTTCCACATATTCTGTGTGCACAATATTTGAATATTATATGTGTCTACAGAGGAGAGAGAGAGAATGAGAGAAAGAGAAGTTTTATTTATACCAGAAATTTCCAGGTGAGGAAATTTACTCTATTGAGTTGTTACTTTTCTGTAACTTAGAGTCTGAAAAAGTTACCTAGAAAACCTAAAGGTTAATGGCTTAGATGCGCCTAGTGCCATACAGCTAAGTCTTTCTCACTTCATGGTTTGTTCTCTATACTGTACCATGCTGCCTGTTATGTATAAAAATGCACATTTATTGTATTTTATTGTACATATATAATATGTATCTCTAGATATACACATACATATACAATAATTATATATACTATCCATATGTGTATATATACATACACAGATTCATAAACATGTGTGCATTTACATATTATATATACATATATACCAGATAAACAAATACAGTATAGACATATGCTCATGTCTATATATACACATTTACATAAATACATATGCACATATATGTATGCAATATACACATAAGAGACAGTATGGTCCAGTAAAGAGGGCAAACCCTGTAGCCAGGAAGATCTGGCTATTTGGCACTGCTCCCATCCAAGCCATTAACCTTTAGATCTTCTAGGTAATTCTTTAACATTATAAGTTACAGAGAAAGTGCCAATCTGCATCATTAACATGAGTTCTACTCACCTAGGAGTTCCCTCTATTAAAGAAATCAAAGATTAGACTGAGTAACAGAGCTTAAGTCATTCTTGGGTTAAGTGCCCTCTATCACACTCCACAGGCATTATAAATGAGATTAATCATGACTCTCAGTAAAGACTAAGTTTAAACAGAACATAGTAACTAACACATGCAGTTTGCTAAGGGCTGTGATGTTCAAAGACCACTAATGGTGTCATCAGATAGTTAATAATAATAATAGTAGCAAGACCCAACCTCATAGCATTTTTAACATTTGCAAAGTGTTTTTAACATGCATTGAGCATCATGTGCATACTGTGGGCCAGGCAGTATACTAAACTCTGGGGATACAAATACAAGCAAACAAGGCAAGCCCTGCCCTTGAGAAGTTCCCATGCTATAATGAGAGAAGGCAACACTTAAGGAGAGCCAGAAAGGGGCTGGGCAGCCAGTTCCTGGCTGGGGTGTAACCATGGAGGTAGAGAACTATGGGAAGTAAATATAGCAGACATTGAAGTAAACATGGCTGGGACCACTCCCAAAATCACAGGGATGGTTTCCTTAATGAGAATTAAAAAAAAAAAAATCAGTTAACTCCCTCCTGATGTCTTTTTCACACCTGGTCACTCAGTGGGTAATAGCTGTAAGTCATTCCAACTCTCTGCTGGCTTTAGAATTGTCTTCAATGAATCTCTCTGTTTATGTTGATGTCCGCAACAAAGCAAAGATTTTTCAACTGGGCTTGTTCTCATTTAAAATACTTTTGGATCCAAGCTCAAAAGAGCTGTGTTGTCTAGACACAGCACGACTCCCCCAGTACCCAAAGCACACTTTACCAGCATCGTAAAGCTGACAACTGGCTCTTCATACACAAAACATAATTCAGTCCTGTTGGGAACTTATTGCATTTAGCCAACCCAACAGCATATGTAAGACTTATGTTAGTGTGTCCTTTTCCAACATTTAAAAACTGATATCTATCTCTTCAAGAGGATAAATGTTTTCCCAAGTCCAAAAAAAAAAACTCAGTTCAGGCTCAGGCTGCATTAAGTTTATTGAGTTCTTTAAATATATACCAGGTTAACGATGGCTAAACCATGGTGGGCCATGTTTTTTGATAAATATCGAAAGACTCTTTGATCCTGATAACCCACAAATGTTCAGCATGAGTGAGTTTTCACGGTCAGCATGCAATGATTTTGATATTTGACTTAAGCTGGAGCTGAATGTGGTTTATTTTACTTATGGGGATGGTATGCTTAGAACTAAGAAAGCAAGAAAAATTGGAAACAGCACAGGGCCCCAAGAAATGACACGGACAGCTCATTTACCCGTTTTACTAAAGCTTCAAGAGTTCTTTGTGTGAGAGACTTTTTGAAGTATAGCCATCAGGAGTTCAGGAAAGCCTTTCCTACCTCACCATGCCAGACCTGACTGGTTTAGGAGCAAAAATTGGGGTCTCTCTTCGGCAGTAAACCTGACAGCAGAAAGCAGCTACCCTTACCAAGTAAAGAGCAACCCCAAAAGGATCAAATGAAGCACAACACCTAGTGTATTGTCTGGAATAAAACAGGTACTTAATAATTGACTTTTGATTGATGGGTTAGTTGAAAGTCTCTTTTACCCACAACATGATTTAATTTGAGTGATAGCATTGGAAAAATAGATTACATGTGGAAAGTATTTCTTTGATGAATCTGATTCAAAGTTTCTTTGCTATAACTTGTGGGATTCTATATACATACACACACTATACATACCTATAGTCAGTTGGTAATATATTTAATTAGACTAGAAGTCAGTTGGCTAGAAGACATAATCTCTTGAAAGGTTCATTCAATGTAATGGATTGAGTCCTGAATTTGGAGTGAGGAATAGTATATTCAAAGGACACTTTAGACATTTACTAGCTCCATAACCATAGACAAATCACTTAGCCTTTCTGAGCCTCTGTTTCCAAATCAGAAAATGGGTTTAATGATAACTGTAGTACTTGCTTCTGAGGTTTACTGAGAAGTTAAACTAAGGTGATATGTGCTAAGCTCCTGGAGAACCTGGAAGTGCTGAATGAGAAGCAGTTGTTATATGAGAAGATGATGCCAGGAATGACAGTCCACATCAGAAAAGGACTTTCCAGTTTACAAAGAGCTTGAAAAACAATCCCATGAAGTTAGGAGAAAAGGTCATGCAATCACTATTTTACAAATGACTTCTTCTCCCAGATCTCTCCACTCAGTTCTATGGGGGCCAACATTTCCACTCCCTCAACCCAGTCTTTCCAGCTCTCATTAAAATATTATTTTCCTTCAATAGAATGTTAGCTCCCTCAGGACATTGGCTATCATGGTTGCCTTTCTTTCCTCCGCTAGCATTCAGCATAATGCCTGGCCTACAGTAAGTGCATAATATGTGTTTTATCTGCAATAAATACTTTTGTGGTTACAGAACTTTCTGTTTTTTCTTCGACCTCTTTGGGGTATGTGTTTAATTGTATTGTTTTCAGTTTTAAATGATCTTATACAATTTATTAACTTCTAGGGAATAAATTCCAAGTTGTTTTCCTGAATGACTGTACTAATTCATAGCTCCATCAATGTGTCTATTTGTTTTTAGTAGGTTTTTTTTTTACAGCCCCTCCAATATTTGTCATTTTTCTTTTTTGTCAGCTTTGCCAGTTTGATGGGTGTGAGATAGAACTAGAAAGTTGTTTTAATTTACATTTCTCCAATTATTTGTGATTTAGATAATTTGTGTGTCTGTATACATATATATATGTATGTATACATACATACATACATACAAACAGCTCAGATTTCTTCCCTTGAGAAATGCAGGTTCACATCCTTTGACCATTTATGAATTGGAAAATGATTCTTATTCTTACAAATCTAAATCCATTCCTTATATATTCTGGAAATAAGACCTTTATTAGAGAAACTCACCACAAAGGTTTCTTTCCCAGTTATTTTTTTTTCCCTTCTAATCTTAGTTTCATTGTATTTGCATGGGCAAAAACAATTTAATTTTATGTAATCAAAATTATCCTTTTTATCTTTTGGTCCTTTCTGTCTCTTGTTTTGAAATGAACTCTTTTTTTAACCAGAGATTTCCATAGTAATTTGTTCTTATTCCTCTCTCTTTTTTGTAGCATGACCTTTAATGTCTAAGTCATGTATCTATTTAAAAATTTTCTTATCATATGGTATGAAATGTTTATCTAAATTTAATTTCTGCCAGACTTGTGACCAGTTCTCCCAACAATTACTATCAAATAGTGAGTCTTTACCTGAGTATCTGGGGTAGAGACCACAAATTCTCTCCCAGAAATACTATATGGATCTAAATCTTATAAGACCATACTCTTTGAGGAATCAGATTTGAAGATGCATAAGGGAGGCAATACAATAGAATCAGAGACTTCTAATCAAATCTTGGCTCTACCATTGACTACTTGTGCTAACTTGACCAATCACTTAATCTCCCTAAGTCTCAGTTTCTCAACTACATAAAATGGAGTTTGGACTAGATGGTTTTTAAGGTCCCTTTTAGCTCTAAATCCATGATGTATGACCCTATATCTATGATGGGCACAAACACACCTGAGAATATTTTTCAATAATGAACTTCATTCAAAGACTATTGGAAGGGGATAGATATAATTGAGGAAATGTATGATCAGAAAAGGAAATGAAACAGTCATAAGGTAAGCGAGGAAGCATCAAAATCAATAAATGTGTATTAATGCCCACTATGTTTCAGGCAATGTGCTAAATGCTGAATAGTCATGAGTTGAGAGAGTAAGAATCAGCCAACAAATGTTTAAGTGTCTACCCAGCATGTGTCAGGCCCCATGTTAAGTGCTAATGATACAAAGAAAGACATAAGGCAATTCCTTCCCTCAAGGAACTTACAGTCTGATGGGGGAGACAACACATAAAAAAGAAGCTGAAGTGCCAGGGTGGAGGAGGTTTGAGAGGAGCTAAGGTTACCAGGAAAGGGATTGAGCCCTGTCTCCCTCTCTCACTCTCTCTCTCTCTCTCTCCCTCTCTCTCCCTCTCTCTCTCTCTCTCTCTCTCTCTCTCTCTCTCTCTCTCTCCCTCTCTCCCTCTCTCTCCCTTTCTCCCTTTCTCTCCCTCTCTCCCTCCCTCTCTCTCTCTCCCTCTCTCTTTCTGTCTCTCTCTCTCTATCTCTTTCTCTCTTTATATATATATATATATGTATATATGTATATATATATATATATATGAGCATCACTGCTTCAAAATTACTGTAGTTATTACATCCCCTGCTAGATTAAACATGATCAGAGTCTTCCTCTGTAGTAGACTGTATTGATATAATTTGTTTTCTTTGTAATCCCATGTATTTTCTGCATGTAAAAACATTATCTGGAGAATGAGTCAATAGGGTACCTCAGACTACTAAAGGGATCCATGACACAAAGAACGTTATGAACCCCAATCCAAAAAAAGGCATACTGAACACTGGATGTTCTACTCTGTGGAAGATCTATAAAAGAACGCAGACAAAAATGATGGAGGAGAAGAAGATAGAGACGGGTTGCAAGTTGCACCAGGGTAGTGCCCATATTATCAAGCTCATGGTTTGACTGATATTTTTGAATTCATTGTCTTTTTACGAGCCCTATCACTTCATTGAACTAAGGACCTCCTGAAGAGGAAATTCTCTCTCCCATTCCAGTATGGAACACAGTGCCTAGCCCATAATAAGTGCACTGGCCCTGAAGTCAGGAAGACCTGAGTTCAAATCTAGCCCCAGACATTTACTACCTATTTGTCACTGGGAAAGTCACAACTGTTGCTTGCCTCCATTTCCTCAATTATAAAATGGGGATAACAACATCACCTACCTCAAAAGGTTGTTGTGAGGGTCAAATGAAATCCTTTCTATAAAAAGTGCTTGTCATGATGCCTGACACATAGTAGGTGCTATATAAATGCTTACTCCCTTCCCTCAATAAATGCTCATTGTTGTGGTTGTTTCCAATGCTGACTAGCACCTACTCTGAAATATATAGTCTCAGGCATTACCTGGATTCCTAAAAGTTTAAGTGGTTTGCTCATAGTTACATGCTTCAGATGTATCAGAGGTAGGGCTTGAATCCAGTACTTAATATTTCCCCAATAAGCTTTACTGTTGATGCAGTTTATTCCTGCTTTGGTTTTCTAGCACACAACTGCTCCAGTTTTATAACGCTTGAAATGGTGACCATGCTGAAATGTCTATGGGCTGACTGATGGATGATCCAAAGCTCTTCAGCTTGGGGGTTGAAAAATGGGAAGAGAAATCACATTCCTAATGCAATATTCCAATGAAAAATAAGATGAAAGATCCAGCTCACCTGCTCTGAAAAATATGCCAGGGAGCTTGCATCTCTGAAATAATAAAAAACATGAGTTTCCCAATGGTGGTTGAAACTGACTAGTTGGTAATTGAAAAGAATGAGAAATGCCATCTCTCTGGTCATGAAGAATTATGGACCAAAGAACCAATTGTATACTGCCTCTGGTAAAATTAGTAGTAATTGGGTTATTAAGGAGATAAGCCAAACGACAAGTTGCTCTGAGGTAAAGATTGTGGATAAACCTTCAAACAAAAAGATTCAGGGAAAAAACAAAAAACAAACCTCTGCCATCTAAGTGATCAGTCTGAAGGATGACATGCCAAATTCCAAAAGAGCAGTGCATCTTGAGAACTCTTTTTTATGAGGACAAAATGATTTCTGTTTAAAGGGCATCCCATCATGCTTTAAAAAATATAGCTGACTTATGGCTTGAGAAGGAAATGATGCTGTCCAAATTCACTGTTTAAGCAAGCACTGTTCGTCAGGGTTTCATTCTGTGCACCAAGAACATAAATGCTTTCTTTTTTCCCGGGGCCAGATTTGGATCACTAACTTGAGCTGGGCCTGAGGGAGAAACCCAGCGTGTATGATGAGCTGATTAATTACCAAAAATCAAATGCCTTGCAGTCAGGAGCACGGGCCTTGAAAGAAAGCATGAGTAGTCGAGGAGTGCTGCATATCTACATGCATGCATGGTCAGGCAAAAACACCACTGGGGATTAGGTTTCACTACAGCCTGAAACAAAGGACTTAGAAAGGATTGTTTATCCTTGACAGTGCGACCTGTGCCAATCTTTATTAACAAGGGCTTTCCATCTATTACTTTTAAAGTCAAAGAACCCTTATTAAATCAAACTTCATTTTTCCAAAAAAAAATCAGCAGAATTTTCTCAGTATTTCTTCTCAGGTCTCTCCCTACCCCACCCTTCAAGAAAGCTCAGTAATAATTCATAATTAAAGGTTAGGCTGTGTCTTTATTCAAGCCTTGTGTGCATAAGTATAATCCTTTGAGGCGGTCTCTTAGGATGAGCTCCTCATTTAAAGTGAAGTGGATGCCTACCAGGGAGATATAAATGGATACAGAAGGATAGGAAATGTTGGCAATGCTCAAGAATTATAAGAGGCTCTCTTATAAAGGGCAAATGGGCTTTATTGACAGAGTATTGCATTATTGAAAATGACAGGAATGACTAATTGATCTCCTCCCCATTCCTTCTCCCACCTCCACGACTTTGTCCAGACTGTCCTCCTTGTCTGAAAACCACTACCTCTTCCTCTTCAATTCTTAGAATCCCTAGTTTCCTTTTGTGGCCACATCCTGTGAGGTGTTCCTGTACTACCACTACCCTGAGACAGGCCTTCATCGACTCATGCCTTCATTACTGCAATAACCTGATGGTGGATCTTCCTGTCTCAAGTTTCTCCACACACTAATCCAACCTTCATTTATTCACCAAAGTAATTTTTTCTAAAGCTAGGGTCTGACCATGTATGCCATTCCTTTACTCAATAAACTTCAGTGTCTTCCTCCAGTCTCCTGGATCAAATACAAAATCTTCTGCTTGGTCTCCAAAGTCCTTCAAAAAACTAGCCCCCTCCTACTGTTCCAGTCTTCCTAATCCCTTTACTTCCTGACAGGTACTCTCTAATGCAATGGCACTGGCCTCTTGGCTGTTCCATGAAGAAGACAGTCCATCTCTGAGGGCTGAGGGCATTTTCTTTGGCTCTCTCCCAACCCTGGAATTCTCTTCCTCCTTATCTCTACCTCCTGGTTTCCCTGGTTTCCTATAAGTCCCATCTAAAATCCCATCTTCTCTAGAAAGACTTTTCTTACTCCTCCTAATTCTAGTGTCTTTCTTCTCAATCCCTATTTATCCTGAATATAGCTTATTTGTATATCTGTTCACTTTTTGTCTCCTCCAGTAGATTGTTAGCTCCTTGAGTAAAGGGATTGTCTCTTGATTCTTTTTGTTTCTGCAAAACTTAGCCTAGTGCCTGATACACAGTCGGTGCTAATAAATGTTTATTGACTGACAATAACCCTCATGGTTTAGTTCTCTCTTATTGTGATTGATTTGGGATCAGATTTGGATTCTAATCCCAGTTCTGCTGATGATGAAGCAGCAGCAGTAGCAACATAGCAACATTTACATAACACTTTAAGGATTGTAAAGAGTTCTACATATATGATCTCATTGGATTCTTACAACAGCCCTGTTAAGGTAAATATTCTTATTATACTAATATTACTTATAAGGAAACTCATCTTGAGAGATGTTAAGTGACTTTCCTAGGCTCACAAAGCCATGAGAAAGGACTCAAAATTAGATATTCATGGCTCAGAGTCTAGCCCTGCTGCCTATCTGCCTCACACACTTACTAGTTTTGTGACCTTAACCTCGCTCAGTCTCAGTTTCCTCATCTGTAAAATTAGGGGGTAGACTAGATGGCCTCTAAGGTCCCATCTAGTTCCAAAGCAAAGATCCTATGATCCCTACTCAGACAAAGGTCTTTCTCTAATTTCATGTTGCAAGCTCCTAATAGAATGTAGGCTTTTTCAGAGAAGGACCTGTTTTGCCATGGAATACAACAGGCTCTGGAGAAATGAAAATAAAACATCTCACTGAGTGCAATTTAAAGGTTTATTTAATGGACTGAGACATATAACACATAAGGGAAATATATAGTGGGTAAAGAAAATGTGTTTGGTCAAGTGGTAAGGTCAAAAGAGGGTCATCCCCAGAGTTCTCCATTGGTTCATCAGTCAGTCTTCAATAAGCATTTAGTAAGTGCTTACTAAGTATTTAGTAGGCACTTAATAGTGCCAGGAACTGTTTAAAGTTATGTCAAGAGAAAACCAGGAAGGCCTTCAGCCTTGGGTAGGCCTCCTTTAGGGACCGTGAAGAGGTAATATGTCCAAGAAGCCCACAAGATGAGCAGGCATGCAGATGGTGTGATAAGATGGGTTGGGAGGTCCTTATACCACCAGCTACAAATATACAGTCAGTGTTTAAAAAGTGCCTATTGGAGTAAATAAAGTCAAGAAGCATTTTTACACCTACTGTATACATTGTTAGCTACTGTCTTACACTTTGGGAGTAATAGACAAAAACAAAACAGTCTCTGGTCTCAAGGAGCTTACATTCTTGGGGATAGGGGAGAGCATGCGCATGTAGGGTGTATGCCTGGTCCATGTATTTTGTGTATTTTCACATCAGTTGTCTAAATGTGGCTCTGAGGGCATCTCTAGAACTATGCCCACTGCTATTCATCCCTTATTTTCAGAGAGGACCAGCGACACCACAGGGTGATGTCTTGACTCCTGCATGAATTGGATTTAAGTGAAATGACTGTGTGTAACTCTGCCTTATGTCCACTTCCCTTTAAGGGGACTTTTATTCCTGCCTAGAGGAACTGGAGGAACCTGGAGGAGCCATGAGACTGACTCTCTGCCCTCCTCAAGTATAGAGGGCAGAGTTAGAATACATCTACATTCCCCCATCCCCAAATATTGTTAGTCTAGGGGACATCCAATCTATGGATTAGAATATATAGGCAATACATTGACTGAATGAGTTTTCCCTTTGGGAGCAAGATATTAGCTCAAACAGGAGAGTCTCTGATTTCACCTAAAGGTAAAATTCCCCACCTCTAGGGATATGAGCTGAAAGTCAGGGAAGCATTGATGGGGCTGACTTTCTTTATGAGCCTGCTTTTCGAAGTCTATTCACTTCCTCTCTGGATTTCTCCCCAAAGAAGGTCAAGAACTGCATATGTCGTCTCTTGAAGTCAGAAGGGAGAAGATATTCTCTCCCAATCTCTTCCATCAAACCTACCCCTCCTGTGGGCATTAACTCATTATTTCCATCTGAAAGAAGAGCCTCGTGTGTATGTGTGCATGTGTGTGTGCACACATACATACATAGATCTCTCTCTCTCTCTCTTTCTCTCTCTCTCTCTCTATATATATATATATATATATATATATATGCATATTTGCACACAAGATACAAAGTATAAAGCAATCTTAAAAGGGCAGCCACTAACATCTGGAGAAAATGGGTAGGACCTCCTATAGAAGGTGATATTTTAAGGGAATAGAGGGGTTTCTATAGGCATAGATAAGGTGGGAGAGAATTCCAGGCATGAAGGTCAACCAAGGTAAAGACACAGAAATGGGAGATGTAGCACTGTGTGCACAGAAAGGACACATGGATTGGACATGTAGCTGAGATTCTTTTCCAAATCTAATATTTTAAAAACTACAATTCGGTTAACAGATTCATTTATATTAGAACCCAAAGGTCACTGGCCTTGGTGGTCCTCACTTCTCCTAGGGGAGCCTTTCCCTGTTATTTTAGTTGCTGTTTATATAACTTTTTCTCTGGTGATAATCCCCCCAGCATACCAGAAAAATGGTTGGGCATTTTACCTCCTGACAGTCGGAAACCCATCTCAAAAGCCAATGTAAAGAAGTCTCCAGTATAAGAATTCTTCTCCTGAGATTGGATAATCTTAGACCAAAGCTTCTTCAAATGGAGTTGTTGAAACCTCTGAGCCCCATCCTAACCAAGACTAGTATAGTAACTAGTAACAAAAATCAAAGCTATTGACCAGCAAGCAAGCACAGCAAAGATATTTTAAACCAATCAAGTTTGTCTGTCTCAGAAAATTTTGTAGCTCTGAGTCAAACATTTAACTGTTTGTGCCTTCATGTTGGTTTTTATTCCTTCTTGCCTAAGATAGCAAGGGGAAAAAATTATCTGGAGAGACACAATAAGATCAGATACTCCAAAGATTCATCCCCATATTTAGGAAAACTGGAGCCAAAGTGAGCCTGTAAGCCATACATATGCTGAAGGTAGCAGGTGGCTTAGACTGGGATCGTATTTAAATAGGCTTTAGGGGGTTAACACCACCACCAATGGGAGGAAGAAAAGAAAGAGAAAAAAATAAGTTTTAAGCAGAGATTCATTGCCTAATGTTCTGCATAGAAAAAAAAAATCATTGGTCTTGGAATTCCCATCATCTGCTGGCCAGAAAGTCTGGCATTTTCTGAAATTGCAGGGCAATGTAGAAAAACCATCTTCCTATCCTGGACATTAAGGATTGAATCACTCTTCTTTGACAATTCATCTATTAAGAAATCAGTCATCTGGATTGGCTGGTCTTTGGTTGCTAATTAAAAGTAACTCTCTTTCCCAGACTTTAATCTGGGGAATAAAAAATTTACCCAATCATAGGAATGACTAAAACACCAGTAACAGAAAGTCTCCTCTTTTATCACAAAAATTGTGTGTGTGTGTGTGTGTGTTCATCCTTCATTGCCGAAGAAGACCATGGCATCAGAGAAATGATGACATGACTTGCACTTGACTTTGTTTTGAGTGAGGGAGGGCTGTGCAGGTCACCAGCCTCACTTCTCCTCCAGAGCCATCTGAGTCCAGTGACCAGATACTCATCAGGATGACTGGAGATGACCCAGGATGAGGCAGTTGGGGTTAAGTGACTTGCCCAAGGTCACAAAGGCTAGTGAGTGTCAAGTGTCTGAGGTGAAATTTGAACTCAGGTCCTCCTGACTCCTGCACTGGTGCTCTATCCGCTACACCACCTAGCTGCCCCATCACAAAAATGAGCAACTATATGATAACCCAAGATCTAAGATAAATTAAACAAAGAAACTAAATAGGAGCCCCAAAAAGTTGACTGAAGTGCTTTGCCATTTACTTCTATTCTTTGAAATACTTTCTGTCAATTCTCTGTCATTCCCAATTTTTCTGCTCTATTCTTCAAGCTCTCTGTCAGCACTCTGGTTCCTGCCATCAGGCCCAGGCTACTGAGAGGGAAGAGGTCACCATATCTAGGCACTGCCATAACCACCACAAGTCATCCTATCTTGTTTCTGTGTTATCCTTCATGCGCACACACACACACACAAATATACTCTCTCACTTTACTCCCACCCCACACACCTCTTTCTCTAAGAACAGTAAGTATAATTCCAGTAAAGTATGCGAATTCTAAGACCAAAATTCTTCTCTCTGGCTACCACTCTCCTATATCTCTTGTTTTCCCTTATTGGAATATAAATTTCTTGACAGTAAAGGCTGGCCTATTTAATGTATATCTATTCCCCAAATTTGTCAGAGTGCCTGGCATATTGTAAGCATTTATAAGTTATTATTCATTCATTCATTTATTTAATTTTAGAAAAAGTGTGGCACTCACCTCCACCTCTTTCGTCTCTCTTGACTTTTACATTCACCCTACCTGAACCTGTAACAGGTCAGAGTGGTTCCCATCAAATCCAGCCACAGTGTTATGACTCACTCTCAGGCTTCTCGGGGTAACTCTAGTCTTGGGGAGTCATATGTCTACTCCTCATAATTGTACCTCCTTTTTTTCCACAAGTGTGCTTATGATTTAAAACAAATCATCCAAGATGGCACTATTAACTCTAAATCACTAGAGATTTCATAAACAAGAAAGAGAAGGCAAGAATACTAGTAACAGCCCACTCTCATACCTAGGTTACACTCTGAGTAATATGCATATTGTCTGTGGAGTAGAGACTACAGAACACTTGGCAGAGCAGTACATAAGTAGCTAAACCAATACCCTTTCATCAATTTACAACTCAATACAGCTGGCCTTGACATCCTTGATCTATTTAGAGAATGATCTACCACCAGCAACATGCTGGGGAAGGGCCCTCCAAAGGCATAGATAAAGTTGAACAACTTTTTTTTTTAATAATATGTGACACACTTGTAAATTTAATGTGAATTACTAACATTTCCTCCATTACTCTATTAAATTTAAACAATTAAATAATAAATCAATCCCTGATTATCTGTTTATCTGTATTCAAAATATAAATATCCACAGTGAAAATTTGGTGATCAGAAGTCAGCATGAGCTGGTTCCATCACAACCCTGGGCCCTTCCATTTCTAGACTGATCCACACTCCAACTACACACAACTTCATTCTCTGCTGCCTGGAACAATCCAGCACAAAGGCTTTGTGAGGTTGTTTTAGTGAAAACTGAGGCCCCAACTCTGTGGTCTTCATTGCATTTCATTGCTTCCTTCATAGGCTCTGGAGAAACATTAGTTCTCTCAATGAAAAAGTTCTCCAGAGATGAGACTCTACAGATCCCTGCCCGCTGATTTCTGAAGGGCTTTGTTCCTTCTCAAGTCATAAGAGGCAGACAAGTGTCTGAGGGTTTTCCATGTTTCAAACTGTAAGTCAGAAGTAAAGGACAAAATAGCCTAGCCTCTCTCCTCCACCTTTCCCTAGAGAGTTTTTCAAATCACAGAAAATTCTCCTTTTTTTCAACCAATCAGCACTTTTGACCAGCAGATCATTCACCCAATCAGATCCACTCCCAATATTGATCAATAACTCTGAAAAGCAAAGACTAGGGGAATACACACATACATATATGTACATACATGTATGTACATATATACACATATACATATATACACATACTTTTAAAATCTGTTCTTCATCCCCTCCACCCCAGCCCATAGGATAACTGAACTTGCTGATTATATTTACGTAGTTTCATACTGAAACAACTTTGTTTTAGTCACTAAGTGGGAAAGTAAAAGGAACAGAGGATTTGTCTACTTTGATGCAGGTAGAATTTGGCTTAGAGTTAGAATTTAAATTAAGGTAATATAGAAAGTGGACAATCCACAGAAGGATAATCACGGGTTTACTCTGCCATAAAAATAAAACAGAAATTATGCTCAAACAAGCGTTTACTCTTTTTGTCTCTTTTTTTGTTGGTGGTGGTTCATGATTTTTCTTCATTCCATAAGCATTTTGAAATAAAATTAAAGACAAGTATTTATTGAATACTACTACGACCACATCGTCAGACATTACACTAGACTCTTGGATGCAAATACAAAAGTGAGCTGTTCCATGTCCACAAGGAGTGGCCAGGAAAGGGAGCTTTGCTCTAAGTAGTCATGAGAAGTATGGATGGAATGACAGAGCAGGTAGTTGTCATATCTGTTCCAGTAGCAATGGTAGTATTAATTTGATAATTATTGCCAAAAGCAAGAAATTGGAAGGGAGTGAGGGGGAGAATACTTCTGTGGGAGGACAGATGGCAACATGCCTGGACTGGCTAGGTCCTGTTGTCCTGGCCTATTGCAGGACAGAGTTAAGCACAGTATGATCTTGGCGTCTGGTGTCTGATACATATACAGGCCTGAGGTGAGAACTGACTCATTCACCTTCCAGTCCAGGAAGATTTGTCCCCATATGCACCCCTTAATGTCTTAAAGCTGAGTAGATTTATTCATTGACATCCTCTTGGTAAGAGAACAGGGTCTCTTAAGCTCTTAGATCTGAAGGTTGCCCTTCACTTTTGTTTCTTCCCCTCCAAGGTTTGACTTTTTCTTCCTTTCTTTGAATATCATATGTACATACACATACACACATATATGCATATATGGAGGGGATTACCAAACCAAAGAAATTATCCCATTATTTCTGGTAGTATTGAATGTTTCTTCATTTAGTCAGTTTCTGTTTTGCCACAGAATTTCATACCTGCTCTCCTTTTTGCAATCTGAAAATATCTACACCCTATTCCACAAAATTTGGAGCAGATTTCCTCCTCATCTTCATCATCATTAGTTCCCTCCAAGAAATAATAACAATTATAATTAAATAGTGTTTTCCTCCTAAGAGCCCTAAGTGAGTCTGGGCCATTATGTCGTTTATTTTCCCAACATCTCTGTGAAGTGGGTAGGAGGTAGATATTATTATTCTATTTCACAGATGGGAAATCTGTGTCATAGAGAGGTTAAGTGAATTGTCCAAGGGCGCACAGAAAGTCAGTAATCAAGCTGGTAACAGAACCCAGTCACGAATCAGAGGCCAGAGCTCCCTCCCATCCAGGCCTCGGGGCATTGGTATGTCTGGGTTGCTTTCAGTCGATAAATCTGGAATGGGGAATTCATGAGGATATAGGTTTATATTAAACAGCTTTCATTACCAAGTAAATATATGCGTGTGTGTGTGTAATATATAGTATATTATATAGTATATATAGTCTTTTCCCCACCAGCAACTTAAAAGATAAAAGAGAGAAGATAATTTTGGAGTTGTCACATAATGTGCATATTCAGCAACAATAACCCCAAATTCTTCTCATATCCTTCATCCCTTTGACCCCCAAGCTGTGGTCAAAATTAACTTAATAGTTAGATATGACAAATGTGAAGAATTCTGAAAAACATGGGAAGGTTTACAGGAAATGAGGCAGACTTGAAAAAAGCAGAATCCAGAGGTAAAAACTAGAGTCATGTGAACAGGGAGATCCTCAACTGAAAGATGAACTTTGCAGCATCTCCTATAAGTCTAAGAGAATCAAATGTACCGTCCTCCTACATCAGAGAGGCAGGGGACCACAAAGACAGAGAAGGTGCATCCCTTCTTAAATATCATCTTCCTATCTGTTCTTTTTGTGTTTTTTTTTACTTTGTTATAAAAGAGGGTTTAATTCTAGGTGAAGACAGAGACATGCATGTGCGTGTATGATATAGATGGGGACACACATGCATGTGTGTATGTGAACATTCATGCATATATATGCACATCATCAATGCATATGTACAAATCTGTATATGCACATATACAGACATGTTTCCAGAAATGAATGGGATATAGAACTAAAAGACAGCAGTATTTATACCTACACATACATACACACATATATATAAATAAAAAGGGATCCTCTCTCACTTCTAAATAAAGAATCACAAGTTTATCCAATTCTCCCTGCCATGTTCAGAGAAAAATAGTATCTTTTCTTTCCAAGAAACTGAGAAAGAAATAAGACACCTATGCCATGACCATTCAAAAGTCGAAAAAGTCCAGACTGACCGAGGACACTATTACTGTGAGCATGTTGCCAAGATAGCCCAGGTTTAAACTGGGCAAAGATAACAAAATTATCATAAATAATCAAATCCTGCCAAATAAGAAAGGGAAAGGGCAATTGAAAGGATGGAAATATTGGGAAAACGCAAGAGTTAGTATCTACAACATGACAATAATTAAACTGTTAAAATGAAAAGGGAAAAAAAAATAACACATGACTGAACACTTTTGGGGAGTTTGTAAGAGGAGGATGTTTAGTCCTTCGTTTTCATTATCTGATTCCTTGCCTTCTTATGCCACCTGAATCACCAAGATTCCATGGGGAATTCCCTGAATTTTACACCTGGAAGAGGCAAGCTCTCAACTCTCTAATGTAGGGAATGAAGAGTTTCACCTAAGTGACATTTCTAAATAGTGTATGACCATGTTTAAACACTAACACTTTAAAAAAAAAAGTTTTTTTTCAGTTTCATGATCCCATTTAGGGTTTTCTTGGCAAAGATACTGGAAATGCTTATTTATGGAATTGTTTTAGCTCTTTTTACAGAGGAGGAAGCTGAGACAAACAGGGTTAAGTGACTTGCCCAGGGTCTTACAACTAGTAAGTACTTGAGGCTGCTTTTGAACCCAGGTTCCTAACTCCAACCCCAGAGCTCTATCCACTGTGCCATCTAGCTGCCCCTCTAAAATGTTACCAGGTTCAAAAATCTAAATCTTTCTAAGTATAGTGATATCATTTTGATTCTCTTGAAGAACGAAAAACAGGCATGTTTAAAATTCACAATCTTTCTAAAGTGTGTAACATATACTAAATGGTTGACATTCTTTATTTTAGAAATTCCATTGCTGGGAATACAACCCAAGGTCAAAGTCTCCGAGGCCCTAGGTTTGCCAAAAGGCCCTTAGAAGAATTTTTTTGTTTGTTTATTGTTTTAAGTATGATAACAAATAACTGGAAACAAAATGATTACCCATCAATCAGGGAATGGTTGGACAGAAGAATTGGAACATGAATATAATGGGATGCAATCACCCTGTCAGAAATAACAAATATGGCCGATTCAGAGCAAAAAGAAAGGTTTGCATGAACTAATAAAAAGGAAAAAGAGTATTATACACCCGATGACCACAATCAAGTAAGCAAAAATATCACCAAAATGAAGCCCAAGCTAAGTAATTGTAAGGATTCATCGTGGCTCCAGAAGAGACATAAAGGCATGATATAGATATTGGGAAAGTATAATATGTTATCAGAAGTGATCACCACTTTGATTGACTTTGCTTAACTGTTCCCTTTATTACAATAATAGCCAGCATTTATATAGCACGTTAAGGTTTATACAGCTCTTTGTATTATTTCATTTGAAGTTCATAGCTACCCAAGGAGGTAGGTGCATTATTATGTCTGTTTTTCAGATGAGTAAACTGAGTGTGGGAGATGTCAAATGGCCTGCCCATGGTCACACAGCTAGAAAGTGTCTAAGGCCAGTTTCAAATTCAGGTCTCCTTCCTGACTCCAAGTTCAGAATTATACACCTAGTTACCTCACTAAGACAGGATTCAAAGGGTTAGCAGTGAGATGAATCCCAAAACTCACACACACATACACACACACACACACACGCACACATGCACATACAGAGGAAGGCAAATTTGGATGGCCAAACGTTGCCCAGTTGACTTGGGTTTTACTACTGGCTTTTCCTTTTTTTTACTTTTACTAGTCTTCCCTTTCCTCTCCCCTCCTCTTCCCTCCCCTGCCTTCTCCTTCCTTCCCCTCCTCTCCTCTCCTCTCCCTAAAACCTTCAACCTGCTACTCTCTGAAACTAGGACTCCAAACGGTCCCTGTCCAAGGCCTCCTCTGCACCCTCCAAGCTTCACAGTGATTATTCATAGTAACTGTTGCTGGTTCTCACCCAGCCTGATGTCTTTCCTTTTCTTGACCTCATTAAAGTGGCCGTGCCCTGGTTACTTCTTAAACAGGACTATTCAATGAATGCGCGTTGCCTCACGGGAAGTGAGCACTTACAAAGACTTTGGCCTAACAGGCCCAAGGTCTCCCAGTGCATCCTGGGTCATCTCCAGTCATCTTAAGGAATATCAGGTCACTGGATTCAGATGGCTCTGGAGGAGAAGTGAGGATGGTGACCTGCACAGCTCTCCCTCACTCAAAACAAAGTCAAGTGCAAATCATGTCATCATTTGTCCGATGGCATGGTCTTCTTTGGCAACAAAGGACAAATACAAGAGTGACGGGCGCAGGAGTTAAAAACTTGTGATCTTAAGGTCACAGTTAACTGTTTAGATTCAATTAAAGGACTGCACTTGAGGACCTAGAGAGCCAAATGTGGCCTCAAGGTCACAGGTTCCCACCCTTGGGAGAGTTTTATAAAGTTTGTCTCTGGTCTTCCTTGCTCTTTCTTCCCCCACATATTTTGCCCTATCCCAGCATTTGACCACAACTCTCCAATGCCTCCTCTGCTTTTTTAACCTGCCATATCTGAAATGGACTTTTAAAAATCATTACTGAGTCTCAATGAAAGTCATATGGAAACCATTAAAGAGATTTAAGGTTACTCTGTAAAGAGAGAACATACTCAAGGCCAGAAGGAAATGAAGTCTTGGGACTCAATCAGGTTCTCTAATTTTTCTTCTCCGTTCCAGTTTTAATCTTGTTCTCAGGGAAATGGATATTTGTAGATGAGCTCTAACTATGTGACTAGATATACAAGACAGACAGGAAAGGAAATAGAAAAACTCAAAGAAACACAGGAAACCAAGGCCACAATAGAGTCCTGGCTCTGGCATTTACAAGAAAAACTCTTGAGCAAGACATTTTAGGTACTGAATCTTTGATGGGAGAGACAGACAGAGACGGAGAGAAAGACAGAGAGAGACAGAAATATAAGTACATATGCAAATATATTTATGTGTAATGGGTATGTGGGCAGCTAGGCGATACAGCAGAGTGCCAAGGCCTGAAGTCAGGAAAAACTCATCTTCCCGAGTTCAAATCTACCCTCAGACACTCACTAGCTGTGTGACCCCAGGCAAGTCACTTAACCCTGTTTGTCTCAGTTCCCCATCTACAAAATGAGCTGAAGTCACCACAGAAACAACTGAACAACCACAAAATGTGGATGTGTAGACATATACGTGTATATAGGTAGGTACATATGTGTGTATACATGTATATAAGTGTACATATGTGTGTATGTAGACGTATCTATATCTTAAATATATGGAAAAATTTTAAAATACTATATGTGCATATTTGTGCATGTATACATTTTCCAATCATTTTTCAGTCATGTTCAACTCTTCATGATCCCATTTTGGATTTTCTTAGCAAAGATATTGGAGTGGTTTGTCATTTCCTTCTCCAGCTCCTTTCACAGAAGAGGAAACTGAGGCAAACAGTGAATTGTCCAAGGTCATGCATCTAGTAAGGGTCTGAGGCCAGATTTGAACTCAAGAAATTCCTGACTTCTGGTCTAGCTCTCTGTTCACTGTACCACTTAATTGTCATATGTTTACATGTTTATATATATACATACATATACACACATATACACATAAGTAGCCTATAGAGTATATGTACATATATATATGTATAGATGTGTATCTACATGTATGTAGATATACATATTTATCTTTACTATACACACACTATCTATACACATATTTAATTTTATCTTGACCATACATACACACACATATACATAAAAAGATCCATGCACATGTGTATATTTTTTCTCAAACTCCCTGCTATTAAAGAAACATTTATTGGAGGCTAGAATTACCCAAATTGCCTTTGTGCGTTGAAGACTTGTCAGTTTACTATTTTAGTTTTCCTGTGTTGACATTGGATGCTGGATATGGAGTCAGAAGCCTTTGTTTCATTCCCTGCTATCTACTGTTTATGTCCTCTGTGGCTTTGGACAAACCACTTTCCATTTCTGGGCCTTAGTTGCCTTTATTTATAAATAAGGAGGTTGTTCCTACATGTCCTCTTTGGTCCCTTCCATCACTGCATTTATTATTCTATGACACTGTTGACATCAAACTCATGTTGTTCCTATGTTGAGGGTAGTTTGATTCCCTACTCCTTCATGAATGTAATAAATATTGAACATGTTGGTGCCTCAACTTTTCACAATAAATTACTGTTTCTCAGCCCTGGGGACAGTGCATTTTGAGAGGACTATGGCTGCAAACCATTGTGCAAAATGACTGTCAGGAAAGAGAGCTTTACTTTCTACTAAGGTGAGCCTAAGAGCTTTGAGCTAAGAGAGTGTGGGTATATTTATCAAGCTATTTTCCCTCTTGGGAGAAAAAAGACAAGTGGAAGAATATTAAAATAAGCTTCCTTCATGGGCCTGTCCAAGAATTCATTGGAAACTCTGGCCTTCAGTAGGCCATTTCTATTCCCCATTGCCTTTCCACTACAAGTATTTATTTGAAGTTCTTTCTGGAATTATGAAATGAAATAAAAGAAGGAAAAGTAAGCAATCCTTCTTCTAAAGAAAAGGAACTACAAACAGTCATCATTCTGAAATATTTTGTTCCAAACATATGACATCACAGGATCACAGATTTAGAACTGACAGGTTAAAGGTCATCTGGTACAACCCTCTCATCTTACTGATTATGGCCCAGACTCAAACAGAAAGTTAGAGAGGAAAAGTAAGATTTGAACCCAGGCTCTTAGACTCCAAATTTAGTATTTTGTCCATTATACCATACTGAATTATTTTCAAAGTACTGCTGCCTCTCATGTTGCCATACTTGTAAGCAATGAGGCTGAAAATACTAATGGAGAGGCAGATAGCCTTTCACTGTATTCACCCAACTGTCATCCATGGGTGTGTCTACCCTTGTTTGTAGTTGTATTTCATGGTTCTGTGACCTTATTGAGGATTATAATAAAAAATAGCATTTTGTTTCTGAACAGCCTACCACAAATTGTAGTCTATTCTAGTTTCAGATACAGAATCTTAGAGTCTTAGGGTCAGAGGGACCTAAGAGGTCATGTTGTCTGACTTCACTCCTAGGATAGAAATCCCTTCAGTAACATCCCTGAGAGATGGCTAGACAACCACCACCACTAAGACATTCAGAGATGAGCACCCTGTCCTTTACGAGGTAATCCTCTCTATAACTCAACTCCAAGTGCTAGAAGCTTTTCCTTAGATTGAGGCCAAATCTGATGCTCTATAATTGCTTCCCACTGGACCCATGTCTAGCTTCTGACTAGAACAGCTCTGTTCTCTCTGCTCCCAGGTGAAAAATTTCCCAATACCAAAGCCCAGTTTAAGCACTACCTTCTTAAAGGGGTGATCTCTGATTCCTGCCCCCCAGCTGCTAATATCTGCCCTCAGAGTTGCCTTCTCAATAGCTCAATAAAAAATTTATTACACTCTTACTATATACCAAGCACTGTGCTAAATACTGTGATATACGAGGCAAAGGGAGTCCCTGATCTGAAGAAAATAACATTCTAATTCTACTTACTGTGTATATATATTTGGTAAGTCAGGCATGGAATAATGCATAGAGAGCTGGCCTCAGACTAGAGAAGACCTGTCTTCATGGCTTGTCTGAAAATTCCTGACTTGAGGCACTTTACAGGACAACTAGGTGGCACTGTGGATAGAATGCCCAATCTGAAGTCAGGAAAACTCATCTTCCTGAGTTCAAATCCACTCTCAGACACTTGCTAGTTGTGTCACCCTGGGCAAATGACAACTCTATTTGACTCAGTTTCCTCATCGGCAAAATGAGCTGGAGAAGGAAATGGTAAATCTCTCTAGTATCTTTGCCAAGAAAACCTCACAGAGAGTTCAGTGTGGCTAAAAACAACTGAACAATAATGATGACAGACTTTTACCCTCTCAGCACAACCAGACAACCCTCAAAGTATCCAAGATTGTAAGTTAGAGATACAGAGAATCTATTCATTCTGGAGTTCCTGATATTGGTGAAACAAAAGTTCTACAATAATATAGATATATTAATATTTTTATAAATGAGATATATATGTGTATAATGTGGACATAGGTAATATATATAGATTTATAAATATAAATTAGATAGAGATCGATGATGGATAAAGATATAGATGGTTGGAGATTGTTGGACTCCTTTCTCAAAAAGGACCAAAATGACAACACTATTTCGGAGTCAAGGTGCAGTGTATCCAGCTGTGGCTGATCAGGCCAATATAAGCTCAGAAGGCTCCTCCACAGGTCAGGCACAAGTAGTCCCCAAGAACATTTGAAGTGGAGGTGTCTCTACATTTGCACACCTCACATTTTTTTTGAGCTACTGCATTTCTGCTTCACTCATAGAGCACAGTGCCTTTTTTAATGCACAGATTCCCAGAATTTTATCTTCATATTCATCAATAACATCCTTGATAGGCAAAAAGAAGTACTGCTTCTTGACTTCAAATATATTTTATCCATATGAGTTGTTTCTGTCTTTGACCTTATTGGGGTACATGTCCAGCAGGAGGATCTCTGGGTCAAAGGATAGGCACAGTTTTGTCTAAGTCTTCTCTTCTCCAATCTACGTATTTCTAGTGTTTTCCCTTGATCATATGCATATGGTATCATATAGAAACCCTTTCCTCTCCTGATCACAATCCTCTGTACACATTCCCACTTTATCAACATCCCTCCCAAACTGAGCCTTCCAGAATTGAACTCCATGGCCCCAAAAGACTATAGGCCCTGCTGTTGAAAGAGAAATTCTAAGACATAATGTGTCATCATCTGGGTGAATACATTTCCTAACAAAGCCATAAGAGAAAAGTCACATTGTAAAAGAGGCAGTATGCAAATCTTGCCCATGTGAAGGTCAGGCAGCATTTTGCATATACAACTTTACTCATGAAATATTGACAGAAAACTATCAGCTTGTGGAATACAGATACCATGTCTTTTGTGAATTTTTTCTTCCAATTTCACCTATTCTATCTATGTAGTAGGGACATTACAAATACATATTTTGTTTTTTTAATCAAAAAGAAAACTCAGAGCAGACCTATAACTGCATTGACATAGGCAATTCCCTGTGGGGAAACTACCTCTACCAAAGGTGGTTGTTACCTAGACTGCTTGTGTTTGTCCTTTGTTTTCAAAGAGGACCATGACATCAGGGAAATGATGACATGACTTGTAGTTGACTTGGATTTGAGTGAAGGAGGGCTGTGCAAGGTCACCAGCCTCACTTTCTCCTCCAGAGTCATCTGGGTACAGTGGTCAGATATTCTTCAGGATGACTGGAGATGGCCCAGGGTGCTATGGGAGACCTTGAACCTTTTAGAGTAAGGCCTTTTCAGGTTCTAGTAGATAGTAAACTGGATTTGGAGTTCCAAACTCTTACATTTGGGGGCTCCGGCGGGAAGGGGAGACATAACATTATTTCTTTCTTTGGAGTCTAAAAGAGACCTTGACTCACATATCCCTCTCCTCTCTAGAAAAGAGAGTTTTGTTTGTTTCTTTTGTAAAATAACCCTCCTCCAACAAAAATGCTTCAGTATTTCAATTCAGTTATTGATATCTGGGTTTCTTAGGAGTTGAATATGAAAGATGCTTATTCCTATCTTTGAGCATTTTGGGACCTAGGAAAGAGGTTTCAAGATGTGGGATATATGTTCTTTGAGATGGGAGATGCAAATGAAGATAGATCCCAAACCCAATGGAGGTCTTTCTGAAGGTTCTACCAGGCTGATATATATGTACATCCTCAGGGTGTTAGGAGAATAAAATTGTCTAGGCCATGTCTTCTTCCAGTTTGTAACTAACTAAATCAGACCCTGTTACCGATGGCAGCTGAACTAAATTTTCTCTGTGTCTACATATCTACTGGAAATGGAAAGCAAACTTTAACGTACGATAACTAAATAGAGTAGCTTTGAGTGATTTTTCAGTGTAATAACTTCAAAGAGCTTGTCTTTCACCCCCAAGGAAAAGACTTGAATTAGAATCTTATGCAGACTAGACTTCAGGTTCATTAGAATGACTTTATGAGACAGCTGAGGTTTTAGTTCTAAATCAAGGATCATATGATCTCATATATCTTATGAACTCTATAGGACATGGAATGGTAGAGCAGATTCAACACTGGCCTTAGAGGCCTGGAGACCAGAGTTTGAATCTCATTTCTAATATTTACTGACTTTGTGAATCTAGGCAAGACACTTAGCTTTTCAGTAAGGCAAATGACTCCCTAAAACCATAAATTGCTGAGTCGGAGCCAATCTGCATTGGCAAAGGAAGTCTGTCATGAGAGTTCCCTAAATTAATCAAATGATATCAGAGGTGAGGTTAAAAATAAAATATAACAAAAAGGGAAGAGCAAAGCAGTATATAGGAATAGGATAGAGAGAGAAAGGCAATCTTCAAGTCCTATAGATGTGTAAAATACTAACTGTGTATGTCTCTGAGGAAGTTGGTGGTAGTAGTAGTAGCAGTAGTAGTAGTATGACTATTACTACTACTAATAATAATGATTTCTATAACATTTTAAATTTTGAAAAGCACTTTATATATATATATATATATATATATCTTTATTATTTTATTTGAGTCTTATAACAACCCTGTGGGGTAGGTACTATTATTATCCCCCTCATTTTAGAGATGAAGAAACTGAGGCTAAGAGGATAAGCATTGTAGTAGTAAAGGTAGGAGGCAGTAAGGTAGCCCAAGGTATAGAGTGCCTTTGCTGGAGTCAGCAAGACTCCTCTTCCTGAGTTCAAATCTGGGCCTCAGACACTTGCTAGTTGTGTGATCCTGGACAAGTCACTTAACCTTGTTTGCCTCAGTTTCCCCAACTGTAAAATTCACTGGAGAAGGAAATGGCAAATCACTCTATAATCTTTTCCAATAAAATCCCAAATGGGGTCACAAAGAATCAAGTAGTGGTTGCAATAACAACAGTAACTAACATTTGTATAGCACTTACTATGCGCTAGGTATTGTGTTGAGTACTTTACAATTTTTATCTCATCTAATCCTCACAATAACCTGGGGAGGCAGGTACTATGACAAAACTGAGACTGAAAATATTTAAGTATCTTTCCTAGGGTCACACAGTAAGTGAACTCAGGTCTTCCTGACTCCAGGCCCAGAAGCACTCTATCCACTATGCCACTTAGCTGTCTCATCAGTCAGTGAATAAAATGTTCTAAAATGATAAATGACAGATCTGCATCAGTAAAAGATGTTTCCACTCTCAGTTCACCATATGAATGAAATCACAGGTCCCATCAAGAACAATTTCAGGTTGATCTCAACGTCCGTCCTCACGTTAAGTTACTGAACGGATTGCAAAGACAGAAGTTGAGAAAGGACAAAACAATATGTAGTGCTAACAGTATTAACTAGCATTTATATAATTAGCATTATTGTTTATACAGTGCTTTAAAGTAGGAAAAATACTCTACATTTTTTGCACCTTGCAGTGGCTCTGTTAGGTAGGCACTGCAGGTATCATTAAAACCATTTTGCAGATGGGGAAAGAGACACAGAAGAAGAGACTTATTCTTGCTCATGTAAAGGAAATACATATTAGGGATGAAATTTGATCTAATGTCTTGCAGGCATCAAGTTAGCAATCTGGCCACAATAGCACACCAACTTTACCTTATTCAGAACGTACAACAATTACTTTGAAAAATATATGAATTTATGATGAAACAAAACTATCACTTTGCAGATGATATGATGGGATGCTTGGAGAAACCCAGAGAATCAATTTAAAAACTGGTAGAAATAATTAATAACTTTAGCAAAGTTCTGGGATATAAAATAAACCCACAAAAATCATCAGCATTTCTACATACTATCAACAAAGCCCAGCAGCAAAAGATAGAAAGAGAAATTCCATTTAAAATAACTGTAGACAATTATAAAATACTTGGGAGCCTATCTGCCAAGACAAATCCAGGGATTATATGAACAAAATTACAAAACACTTTTCACACAAATAAAGTCAGAGATGAACATTTGGAAAAATATTGATTGTTCATGGATAGTCTGAGCCAACATAATGAAGATGACAATTCTACCTAAATTCTATCTATAAGGTCAAAATGGGTACATGATTTAGATATAAAAGGTTCTCACCATAAGCAAATTAGAGAAGCAAAGAGAGCGTTACAGGATGTAAAATGAATAATTGTCAATATGTTAAATTTTTAAAATGGCAGAAAGAAACTGATGTAGTTAAGATTACAAAGAAAGCAGAAAACTAGGAAAAAGTGTTTACAGCCTATTTCTCTGATAAAGGTCTCATTTCTCAGATACAAGAACTGAGTTAAATTTATAAGAATACATGTTATTCCCCAATTGATAAATGGCCAAAGGATATAAGGAGGCAATTTTCCAATGAAAAAATCAAAGTTATCTATAGTCATATAAAATGTTCTAAATCATTATTGATTAAGAAATTTAAATTAATACAACTCTGAAGTATCACCTTAAATCTATCAAATTGACTAACATGACAGAAAAGGAAAATGACAAATCTTGGAGAGAATGTGGTAAAAATTGAAACACCTTTGCACTGTTGGTAGAGTTGCAAACTGGTCCAACCATTTTGGAGAGCAATTTAAAAGTTATTCCCAAGAGGCTATAAAACTATGCATCCATTAATAGTAAAACTAGGTCTGTACACTAAAGAGATTTTTTTTAAAAAATCAAAAGGACTTACATCTACAAAAATAGTTATAGCAGCTCTTTTTGTGTTGGCAAAGAATTAGAAATTTAGGGGATTTCTATCAATTGGGGAATAACGAAACAAGTTGTGGTATATGATTATGATGGAATACTATTGTACTATAAGAAATGATGAGCAAGATACTTTTAGAAAAACCTGGAAAGACTTACCTGAACTGATGCAAAGTGAAATTAGTAGAACCAGTAGAAATTTTCTGCACTGTAATAGCAACAGTATACAATGATCAGCTGTGAATGACTTACCTATTTTAAGCAATACAAAAATCCAATACAGTTCCAAAGAACTTATGATGAAAAATGCTATCCACCTCTAGAGGAAGAACCGATAGTCTGAATGAAGGTTGTTTTTTACCTTTTGTTTGTGTGTTATTTTGTTGTGTGTATTTATTTGGTGTGGGGGGTATCAGTATTTTCTTTTACAACATGACTGATATGGAAATGTTTTGTTTGACTATACATGTAAAATCTATCTTTTTTTTCCTTCTTAATGAGGGAGAAGGAAGGGAAGTATTTAAAACTCAAAAATTTTTAAAACGAATATCAAAATTGTTTTTATGTAATTATAAAAGAAATACTATAATCGTTCAACAAAAAAATGTATTGGTGCCTAATCACTGAGATGAAGCAGAAGGTTGAGTCTGGCAGAATTTTTAAAAGGATTTAAAATCAGAAGATTTTAAACATCAATACCAAAAAGACAATTTAATTCCCTTTCCTTTAATCAAGTTTCCACTTGAATCACTCTTCAAAAGTAATTGTCTATTAAGATTAAGATTTATAGGCACAACCTGGTCAAATCATTCGGGCCAATAGTATTGGAAATTATTAGATATGGATATAATTTAAGATATTATTATATTAATAGATAGTATTTAAGAGTCACAGATTCAGAGAGGGCAGGAACAGCGGAGTTCATCAAGTGTAAAGTCTCTCATTGTACTGAGAAAATGATGTTTAGAAGAGGGAACATAGCTTGATCAAGATTACGCAGGTGGGTGGTAGAATTAGCCTTCCAAGGAAGGTCTTCTGACCCTAAGATCCAGTTTTCCATCCAGTCTAATGCAGGGCTGTACCTTCATGGGAGAGCTGGATATACCGAAATGAACAGACTTGGAAATTATTATGCATCTTCAAGAGTTGGTTATGTGGAACAATTTTCACCATGTATAAATTTATGTGTATGTATATATGTGTGTGTATGTATAGATATGCATATATTCTTGCCACATATATGCCTTTTGCCTATATTTATTTGGTTTCTTTAAATTCATCTTAACCTTCCACTATAGTGCGATTAGCTTATTTCCATATTCATTACTCAGTAAGGGCTCTAATCACATTAGATGTTATACAAACCTCTTGAGCATGGAAAAACACTTTTGTGTCATGAAAGCCTACTTAAAGTTAGCTTGAACACACCATGGGAGACACTTACTTTATAAGCATCTCTTCATTGTGATGGGAGGAAGGTGGAGGCTAGGGCTGTGTCTGGAGGCTAAATTGCATATTCATCGTTTCTCAAAATCTGGAATTACATGTGAATTTCTGTGAGTGTTAAATTGCCCAGTGAGGTCTTTCTTGAGAAGCCTGAGGCATCCAAAGCATGAGAACAGAGCTGGAGGATCCCAGAAGACCAATCCCTTTATAACCTATGTTCCTTTTGCTTCCTTAGTTACAGTCCTATGCAGAGTCAAAAGCTCCTACCCCACTGCTTATAGAAAAGTAGAAATATAGCAAGAATTTGGGAGCAGATGTTATAGAAGCCTCCTCCACCCACACACATAAATACATGCACAGATATGCATATCTACTTCCCTACTATTTAATAGTTATTCTAAAGCCACATGACTTCAGCTGCTAAGAATTATAGTGATTTAAGCATCCTACATTGAAAGGTACGCTGAATTTGGAGTCAGAGATCTTGGGTTCAAATTCTGCATCTTTTTTAGTTTGATAGGGTATTAGACTGTTATAATAAAATGACTGATGTCTCTGAAGGTCAAACAACTTAGATTAAAATCCAGCCTCCGATGCATTATTTGTGGGACCTTAAAAACATTTTAACATCCTTTGGCCTCAGATCCCCTATTCATAAGATGAAAGGATTACACAAGTTTACCTCTGAGATCCCCTTCAATTTTAGATTTATATTCCTAAAAAATCTCTTTATCTCTCTGGATCTCAGTTTCCTAATCTTTAAAGCAGTAGGCTTTGACTATAAGCTTCTAACGTTCTTTTCTAGATTAAAAATCTATAAATGTATGACCTTAATTGCCAACTGATCCAACTCGTGTCCCCAAACAAATACCTGAAAATTAGCCTCCTTGAAGACTTCCAAGTGCGAGGAACCTGCTGACTCCTGAGACATCCTAGTTCTACTCTAGAAGGACCCTGGGGATAGGTGGGGAGGAAAAAAGGAAAGGAATGAGCCTTAAATGGGACCTACTACGTGCCAGGCAGTATGCTAAGTGCTTTACAAATAGTTGGTTGTCGTCCTTCATTCTCGAAGAGGACCATGAAAAAGTGAAATTTCAGTGTGTCCCACTGTGGCTGAGCAGACGAATACTAACTCAGAATGGTCTCCCACAGGTTGGGCGCAGAGAGTCCGTGTGAATATTTGGGGTGGATACTCCAAATCTGCACATCCTACATTTACTTTGTGCTGTCTCAATTCTGCTTTGCTCATAGATGTGGACATGGAATGCTGAGCGGTACTGTGCCATTGTCTCCCACGTTGCACAGTCAAATACAAAGTTCTTTAGAGAGACCTTAAGAGTGTCCTTGTATCGCTTCTTCTGACCACCATGTGATCACCTGCCCCATGTGAGTTCTCCATAAAATAGTCTTTTTGGCAATCATACATTTTCATTTCAACCACACGTGGCCAGCCCGTCAAAGTTGCACTCTCTGAAGCATAGTATGAATGCTTAGCAGTTCAGTTCAAGCAAGGACTTCCGTGTCTGGTACCTTATCCTGCCAGGTGATCCTCAAAATCTACCTAATATTCAACTGGAAGCAATTCAGTTTCCTGCCATGGCACTGGTAGACTGTCTATGTTTCACAGACCATACAACAATGAGATCAGCACAATGACTCTGTAGACCTTCAGTCTGGTAGTCAGTCTAATACCTCTTCTCTCCCAAACTTTTCTTCGGAGCCTCCCAAACACTAAGCTAACTCTGGCAATGCATGCATCAACCTCTTTGTCAATGTGTGCCTCCCTGGAAAGCACATTAGCAAGGTAAATGAACTTATCCACAGCATTCAAAACTTCTCCATTTGTTGTAATCAAGGTTTCCATGTATGGATGGCATGATGGTGGCTGATGGAGCACCTGTTTTCTTGGTGTTAATTATTAAGCCAACATTAGCAAAGGCAGCAGAGAATTGATTCATACTTTGTTGCATCTCAGCTTCAGATGCTGAAATGAGTGGACAATCATCTGCCAACAGAAAATCATGCATCAACACTCCTTCCACTGTGGTCTTGGCTTGTAGCCTTTTCAAATTGAAGAACTTATTACCATCAGTACAGTAGTTGACCTTGATGCTGTGTTCATCCTGATTGAAAGCATTTGACAACCTGGCTGAAAACATCATGCTAAAAAGCATGGGAGCAAGCACACAGCTTCACTCCATTGGTGACTGGGAAGGCACGAGAGCATTGTCCACTATACAGAACCCAGGCAAATATGCCATCATGAAATTAATGTACAATATTGGTGAACTTCTCTAGGAAACCAAATTTTGACATAATTTTTCATAAGCCTTGATGACTAAGAGTGTCAAAGGCCTTGGTCAGATCTACAAATGTTGTGTATAGACCTCTATTCTGCTCCTGGTATTTCTCCTGAGGTTGTTGGGCAGCCAACACCATATCTACTGTTCCTCGACCCTTTCTGAAGCCACACTGGCTCTCAGGTGTATGACCATCTTCCAGGTGAAGGATTAGCCTATTAAGGACTGAATCAACAAATGCTAGGAAGTTCTTTCTGAAAACAAACCTAAATTTGTACCTTTGTTTCTTCTACCCATGGCTCCCATTTCTGTTCTTCTAGACCAAAGAGATCAACTGAAATCCTTCCTGTTTTCCACATGGCTGCTCTTTAAGTACCTAAAGGCACACATTTCCCCTTTCCAAATCCTCTTCCCTACTCTAGACCCTTTCAAAAGGCACCCCTTTTACTCCTTTGACCATGTTAGCCACCCTCTTCTGTACACTCTCCAACCACCCCACCCCTTCTCCATGTGTTGGCCTACCACAGTTCCTGAAAGCCCCATCAATGCAGTAAATATTTGGGGTTAAGATATGATATGTTCAGGAATCTTTCAGTGAATCAAAAACATCTAACTTAGGGTGGTAGCACTGGTACACTGACACTGGAGAGTGGTCAAGTTTATTCAAGGTTCTACATAACGGGGCAGCATGGTAGCCCAGTAGATAGAATGATGGACCTAGAGTCAGGAAGACCTGAGTTCTAATCCAGCCTTAGACACTTTCTAGTTGTGTGCCCCTGGACAAGTCACTTCACCTCAGTTTCTTCACCCATGTAATGGGGATAATAATCACATTTATGTCCCAGTGTTGTAAGAATCCAATGAGATCAGGATTGGAAAGTGCCTGGAACATAGTAAGTACTATATAAAATGTGAGCTATTGTGAAAACATAGCCCCTGAAAAATAAGACCCATAAATTTATGTATGTGGAAGCTGGGGAGAGAGAGCATGAAGGTCCTGCCCAGGGCAGGAAATGTCACATTGAAAAATGAAGTGGCAGAATGCAAATACTGAGCACAAAAGGAACAGAGGAGTTTGCCAAAATGAGTGATAGGGTCAGGTTATTTCCAAAGACAAACTCTCAATAAATCGTGTAGTTCCAAAGATATGATCCGCTGCAGAGAACTGTCTGTGAAGGCCCTTTTTAGGATAGCGTATTATTCTAGTCAATTTTTACTTAAGAACTAGAGGAAAAACTCCATGGAATGGAGTTTGCTGGTGTTTGTCCTTCACTTTTGAAGACCAGTGACATCAGGGGGTGATGCCTTGACTTTGAGTGAATTGGATTTAAGTGAGGCAGAGTTGCACAAAGTTGTCCGCCCCTTTCTCTCTTCCTGAGTCATCATAGTCCATGGCGGGATAAAAGTCAGGGTGACTGGTGATGGACTGGGATGCAGCAGATGACCTTGGCATCATCACTGTTTGCCTAAGCTCCACAGCCAGCTCCAGCCTCTTTCATGACTGTTGGAACACATTTGTTTTCATATGCCCATTCCATCAGCAGCCATCATCACATGCTTGGGGTAAACATCCCCCTAACTCACTGTTGAGTCTGAGGTCTGGTGGTCACCCTCAGCCTAGTTTAGCCCATCTGCCAAGATAGTTTTACCAGGAGGTGGCCTCTGGGTATGCTATAGCGTCTTGGAACCACAGATGAGAGTGGTGGTAAACGAAGACCAGTATTTTCAGACCATGTGTTGGTTTCTTTTTCTTGACAGTAACCTGCTATACATGAGGATTCTATCTGGGGAGAGAGAATCATTGGGTAGTATCAGTGATGTTTAAGAAAAGAAAAAAGAGCACCAATACATTTTTCAAAAGTTGAAATAAAGGACATTATCAAGTACATGTATAACTTTAAAAAAAAAGAGGAAGGCAAGGTCAAGGGATAATAGATGAATGCTTATAGGAGAGGTGGGAGGAGAGAGCACGGGGGCACTAGCTAAGGAAGGAAGGGCCATATTGAAAGGTGGGGGGACAGCATGAGAGGACAGGAAAGAGAAAATGAGAGGCATGATTGTCTCTAAAGAGAAACCCCTCAATAAATTACACCTCGGAACTTTCTCCACATCTAGATATACGATCCTGGAAGCTGCTTAACCTTGTTGGAGCTCAATTTCCTCATCAATGAAAAGGAATTTTTGAACTAGATGCCTCAAAGTTCCCTTCTAGTTCAAGAGCTATGAACCTGTGACCATCTGATGCAAAAAGGACTCCCCTTTACAATGTACTTGACAACTGGCCATCCGACCTTCAAGAAAAGAGAATTCATTACCTCTTGGGCAGCCCATTCCAATTTAGTACTGATATCTAGACAATGTAAGTCTCAGTCAAAGGTCCCACTTTCTAAAAGAAGCTTTTTGCAGTCCTTATTCATAGTGCCTTCCTTCTGAGACTATCCCAATTTGTGCAGTATATATCTCGTTTGTACATAATTGTGTTCATGCTGTCTTCCTCATGCGCTCTCTAAGAAGAAGGTCTGAGGTTTGTGTTGTTTTTTCCCTTTTGCCTTTCTTTGTATCTCCAGTGCTTACCATAGTCCTTGACACATAGTAGGAGCTTAATAAACACTATTTGGCTGACAATAGTAGAAGGCCGAGGTTCATCACATTCAATAAATTCTCCTTTGTGAATTTATGGCACAAGGTGAGAGGGCATAGTGGGGCTGCCCTTGGTATTAGCAGAAGGTATTCTCATGTTGATGAGATTGAAGATCCAACAAAACACTGAAATATCCATCTATTCATACATCTATCTGTCCATCTGTCCATCCATCCACACATACATACATACATACATACAAACATACATAGATGTGTTTTTCATCTAAATTGATTTGCTCCTTTTCCCCTGCCTCAGTCTTCCATTCCTGCGCTCACATTATTAGTCCTGCCTGTAATTTCATCTCCCTTCCCTCCACTTGTTTATATCCAACTCTCTTCCCAAGTCCGAGCTTTACCCTGTCTACGATGCCTTCCCTATCACCCCAACACTGGGCAATTATTCTTACCTCAGAAGTCTTATAGCCCTTATTATCTATACCATTCAATATTCACTTAACAAGTTTTCTCCTTTGTGAATCTTCCCTGTCCTACTTTACAACTAAATTAATAGCACTTGGAAGGAAGGGCCACATCACACATTTATGGGAATATCCAGACCCCAGCTGAGTGCCCTGCACAGAGCAAGTACAACAAAGAATATTCAGTGATGACAATGATGACATTGATGTCCCATATGCCCAAGATGTAGCCAAGATATGACAAGACCTGAATTAGCTTTGAGATGTTCACCAGATGTTTAAAAGGCAGTGTGGTATAATTGTAAAGATATTGTAGGATATTCAGAATGCAATGTCAATTCTGTCAACAATGTGACATTTTAATCACTTACCACAAAAGAACCAGTGTGGTATAATGGACAGAAGGCTAGCCTTGGAATCAGGATGACCCAGGTTGGAGTCCCAATTTTCATACCTTCTAATAACCTCTCAGGTCCCTCAGCAACTCATTAAGACTATAAGACAGGGGAGGGTAACCTGCAGCCTCAAGACCACTTATAGCCCACTAAATTCTCAAGTGCAGCTCTTTGAATCTAAACCTCACCAAATGCATTCCACGTGGCCTGCTAGATCCTCAAGTTCAGCACATTGACCAAATCCAAACTTCATAGAATGATTTGTTCATGCTTCATAAATATTTGTTGAGGGGTAAAATACTGCAATGAAACTGAAAAAGAACTTTCCTTAATCTTCCATCTCTCTTGACCTGAGATTTCATAGGCTGGAGATTTCTAAGCCAGAACTGACCTTAAAATTCATCTTATACAATTCTGTAATTTAACAGATGAGGAAACTAAGGCACAGAGAGATTAATAACTAGACTAAGGTCACACAGATTGTAAGTATAACAGGTAAGATTTGAACCTGACTCCTCTAACTTCAGAGTCAGCTCTTCCTCCCCTTTATAACTGTCATCCTGTTCTTCCTATGTGCAATTTTTCCATCCTTCCACAGTCAGTAAAACTAACATTTATCAGGCACCTGTACTATCAACTAGTCACTGTTGACAAGACAATGTATAAAACATGATTAACACTCATCCTCGAGAAGTGGTTTGGGGGATTGAGTGATTGATCTCGTTTTAAATGACTGAAAATACGAGGCAATATATTTGTTGGTACTTCTAAATGCCCAATGGCATAGGTAGTACTTGAACCAATGAAAAGGACAGCAAATAAAGAGAAGTGGTAATGAGTGAAAACATCCTTCACTTTGTGGCCATCCTTACTGTAATGAGCATATATGTCTTTAGATATGACGATCTGGTATCTTCAGCAACAGACATATTATCTGTTTGAGGACCCCACACTCAAAACTTTTATAGTTTTACTGTCTGATCACTTATTGTGGCCTTTCAATACTCAGAGCACTCTCCATGCTACTATACTGTACTGTATCTGAGGGAGACTTCAGTGGATGAAGCAACATTGATATGTACCCAATAAGTAAGTGATAAAGAAAGCAAGTTATGCAGTCATTCAGAGTAAGGAGCTGCTGGCTCAAGGAAGTAGAGGACACATTTGGCTACAGGAGACTCTTACTACAAATCAGTAGTGGGAGCAAGGTATGTTGGGGAGCCTGGGCCTGGAATAAGAACCTAAGGAATTTGGATTTGGACTATATCCTATAAGCAACAGGAAACCATTAAAAATTTCCTCTTCCTAGACATTCCTCCCAAATCACTCAGAAGGTGACACACGCTTTTACACATGTATATTCACAAATGAAAAAAATAAACAGTTTTGCAAAGTAATACCATGGCTCTTTTTATATTGTTGGTCCTTGGTGGCAAAGGCTGTTTGGAGATGGGGGTCATGTTATTACTGAGCAGCATGGACACAATATATATTAAGAACAGCTGATCTGAAAGAATAAGGATGACTCATGGCACCTTGGACAGGGCTTACAATCCCACTTTTATCTTTTTCACCTGATATCTTTCAAGCCCCTATTGTCCAAGGACCTAGTTATGTATATATACATATATATGTATGTGTGTGTGTATGTATAAAACTTAAGAGGACCTGAGTTCACATCTGGGTTCAGACACTTGACACTTACTAGATGGGTGACTCTGGGCAAGTCAACTAATCTTGATTCCCTCACCCCCCAAAAAAAATCTGAGCTCAAATTCAGATGAAAGATCTTTTCATTCAGTCTGAATCTCATTTTGCCTATCTTTAAAATGGGGAGGTCTCCTGCTCCCCTAGGGCTAAGTAACAGTATGGGCAGGCTTAGCAGCTGGTGAACCCCATCTGTCCCGGTGCGTGCCAAATTCCTCTGGCTGTGTTAGGATAGTTCGGGGGTCCTGGTGTTGGAGCTTAGCATCTCAGGATCTCCTACTAGTGCACTGAGCTGAGGCTTGCTGGGTTGCCTCTGGTCCCCTTCAGCCACAACAAGAGGGACTCTTCCTGTCAATCTCCCCAGCCTCCTGAGCTGAAAGACTGATGTACCCCTTGCACTGGCTCCACCTTTCCTAGATATTTCCTGGGACAATATTCTCTGGGATTTTCAAGGTCAACAAGGGATGGTGAGAGCACTTACAGTGTATTCTGCCATCTTGGATCCCAGAAACTCAAGTAGAGGACTTTCAAATAATCAGTCTGTGGGCTGACAGGCCCAGAAGTAATTGCTGCTGCTGCTGCTGCTGTCACAGACTCTGAGCTTTTCTCTCACTCAGCTCTGCCACTCCCAATGGCCTTTTCTCAGTCCTCAGTCTCCTTGAGCTCTTTGCAGCCTCTGCCACCTAGGATCATTCTCTCTTCCTTGATACCCTCTCCCCTCTAGGTTTTTGAGGTTCTCCTCCTACCCCTCTGACTGCTCCTACTCCCCTTCCTTTACTGGATCCTCCTTTAACTATAGGTGTCCCTCAGAGTTCTGTCCTGGGCCCTCTTCTCCCTCTACACTACTTCCTTCATTTGGTGATCTCATCAACTCCCATAGATTTAACTAACATGTCTATGCAGATTCCCAAGTCATCATTTCTCTAATGTCATGGTCTTCTTCGAAAACAAAGGATGAACACAAAATGGGGAGGGAGGTGAGCAATATACTTGTTCTGTCTTAGGTCTCAGCTGAAGTCCCACTTTCTTCAATTAAATCCCACTTTCCTAACCCAACTTAATGCTTGGGTCTTCCTTGGCTGATCATCTCCCATTTATCATGTCTAGATCTTGTTTGTACGTAGTTGTCTGCATGAAGTTTCTCCCATTTGACCGTGAGTTCCTTGAGGGGTTGACTGTTTTTTGCCTTTATATCTTTTATCACTCAGCAGAGTTCTTGACACACAATGGGCATTTAATAAATGCTAATTGGCTGAATACCTCCCTCACCAGTCTAACATGGGGCAGAAGAGGTAGGGCAGAAGAGGAGGCACTTCGGGAAGCAGCATGCATAGCTAGCCAAAGGCACATATGCAGAGTCAGGTGATACCTCTGATGCTTAGGGGATCCTGGCCAAGCCTCTATACCTCTTCCTTCCAGTTGAAATGAGGGCATTGGGCTAGATGACCTCTGAGGTAACTTCCAGCTCGAACACTATGATCCTATGACCATGAAAGCACTGGAGACATGAGTTATTATTATCAGTGTATTATTAATTGTACTCCACGCTTAGAGAAGTGCAAAAAATCAGATTTTGAGTCTTGACTCTAAAGCTTATTAGCTGTGTGACCTAAGACAAGTCTCCTTACCTTTCCTAGCCTTGGTTTCCTCCTCTGAAAAGGAAGCCAGATAGCATATGCATTGGCTTCCTTGGAAGCTCACTGTGAGGCAAAACATTTACAATTGTTAAGAGTTAAGAGTTAGAAGCATTCATTTTACTCAAATGATTCTTTTTTTCCTAACGTGATCATTCTTCGTTGTCTAAAATCTCCAGATAGCATGATGTGGATCCCCCAAAAACAGAAATCCAATCAACACTACATCCTTGCTTCTGAAAAGAGTGAGTCAATGGACCGATTTTTTTGTTCCATTTACTATCCCTGTGACTTCCTATACCAAGTTGGCCTTCCTTTGCCACCAATCCCCTAGTTTCCACAATTGTGAGATGAAGAGATTCGATGAGATTACTCCTAAGGTCCCTATTTGCCCAGAACATTCAACTGAACTATCAGCCAGTCCGAATAAATAAGAGGTCCTTGTGCAGGGATTATTGTTTTTAATTACTATGCATTGAGTTTGAGTATAAGGAAAACTGCAAGGTTCCATTTTAACGACCCAAAAGATTTCTCTGAAAGAAAGATCCATCTGTATAATATCAACATTCTACCTGGTTTTTTTTAAGGTAGTTAGATGACACAATGGCTCAAGTGTTGGTCATGAATTCAGGAAGACTTCATATCTTTCCTAATATGTATGATCCTGGACAAGTCATTTAAACTCCATGTGCTTCAATTTCCTCACCTGAAAAATACAAAAGATAGTAACCCCTCCTTAAATAATCACTGTTAAGATCAAAAGAGTTAACATATAAAGTGCCTTGTAAAACTTAAAGTGAGAGATAGATAGCTAGACAGATAGACAAAGATAGCTAGATGTGTGATTATGTACATAGATATATGCATATATATATAATTCTTACATAGACAAGAATCATGGCATGTCATACACTCCAAAGAAATTAAAATGGGTATCACAAAAAAGGAAATAGAGAGCCATATGGTAAATGTGTGTAGGCCACAATATGCCATGAACAAGGTCTCCCTGGCTATCACCTTCCCTTTATGTGCTCTATTCCCTTTTCACTGTCTTGCTTATATTTGAGTCTCCAGTGCCTTGCCCCAGAATAATTGCTTAATTAGTGGGATTTTTCCCATTTTTTCATAAAATACTTGAATTCAAATATAGGAAGGCACATGTCAGCTGCATTATCTGAATGCATGACAAACAACCCATGTACAGAAGCTGATGATTCCCTGTGCACCATAGTTCCTTTGGCTTCTCCTCCCCATTCCCATCCCTCCATTTTTCACCATTTTGTTTTATGTGTTTCCTGTTTACCAGACATCAGATCCTATTCAAGAATATAGAGACATTTTCAGGGATATGCATTGACTCTAACTAGTGCTATAGAAAAAATGTTTTCAAAGTACCAACATCCTGTCTCTCATCTTGGGACAAAGACATTTCAGCACTCTCAGTGGGAAGGAAGGCCTTGCTACCTATATTTGGGTCCAGTCTTTGGTCTCTTGGCTGCCTAAAGCCAGACCCATCTGTTGGGATGGCACATTGCCTGCTTCTAAGTTGGCTGGACTCTCCTACTTTGACATGAGTGCAAGCCAATGGCAGCTTACAAAACGCTTGAAGAGGCTTCTCTTCTTGCAGGAGGTCCCTTGTCATGCCAGCGCTGGAGGAGTCATTGGCACTCAGTATCCCTTTAAACTTGGTTACACCTGTTGACACTCTCGTGCCAAGAGCAGACAATGAATGAAATGAACAAACTTGAAACACAAAGGATTTAATGAAGCTTGAGAATTGCCTTCCTCCTCCCTTATGGATAAGGTGTTCCATTTCAAAGGTGACTGCGTGCACCAGTGACATTTAATTAATAGAAAATGAGACGAGTAACAATTCTAATGAGAACAAGGAGACAGAAAAGAGTGTGAAATAAGAGATTCAGTGTCTACTGAATTGGACCTTTCAACCACCCACAATTTTTATAATACAAAGTCTCTAATTCCAGTATAAGCTAACACTGCTCCTTACCACACCCCCAACACATTCGTTTGTTTAAAAAGAAAAGAAAAACGTAGGTAAGCATTAAAGCAGAAATAAATCCCCAGTCAGATAGCATCCTTTTAATAGACAACTGAGGTACTTACTCAGATCATTCAGGCCCCCCAAACAGCTGAGTTATCAACATCAGCTTGATATCTCCAATAACCAGATAAAGAGAACCTTCCCATTAAAAAAAAGAAGTGAAAAAGACAGGATAGGGAGTTTTTTTTTCTCTTTTATTTTATTTTTTTAAGAAATCTTTACCCATTAGAAAAAAATGAGCTTTTGAATAAGAATTTGTTAGTCTCTCTCAGGAGTCTTCTCCAAAACTCTAGGGGTAGATCAAAGATTTAAAGCCCTCTCCTCCCCGCCCCTCTCTCTCTGTCTCTTTCTTTATTGAGGGAACTGAGTGATATGCCCAAAGTCACCCAGCTAGGAAGTGTCAAAGCCTAGTATTCAAATCCAAATGTTCTGACTCCAAATTCAGTACTTTTTTCCCTACAGAGATAGGACACATATTTCACAAAATACCATCTTTGGATTAAAAACTCTTTTCTTTGCCCCAGCAAAAAATGGCTGAGTCATCTTGACTGTCACTAATGAACTGACCTACATTTGTAATATAAAAGGCAGTCATTTGGTGCTCACTGGAAATATGGGAGGAGAGTCTTACTGACCACCAAGTCGCCAGTTCCACCAGGATTGGGGCATTTATTTCCTTCCATAACATTTCTGTATTATTGTGTAGACATTACTTGAGAGTGCTGAGCTCCCAAATGCCTTTACAAAGAGGAAACTTTGAAAAGAGCTGACATGGGGATTAAAAAGCTACAGTAAGGGTTCAAGTATTTTAAGAAGTTAAATCCCTTATTTGTCAAAGGAAGCCTGGGAAGTAATAGCTTAAAAATTGAAAAGTAGACTAATTTTTCATCAAAGATTCGGTTCCTTCAGCTGTGAAGTTGCCACACTCCACTGATTTCCATGCTATGCTGTGTAAATAGTATCTACACAAATCTTTTCTTACGTTTGACCTCTGTTAAAATATGCCAGTAATCATATTATCATAAAGCTAAAGCTAGAAAGGGACCCCCCAGGGGTTGTGTGGCTCAAACCTCTCCTTTTATAGATGAGGAGACAAAGTTCAGGGAGGAGAGCAGCAAATAGAAATAAAATAAATGATAGGTTTCTCTCCCTCTCCCTCTTCCCCTACCTCTCCCTTCTTCTCCTCCCTTCTCCTTTCCTTCCCTCTTTCCTCTTCCCCTCTTCCTCCTCCTCTGCCTCTTCCTCTCCCCTCTCCATCTTGCTCAGATTGCAAATACAGCGTTCACTCACAGGCCTACTACTCTCTTCCAACCTGGGCCAACTCAGGCCTCAATGGTCAACCCAGTGTCCTCTCCCAACCCCTTCAAGTCAAACTCATTCACCAAATGAGTGGCAGATCTAGTATAGACATGGCATCAGCTTTAGCTCTTTTGCAACACAGAACTCCTGAATTCAATTGATCCATCAGACTGAGGGACCCATCAGATCCCAATGTCTCCCCAGCAATGCAGACTCCAGGTATGTGCCACCACACTAGCCCAGAGTGGGGGTTCAGACTGACATCCTTTGACTCTGGAAATCGATGCTCTTTATAATATACCTCAGTGCCCTCATGATTTTCATTAACAGAATCATCCCTGTCTGTAAGTCAACTACTTGAGAAATGGAGCTATATCAGGACAAATGATTAATAGTTAGAAAACCTAGTCCTGGCTTTGACACTTACTACAAGAAAGACCTTTCATCTCTTTGGCCTTCATTTTTCCCATCTGTAAAATGGGAACAATGGTTACTATAATATTTACCTTGCAAAGATGTTGGGCAATCTTTTTTTGATCCTTAAAATGTTTTGTAAATGTGAATTATTATGATTGTCATTATTAAACTCAGAGGGGAAAATAGAATTAATAGAAATCTGATCATGGATACAAGTTGTACCCCCTACACAATCCCATCAGGGATACTTGACCACAAATATATTTCATCAAAAATTTTCCAAGAAATAGCTTTCTTGCTGGTTCTATGTCATTGTTCCAACCATAAAAGCTTTTGCTACAGTAGTTTTTTGTTGTTCAGTCACGTCTGACTCTTTGAGATCTCATGGACAACACACCAGGCCCTTCTGTTCTCCACTATCTCCCAAAGTCTGTCCAAGCTCATATTCATCTCTTCTAAGACATCATTTATCCAGTTCTCCTCTGCCTTCTCCTTTTACCTTTGATCTTTCCCGGCATAAAGGTCTTTCCAATGAGTTTCATATTCTCATTATGAGACTTAAGTATTTAAACTTCAGCTTCAGTATTCAACCTTCCAATTTTAATATCCGAAACCCAGCTTTGAGCTATAATGTAATACTGGGCACTTTTCTTCTCTGATACTCATTTCCCTCATTTCTAAAATAGAATCGATAATATCTGAACTGCCATCTCACAGGGAGGATAATACCTTGCAAACCTTAACAAGTCACCCAAATAAAAGTTACTGTACTCCAGATATTATGCCATCCGGGTGTGACAAGAATAGAATAACATCTTGGTCATTATTTTGAAACCCTGAATTGAGCACAACAGTATTACATGCTATGAAACATGTTTTCTATTTTGAACCATGTAATTGCTTTCAAGGTTTCATTTATCAACATTATTGAATATTTTGTAAAAACTCTCTCCCACACTTCTCTCTAAGTAGTATATCTGTTCTCTCTGAAGGCGAGTCTGCTGAGGACATTACTAGCTACCACAAATATAATGAAGATAAAGAGAAAAATATAAGACCTGTGGGTTTTTGTTTTCATTTTGTTCTGTCTTGGATATATTTAAGTCTCTTTTTATGTCAACCTTTTCAATCTGTTTCTGTAGCTCACTGCTTCTAACTGTATCCTTACTGTGGCTGTTGCCATTGGACTATAGAATTCCAGTACTCAGAATGAGTGATCCTGTCCTTGATTGCCACACACCCGGTTGGCCTGTCTGTCATTGTCATTCGTTGGCAGCCCACAGCAATGCCACTGGGCCCAAAGTTGTGTTATGGAATGTCCTTGTGTTTCTTCTGCCCACTGGCCATTACAGCCCAGCTGCTTAGAGATGTAGCTGGCATTCCCACCCTGCCTACATCCTTTCCTGTGGAGCTAGGTCAGGCTCAGGATTGGGCTCAGTGAGGTGCTGCAAGTCTGAAAGTGGGTGCAGTGCCACAACCCTGCGGGAAAACATTTGGTGTTAAGTATGCAGCTTCAAGAAGCAGGTGGCGATGCCCGTGATGGCTGTAAGCCCCACTGTAGTCATTGCAGGTTGGAAACCAGAAGTGTTCAAAAGACCATCCATTAGCTTAATCTGGAAAACATCCCATCATAGAAGCATAAATTCGCTTCTAAGATCATAGATCTACCTCTGGAACAATTATAATCAGAGGACATCTTGTCCAAGTTTTCTATGATGGGAAAGGAAGACCCAGGGAGTTTCACACAGGTAGTAAGAATTATATTTTCTCATGTTTATTTGAGAGTTGCCGGTTTCTTACTCAGAGTACCACATTTCATTTTATAAATTCTATCTATCTATCCATTAAACCTTAGGTACGACAGGGTATTCGGTTGGTTGGTTGGTGCTTGTTTTTGTTTGGATTTTTTTTTTTTGAGTAAGTCAAGAAGGAAATTATCTTAAAGCCAGTTTCATAGATATACACATGGAAAGTATCTCAGAAGTCATTTATTCCATGTCCATTAATTTACGGTCTCAATAGTCAATAAGTAAAAGAATTAGAATGTGAATCAAGGTCCTCTGACTCCAAAAACAATGCTTTTCTTTGTTTAAATTTAAAAAAAAAAGCTTTCCACAAATTCTTATTTAGGATGTTGTTTAATCTACTGCCATTTTAATAAAAAAATGTTTCCTTAAATGCAATTCACCTCTAAAACATCAAAAGAGAAAAAAGAATCTCAGAAAACTTTTAAGGAAAAAGAAAAGAATTACAGAAGGTCTGTTTATCCCCAGCAGTTATAAATTACCAGTTCTCCATTATGTCTTCTTTCCCCTTTTCTTTCCTGCTTTAAAAGAAAGCAAGGAACACCAGGACTTGTTTATAAACTGTGATTTATGCTCAGGTTAAGAAAGAAAATATATTTTTTAAGTTTGTCTGTTCCACAGATTTCACTTTTACTAAACCCTTTCCTCCCTTTATGCAAGAGAATAAATCTCCCTCTTACCCCGAAGGGAAGCTTTGCATTCCACAAAAGGAGAAGCCAGCTGAAAAACAAGACTTCTCTGCCACAATAAAGGAGAGTCTCTCTGTCTGTGATTTTTCAGTGACTTTTTTCTGCTAAGGAAGGAAAGTTTGACTTACAGCCTGACTGGGGGGGAGGGGGGTAAAGGAGAGGAGGAGTATAGGTATTTTTTTTGTTCACATTTGATGCTGTTTTATTAGCCTCCAAAATAGTTACCATGGTAATAGGTCCATTTATATCCACTGTTACAGCTGAATTATAGGAATACCTTCCTGCTGTGTAGTGTACAATGCACTGGGAAGGTTTCATCTCACCTAGTACTTAAAATAGGAATTATTTTAAATACTTACCAAATTGTTACATTCTATTCATCACCTTTCTTAGTGACAACCAGCTTAGGGAAAACCTTCAGTGTGGTATTTCAGGAGAAATGTGTTTAAATTTCAACATAACTTCTTTAAATATGCCTCAGTGCTATTTCTTTTAGGGATCTTTGGTATGCTTAAACAGAGAATTCACAGTTTATTTTCTCCTGGAACTTAATTCTGAAAAGAATCATAATTTTGATGCTAGTATAAGGTGTAGTCATAATATTAACACTTTCCATATTGAAAAAAAAAAATCTTGATCCCAAGACCTGAACTTCTTTTGGTTCACAGCAGTTTCTCAATTTTTTAAACAGAAAAATTAGATCTTTAGCAGTCACCCTTTCCAAAACGTATATATTACTTTATGGGCAAAAATTAGAGTGTGAAACTAAAAGAGTTGGCCTGAATAGAAAGTGAACCTTGAAAGATCCTCTCAACTTTAGCCTAAATGATGTTAAAGTAATCTAAAACGGTTCTTACACGCTTCATTGACACCTTCATTGGCAGGCATGTACAGATAAAATCTCTACTTTTTGTCCAGCGTAACAAAAACAAATAAGACAAAAGAGCAGCATTTATGAAAAGCCAACCAACCAATCTATCTGTTCTGACAAAGCTTGCAATATTTCCTACCTATCATCTTCTACCTCTCTAACAAAAAGGAGTTCCTGCATTTATTCACTCCTTCTTTGGAGCCAAGAGATTTTTTTTTTGGTATTTTTTTTCCTTATAATTACACAACATCAGATTTCTTTCATTATTTTCACTTATCTTGTCACTGATTACATTGTTTTTTTTAGTGTGCTCATGTCACTCTGTGTCAGATTGCAGAAGTCTTCCAGAAATCCAGGCTATTAACAACCACAAAAAATGCTCTAAATCACTAATAATTAGAGAAATATAAATTAAAGCAATTCTTAGGCTCTACCTCACAATCATCAGAATGACAAAGAGGACAAAAAAAGGAAAATGATAATTATTAAAGAGAAAAAATGCACACATTAACCCATTATTGGTGCATCTGTGAATTGATCCAGCAAGTCTGGAAAACAATTTGGAATCAGGCCAAAAATAGCAACATCACTCTAAAGGAACCAAAGAAAGATGAAATGAACCCATATGTGGACAAAATGTCTAGCAGCTCTTTCTCCTATAGCAAAGAACTAGACACTAAGGGAATGGTTACAAACTGAGGAGTAAACAGATTATGATACATGAATGTTAATGGAATATTATTGTACCAAAAGAAAAGCTAAAATGGATGGTTCCTGAGAAACTTGTGAAGTCTTATATGAACTGATTCAGAATGAAATAAGCAGAGCCAAAAGAACAATGTCTATATTATAAAGAAACAGAACTGAGAAAGATTTAAGATCCCTAATCACTCAATTTCAGAAAACTGATGATGAAATATGCTAATCACCTACTGAGAGAAGTAATGGGCCCACAGTGCAGAAAAAGACAGACATCGTCATTATCACACACAATAGAGGCACTCATTTATTTTGTTTAAGCATACAAATTTATTAAAAGGGCTTTTTAAAAAATTTCCTCCCCAATGAGGCAGAGAGCAAATCAGAAAAAAAGGAGATGTGGATAGGATAGCAAAAAAAGAAAAGAAAGTAAAAAATGAGGTTATTGACACATCTTTATTTTAAAAAATCTCAGAAAAGAACAGAATGAAGGCAAGAATTCCTAATAGAATAACTTCAAAAGTTGCACATATGATGTATTTTTACGTATTTCACAGAAAAGCTAGACATAGCAGATACCCATATTTTTATGTACAATCCTCTTCTGTTCTACTACATATGTGGAAATCAGCATTTTATTGGCATTTGTATGTTCAAAATTTATATATATATATATGTACACACACATACACGCACATATATATTTAAAGAAAAAACAAACAGGTGTTCCCATGTTACTCTGAATTCCGTAGCTGCATTTCTTACAGTACTAAACTATTCCATGATGTTCATGGACCACAATTCGTATAGCTATTCTCCAACTAACCAGTACCTTCTTTGCTTTAAAGATCTATTCTTGTATTTGGTTTTGTTTAAAATATTTAGAAAAAAAAATCTCTGCATATCCCTTTGGTCACATGCTCTCTCTTCTACAGCCAAAATCACTGTGATTTCCCAATGTCTATTTTTCATTTCAGTCCATTTCTTCTCAGTCTTAACCAACCACTAGCATGCTTATGATGTGATTCAGTTGCAAGGAAGTTCTTTTATAACAACAACAGCATTTATATAGTAATGTGCTATGTGCTAGGCACTGTGCTAAGTGCTTTACAATTCTCTCCTTAGATGGATGCTGTTGTCATCCTCATTTTACTGAAGAGAAGACTGAAACAGACATAAGGTTAGTGATTTGCCCAGAGTCATGAAACTGGGAAATATCTGAGATCAGATCTGAATTCAGGTCTTCCTGGTTCCAAGTCCAGTACTCTCTACACTGTGCCACCTACCTGCCCCAACCAGAAGTGGTATTTATAGAAATGCTCTACATGCATTGTCTCATTTGATTCTCACCATCCTGTAAAGTAGGTGCTACATGCATTATTATATCCTCATTTTAAAGATGAGAGAACTGAGACTGAGAAAGCTTATTTGATATGTCAGTTGTTACACCGCCAGTAGTAAGAGCTAGCGCTATTCAGATTTGCAAACTATTTGCATTTTGCTCAATTATGTGTATGTATGTGTACATGTATATAGATGAATACACACATATACATACATAAGTATACCTATGTATTATATAGGTATGTAAAACTATTTAAAATATGTACATATGAATGTAAAGATGTATGTGTATATATAATGGTTTCCTATCATTTGAGTATAATGAGCAAATCTAACCTTTTCATGATCCCCTAAATTCTAAAGAATTAAGATAATCTTTTTTATATGGCAGTTACATATTTTTTTTTACTTTTTTATCCTCAGAACAACCCTAGGAGGTGCTATTATTATCCCCATTTTTAAAGCTGAGGAAACTGAGGCAAATAGATAAATGACTTGCCTAGAGCTACGGCAATAAGCAAGTATCTGGAGGCAGATTTGAACTGACTCCCGGTCCAGTACTCCTTTCCTTAAGTCACTGAGCCATCTTAAGTGTCAGAGAAAGGTTCTGAGCTCAAATAATAATAACTAGTATTTATATAGCACTTATGTCCCAGGGACTGTGTTAAGTGCTTTGAAAATATTATTTCATATGATTCTTACATCAGTCCTGGAAGGTAAGTGCTATTTTTATCTCCATTTTACAAATAAGGAAACTGAGGCAAATAGCCATCAAATGACTTGCCCAGAGTCACACAGCAAGGAAGTAACTGAGGCTAGATTTGAATTCAAGTCTTCCTGGCTCCAAGTCCAATACTGTCTCTTCTGTGTCACCTAGCTATCCTACATGCAAAGAAAGGGTTTAAGCACAGATATGCCATTATACCACCATACCAGCTCTCTTTAAAGTTAACTCATTTTTTAAAAATATCATTATATACAAGGAGAAGCATTAGGGTATAAAATGTGATACATATTATTTCAATTCCATTATTAGTGTAAGACCATTCTTTCTCCAGATAAGAAAACACATTTTGTCAGTTTTAGAATCTCTGAAATACCTTAAATTCAGACTGTGAAATCAAACTATAATTTTTAGGTTTTCAAATATAATTGGAAAAGTGTTGTTTGTTTTCTTTATTTAAAAAAAAGGACATTTAAAGAAAACTATATCAAGATCTTCCGTATGACAGTTCAGGGTCCTAGTCAGACATCAAATTGCTCTTAGCAAAAATATTTTGATGATGTAAGTGCAAATGAATCAAAAGCATATGGATTGTGTTTCCCTTAATTCTACCCGGCTTTATAAATTAAGGGAAATGTACTTGGAGAAACAAATGCTATTGAGATTTATCAGGATTAAATATTTGAAATATCACTTTCTAGATGTTTCATGGACCAAACCTTACCCAGGGTTTTGTTCATTCATTTCTAATCAGTCCCTAATGCTGTCATTTTCACTCAAGTAACATTTCTAAAAGACAATTGACTAACTCGCCAATTAATCCATTACTAGTTTACAGATATTAAGATCCCTTCCAGAAAATGTGCCCTGCTTATGGATTATTGAAACACCCATAAATGTCCACCATTCCATAAATCCAGAATAGGTCATTTCAGCAATTTTATTTGAATCCATTTGGTACCTGGACCAAAAAGGGAGACAAGCCTCAGCCAAGGAAACGTCCTGATTTTTATACAGTCACTTTGGAACTATATTAAATTTTAAGCATGCACTTTCTCTTTCCAATAAGTCAAAATGGATATTGCTGGACTGGAGATAAGACAGGAATCTTGTATGAAATGAGATATTTCTCCTCCCTTTTTCATTCTCTCTGTCCCAGAAGCAGAGTTGGCACCACCCATAGTGTTGTACTTGTTCTAACCCCTACTACTGAAAGCCCTCTCACTGGTAAAAGATTTATACTAGAATTCTCACTGTTATAAATCACTGTTCAGTCATCTTGGTTTTTTCTATGCTGGGTGTTGAGGGAATCAAAAGGGTTTTATTTTTTCATCTGGGACATGAAAATTCACTCCTCCACATTCGAGTCCCACAAATACACAAAAGTCTTATACCCATGAAGCCTGGCACTCTACTCTCTTTGAAAGTCACAAGTTCAGGAAGCAAGTAAGAAGTTAGGCGCAAATATTGAGTCATCATCTGAAGGAAATGACTACATTGTAACTGGTCCTTCTACAAATTATACTACCTATTCCTTTACTGTAGTATTTTTCTTTAGGATAAATATATTTTCCCCCTTTTAGTTCTCCCACAAGTGGCAGCATTGGATAGAGAACCTTTCTCCAATTCTGAAAGACATTAATTCAAAACCCACCTCTGGTGCAGCGATGTTCCAGAAAGTTATTAACTTCTCAGTTGTAGGAACTCACTAAGATTATAAGGTGCAAAGGAGATGCTAAACCTCATTGGTAAAGATAACTTTCTTATCGACGAATTTCCATCTAAGTGAAATCTCAGGTCCAAACTTCATCCTTACCTTTTGTGGAACAAACTATAAGTACTGAAAGACTGGACTTGGCCACTGAAGAGGTCAATCCATGTCATTTGGGAAAGAAACAGGGTGAAAGTTAGATGAGAACTTTGGCTGCAACTGTCCAGAATGCATTATAAAACATGATTCTGAAGTTCTGTCTCCTAAAAAGAAAAAAAAATATATTCATATTGTAATAAGTAAATAAACATCATTGTACAAGTCAGAAGACCACAGAAAACATTTCTATTCAAATAATCATTTAAAAATAAGAAATTTTTTGTATTCAAAAGCTGACAAGAGAAGATTCTTCATCTATAGATGGCATCCTTCTAAAACATAGGAACCTAGAAATTATAAGCAATGTAAGGCATGTGCTGATATGTCATATCTGTTTATCATCTTTAAAATGATGAGTATAGCATGGGATGTAATAGAGAAAGGTTCATAGTGTCAGTTATGAATAATTAGGGTGCAGCTCTTGTCTCTACTAGATATGAGCTAGATATTTCAACTCTCTGTGCCCAAGAAAAAGCTCTGACTCTAACTTAGAAGCAAGTTAACGACTCACATAGGTAGAGGTAGATGACATGATAGGATTTTTGCCATCAAAAAAACAAACACATTTCATTAGGCACACCAGCTTAAAAAAGATTCATAATTGCTTTTCATAAAAAACCTGTAATACATAGCCAACCTTAAGACTCTTTATATAAAGTCAATCACACAAATATTTGTTAAATACCTCCTGAAAGGGAGTTTCTGTTGTATATTTTGGTCATCATTATTAAAATTAATTCAGATTCAAATGATGAAATTTCCTTACAAAAATGCTTTCTTCTGGAATTAAGAGATCATCAAGGAGAATATCTGAAAAGAAACTACATTTTGTTTTACATATATTTCCAATTTGTTCATATTTTCACTTTCAAATACAACAGATGTCACCAAACAACATTTTTCCGGGAAGTTTAATTACTAAGAAATACATGAGCTATTTGAAAAGCCCCTTTACACTTGAGTGTTAGCTACAGGACATTTTCCCAATGGTACGAGCATGTTTATGTTCTAGTAGGTGTGAATAAGCTCACATGTTTATGTTTAGGTTCCAGGAGGTGTGAATAAATCTGGCTGATTCTCCTTGCCAAGAGCATTAGACACTAGTTCTTAGAAACAATTGAATCAGGCAGTGAACTTCCTTTCTCTTATAAACAAGGTCTTTCGACTGCTCACCCACATTTACAACAAGAAAAAAAAATTATGTGTGGGATTTTGTTTAGTTGAGTGTAAGCCTTCTTGCATGTGCTCCTGAAAGACCATTTTATGAGTTGTTTAATGTTAGCAGTTTACTAAATTTGGCAACCAAATACAAGGACTTCCATTAGATAATTCTTTACCATGCCCATGTGATGAAAAGAGCCCCTGTCCTTGAACTGGAAGAAAGGGAAGGGAAAGAATAGAAAACCAATGATAGCTTTCAGCAAGGAAAACAGTTTAATGGTCTCTGATGTCTCTTGTCTTTTTCCTCCCTTGAGACACTGCAGAAAGGCAAGGAAAAAGAAAAAAGAAATAGCTTAAACATGATATGAATTCTAATTATCCTGATGGAAGGGACCATGAAGTCAAGAAATAGGTCACAAAGAAAAATTTTAAGAAGGCACTTTTAACATGTGAGGCGAGAACAGGATCAGACAAGAAGGAGGTGGCTATGTTTGCAAACATTATTAAGAGCTAAATGTTTCTGGGAGAACTGAAATATTTCTTCTATAGTCAAGACTAGAAAAGTGAGGAGTCTTTGTATGGGGGGGAAGGGGAAGAAAAATGAAAGCACAGCACCACAACCAAATTTTGAAGAAGATGCTAAATGCTGTTTGGGGAAAAGTTTACTGATCGAATTATCAGCGGCTGTTTGTCACCTCTCCTAGCTCCCAGAGGAAAAAGACAGACTTGAATAGCTGGTATAATCATTGTTTTCTTATCCCACTTCTTTCAGATCAAGTCAAGCAGAATAAGTTAAAGGCTTACTTTCCATTGAAATCTTGGGTGTGAAATTAGACCTCCTGAATTCAGGCTTTCCTAGCAGTCTTTTTTCTTTTTTTAACAGTAAGTAATCAGTGTTTAATTACTTGACTTTTATATGGTACAACCTTTGAGAACTCACTGTCTTGCTGAGGCTTCAAGGTGTGTTGTTTGGAATGTTCAACAGCCTTTGCTACCTTGTTGAGACTAATGAGGCCACAAGTGGAGCAGGAGACAAGTATGAGCTTTAAAGAATAAATTTCAATGATGTCTTTTGTTACTCTATCACATCTACTTGTGGATATGCCAGAGCCACCTGAACTGGATCTCCTCTCCGCACCCTGAAATGCAGAAAATAGTTCAACAAAAAACGATAGATCTGGCGCATCTGACAATGTATGCAGTACTCTGCTACTGCATTTCTTCACCTCACTGCCGAAGGGAGAAAGATTTGTGACACACATTTCTACCACGTGACTGGAGTATCATCTTTGTTCTATATCTAGATGACTGCATGTATGCATTATAAAATTCATTTGATGAGTTCATTTCAGAGCAGAACAGGCATCAACAGAGAACGGAAATGTAGTTTTATATATATTCTAGTTATAACTCCTGTCTATAGCTGCATTGCTAACACTATTGACCAGTACTTCGAGGCCTTTAAGGGATTAAATTCAATTTGACATACTTATTAAGGTCTTTCTATATTCAAGAAGATGAACAATGTGGTACAGTAGATAGAAGGCAGTCTCAGAGTAAAGAAAATGCGGTTACAAATTCCACCCTGGATATATGTTTGCTGTATGACCTGGGGCACATTTTTTAACTTCTCAGGGCCTCCAACAAACTTCTAGGACTACAAGTTGAAGGTGAGTTGGCAATTTGTATCTGTAGAGGAAGTTTCCTATTGGAGGAGTTCCCACCATGAGGAAACTCACAAATTGAGGTCCCAATTTCCACTCCTCTTTCCTCCCCCCCAAAAAAGTTCAAGGCACAGTGATAATATTAATGGTGAAAAGACGAATAATACATAGTTTCTTCCCTGGAAGATCTTTAATCTCATCGGGAAGATAAACCTGCCCCACAGATAACTGCATTTCAAACTAGAACAGAATGACTGAAAAAATCAAGGGAAGGGATGATAATGATCTTGTCAATTATATCAGTGTAGACCACTAGTGCCAGGTTAGAAAGCCAGGCCTGAAGTCAGGAAGACTCCCTTTTCTTAGTTCAAATCAAGCCTCAGAGAGTTATTCGATATGTGACCCTGGGCAAGTCTCATAGCCCTATTTGCCTCAGTTTCCTCGACTCTAAAATGAACTGGAGAAGGAAATGGCAAACCACTCCATTATCTTTGTGCAGTATCTTTGTTGGACCTGTCTGTTGAATTATGGTCAGGCAGAAGAAGCCATGTCTGTTGACTTTTTGATTTCTCTGTATTTTTTTTGAAGTTCAGGGTGTTCACTCCCCTGAATTAGGTGAATGAAATATGTCCTTGGTTAAAGGAATGATACATATGTTTGATTAAAGTGATTATTAACCTTTCAAAAGTTACCTTTCCTTTTATGAATGCAGATCTAATAATTTGTGATAGCAGGCCCCCCTGTGTATGTTGAGGTGCTTCCTGTTACATCATATTGAGTAGGAGACAATAGAAATGAAGTAGATAGAAATGAAGAGTTGGGGGAAGGGAAGGGGAGAGGAGGGAATGTTATAGCTCAGTTTAAAGAATTTTCATTTGAACCCAAATGACCAAGAACTAAAAAACCTAGGCAGAATTTTCAGAGTCAGAATTAAGAACATCATGGGGGAGAAAAACCTTACTAATAATTGTTAAAACAAACCAAAAATGAATAAACTGTCTCAGAAGGTAGTAGGCACCATTTCTCTTGTGGTCTTGAGGCACATGAACTGGGCATTGACTTATTTGTTATGTTTCACAGAAAAGACAATTTCACACATAGATAAGTCTCCCTGGCCTCCCTTCCATCTCTGAGATCCTGTAATAAAATCTATGGTTCATTGCTCTATCTGTATTATTGACATTAAGGCTATAACGGGCATATTCATTTATTCCGCAATATCTATAAACATTAAGTGCCTTCTATGTATGAGGCATTGTACTAAGCTCCAGGGATACAAAAAGAGGTAAAAAAGAGTCCCTGCCTTCAAGGAGGTAACAGTCTAATGAGGGAGACAATAAACTGTGTACAAAAGAAGCTACATGCAAAATAAACAGAAAATATTTAAAAGAGGGAAAGCACTACAATTAAAAGGGACTGGGGAAAGCCTGCCATGTTTAAGTCACTATGCTCTCTCTTGGGGTATATAAAAATGAAACAAAAATGAAAATGGTTTCTGCCTTCAAACAATTTAGATATTACTTGGAGATATGACAGGTACATATAGAAGTAAAAACAAGATCATTTGAGTCAGGAGAAAGCACTAAGAACTGAGGGGTTCTCCAGTCATCCTGATTGATATCTGGCCACTGGACCCATATGGCTCTGGAGGAGAAAGTGAGACTGGTAACCTTGCACAGCCCTCTCTCACTCAAATCAGAGTCAATTGTAAGTCATGTCATCAACTCCCTGATGCCATGGTCCTCTTCAAGAAAAAAGAACAAACCACATAATATATAGGAGATGGCACTGATCTGAGCATTAAAGGAAGCTTAGTATTCTAAGAGGCAGAGATGAGGAACAAATGAGGATATATCAGGGATAAGGCAATGTGAGTGAATGCAAATGCACACAGATGATATATGGAAGAATGAGTTTGGATACTAGCTAAGAGTCCTGTTTGGCTAGAATATAGAGTATATGAAGGAAAATAATGTTTATTAGGTGTCAAAAGGTCGGAGTCAGAATGTGGAGTACCTTCAAATCGACGACATGGAGATTGTAATTTATCCTGGAGCAACTAATGATTTTCAGCAGAGAAGCAGACTGGTCACATCAGGAATGTTATTTTATTTTGGTAGAAGTGTGGAGGACTGCTCAGAGAGCTCTTAGCCTGAAACCAGGAAGACTAACTAGAAATCTTGTCACAGCCAAGGGAATGAGATAATGAGTCCTGAACTAGAGCATTGGCAGTGTCAGTGGAGAGATGATGGTGTAGAATTAGAATCACCAAGAAGAGGAAACTGATTGGATGTGAAAGTCCAGGATAACTCCAAGGTTGCAAATTTCCTCCTTGATTCGGTGATACAAGTAGCCTATAAATGAGTATATAGACACATTAGCCTTATTATGTTAAAAATGTCTTAATTTATGGACTATTTGATGGAAATTTATAGTATTTCTGAATTACTATTTTAACCAAAATTAACTGTGAGATACACCATGAAATTCATTTAAGGAGACCTATTTTTAAGCAGCATCTGTCATCAAAAATTTAATATTAATGAGATTAAGATTGTGTCTATGTAATTACGTCAAGGATCTATTTTTGTCTATATGATAATCAGGAAAAAAAATCTGTGGAAGTAATTACTTTGTACAGAGAGATGTCGGTATTAGATTGTTGATATAGAATCTCAGAGTCAGAACTGGTATTTTTTCCACTTGAAGGAAAATATCTCCATTTAGTTCATGGGTTGAGGGGAAGGGGATCAAGCTTAGGAAAAAACCTCACTTGGAGTTCATCTCCTAGAGAGAAGAAAGGGCTCCTTTAGAGGCCTTCTATTTTGACTAATTATTCGTGCTAATCATGTGTAAAACTCAGTTGTTCTAAGCTATGGTTGGTGTACCTCTAAAGCATTATGATCTGGGGGGAAATAACCCAGTTGCCCTATCCCGGTTGTAGCTAAATCATTTGTTTTAATGGTATATTTATTCTGACTGGCAGCTTAGAGTTGTGCATATAGAACAGACCTTGGAAAAATTCTTTCATGAATATTACTACAGTCAATGAGTTTGGGGCCTAAACTATCTAGAAATTCTTACAGTTCTCAGAGTTGAGAAGCCCCAGATGCCAGTCTGGTCTCTGTCACGTGATGACTAATTGTGGGCAAGCCACTAAACCCCTCAGTGCCATAGGCAACACAATAAGATCAGAAGTTTCAGAACAAGTGCTGATCTGTATTCATTAGCCTCACTGGCAAGTTCCTTATGCCAATATGTATAACCATAGATTTGAGCAGGAAAAGCAACTAACTTGCAAGAAGGATTTTTTTTTCACAGAAACATCTTGCCAATGAATACGATCTATACTAGAGGTGTCAAACATGGGGACCCCACCACTCCTGAGTGAGGCAGGAACTAGATTAAAAGGAATTGGGAAATATTTAACAAAATAAATAGAAGTACAATAAAACATAGGTAATAGTGCATTTTAAAACTAAGTCAATATGTAAACTGGATTTAGTGGTCCCACTTGTTAGAGATTGACACTATTGGTCTACACCGTGTATGTTAATGCGTTAATCATTACCATATAGAAAGGAGAGGAAAGGAGACAGAAAGACAGAAACAGAGGGAAACACAGATAGAGATACACAATAGGGAGACAGAAAGAGAGAGAAAATACGGAGAGAGACAAATAGAAAATAAAAACAGGTTATTTGGCCTTTTAGGAGAAAAGTCGAAAAAGTAATACTATACCATCTGACATTTGTCCTAAATTTATTTCATCAATCAGCCAGCATTTTATAAGAACTTACTATGTTTGTATTAGGGTTTGTGAAAAGAAATAGTATTACCAAGAAAAAGTAAACTGTCTCGCACAAAAGAGGTTGCGTTCTAACGACGAAGGCTTACCTTTTGATACAAATAGATGCAAGATATCTCCTGAAAAAATAATATAATTCCAATATATTAAAAAAGGAGGGTTTTTTTTAATTCTCTAGTATGTTGGGTGATATTAGCCGGATACTCTTAAAATTGACTTTTGTCCCTTAGGATCTAACTAAATTCAGATGGTGAACTATAGAAGTAGAAAAAGTTATTAGAAAAATTTCAAGTAAAAATAAAAATGGGGCATATGTTACATAGAAATTCTAAAAGTTCCCCACTTTGACTTTAATATGTAGGTACACTTTTTTTGATTTACTTGTCCTCAGGGGTAGACCAAGTAGCAATGGGTAGAAATTTTAAAAAGACAAATTTAAGTTTAATGAGGGAAACACTCAGAGCTCTCTAAAACTAGGATGGAGATAGTTCCCCAAACACCAACCACCACCACCACCACTGCCATCATGACTAAAGGTCTTAAAGCAAAGAAGAATGACCACTTGTCAGATTCTTTCCCAGCTTCGGTTTGTACTAAAGGGCTTCTGAGGTCCCTTCTATCTTTGAGGGTGTGTGATCTTATAGTTCCATTTTTCATTCAATGAATTGCTTCCCAGCTGCTTCTGGGGGTAGACATAGCAAAATCATGCAAAATATATTGGAAGAGTGTGCTATAAACAGCAGCAGAGAATTTCATTTTGAAATACCTTTGATTTCCCAGCCACAGTTCTAGTATTTGCTTAAGTTTAAAAGAGCCATTGGAATTCTTTGGTATTCATTTCAGCAAAAATTTGAAACAGTATTGTTTAAAGTTCACTTACTTCAAATATGGCAATAGGTCTTTTGGTGAAACACTTCTTATTCTAGCCCAGATGGAAAGGCTGTGAAAATATTCTGTTATCTTACTGAATCTATTTTCAAAGAATGGATGAAACCAGGAAAGTAACGGTCAAAACAGTCTCTGTTTGATTCAGAATTTGATAGCTTGTATTTAAGCCATACTAGGCCATCTTTCTTCATTATATTGAAGAAAATGCCTTACTCTGTCCCTCTACTTTTCTATTCACAAGAAAAGTTTTCTGGGCTACATGACTAATCTGCTCCTGATGCCTGAGAGGTGTGTAACTACTCAGGCAACCTTGATTTATGGTCTAAAAGCCAAAGTCATTAGTAAATTGCTCCTTGGCTAGCGGTGGCTGAAACAATGATGTATGGAAGTATGAATTTTCACTCATTTGAAGTCATTTGGGGACAGTTTTTACCTCCCTTTAAGTTATTTAAAAAAAAGAAATCTTTTCCCAGTGAATTAGATGCATCTGAAATATCAGACACCATTACATTGCTTTCATTATATTATATCATGTATACATACACATATATGCACACACATCTACATACATATGCATACACACACACACACACACACATACTTGTCTCCCCTATTAGAATGTAAACTCAACACAAGTAAGCATTGTTTCATTTTTATTCGTTTCCCCAGAGCTTACCACAATGCCTGGCACTTAATAAATATTTGTTGAGGGGTATAGTGAAATTAACAAGCATTCATTAAGTATTCATAATGTTCCAGGCACTGCGCTAAATACTGAGGATTCCAAAAAAGAGACAGTCCTTAATCTCAAGGAACTCTAATCTAATTGGGGAGCCAAGATGCAAACAATTATATACAAACCAATTAGGCAGATAGATGATATATAGATGCATATATATTCGTGTATCTACATGTATATATATGAAAAATTGGAGATAATCTCAACAGGAAGGTTTTAACACGAAGGGGGTTTGGCAAAGGCTGGTATTAGAAAGTGAGATTTTAATTGAAACTTGAAAGAAGTCCTTTCCCCTCTTCCCCTCTGACCTAGTAGAGTTAGTCTGACAGGAGCAGTCATAGGGGATGGAATCAGAAGATTCCAGGGTTCAGATCCTGCCTTGGAAGCTTACTAGCTCTATGTTGGCTGTGGAAAAGTCACTGATCCTCTCAAGGTCCCCATTTCTTTGAATCTGATGTAGCTTGTTAATCTATGTACAAGATTCTAGGGATACAAAAAGCAAAATGGAAACACTCCCTACCCTCAAGGACCTTATATTCTACTGGGGGAATACAGTATATAAACAGATAAGAACACAGACAATGATTTAAAGAAAAATGGAGAAAATGTTGGCATTAACTCTCACATCATTATAGAGAAAGGTTTTACAAATCTGAAGGCACTTTATAAATGTGATTTATTATCACTAAAAAGAAATTCATTCATAACCATCTTAATTTGAATTCATCTTTATACTAGACAATTGAATTTGGGGCTAGAGGGTCCTCCCTGAGAGCCTCATATTTAGTTTTTGGGTTTTTTTTATTAACACAGTACCTGGCACCTAGGGATAAGGAATGGAACTCTGGTTTTATTGATATAGGGAATCCCTACAGAAGGAAATTCTTTCCACCAAAACTAGTTAGCACTTGCTCTGGAATATAATTATTAATTATTGTAAATTATTAAAATATAATTAAAGAGGTTAGGTGACTTTCCCACAGTTCCATGTGCCTATAGTGACACAGCCAGCACAGGTAAAAGGTAAGACTCGAGCCCAGGTCTTCCTGGCTTTGAAACTGGCTGTCTATTGGCTTTCTGTAAGCTATACTGCCTCAAGACTGACACATCATACACACTTAATACGTGCCTTTTCATTCATTTAGATGACCTTCAAAAATGATACTGCAATTAACAAGTTTTGTTTTTTAAAAAAAATAGCTTGTGTTTTCTTATTGGTTTTGTTTTTTTTTTTCTTTGAGGCAATTGAGGTTAAATGAGTTATATAGGGTCACACAGTGAGTGTCTGAGATCAGAATTGAATTTAGATCCTCCTGACTCCAGGGCTGATGCTCTATCTGTACCACCTAGCTGGCCCCCTGTCAGTTTTATTTTTCTAGAAGGTAGGACTGCTCCTGTTGGACTGGGGGTTTCAGGGACAGATATATTTTATTAGAAATAATGAAGGAAACAGATAAGTTCTACTTCCAAAACTATACTATTAAAAAAAAGACATATCAATGGTTTGGGATGCCCTACTGAAAGACCAGAAATAAGTTACCTGTATTTTTGAGCTGCCAGGCTTTGATAAATTATAAAGGGTTTCTGTTCAAAAGATGATTTAATACTGTTAACAGGAAAAGAAGTCAACAGGGCAGATCTTTGGAGAATAATGTTCTTCATATCTGAAATGCAGCTTTGGTTAAAGACTACTAAAAGTGGACATTAGATTTTAGGAAGACATCTACCTGCTTTTAAGGCTGATTCTGACCCATGCCACACGTGTAAAAATCATCTACTCCTGTAGTATTCATCAGTTAAGACTGGTTGTTTTGGATTTTGTTTTATTTTTTATTCATTTGTAAAATACTCTCCTTAAATGCATATCTCCATCTTCTCTCTCCCTGCCTCCATACCTCACAAAGTGTTCTCCATGTAGGAAATGATTTATAGATGGATAGTGTCATATTGCAATCATTTAACTGCTTGGTAGATCATCATATGAATGTTTCCAGTGACAACATATCAAAAATGGCTGTACAATAGTATAATTTTCTCCATTTTATCCCACCTGCCCACCCTGGTTTTTTTTTTCCTATCCCAAAGAACTCACATATATAAATAACTTTTTGGTTATTATTATAGTTCTTGTGCTTTAATAGGTTTGTTAATTTTCATAGGAGGTCTAACAAGCTCTAACTTTCTAGTGAGCATAATTTTCCACCCATCTCGATTTTGCCTACTTGACTTACCAAAACATTCTATTCAAGATTTTATAAGTTTTATAGAAGAAAAAACAAAAGCTTTATGTATCAAAAGTTTAATTTGTTGTATTTTACTTGAAACCGAGTTTTATATTTTTGTTACATGTTACTGTTAGCAGGTCAATATCAAAAGAACTGTGTTTTCAATTTTGTGACAACATATGTGATATACATTCATAGTTTCACAATACATTCAAAAATAATAATAGCCCATTCAGGCATTTAGCTTGTATCCATTAAGCACCTACAATGCACAATGAGGAATTCAAAGTACTGGGGATGTGAAGCCAAAAATGAAAAATGGTAACTACCTTCTAGGAACTTCCAACTAAATGGATACAGTAGTGGTTGCCTTCTCAATGAGTTGGGAATTCAAAATAGAGTATAAAACCTTTCCTGTTACCTAAGGGTTTCAAGGAGGAATACATACACATACATACATACACATACATACATACACATACATATATACATGCAAAAAGCATGCACACACTTATATACAGTGTGCACACATGCATATATACACATCAACATATAGAAATATGTGTAACATGATGTATTTATACATGTATATTAAGAATGAATGTTAAAATGTTTTACGTGTAATCAGGAAATGTTTAATGAAAAAATATTTTTTTAAAAGATTGCTCTACTGTCATAGAATTGGCAGATAGTGCTTTACAGCTTGTAAATAAATTCATATATATATGTATATAGTATGTAAATACTATATACATATATATATATTCTCCTTTGGTCACATCCACCTTATTATTTAGGTACAAAAAATAAAGTTACACAGAAATAAATTTAACCCTAAAAAAAGCAAAAAGCATTGAGAGGATAAGTTATCGATGGATGTGAGATATATTGTGAATGTGTATTTCCTGTAAATGAAACAGTGATATTTTTAACTTGGAACCTAAATCAGAAATTGAATAGAATTCAAAAGGCAAAGCCAAATGGTTCATATTGTTAGCCAAAATGGAGATGCAGTCCTTGGCTCGTATCTATATTAAGTAAGAGTTTTCTAACTGGCCCTCAAAGCTTAATCCAAAATTTTTTCTCCCTTCCCTTTTGTGTGGAAAGCACAGAAATGGAGCAGGATACATTTGGGACCAAGTGTTATGGTGGATGACCCCAAAAGAGGCTCTCTGAAAAAAAAATCATGAATATTGGCTAAATATGAAAGGGGGAAAGTGAATTCAAAAGGCAAGACAAACCACATCCTTTGGCAATTCATTTCTGACATTCTATATTACAATACCAGTCACAACCATAAGTGCCAAAGTTTCGTAGCATGTATTTAATCTATATGAGTTCATCTTTTTCAATATATTAAAGAAATTGACTAGTTCGTCACCAAATAACTTTTTTTAAATTATTGTATTAAAAAGGTATCTTATGGGCCCAATCGTTCTAATTTTTTATAAACATTTGCATTTATAAAATATTAAGATTTTATTGAGGGTCTCTAATGGTAAAATTGTTTTTATTTATGCTCTTAGTAGCGAAAAAACTTTTCCTCTTGCAAATTATTTTATACACATTTAGCTGTGTGCTATAAAATGCAGAAAATATATCTTTTATTAATTTTGTCATCTACACATCAAAGAAAATATTAAATATCACATAAGCATCTATTCCAACTCACACCTGAATGAGATTTACCTTTATAAAATGTCCAACATGGTTAAAGATCTCACTTGACAATGAGTCTGTGACCTTGCAAGGAAGACGATTCAACCTTCAGATAGCTCTAACCATTCAGAAGTGTTCTTTCATTTTAAGCTTATATTTCCCTTTCTGTAACTTGTAGCCATTTTTTTTCCTGGGGCCAGAAAGAACAAGTCTAATCTCTCTGTAGCACTTACTTTGGACTATTACACTCCCAATTTGATTTCACCAGTTCAGTCCCCAGAGGGGAGACTACCCATGGTTCAAGGTACTCTGTGGCTTCATGCTCCTAAAACTATAACTCATGAGATCCCAGCAGTGCATTCACCTTTAATCATCAGCAGGTTAATACAATTATCTCATAGAAAAGGCATTATTGAAAGGCCATAACATACACCTGACACTAGCAGTGTGACCCTGGGCAAGCCACTTAACCCCAATTGTCTCACATGCAAAAAAAAAAAAAAACTCAGAAAGGGCATACCATAACAGTGTAACAAAATATCCTCTAGGAATAGAGGAAGGCAGAAAGGCAGGAGGACAGGCACGCAGGCAGGCAGGAAGGAAGGAAGGAGAAAGAGAGAGAGAAAGAGGAAGGAAGGAGGGAAGGAAGGAAGGAAGGAGGGAAGGAAGAAAGAAAGAAAGAAAGAAAGAAAGAAAGAAAGAAAGAAAGAAAGAAAGAAAGAAAGAAAGAAAGAAAGAAAGAAAGAAAGAAAGAAAGAAAGAAAGAAAGAAAGAAAGAAAGAAAGAAAGAAAGGTGTGAAGGAAAGGGAAAGAAAGGGAAGGGAAAGGGGAAAGGAAGAAAAGACTGTATTTTCTTATAAATCCCCACTAGGACAGTGGGGTAAGAGTAGGCAAACACACCGAGTACACTAGTGTAGAAGCACACTCTTAGGGAACAGATATAGCTAAGATAAGTCCTGTCTCTACTACTGTGCCCTTTCTCCTCTCGTACCCTTGTCCTCTTGGGAGAAGAGATCCACAGGGCTGCTCCCTGAGGAGAGAGTCTCTGCTACACAAGTGACTCAGCTGGGTTCCCAAGGTCTACTCTCCACAAATTAACTCTCAACATATTTGAAAGGCAAAAATAATTCTTGCTACCGTATCGAACTCATACTTGGACTCTGCCACACTGGACATGGCCACAGAGTCAAGGATGGGGGAATTATAAATAAGTCCCCTCCCTTGTCAAAGTCATCTAAAAGTACTGCAAAGAGCCAGCTGTCTCAGCTAACTCTTTGAGGAATGTCTCTCCCTCTGTAGAGCTGAGTAGTTTTTTAAGGACCCTGATTGCTGTGACTGAACCCAAACCACCCAAGGGGTCTATAATTGTGGTCTACATAATGGATGCAGGCCCTTATTCACTCCTGCTAAAGGAGAAATGGAGTATAAATATATCTGTATCTTTCCTTTAAGACCTTAACTCCTTATCATGTCTGTAATCTGTTCTTCATACACTATGATTTCATCAGCTGCGCTCCATTGATCAGAGGCTTTCTAGACAAAATCCATGAATGCAACATTTGCCTTTATAAATTTTCACATCCCCTTCATGTTTTCTTATGCTTTCAGTACTCTTTGTCCGCAGTGAAAATGGTCAGTGGTGGATAATCCTATCTTTTTTATTTATATATTAGGTCTCTACCTCTATTTCTACTCTCATTGAGGCACCCAGGTAGAAAGATAGGTGCTTTACCAGGAGCTTCACAGAAGTACATTTTGAAGAGAAACTAGAAAAAGAACTTGATGAGACAGAACTAAAGGGAAAGAATTTATAGGCCAAAAGGGTAATGGCTGAGGAGTGAGATAATGGCACAAAGAAATCTTGTAGATGATGAGCCAAGAAAGTCCTGAAGAATAAGAGAAAAAGAGAAGCTATTATATATGTGAAGTTGCCAACTTTCTCAGAAAAGAAGGGGAAAAAAAGGATGTAATTTCTGGCCAAGTCAGGAGTTTCCTGTGGAAGCTGCCTCTGTGTTAATAGAACTTGTATAGACTAAACATTTTTCTAGCACAGCATTCCCTTCCTGTTAGTGGAAGAATTTTTTCCCAGCAATGTAAAGCCTACCTATTTGTTAAAGAGATGACATACAAATTAAAATAATCTGAAGTCTGAGGGATTTCATAGTTATGATGTGTTTTTGAAAAACTATAATTAAAGGTGATTTGAGTAATGGGGGAATAAACTCTCTTAAAATAAATGAAAATATGTTGAAAAAGCAATAAAATAGCTACTCTACCTATCTAATAGGTTATACCAAAAGTTTTGTGGGATGAGTTACATGGGGGAGGGTTCAGTTAAAAAGTCAGTGTACTAAGCATCATTTGGGTCAAAATAGTAAAGTAATCTGGCAAACGTTGTTCCTCTTTATCAAATATCCGGCCATCCTATAAATCAAAAACTTGTAAACTATTTAAAAATATATACATGGTCTGTTAATGATAAAAAGAATGTGGATAGAGTCACTATTTTCCCTCATACTATTATGAGGGAAATTGAGAGATATTTAATTTTAGAAATTATACTTCAACTATTGCATTACTCTTTAAAAAAAATTTACATGAAATTGTTCTCCATAACATTTTGTTCCTTCTAAAGCATATTTAATTCTTATTTCACAAACTGCCATAAGGTTTGGGGCAGCTAGATGGTTCAGTGGAGAGAGCATGTGTGATCATGGGAAAATCATTTTATTCCTGTTTGCCTATGAGCCACTTAGTTGGTTCAATGGATAGAATGCTGTATCTAGAGTTGGGAAGACTTGAGTTTAAATCTAGTTGTAGACACTTACTAGCTGTGTAACCCTAGTCATGCCACTTAACCTCTGTTTATCTTGATTCACTGGAGAATAAAGTGGCAAACCATGCCAATACCCATGTCAAGCAAAGTCCAGGGTCCACAGGGTCACAAAACTCAAATACAACTGATGAATTGGATAACACTAACAAACCATAAGATGTAATTTTCTAACATACTTGAAGATCCTTTAGATGAAGATGTGATACTGTTTTGAAAAGAACTGCTTTTATTTGAAGGCTGGTGAATGATCCCAATCTCTTGACCATTACCATAGAGAAAATCAAGGAAGAAAGATAATTTTCAGGTTTTCCATTATCAACTTCTTCCCAAGATTAGAATAAGGATTGGATATTTGTTATATTTTCTAGTTTTGCTGATTCTTTTTTCAGAATCACAGAATTATGAAATAATAAATAGATCTAAAAAGAGCAGGAAATCTATTCCAATTCTTTAATATCTCAGGCATGAATCCATTCTGAAACATATCTAATTACTTCTAATCAACCACCTTTAGTGATAGGAAACTCATTATTTCCCAGTAGAATATTCTGCTTGTATTCCTTGAGGACAACTGTTTCATTTTCACATTTGCTTCCTCAGTATTTAGCACAGTGCTTTGCACATAATAGGTGCTTAATAACTGCTTATTGCTCAAACTTGATCTTAATTCAAGTCATAGTTACATGTTTTGAACAGAAACAGGACAAATGTAGAATCCTTCAGTGGGCTATTCAAAAATAACCATTTCTTGGGAACTAATGGTTTAACGTTAGTAGTATGTAGTTGTTTGAACTTGAAAGTTATCTAGATCTTCAACATAAACAATAAAAATATAGTTGAATTATTAGAAGGGCAAGATATGACACATCTTTTCCTTATTATTTTCCTGGAAATAATTTTTTTTAAAAACTTGGGTTTTTTTTCCTATCATGTACCTTTTTCATAAACCTTGGGAAATATTGACCTTTGCTTTTCTGATATTGTCCATATTAATCTTGTATCATCTTTATTGATGCCAAATTCAGAATACCCAGGGGAAAGGGAAGATAAAACTCTAGGCAGGTAAAATAGAAAGGCCAAGATGAGTTTTTTTTATGGGATTCAGGAAAACTGAAAAATATTTAGATTAACTAGGAAGAAATCAATGGAGAGAAAGAAGTTGAAGAAAAATTAGAAGAGGGAGCTGCTTGATCAAGGTCTTAAAGTTCCTAGACATTTTGGTTTTGGCCTACTGCTTCCATTTTCTGAAAACCATTTTCCTAAGACCTAGGTTATGTCTATATCTATATTGATATAAAGATATTGATAGATTTAGTATATGTTCTTATTAGAAGAATGAGTTTCCCAGAACAGAATTTTGAGGAGAAATCAACATTCAATTTAGAGTTTAGAATACAGAAAGAATAAAAGCCTGGCTACAGCCTGATGCACACCCTAGATTTTGGAAAGTAGACTACAAAAGGTTCAGAAAATGAACAGATATGATTCTATAACCTGAAGTTTCACAGGGCAAGTCAAAGAGATGAGACATTCTGAAGTGATTCCAAAGAATATAGAAAGAAGACTGACTAAAAGACCCTAATGGAAATGCAAAGGAAATTCATTGACAACCTTGAAATTTTTAAAAGTATATACATAAGATGAAAGAAACAACATGGCTAGGAATAAATATAAAAGCTTGGCAATATCATGTAAAAATAGAGTAGAGAAGGTCTAAGACTCATCGCTAAAGTTGAGAAAAAAACATAATTAAGACTAGGATTTTTTTAAATTTTATTTTAGGGATGAGAAGAGGATCAAAGAAGGCATAGTGCTATATATTGCTCAGAGTAGATGCAGAAAGGAGGAAGGAAAAGGACTTTTAAGCTTTTACTATTTGCCAAGCACTGTGAAAAGTGCTTTACAGTATCTCATTTGATCATCACCATAACCCTAGAAGGTAGGTATTACTGTTATCCCATTTAACAGTCAAGGAAGCTGAGGCAAACAGAGGTTGTGACTTGCCCAGGGTCACACAGCTTAAGTGTCTAAAGTCAGATTTGAACTCAGGTTTTCCTGATGCCAGGTCCAGTACCTATCCACTGTGCCATCTAGATGCCTCAGAACTTGCTTTTCTTTTTTCTACCGAGGATTGTGACCTTTAAACAAGGCAGAGGAGAACAAAATGGTTAATAGGAAGTTAAAGCCAATGGGATATAACTGGACAGCTATCATCAGCAACCTTTGAAAATTCATGGGAAACATTTGATATAAATACTACAAACATCTAGAATATTGTTATTCAGTTTTGATGATACTTTGTTGGAAACAAGGAGATTAACAAGCTAGACTAGGTCCAGAAAAGTGTCAAAATAGTTGCAAATCCTTGCAACCAAACAACTTTGTTCAATAAGCATTTATTGAGTGTTTATCATATCCAGGGCACTGTCCTAAGTGCTGGCAATACAATGATCAGTAATATACAGTCCCTGATTTCAAGAAGCTTCACAATAGAATCAGGCTGAAGACAAACACAATTTTTTTTAAAGAGCTGCAGTAGAAAGAAAGGTGAGGACATTACAGAGGAGAAGATCTGGCAAAACGTTATGAGAGTTGAGGGAGAGATTACTTTCAGTTGGGTAAAGCATTATCAGAATAAGCTTCATGGAATCTGAGTCTGGTCATGCAGGAAAGAAGGAGCTTCACCGTATAGAGAAGGGAGTAAAGAGATGGTCATTTCAAGCAGGGAGATTGATTGAAATAAAGGCAAAGAGAGAAAAGAAAACAGGTTGAAAATGAGGAACACAGATTAATCCAATTTAGTTTAATATCATTTGTACAAGGATCCTATGAAGGAACTAGTAATACTTAGCCTGGAGAAAATGAAACTTTGGACCAGGGGAGGAGAACGTGGTGGTTGCTTTCAAGTATTCCAAGGTTTGTTATGTGCAGGAGAGATTAATTTGTGTTTTCTACTTGACCCTTTAGGGAAGAATTAGAGGTAATGGATGGAAGTTTGATAAGACTCAAATTTTGATTAAATAGAAGGAAAATCTTATCACCAATTAGAGTTACCCCAAAATAGAATGGACTACCTTTGGAGGAGATAAGTTCTTTTTCACTGCAGGTCTTCAAGTGTAAGTTGGTATGTTGTACAGAGGATTCATTTTACAAGGATTGGGTGAAGTGGTAGAAGGCTGGTCTTTTGCATCTTTGAGTTTTTGTGATTCTAGTGTATGATTGTGAGATGGCTAGTAAAAGTTCTCCATCATTATTCTATGCTAGGCTTGTTATTTGCTTCAAAGAACCTATTTATTTTTATAAAAAAGAAAACAAGCTTTGTTTCCAAGCCAATGATTACATAATATTGTCTAAAGTCCCAATGACTCTTTATTGCCTCTAGGAAAAACCAGATTCCTCAGTATGCTTCTGAAAGCCTTCCTCAATCTGCATCCACCTTCAGCATCATTTTATGTCAGTCCTTATCAAAATTCTCTATTACAGTGAAACTGTCCTAGCTGACCATCTTACAAGACATTGCATTCATGGTTTGGTCCCATTAGTCATCCATTTTGGAATGTTTCCTTCTCTCCTCTACCTTGTAGAATCCCCAGCTTTCTTCAAGGCACAGTTTGGGTGGTACTTCCTATTCAAGGCATTTCCTGGTCCCCCTTTCTCTAAACCTTAGCACTCTTTCCCTCTTAGCACTCTTTCCCCAAGTATATTGTAATATCTTATATGAGTTGATTAACATATTAAATCCCTTAGTAGAATATAAGCTCTTTGAAAGACTCTTTTATTTTAACTTTTATCCCCAATAACTTTCACATAATAGGTACTTCAAAGGTGTTTGCTGAAACAAATCTAATTAACTTAAAAATATATATGTATTTTGAAAACTTTCTATGTTTGGCCGATCTGCCTAAAAGAAAGAGGGTCTTCTTTGTCCTCTTGTATGAGTGCATGGGGCTAGTTAATTCTAAAGAAACATGCTCAGCACAAAGATAGGATAATTGAGCTCAGAAAGTTGTTCTTGTGTTGAATAGTACTTATACAACAAGTCAATAAGTAAGTTTTAGAACTCAAAATATAAATATATGCATATACACGCACGTAGGCACAGTTGCTGAAGTAGCCATCAATAATGAAGAGAAAAATAGAAAAACATCAAGAATCAATCAATAAAGCATTTATTAAGTACTTGTTGCGTTCCAGGCACAGCTGGGATCCAGAGACAGAAAGAGAAAGCCCCTGCTTTCTCGGAACTTAAGAGACAAGATGTACATGCTCATTAAACGATTGATGTAGTATAATATATTTTGTTTAAAAACTAGTATTCTGTTAAATCACATTTTTAATGTAGGCAGCTGGTGGCACAATGAGTAAAGTACTGGACCTGGAATCAAGAAACCCGAAGTTAAAATCTGGCTTCATACTTAGTAGCTGTGTGACAGTGGGCAAGTCACTTAACCTCTGACTTCATCAGCTGCCTCAACCGAAAAATGAGGAGAGTTATTATACCTATCTTAGAGGGTTGTTGAGTTATTGTACCTATCTTAGAGGGTTGTTGTAAAGCTCAAATGAGATGTTTGTAAAAAGCATTTAACAGTGATTAGCACTTGGTAGGCATCTCATAAATGTTTATTCTCTTTGCCTCCTCTTTTTTTGGAGGGTTTTGTTTTGTTTTGTTTCTGGTGAGAAAACATTAGCAAATAGGGAATGCTGAAACCCTTTATGTAGAAGGTGATACTTCAGCTGAGTTTAAAAAAGTTAGGGATGCTGGGAGAGTTACAGGAGGTGAGAGTATGCCCCAGGCATGTGCTCATTTAGAAGTAGAGTGAAGTCATATATAATGAGGAAGATGATAATACTACATCCCATTCATAGAACCCTTTAAAGCCTGAAAAATGCTTTATATACAGTATGCAAGAAAAAGAGTCAGAAACAAGATGGGAGGGAGACACTGATAATTAAACACGTTGGGGTGAAAATCAGGTGATGAACTTTTCAACCTCACCAGTATACAAACCATAGAATAATGTGTATCTCATTAAAAAGATAATACAGTCAAGGTTCCAAGAAGAAATAATTCCTAATCCCACCAATGTATTTTCAGTACGAAAACTTTGTTTTATTAGCTTTACTGTAGTGCTTTTATGTCTTCTATATGTCTACATCCTCAATGTGGGTCTTGGATACAATGCTTTTATAAAGGAGAGACCCGTCTGTGAAATTAAATTGCAAAGCACCAATCACCAATGAAAGCAAATATCGGTACCTAATCCATGCCTTTTAACGATGACAGCATTTGCTACTTCTGCTTTCTCACTTGTAAAATCAAAGCAATCAGAGTAACAGAGAAGCTAGCTTGTTAAAACTGATTGTTTTTCATGATCTTAAAATAGTTTTATTCTTTTCGCATCTAAGAAATTGACAGCTAAAAGTACAGAAGGGAAAAGAGTCTCTCATTTAGGACAATTGGCTGATTTATTTTCCTCCTGCACATCTTTTTAAAGCATCAGTGGCAACCGAACATATAAACTGAGATTAACAGTGTCATCATGTTCACAGGAATGATGTAGTCTAATGGAAATATGAGTGCACATCCTTCTTCACCAGGGTAGAAAGCATTTGGGAAAACCTAGACATGAAATACTTCGTTTACACTGTTTGGTTAGAGGCAAAAAATCTAATGTCTTACTTGAATTTCAAGACTCTGACCTTACTCTTCCAACACATACATATCTAGCATGGAGGGTCCCCATAGTCCATCTGGCTACACATTTTCGCTTCAGGGTTCTAGGGGTACCCCCGAGGCATAGTGTGATACTAATGCTATCAACTCAAGGCCCCATCTGGCATGCTCCTTCCAATATTATTTGCAGATAACTTCTCATTTAATCACTGATAATCCCCTTGATATCATTAATAACTAACATCACTTAGCTTTTATGGAGGAATGTTTAACGAAAACCTATATCAAGAACACATATACAATAATCTCTGAAACAAGGGACAGCTTCCTAAATGAGACAGCCAGCAGATGACTCAAAAATTGTACATCCATCACCATGTGCAGGTATAGCATAGTCAATGGGTTGTTTTCTTATTTATATATCAAAAGCTGTCTTCTACTGTACTGGATCCTCCTTGGTCTTGATCACTGAATGTCAGGTGTTTCTTTGCACATTTCCATACTCACAGGTCATGTCCTAGTCCATTCTATTGCAAATGCTCATTCTCCTAAGAGCTGGAAAGAAGAAAAATAAAAGAAAAAGCAGAAGTGTCAATGCCATGCATTTAAGACTGCGTGTTTTTCTGTGACTCTACCTTTCTCCTTTCTCAAAGACTTAAAGTAAACTTTACCTTGTTGGTAACCAGGGAAGAGAGATCTAGTTTCTCCATCAGAGCCTTTTGTATGCATTCTCAATTGTAGCTCAGAAACCAGTTAAAAGGTTTTCCTTCCTGGACATGAAACAGTCACAGAACACACATACATCGTCTGAATCTAGTGCAAGATTCCCTCCCCCTCCAATAGCCATCATTGTGCATTTACAGCCACATGCTTACCTAACTGAAGTCATGGGAATGGAATGGGGAACCCCAGCCTCCCAGACATGCTTGGAGACTTAATTCCTGTTTGCCAGTTTCACCATTGCACCTGAAAGTGTAGCCTAAAATGAATGTAAATCCTTATTAATGGTAAAGGAAGAATTGTTTCATGTTCATTCCACATAATTTCTTTTAAACATCATAGTTCTCAGTTAGTATACAGGAAGTGAAAGATGGTCCGGGATATAAAGAACTGGACCTGGAGTCAGGAAGATCTCGATTCAAACTCTCTCCCAGACACTTGCAGTGTAACCTGGGCAAAGCACTTAACCTCTGATTGCCTTAGTTTCCTCATCTATAAAATGGGGACATTAATGCACATATTGCTTAGGGTTGTTGTGAGGTTCAGATGAGATAACATTTGTAAAATATTCATCAAACTTAAAATACCACATAAAGGCTAAGTACATTTTATGAAGATATAATATAATTATAGTAACTATTAACATTGATATTAATAATCAATAAGAGCAAAAATTATTTAACTGTTACAGATCAGATTAATTTTATTTCAAATGATATATAGACATTAAAACATGGCCCCATTCCCTTAAGATCGAATATATACATGTAAGATTCAACTGTCAGTTCCAGTGCTCAGGCCAGGAAATAAACTTCATAATTCATGGGAGAGAAATAGTATAAGACTCAATTAAAACAAACGAGTTATTATGGCTCACAAATGAGGGCTATTAACAAAGCTTTTCGTCTTAATTAATTATTCTTTTCTAACTTGGAGTACAGCTCAGTCATTTCTATCTGCTGAAGAATTGCATGTTACATCTTTTATATCACGCCATTGTAAAACATGGACAGTCTACCAGCGCCATGCCAGGAAACTGAATCACTTCCATTGGAATTGTCTTAGGAAGATTCTTAGGATTACCAGGCAGGATAACATACCAGACACTGAAGTTCTTGCTTGAGCTGAATTGCCAAGTATTCAGACTATGCTTCAGAGAGCGCAGCTCTGATGGGCGGGCCACGTTGTTCAAATGCAAAGTGCACGCTTGCCAAGACTATTTTATGGAGAATTTGCATGGGGAGGGGCTCACATGGTGGACAGAAGAAGCGATACAAGGACACTTTCAAGGTCCCTCTCAATAACTTTGGATTTGACTGTGTAACATGGGAGACACTGGCACAGGACCGCTCAGCATGGCCTGCCCACGTAAGAAAAGATGCTGTACTCTTCGAGCAAAGCAGAATTGAGATAGCACAAAGTAAATGCAAAATGTGCATATTTGAGAAATCCATCCCAAATATTCACACAGGCTACTGCGCCCAACCCATGGCAGAGCATTCTGAGCTCATATTGGTCTGCTCAGCCACAGTCAGACACACTGAAATTTCACTTTACAATGGTGATATCATTTTGGTCTCTTAGAAGACTAAGGACAACAACCTCCAGCCAACCTCAGTTTCAGGGTCGTAGGATAACTCCCTTGTTGCCTTGGTGTCTTTGATTAAATTAAAAGGAGAATATCATCTATAGAGCTTATGTTTTCACTGTTTAAATTTTATTAATAATTTGGGGAAGAGAGGAAGCATCTTATAATACACTCAGTACTTGAAATGAGGAGATGGAGATCCATTCAGACTGGGATATTTACTAGGTATGTGACTACAAGCCTCTCTAGGTGTTTCACTACCCCCATCTGATAAATATCTACATCAGAGGGTCATTGTGAGGAAAGTGCTTTCATGCCCTTGCCAATAGAATGCAAATTTCACTGAAAGTTGTAACCATTTTCAGTTTTGGCTTTTATTGTCATCACCCAGGAACGGTACCTAATAAAAAATAGATTTTAAATAAAAATTTGCTGAATTTAATTGAGCTACAGTGTTACACAGGTGCTTGTTGTTGTAATGAGGACGGGTAATGTGCTATTTGAGCTCTGATAATTAAGAATAGTTGTATCACTATTCATGTTTTTAATTTGATTTTTTTTTTGCTTGGACCCTTCCTCTGATTTATTGGTATAGGGACCTATTTGTGAGACTATGTCCTCACTTGGTGCAGATTAACACTTATTTTGCAATTTAGAATCTTAGAAAGGTGCCTGGGACATTAAGAGATTGCATGACTTGCCCAGAGTCATCTGCCAATATATGTTAAAATTGTGACTTGGAACTAGGTCCTCTTGACTCCAAGGCTGCCATTCTGCCTATAAATAATATTAATAATAGCTCACATTTCTGCAGAATAGAGTTCTCATAACTATCTTTTGAGTAGTATATTCCCCCCATTTACAGATAAGAATATTAAGACTCACAGAGGTTCACATGCAGACTTGCAAATATATTACTATTGCACGTGTTACAATTCATAGCCTGAATGCATCTTTGGAGGACCAAAGCCATGTGTCACCATAGTTTTATTCCTTCTATTATATTCTTAAAGACATACTAATCATTATCAGTAATAGCGTTTACGTAGCTCCTATTTTATTCCAAATATTGTGCTAAGTGCTTTATAAACATCAGCTCATTTTATTCTCATAACAATTGTGGGAGGTAGGTGGTATTCTTAGCCACGTTTTTCAGTTGAGGAGACTGAGATAAAGTCAGTGGAGAGCAAGTGTCTCCCAAAGTTACAAAGCTATTAAATGTTTGAGGTTGGTTATGAGCTCAGATTTCCCTCCTCCAGCCTGACATTCTATCCACTGTGTCACCTAGCTGCCTATAGTGGATAAAGGACTGTCCCTGGAATCAGGAAGACCTGGGTTCGAGTCCTTCCTTTGATTCATACCACCTGTGTGACTATAGGTAAATCAGTTAATACCTTACCGGCCCCAACAATTCTCTAAGACTGTAAATTACAAACAAGTTGCCAAATAAAATCAATGACAGAAATTTCCATACAAAGAATCATATAACTGAACCAAGACAAACAAAAGTGACTTTTGACTTTATTATAAAATCCAACACGAGTGACAGTTTACAAAACAATGATCGTTAGTCACTGATGCCAGTTGCTTCTTTAGCAGAATACCTAAGGAGTTAGATGGTTGTAGGGACAAAATAACCTCATCCCCTAGCCACAGTGCTCATAACCCTCAAGGAAAAAGGGAATGTGAAAAGGAGATGTTGTTATCATGAATGGAAGGAAGCATATCATGTCATTGGTACAGAATTGCCAGGTTGCCATTCCGGACACCATCGCAGATGCCAAATAAGCCAGTTATTTAGGCATGGCTTTTAAGTTACAGATGTTTTTTCAATGAAAAATATGTTATGCAATCTTGTGCAGGCTGTGTTCTCTACCTAAGGACAGAGGAAGCTGTATAGTATAGTATAGTATAGTATAGTATAGTATAGTATAGTATAGTATAGTATAGTATAGTAGATAGCATGCTGGACCTAGGTCAGGAAGACCTATATTCAAATTCCACCTCTGATATTTATTGCTGTGCTGCTGCTGGTGTGGCTGATATTGCTACAAGTATTTATAAAGCATCTGCCATGGTGCCAAGCACTATGCTAAATGCTTTTCAAATATTATCTCATTTTATTCTCACAACTACCCAGGGAGGTAGGTGCTATTATTTTCCCATTTTATAGTTAAGGAAACTGAGACAAAACGGAGTTATGTGACTTGCCCAGGGTCACACACCTAGGAAGTTTCTGAGGCCAAATTTGAACTCAGATCTTCTGATTCCTGGGTCAAAGCTCTATTCATTGTACAAGTTCACTTAGCCTCTGCCTGCCTCAGTTTCCTAAACTGTAAAATGGGGAAAAATAGTAGTGCCCACTTCCCATGGTGGTTGTGAGAATTAAATGAGATAATATTTATAAAACATTTTTCAAATCTTAATATATATTAATATATATAATTAACTACATAAATGAAAGTTAGTTCAATCATTTTTCAGTCACTTCTTACTCTTCATGACCCTATCTTGGCTTTGATTGTCAAAGATGCTATGGTTTGCTATTCCTTCTCCAGATCATTTTACAGATGAGGAAACTGAGGCAAGCAGAGTTCAGTGACTTGCCCGGGGTCACACAGCTAGTAAGTATCTGAGGCCAGATTTGAACTCAGGAAGATGATTCAGGATTCAGTTAAATAGTATTACTAAGGATTACTATTAGGGATAACACAGTGGGTTAATTTGTATTAACATACATCTGTTTTTCTGTTAAACTACATCATCAGTGTTTGACTTTGAACATGCCTAATGTTCTGAAATACTAGTCTATTTATTTGTTTTAGGGCAAAACAAATCCCAGGTGACTTCCTTCTCTCACTCCCCAATACAAGAATGCAATAGCTAAGGGTATAGAAAGGAAAAGAGTCTCCAATCTAGGACAATTTCCAGATACATTTTATTTCCCTCATGTACCTCTTTGTAAACTATAATTACTACTCAGACTTAAACTCTTGTATTAGCACAATCATTATTTTCAAGGAAACAGAGTAGTTCAAGGGAACTCACTGTATGAGGACAGCACTACCCAAAATAGAAAACAGTTGGGAATTTTATTTGGTTTCTTCCCAGAAAAAATACATCATCTTGAAATTTCCATAGGAGGCAAAAAAAAACTTATTCCCATCTCTCATTCAAGAAATCTGTCTACTTCTACTGGGAAAGGGGAAAAGAAAGAAGATACTACTCTATGGGCTACAGATTTAATTTTGAAATGATGGAATTATGTTTCTTCTTTAGCACAAAGAGTTCACTTTGATTTGTTCATCTAATTAGACACTATCCTAACGTGTAACCAATTTAGCAAACCTACTGAATTTAGTGATCCTCTCCATCTGTAAAACCCAAAGTTTTGAATTTAAAACATGGGTATTTAAGAAAAGAATAGTACTACCAAGGAATCCATGCATTTTTATAGATAACAAAATGCAGAAATGAGTTTAGAGAGAGAGAGACTGCTAATTGATGTACTAGATAGAGCACTCATCTGAAATCAGGAAGACCTGAATTCAAATGTAACCTCAGATGCTTACTAGCTGTGTGACACTAGGCAAGTCACTAAGCCTCTACCTCAATTTCCTCATCTATTAAAAGGGAATAATTATAGCCCCTACCTCCAGGGTTTTGAGGATTAATTTATTTTTAAAAATTGAAAAGTACAATTTTAAAGTGCTATTAAGAAACAAAAAATTTGAATTCTAAAAGAATTTAAAGCATATGTCCTACAACTTCCCCCAAATACTAAACAAAGTTGGAGGCAACTGAGTGTATATTATTATCAGAGAGCTGATTTCACAAAGCGTTTGGGACGCAAGAATACAGCAGAAATATTCTTATTCTTTCCCTTTCATGTGATCCAGACAGTGCTAGATAAAATTTTTATTATCAAGTTAAAATTCTGGGAATAAAGTGGACAAAATATTTTGTTTCCATTAAGGTTCTCTGTATAGTAAGGAAAGAAGGCAGAAAAGAAGGAAGGAAGAAGGAAGGAAGGAAAAAAGACATTTTCCTAGGAGTAAATAAATCAGTATTTCAAGACAGTTGACTTCTGTAGACTAAATTTCAAGAAAAACATCTAACTCACGCAAACAATATGTTGCTGTAGACTAGAATTCTCCACCATCATTACCCCCTCTCTGATTTCAGGACTTCAACTATTTTGTTGATCAGATCTGCATTTTTTTTTTACTACTTCTGCATGTATTTTAATTTTTTTAAAGTTTGTTATGAATACTTTTAGAATTAAGTACTACCAATTTCTACATCTACCTAAACCCCCCTCCCTGACTGTATCTGTCAGTTTTCTAGATGTGATTGCTAAAGATCATATCAGGGCTCAACTCCTTTGCAAAGACCAATTAGTATGCTCATTAATTAGGGTTCTGTTTACACTTATATTATCAGCTCTACTCCTTTATTTGTATTAACTAAAGTCTCCTGTCTTCATTAGAGTCATTAGTGACTGTCAGTAAATTATGTTTTCAATTTCACAAATACAGTAACTTTAAATTTCACATCTTGTAAATTTGGATTGTCGTCATTTCTACGTGCTGTCACTTTTCACCCAGGCATCACATCTTATCTAAGTGAACAAATTAGAATCCAACAAGGAGAACAGTAATAATCAATGTGTTAATTGTCCTTCCCTGCTGCAGTTAGCCCTGATTTTTCTTTGCCTTTTTCTCCTCTTCCTCTAATACCATTGCTTAATAATAATAAAATTTTATGTTTCTTCCTCTGAGGTCCTATGATAATAAATCCCTACATTCATACAGCATTATTAACTTTTTCAAAGTGCTTTCAAATTTAACGTCTCATTGAGCTTTTAAATAAAAAAAGCCTTAAAATGTCTCCTAATTAGTGCTTTTGTAAGCCTACACAATTCAATCCAAGCTAAAAGTGATTATAATGTATAAAATCTTAAGTCTCCATGATCATAAAACTGTATGTTACACCATGAAGAAAAAGAAAGAAAATATTTTATTATGGTGGATATTGATAGATATTCTCAGCAATTTACTAAGAATTATAGAGCAAATTAGAATGGCATGCTGTACTTGACCTTTACAGAACACTGTAATACATGAATGTTCAAAGGGAATAGCCAATCAACGAAGAGAAATAGCAATTCTCTTTAGAAGAGAAAAATCGATTAAGTCATCTATATTTGTCCCATTTTCCCCCGAAATTATCAAAGCCTAATTAGCAGAAATGTCTCTGTTTCTACCTGCTCCATTGCTAGAGAGGACAATGCTCTTATTGAGGGAGATATGAGGCACATAGTAGGCGTTTAATTAATGTTTTTAACTGACATTAAATCCAGGAATGAGGAGTTAGTTTTCACATGAAATCCTTTCCCTAATTCATCAATTCAATTTCTTGGCTTCAATTTCCCCTTCTCATGAGTGAAAGTGACAACACATCCATGGCTAGCTTTAGAGAGACTGTGTGATACAAGGCTATGGCACTGGGCTTGATGCCAAGAAGCCCTAAGTTCATCTCTTACCAGGATACCTCCTGAGTTCGTTGTGCATGATTCAGGGTGATTCATCTGTAGGAACCTCATTTTCTAATCTTTAAAATGAGGATAAGAATAGTACCTATTTCACAGGGCTGTTGTAAGACTCAAATATAAGTAAAATTCTTTGGAAACTAAAATGCTGCATCAGTATGAAATACTGATCAGTTTGAATGTCAGTTCAAGTGGCTTTTGTTTTGGTACCTCAAGAGTGAGTATGGTTCTTGGGATAGAATAAATGCACAATAGCAAGTGTGTTGATTGACCAATCACGGTGTATAGATATATTTTAGAAATCATTGAGACTAATCTAAATGAGGAATTCTAATTAGAAAAAAAAGATTGGCTATAAAATATTGTGGAAGAATAAGCTTCACATAAGGTGCCTGGGAATGGGGAGTATTGCATATACTATGAGACTGGGTTTGATGAAGCCAATAGACTAGTTTTGCTAAACTGTTTTTTGTTGTAATTTTTCCTTTCTTGTTTATTATTTGTTACAGAGTTAAATGAGTAGAGGAAAGGGAAGGAATATATTTGGAAATAAAGTGATATAAAAATAATGATAAAATGTTTTAAAGAATAGACCACATACAGACTATTTCATTGAGTACTTGAAAATTATTGATAATGTTTATACTTTGTGATCTAAACAAGAAAATGAATGCTATACTATACTTTATATGATTTTATCTCAAAATATCATAAATGATTTCCAAGCATTACAATGAGCATTTTGAAATCAAAGCACTTGGAAATTATTTATAAGCATTTATGACACAAACAATAGGAAGCTTCATTAGATGAAGAGAGAATGTTTTTGTTCAGTTTTTTCCCATTGTGTCCAACTCTTTTTGACCCTATTTGGGGTTTTTTTGGCAAAGATATTGAAAGGGTCTGTCATTTCCTTCTCCAGATAATTTTATAGGTAAGGAAACTGAAGCAAAGAGAGTTCAGTGACTTGCCCAAGATCACACAACTAGTAAATGTCTGAGGCTCAATTTGAACTCACTGAGTTGATCTAAAGAGATTTGTCATATGTACGTATGTATCTATCTATATGTGTATACACACATATATATGTGTATGTGTATGTATTTATATACATATATGCTTTTAATTGTCATCATTTTCTCAAAGATTTAGGTTCATTTTTTATTTAATATTTCATTTTTTTCCAAACTATGTGTAAAACAATTTTTAGCATTCTTTTTTTAATTTTCAAATTTCAAATTCTCTCCTTCCCCTTCTTCCATTGAAAAGGCAAGCAATTTGATATAGGTTACACATGTGCATTTATGAAAAAAATATTTCTAATACAATTAAGTTCTGAATACTGTAAGGATCTAAGAGTTCTTGACTTTGGCTTACTACTGTTACAGACACTGATAGCAGCCCTAGGTAAAGGGTGATCTTTAGAAAGTTCCCATGACTGGAAAGTCTATCAGACTGTGGCTAACCAGGTAGCAAATTTCCCTGTGAAGGAAAGTTGATAAAAATAAGAGAAAGGTAGCAGAATCGCAAATGGCAATAGAACAGAAAGGTCTATAAGTGTTGAGTGTAAACCAAAGATGACCACAATTCCTGAATCAATCAGCAGTCCCTGAATCAATGTATTAACCAAACACATATTCTGTATTCCCCATATCATTGAAATCACAGATCAAGTTTAAAAAATAGTACCAAAAGCAAAGCTAAATTCTGGGGATTTAAGAAAAAGTGAAAAATGACCTGCATTCAAGAGGCTTGGGAATCTAAGGAGTCTATAAAGTGTGAAAAATTATAGGAATTATATAAATTCTCCTGGAGCGGTCTTCCTTTCTTTGCTATGATCAGTGACTTTAGGGCAGATCCTCTATGATTTTAGTCAAGTCAGAGCAGATTGAAAAATCTTTTGACTATTTGTAGTAACTAATTCTCCCTAGTCAATTTTCCTCCTAGAATTCCAAGCTTGCTTCAAGACTCTCCACTCACATCACTTCCTATATAAGATGGGTTCTGAATTTCCAGCTTCTAGTTTTTCCCCTCATCCCTTCCCCACCTCCCTCTCCCAAAAAAATCCTCTGCAAACCAAAAAAAAAATGTATATTTGGTTTTCATCTACTTTTTTCACATACTTTTTTTTCTCCCTCAGAAAATGTAAGTAAGATTTGTGACAGAATGGTTTTATTTTTATCTTTTCAATCCCCAAAGTCTGGCCCAGTAGCCGTCCCCTAGTAGGTGCTTAATAAATGATTCCTCACTACTTAATGAATAGCTACCTGATTCTGTTGGATGTAGCTTCTGACTACTATGTTGTTTCCTAGTCTTGAATCTTTGGGTCACAGATTTGGAAGTGGAAGGCATCATGGAGTCTATCTACTCCAACTTTATTATTTTGCAGAGCTGAAAACTGAGGACTTGAGAGGCTGAGTGATTTGCTGATAGTCACAGAGATAAGAAACAAAATTTGTTTTTGAGGCCAGTTTTAACTCCTTTTAAATTTTCATTTTAAATATATAAATAAATTAATATATAAATTAATATAATATGAAAATAATAAAATACTAAATATATATATATATATATATATATATATATATATATATATATATATATATATAAAGAAAAGGAATTTTAAATTCCTTTTAACAATACAATGCCTGGCTAATTGAGTCCATTACATTTTTATTTCATAGCCATAGAGTTGTATCTCTACTCAACCATATCTATTGCTTTCTTGCCACAAATTTAGTAATATATAGAAAGAAAAAAAAGCATGAGTTCTAAGACTTGAAATTTTGGAGAGGTTTACTTGACAGTAGAATTAGAGAATGTCAGAGTTGGAAGGCACCTATGGAATCTAACTCACACTGAATCCTCTTTACAAGCATACCTGAGAAGTATCCATGCAGCCTTTGCTTGAAGACTCCAATAACTGACATTTAATGGGCCCCTTTACAACATCTACCCATTGCTCCTATTTCAGTTCTCTGGTTCTAGGCAGAGCAAGCTTAATCCCACTTCCAGGTGACAGATTTCAGAAAATGTATAGACATCTAGTGAATATTGCCCCCAAGTATCCTCTTTTCCTGGATCAGTATTCCCAGCTCCTTTAATTAAATTCCTATCGCAATCATTTCCCAATTATTGCAGACAACAACCCCATTGTCTCTTGAGTAAATTCATTGGATTAGACAGGTAAAGTAAGAAGGCTTTAAAATGGCAATACTTTTGAGTGGCTGAGTGGTATCATCTCATATCGACACAAGTGGGAATCAAAGTCCTCTCACTCACTAAATTTGAAATTTTCCTCAAAAGTAGCCATTTTTTTCCATTCTCAGTTACAGGCAAGTTTATATCCCACCATGCATTGAGTTTTGTGGGTATCTTCACCAAACCAAAATACCATGATAACACTCGTCCCCAATTTGATAGAAATTAAATTCAAGAATATATTTAAATAGGTGTAACATCCCACATTATTTTAAAGACTATAGAGCCAAACCAAAATTGCATGAGTCTTAATGTCTTGAATTCATTGATTAACTTATCTACTCAATAAAAGTCTACTTAAGACTGATAATTGGCACTCCAAAAGACAGGAGGATGCATCACTACTGACCTTCACCACAAATCCCTGTCAGGCTCTTAAGTTATGGATTGGTTAAGTAGTGGCGGTTATGAATACCTTTCATGATAGTAATGATATGAGAAGTCATTTTAATAAGAGAAAAAAAATATCAATGAAAGAATTCTTGTTCTTTCTTTCCCAAAGATAGAACTAGCCAATTGGATTGGAGAGGTGGGTAGGTATGTTTTTTTTTTCTTCTTCTCGTCTTACCCCTGGACGTGATCACCCTTTAAGGTAGACAGGCTTGTCAGCACTTCTTTCATTTAAGGCTGAGGAGTTATTCTTCACTTGCAGCAGGGAGTGAGGAGAATTGAATTTGCTGACGGCTGGGGTTCTTGGAGCCAGTGAATGCGCACGTTTCAATAAGGAGGCATGCTGAGTATGGCATGCATGTGGGGGGTGGCTTACCAGTATCCTTTTTTGTTGGTATGTTTTCATAGCCATTACAGTAATGAGATTAGCAATGCACAAGCTGATCGTGCTTTCTTTAGACATTACATTTTGTATACGATGGACAAATATGAAGTGAGCAGCCAGAAAAAGAGACATTTGGTAAGAAAGCACAACATGAGGGTGGTGTATCTCAGCATACACTGAGTGCAGGAAGGAAGAGCTTTGTGAAATAGATGATTCCTGCTGGGGTCTTAGCACTGGTGCCCTCCAGATGAAAAGAAACTTGCCTTTTGTGAAATTGGCTTCCAACTCCATTGCCTGTTCCATGCTTGTTAGATATGACGTCTTGTAAATATACTCCACAAGGCATATCACTGAACCTCTAAATGAGAAAAATGAAGCCTTTCATAGCAAATGTATCAGGCCAGTAACCAGCTAACTCACAAGCAGAAATTGAACATATGTCCAGAAATGCAAAGTAGGGCTTCACAATGTGCCGTCAGTCTAGGTTATTCCTAATGCTGTTTGTGTTTCTGTAATTCAACCATACACCACAGTGGTGGGTGAATGTAAAGCACTTCTGTTTCCCTTCCTTTACATACATTCCTGTATTTACCATGCAAATGATACTTGAAGTTAATGAGCAATAGGAACCCATCTAATGGAACTCCAGAGTAGGGCTGAGAAATAGCCTTGGTCTACCCATAGAGCTATTAGAATGGTCACAGATTTGCATCACAGATGCTACATTAACCTTGCAAATGCATTGACTAATTCAGTAGAGCCTGGTGTGTTTATACTATATTCTATCAGTAGGTTTGCAAGCTGTCTGCAATAAAACTCAAGTCATGGCATGGGACCATTAGGGGTGCAACATATGTCTGCTATGTGTTACCAGCATGAGAGGTAGCAACAAGATTTTTTTTGTTTGGTGATTATAGTAGTTATTCTAAGAATTATGTTTTCCAGAGTAGTGAGCTGATAAAGGGAAGGAACTGAATAAAGCTTCTAAAATAGAGGTCCTGTCATTGTCAAATGGAAGATTAAAGAAATTAAGAGACAGACATTTGCCTCAACAATCCATAATCGTGTAAGATTTTCTCTGTAAATATAATCTTGATTCCATACTCAAATTGTAAATTCTTATGAAATTACACATTGAAAAAAGAAATATACTCAACAATTCAAATCATAAAACTGATTTAAAGATGGAAGTGACCTCTCAGCTAAAATTAGTACAGTTGTCTCATTTTACAACTGAGGAAACTGAGGCCAGTATGGTTCAGTGACTTGTCCAAGGTCACAGGGATAGTCAGTGACCAAATTGGGATTTGACCCTCAGATTTGCTGACTTTGAATCCAGGGCTTTTTGTATTGTCACACTCTCTTCCAGTCATGACTGGTTGAATCAATGAAAATTCTTAGTGGCTAAAGGGTGTCTGTTAATACTGTTACATTGGAAATAAAATTGGAAAACATTTAATCCAGAAAGCAAAGATATTAGAGAATACATAAATTTTGATACAAGAATTCTGTGTTAGAAGGTGAACAAGCAAGCTGCTTCTTTTTTGTCCTTGGTCGGACAATTGCTCTTAAATTGTTGGAAAATAACTTCTAACCAGTCAAGCTTGATGTCATTAATCATTCCTGAACACTAAATGCAAACATAGCTTAATTTTTTTCAGAAAAAAGTAGTTCCACATTCCTTTCCTTAATTCTACTATCTTATTGTAATGTTTATCACATTTGCAGTTTCTCTTAAAAAAAGAAAAACCTAAGCTTTCATTACCCCAAACATGAATTCATTAATGGTATCTCTCACCATCTATAAGATCAATGGGTACTCACTAAAAAAAGAAAATGTATAACTTTCAATGAAGCAAAATTCATGTGGCAGCTGGTCAATTTCTCCACTTCCAAGAATGTCTGTGATCAGATTCTGATGACACATCCTGAAGCATTATTTACACTACTCTGTTCCTGCTAGTTCAGTTTTCATGTATGTATTTCTAAAATCTGATACATGTTTCTCTTGGCAGTTTTCATGGTGACTGTGCTGGATTACTACTGGTTTTAGTCTTTAATATAAGTTTTACATAGCTGGCAAAAATCTAACAGGACTTAGCAGTGCTGCATTCTGTTTTCAGAGAAGCAGGAACATTTGTATTGGTTCCAGTGAACATTTGTGAGCATTCCCTGACAGGACACGAATGTTAACAAAGTTTTCAGTCTTTGTTCATAAAGGAACACTTCCTGCTGTATGGTAGAGATACTGATGATTAATAATAAACATATCAAAGTCATTGTTTGGAAGGAAGTTCTCATATGAGGTGACTGTGTCTTAGATATTTCCAACACTCCTCTGCTTCAAAGACCCCAAACATAGTTTCTAAAATACCTAAATGTACAATATTATATTTGCCACATGGGACTTCCATTCCCCCAAGAAATTTGCTACTATTGTAACAAACAAAAGGAAGTGTGATGAATTTCAAAGCTAAAATGACATTCAAGCATTAACATGGCCATGCCCAAGTGTATTTGAAATCTCCCTAGCTGGGCTTCTTTATCAGGGAGCTATGAACTTTTAAAAAAAAATTGGTTTTATGTATTTTGATCATTGTATTTCAACATAATTGGTTTCCTTTGTCATTTTATGTACTTTATTTTGTACATCCAAATACATTACTCTAAGAAGGGCTCTGTAGGTTTCACTGGACTGGTAAAAGAATTCCTGAAACAAAAGTTGAGAATTCCTGTTCTACACTGATATACTAAGCAATTTACCACACATCATTACAAAAGACTGCAGGGAGGGTGCTTGAACTGTCGGCTACACGTCTGTCAGTTTGGAGTCCTATTATTTAATGCTTTTGAACAAAAATAAATAAAGAATGAATAAGTGCATCCAGGACCAGGAGCAAATAGTTTTGAGACAGGAAGCAAAATAAGAAAGACATTTACAATTCTCAAAGGATTTTTTTTCTAAAATATCATTTGCATAATTTCAAATGAATGCAGTGACAGCAAAAAGAAAATCCAGGTTTATATTTGTGTGTTTTGTTTTTTAAACTCTGGTCACTATCAGTATTAAATCTAAAGTATTAAGAGCTCACAATCCATCCCACAAAGTTAGAATCTCTCCCTACTGAAATACATTTATCTTCTTGGGCCAGCTTTCTTTCCTTCAGCTGATGAATTTAAATTTTTGATCCCAAAGAACATAAGCAGAGTAAAAGGTTTTACAGTTTAAGGTTTGAGGAGCAAGAGGAAAACCTTAGTAGAGAAAGCTTGCTAAGGAGGAAAATAATCCATTACAGAATAACACAGAACATCAACCAGTCTGTTTTTTAAACCATCTTTTTCAAAGGCATAAATGGTTCTATATGTATATATGTATATTTTTTTAATGGATTAGGTTTTTTTGTTTGTTTAGTAGGTTCAGGCTTGTTTTTTGTTTTGTTTTACTTATCAGACTTCCCAGTTTAAGGACACAACTACCTAAGTGCTCATAAAATATTTCTAGTTTTTAAATTTCAAAATTCCTATAAGCTGAATAGATTAAAACCATTCGTCTTTTTTGTTAAGCCAATTGTTTTATGCTTTGTACATATACAACTTTTTAATCATTCTTAACCATAATATTCCCCTAAAATACAAGATTAGGAACATCAGACAGGTTTTCTTCAAAACACGGCCACTTAAAATTCTAGCAGTGGCTTAAGGAATTCTTGGAAGAATTCATTTAAGTCACAACCACTCACCAAAACAAGGGAAGAAGGAGAGACAATGTCATTATCTGGCATGATCATCTTCTATAGTCACATTGGCAAGGGTGGGCAGGAGAGACACTGGAGAGCTTTTTGGACCGAACTGCTTAGATGAGAAATGGATGACCCATGTCAAGTTGGCTTCAGTTTTAGGGTTTTTTGTGAATTAGTCTGTGAAGCTAGCAAAATATTGTCCATGGCTGGCTGCTATGTCTCTTTCCACTTCACCATGTAACTGTTAGGATCAATTTAATTCAAATTACATGCATAAATCTAATTATCTGCTATTGTTTATAGAAGCAAGCCTTCTGGGAACAGAAAAATAGGAAAGCAAGGTGGGGAGCAAACCTTTGAAGTGTGTGGATTAATTCCTAATTCTATAGTTTACAAATATATTAGTAACATTAATAATTAATAACATTATGATACCAAAAATGTGATTCTGTTTTCTTGACATTCTAGAATTCCCTTGAGAGTCCTCCCCCATTTAAGATAAATCTGCCTAAGCTTTTGATTGTTTTCCTGGAGTGCCCAACGAACATGCCCTAAAGTTTATGGGGAGTGTCCAGGTGAATATGGAAAGGGAAGATGTAGCCTTTCACACTCTAGCAACCAATATTTCATTGTAGAAATTTGCAAAATTTATCCTTTTGTATAGTCCAGACACAAATTATTTATTTTGATAACCTCTAGAAAATGTTACTGCACTTATACCATACCAAATCTGAAAGGAAAAAACGTTAGCAAGCACCCAGATTTTGCAGATGTTTAGAAATGTCTGTTTAATTGAGAAACATGCTCCATTTGATAATACAGATATCTGGGGTTGTGCACAGTTGCAAAACATGATATTTTTCTTCATTGTATAAAATAGAAAATTCAGCACTGACCCATCATGAGTCAAATCAAAATAAGTGAAAGCAATTTGGATTTTATTCTTTTGATTGCAATGTTTGAAAAAAGATAGTAATCTGTGTCTCCTCACCACACCTCCCTTATCCCTACCCATCATTTACATCTACAATCTGGTATTTTCTCACTCTTAGCTGAGGTTCTTTGTTGAATAAACAGAATCTCTATCATAATTGGAGCATATGCCTACTGTATTTTAACTTTATGTTGTCACTTGTAGAAATTGTTTTGTGTTCTGTTTATGTTGTGTTTATATTCTGTTCAATTATTTTTCTTGTGTGCACATGTCTCAAAATTCTGTAGCAGACCAAAAAGGAATTGTCATCTGTAACGATAACTGCCATTGTTGAAGTTTTTGTTACCAGAGAGGAGAGAAAATGGCCAGGACAAACTTCTTCAGCTGTCTCCTGAAGGCATAGGGAATGATATCGGATATGATGAAATGGTCTAAACAGTTAAGTAAAATATGCAAGTGTTAACATTGGGATTAGAGCATTGAAAACCCTTTAGTATTACACCAATGCCTGTCCTATTTCTTAAGATTTGTTTATCCTGGATCACCACTTGGTGTTTTCATGAATTTTACTGTAAATTATGCTGATTATGTTTCTCCAGTGATTTTATTTGTGAAAATTTTTCAAGCTGTCTTCCCAGAGGACTGCTGGATTTACCTATATAAATTACCATGCCTAAAAGTTATGCTAATTTACCCTTCCTGGAAGTAATTTGCTACCTATGTCCAACCAAGGTATCTAAAAATTAAAAGGAAGATTTTATTTGCATTTTTTATTGCTCTTTGGGTTTAGGGCACAGATTGCAAATTAATTTTTAAGTAAGACAGCAACAAAACTCGAAAAGAAGTAGTTCTTTTTCCAGACTTTGTGGCCCTTAACATGACCTGTCTACAACCTGATTTTATCTATGATGGTGGGATTTATTATTTATTATTTCTTTTAATAGTTATGTGGATATTAGCCAAGAAACAAAATGTATATGTATATTTGTATATGTGTGTATGTATATATGTGTGTATGCATATGCATATATATATACATGGAAAGATTCTATATATTTATATTCATATACACATGTGGAGAGATTTTTATATACATATATATGCACATACACACACACACATATATATACATATATATATACACACACACACACATACACACACACATATATTTCCACTACTTTGTAATGCTTCTAGCAAGGCTTTATCTTTATGACACTAATGATAATCCCTTGTGTAATTAAGTGTAGAGTGGTTATGCATGCAGTATGTAGCCCATGACAAGCCTCATAGAAAATACATCAGTATTAGCCACAGGTGAATTCGTTTAGAAAGATTAATGACTGCACCTGAATTTTAATGTCTGAAAAGGGATGGAACACTGAATCCTTAATTAAAAAGTTGAATGACTGGTATGGTTTGTTTAACATCACAAATTTCAACGGGAGATTTTTATATTCAAATGAAGTATGCAAAAGGAAACTTTTCCTTAGAAAGCCAGGGAAGTCAGGGTGAAAAGCAGAGATGTTTTATGTGCTTTTACTTTATGTAAATCGATACATGGATCACTTACTTTGATATGGATCAAACAGGGCGTAATTATGGGCTCTCTTCTGTTTACAGGGAAAGGGAGGCACAGAATTCTAAGAATACAAGGCATGTCAGTTTCCCCGGCACCAAAAGGAAGCCGGGTTGGGAAGCAGTAAAATTGACTAGTGATCTTATTCTTCCCTTAATGAGAAGCAGTTTCTTCTTCATTATTATTTTACAAAGTTTTTAATGAAGAGAAAGTAACCTTGAAAAACAACATGGCAACGCCATTCCCAGTAGAGACTTAACTCAGTTGCTTTTTTTCCCTTAACTCTTCTGGTGTGTTCGTTAAAGCTAGGCTCAGGCTCCTGATTTTCAATGACAATAAAATCTTAAAAAAAAAAAAATCAAAATACAAAATCAAATGAAAGACTTGTGTCTTTCAGTCTCCCCAGAGGTTAAGTTCTGAAGGAAAAGGACGATTCTTCTTGGATTTTAATACCTGAGGTGAAGAGAGTTCTTAATACCAGACTCTGTGGTCTACAAAGGGCTTTAGGCACATTATCTCCTCTGACTCTCACAAGCAACACTGGGAAATAGGTGCTGTTATTATCCCTGTTTTACAGATGAGGAAACCAAGGCTGAGCCAGGTCAATTTGAAAAATCCTCAACTAGCCCCATCTATGATACTCCCCCCACCCCTTTGTTTCCTTAGGAATGTCACTCGCCATTCTGATGCCTCAGTATCATCGTCTATGAAATGAGGACTTCAGATTTAGACTAGAAGTCCTTTGGGAACCTCCCAGCTCTAGAGAAATGATGCTTAGAAAGATGAATCTATGTTTTTTTTAATTAAAATGCATTTTTATCTTTAAAAAAATTCTTTTCTTTCTTTCCCCCCTCCCCCGTAGAAGTCACATAGCTGTCTTTTGTCACCTGGAACTTTGGAAAAACTTACATAACAGAGCCAGGCAGGTCATGAGCCCTGCCTTGATATCTCTGAGCTTTATTTTCTATTCAGCTGAGATTGGCACTACAGTATACATGGGAAGTGGATGCAAATAGTACTGTTTTATTAGTAATGTTTTTATCATCATCAAGTAGCAGAATGTTATGCTGGATGGAGTTCTAATCTCAGAGCCAGGAAACTCTGGATTTGAAAATTCTACCTCTACCAACTGCTGACTATGTGACCCTGAGCAAGTCTGTAGATTCTAAATGGCAGAGCCTCTAAGTTGCAAAGAAGATGAGCAGGGAATTCAGGGAATGAATAGGAAATACCCTATTCAGGGCTGGTGAACCTGCAGCCTCGAGGCCACATGTGGTTTTCTAGGTCCCTGTGTGTAGCCTTTAGACTAAATCCAAATTTTACAGAACAAATTCTTTTATTCTATGAAGTGTGGATTCAAAGTACTTGAGGACATAGAGGGCCACATGTGGCCTTAAAACTTAAGGTTTCCCCCCCTGCAAATAAAATCTTTGATTCTATAAATTAATATCTAGCCCTGTTATTATGCCAGGCACCATGGTACCGTGGTTGGAGAACGCAAGCAAGAGCTCCAAGTTCTCTTCCAACACATCAGTCATATGCCTATGAGTTAGAGAGAAGGTGCCCAGCTGCCTTATTGGAGGGAATTTCCTAACAGGGAATGTCCAATATGGATGAAATCACAAGTGCTACTATTGTTACTCATCTGGTTTGCATTATGCTGAGAAGTCTTCCTGCCTCTCCCAGGCTGAGGAAATAGTTACTTCTTTTGGTTGCCCATGCATAGTCCATGTGGCCTTTTCCATTTCTCTATCTCCTCTCCAGAAATGGAAATCCCGCTTGGGAAAAGAATTTTAAAAAGAAAGGATTAGAGCTCTTAGAAAAACACCCAGGCTGGAGCTGAACTTGCCTGAATGTTGCTCACATCCATGGCAAAGTCGATTTTCGATGTTCATTGGCTTCCCATACTGCTGCTGCATCACTTTTTCCCCCTGCCAAGCAGGGCTTTTATTCTTGACCACTTTCCAAGGAAACGCACTTCTAATGAAATGTCATTTAGGAGTATTTGTAACTTCCTGTAAAAGCTTCTTTCGTGTGTGTGTGTGTGTGTGTGTGTGTGTGTGTGTGTGTGTGCGCGTGTGTCTAAGAAAAAAAAACCAACCTCTTAAAAACATTATTCCCAATCCTGAGAGCACTAGAGGACCAGACAGCGCCTGCAGTTCTCCCAGATGTATCAGATGTTTTTAATAAGAACCTGACAAGGCATGTGTGTGCTCAATGAATCAAGCATCTCATAGATACAGTAGGAAACAAGCTTATCACTGCTTATGGCTATTAGTGACAATTACCTGGGCTCTGGGGTGGCACACATTTATTGGCATGTGGATTGTAAATATTTTTCAGAGACTGCAGCTAGTTTTCTGAACAGTAAACATTGACATCTCAGCAGAATGCCAACATCTAAATGCAAAGAGAAACTAATGCTTTGGCAGCTCTGCTCTGCCTGCCCAATTCTGCTGATCCATTAAGAGAGAAGTCCATCAGGAACAGGTTTGAGTGGACTTAAGAAACAGGATTGTTAAAGCTGAGGGAAATCATTTACAAAGGTGTCCATTAAATCTGTCAGACAAGTGTTCCTGGATAGAAATAGGGCAAAGTCTGGATCTGCTCAGAATTATCTCCACTCAGTGCCAGTTAATAATGGTCTTTGTCACCCAGATAGGGTGGTCTCTAAAAATCCATCACAACTGTTCATTTCCAAAGATGTTCCACCAGTCATTCAAACTTTACCACATCTTCAGGGATTTAAATAAATAAATACATACACAAATAAATGGATAAATAGATAGATTGATGAATGAATGAATGAATAAAAAGTTTAAAAAGCAAGCCTGCTTTCCTAGAGCTCAGAAGGAAGGGTGCTTTTTAGATTCTGAAACTCAATGCGTTTCCTTTGCCTCCTGCATGGATGAAACAGGAAGCATTTTCACTGTTGAAAAACAAGTGCTTTAGGACCTGGCAATAAGTATTTTTAAATTTAAAAAAAATTAAATTGTCCTTTAGATATTGTTGCTAATCAATTTGGAGTAAACAAAACAGATAATTATTTAAAAGATGATTCATCTTTTTTGTTATAGTATCTTATGGAAATGCTGTTTTTTTTCATAAGTTAAAAAATAAATGAATTTTGAAGCAATAAATATAAGGCAACCTTTCATGGATAATTTGACATTAATTCTGGAGGAATACTCTAGGAATATAATGTACAATGATGGTATTAGGCAGCAAAAGTAATATTTATGAGTTATTTATATCAAGAACATAATTTTTCTTAATGAAGTGTATATATTTATGAATATATAGGTATATATACATATTATTTGTAGTCATACTAGGTTTGTATATATCTCTAAAAAGCAAACTCTTCACATATCTTTGCTTATCTTAGCCTACATATATAGAAGTATGACACACACTCTGAATTCGTACAGAGAATCGGAATGTATTTCCTCACTCAGTGCAAAGATTTTTTTGGTCAGAAACAAAACAAAGTAGTATATTTTGATATTCCATTGTAAGATAGATAAATAAATAGAGAGGGATAGACAAAGAAAGATAGGTAGATAGATAAATAGAGACTGAGAGATATATAGGTATATGTGGATAGATAGATGATGGAGGGATGTAGATTTTTGTATATATGTATATATAGATATATATATAGGTCTTTGCCTCCATATACATATGTGTGTGTAAATGCAAAAATATATTTATGAAAAGACTTTTGAATATTTTTTGAGCTGTCCTCATAAGGAGATGTATTGACAGGATATTCAGAAATATGTGTGTATACACATATATACATATGTATATATATATATATATATATATAATCTCTGTGACATAATATTAAATAGATGTGCATATTTATGAAATACAATATTATAAGAAACAAATAAAAAGCAAATAAAGGATTCACCCATTAAGTATTTGAAAAGGATGCCCTAAATAACTCTAAGTACATCAGTTTGCTCATTATCTGTTTTGATGGAAAGAGCCCTGGGTTTTGAACTATTGCTTGCTTGGTATGCATGAGGAAAGTCACTTTCTTCCTTTCACAGGACCCCTATTTCCTCATCTATAAAATGGTGGTGTTTTTTCTCAGAGATTGGTTAAAGAGAAAGCACTTTGCAAAAACTAAAGCAGCACGTAAGTGTGAGTTATTATTTGAGTTGTGTTAGAGAAGCAGTTGGGGTATAAAGACTTGAGTTTAAGTTGTCCCTTTGGCCATAGGCAAGGGCAATGCATTTCACTATAGTATACGACGATGGAATTTTTTAAAGATACAAATGTATGAAATACTCAATAAGTCATAAAGGAAATTATTTTTTATTAAAGTAATTAAAAATTTACTAAACTTAATTTAGTTAAATATATCTTAGAAATACATTTTTTTAAAAAAATTAGGCACACATTACCATTTTTATTTTGAACTTTTTAATTTTATTTTTAGTAGACAGAGCTAACACACCCTGTGGCTCAGATGCATATCTACTCTGTTACCCTCAGCACATGATTTGACATCTTAGCGTCCTAAGTAACTTTCTAAGACTTGATCTCTAAGAATTGATCTAAGAATTCCTCCTTGTATACATGGAGGAATTTCCCCATATACCACTGAAATGGTAGGTTTGGTCAAAAACAAACAGCTGAAAAGAGACAGAGACAAAAGGAGGGAAGGAAAGAAGGAAAAGAAAGAAGAGAAAGAGTGAATAAATATTTATCTAGGCCCTTTTGAAGTATTCTTCATTCATTAGAGCTCTCTAAAATTTGAGGAATTACTTTTCACAAGGATCTAAGCATATGGAATATAGCCTTCTATGGATTTTTCTTCCCCTGTTTGGAGGACTTCTTTTTGTTTCCCCCAAAATGGATGTAAAAATAGTACAGGCTATCTGATTCTAAACAAGTCATGTTACCTCTCTGAGCCTCAGTTTCCTTGTCTGTAAAACTGAGTTATTTGATTTGAAGTGTCTACCCGGGCATACATACACATACACATACACACACACACACACTCACACACTCACACACACACACACAGTAAGAGAGCTAGTGTGAGGAAAGCATACCTTCCACTTTAAAGCCCTGTAGAAGTATCAACTGTTTGTAATAAGTAACTATTTGACAAACCATCTTTATGCAGGTCACAAGATTATGGAATTAGGCAACACCAAAGAGATATCTTTCCTCATCCAATCTCTGCTGTGGATTACTTAAAACCATATTCTTCTGATATCTGACTCTAAGTTTAGTCCATTTCCTCCTTTTCTCTTCCCTCCATCCAGTTTCTCGGGGGTCAGGAGTTTATGTTTTAAATGGCAACAATGAAAGCATTCTTGATTTTGATAGTCTTTGCTCCCTGTACCCCGCTTGCCCCTGGGGGAAATCATTATCTGTGAAGTGAAATACTTATTTAGAGGTCTGAGAACTTAGAACATGTCCATTTTTGACATTTAAAAAGCCATGAGAAAGTCATTTGCAAAGAAATCATTAAAGAGTGACAGCCTGGAAATATATTTTTTTTAAAAGCAATACTCAGTTATCAATGCATTTGTAATGGTTCCAAATGTATTAGTTCTAAATTTGGGAAAATGTATTTGTTCAATGTATTCTCTTTAAGTCGTTTTTTTAATGAAAATTAGAAAACTAAAAGGAAAGGTAAAGAATTTAGTTAGAGCAGTAGAAATACATGGTGAAAAGAAAGTTAGACTAAGTCTCAAGTTCAGGCCTTGCCCATATCAATAATTACCAATTGTTAAGATGTTTTCGGTAGTGTCAGATCCCATCTAGGGTTTTCTTGGCAAAGATACTGGAGTGGTTTGTCATTTCCTTCTCCAGCTCATTTTATAGATGAGGAACTGAGGTAAACAGGTGACTTACCCAGTGACTTACCCAGGGTCACGCAGCCAGTAAGTGTCTGAGGCCAGATGTGAACTCAGGTCTTTCCTGAGGTCCAGAGCTCTATCTACTGCACCACCTAGCTGCTCTAGACACATTACAGTAACCCAGTTTTCTGTTTATTACTTGAAGTGGCAGAAAGCTCACAGATCTTTAATATAAACAATGGGTCCAGATTCTGACACCCTCCCCTAACATTTACTTACTTTGTGAGCACAGATGAATCAGTTCTTATCTCTGGCTCTCCGTTTCCTCTGTCTCATCAGTAAAAGGGTAGTAATGTTTGCAGGGCTGTCTCACCGAGTGGAAGGGAACGTATCTTCTGCCTTTCTTTGTATCTCAGTATATAGCACAGCATATAAAATGCCTCATAAATGATTGTTGACTGACTGATTTTGTTCTAGCAAGGAACAGACACAGGAGAAAAAAATGAAGTATTGACCTGCCCATGAGTATTTGGCAATGTTAACCTACGTGAAATGGTCATCAGATCATAGACATAGAACTAGAATGAGCCTCAGCAGCCATTTCATCTCACCATCTCATTTTGAAGATGAAGAAACTGAGGTCCAGGAAAATGAAATGACAAACCCAAAGTCAAACAGGTAGTAATCAAAAATGGGAACCAAGTCACACTGATCACAAATGAAATGAAGGACAGGGTTGAGTCTAGGCTGAAATTCTCATTGGATGCTTTATGCAGGAGGTTAGGACTTGAAACTTACTGAAAAAGGAAACTTACTAAACTTGAAACTTACTAAAAACTGAAGGGAAGGACTCCATTGCACCCTATCATACTCTATATCCTTGGCACACATATTCCCACAGCCTACTCCTAGTAGAAGGCAAGCTTCTTGAAAGTGGGAAATATGTAATCTATTTCAAGTTTGGAGCCTTCAGTGCCTCACAAAGAACAGGCACTTTAAATGGTTGTTGAATTTAAATGAAATTAATCCAATTTATTGATAATTTGGTCTGAGGCAAGGACAGCTATTTAAAAATACACATTCATACTGAGAAACTCAAAAGAAAGGGGATGGATATGGCTATTTCTTTTTAAGAAGTTAAAACAAGTGAATCAAGCAGTATCTGTGTGCCCCCTTTAAGAAAACATGCTCTACAAAAACTGAACGTACAAAACAGTTAAAACTGGGAATACCAAGATTCTTCACTTTATAAAAGGCATTCATCACAGGGTTCCTTTAAATAGCAAGTCCCCTGGTGCATTTGAAATATAGTTCAATTTGCAAAAGTTCAATTTATGCACAACTTCTCTGAAACACCTCTCTCCATGATTAAATAGATACATAGCCTGGCACTGAGTTTTATTCATTATAATTTAGATACTTTTTTATTTGTTTCCTGTAAGCTTAATAGCATTCAACAAAAATATCTCAACTATCTTCCTAAAGGAATATAATACTGATTTTTCTAAGGATAAACAGCATTGCTGACATAAAAGAGTGCTAGATTTTGAGTCAAGAATTCAAATCCTGAAACAGAGGCAAGTCACACTTTAGCTTGGCTCCAGTCATATCACATCACTTATAATGAGGGAAATCACTTATAATATGGGGAAAGTAATAACACATAATTCCTAGGGTTGCTGTGCTGATCAAATGAGATATGAAAATCTAAAGATATTATATGAATGTTATTTCTGTTGTTAAAAATAATAATATTAGAGACTACTTAGACATCCCTTTTTGACTTGACAGGAGCTTCTTTAACTTTTTTGTGTCATGGATCTCTTTGGCAGTCTGATGAAACCTGTGACTCCTTCCCAATGATGTTTTAAAATACATGAAATAAAATATGAAACTGCAAAGAAAACCAATTTTATTGAAATATTGTTTTAAAAAATAGATTCTATGTACCCATACTTACATACAAACACACATGGGTATATATATACATACATGTATAAATATATACTTAAATGTGTGTATACATATACATGTATGTAGATATGTGCATGTGTGTTCATGGACCTCAGGTTAAGAATGCCTGAATTAAGCTATTTGCATACAGCATATCGAAAACTTACATGGTGAGACATTCTGGGGAAACAAATTATTCTCATCTACCTTGAAGACAAAGTAGCCATTTCCAAGATGAAGTTAAGAGTTCTGTAAGACAGAGTCTCATTCTCTCTAAGAGGAATTAAGAGATTCCAACTTTTTCCAAATGAAAGTGTATGAAAAAAGTACAAACTTAGTCCACACTTTGGGACCCTTTGTCCCACGTTCTAGTTTTACTACGTATGGTGTCTTCTATGTAGTGTTAACTTTTGCTTTTAAAAGGGGTTTGGGGGAAAGGGATGTGTTGAAAAGGCAGTCATATTTTATTTAGGTTCTTTCATTCTTCTGTTCTTTTCTTTTAAAAACCTGGATTAAAGCATTTAAAAAGTTCCTTGACCAGAGGAGAAGGTATGAATATTCATGCACTGTAAGAATTCCAGAGCAGAGAGAACTGGATGGTTTTTCCATTTGTCAATTACTGGTTTAGGATTATCCAGCCGAAGAGTTGAACTGATTAACAGCGTTCCTTTTGTTTGCCTGGTGCTGTGGTGAAACAGGCCAGTGACAACTGTATTATTTCTTGCCTCTTCAGCTGTCCACACTTGTGCAATCAGCTTAACGTCCTGTCAGGTTTCATCATGTATCCTCTTTATTATCACATTGTGAGAATTTGTATAGTTGTAAATCAGAATGGCTTTTTTATTTATTTTTTTATAGTTGAGGTTCCCATTGCAATGAAGATACCATGGTTACTGTGTCAATCAAGCATGGATAATCAAGCCCATCATAGGAGATCTCAGGTATGCTTGGTATCTGGCTGGAAAATTAAAGTTTTAGAAGTGAATGCCTCAGAGACAGCTGTGGTAGTGGTGAGCCTGATAAGTTTGGGAAAGCCTAGGAAGCCAAACTATTTCTGTTATTTAAACGTTACCATATTTTTTAAAGCTTTCCTCCTCTCCATCTTCAGGAGTTGCCCAAATATGAGGATTTATTCTCTGATGTGGAGTGATTTTTCTTCCTGTGTCCACTTAGAAATGGTATTTAAAATAAGAAGAAACACAGAATGCATCCATCCATCAAAACTCTCTCATTTTAAGACTCTCCCAATTCTAGGCACTCTTTGAGAAGTTCGACACACAGAGGAAGCCTCTGGTCTCTTCTCCCTATTTACTTGCATTAGTATGCAATGATACATTTTAATAGGATGGTGTGCACCCAGGGAAGGCCTAAGAAGGCTTTCTTGAGGATGCTTTCCACTTTAAATGCTGAAGTAGCTATTTCCTTTTCAAAGGAACAATGAACCTGCTCATCCAGTGTTTAGCAGCCTGGATTTAGATCCAGACTTCTCCCTTTGCACTGCTATGCATTGAATCCCCTTTTATCCTTTTTTCTCCCCTTTCTTTCCCTGTTTCTTTGTTGTTTCATTCTCTATCTATGACTCCAGTAATCTATTTAGGCTGGTGTGTGTATAAACATGTCAGCTGTTATAAACATGCCTGTGCTTTGTTCTCTACTGTGATCAACAGCCAGTTCCCACTCACAAGAATTTTGCTTTTGTTTTCTTTAAAAATTTGGAGCCGACCTATGATTTTCTTGATATAGCAAACTCTCATTGAAGTAATTCCTTCGACTAGTGTCAGTCAGTTCTCTGCTCTGCAGCTAATGGTCTTAAAAAGTTGCCTACAGCGGTGGTATCCAATTCAAATAGAAATTGGAGTCATTAAATCTTACATAAGGATCCCTGAGGGCTGTGTATTGAATTTGTTTTAAAATGTTATATTGTCTATAGTCTATTGTATTTTAAAAAATTTATTTTGTTAAGTATTTAACAATTACATTTTAATCTGGTTTGGGCTATATTCAAGATGCTGTGGGTCTTATATGATGGTGTTGTATTGGACATCTCCGGACTAAAGTTCTCATAAGTGAAAAGATCTATCTTAGAAAGCCACTATATGTCAAAAATGGAACTTGGACCCAGACATTCCTAACTTCAAGACCAGTTCTCTCTTCGCTTTGCTGTGAGCTCCAATGTTGGAGTATGTAATATAAAAAGTCTGTCAAGGGAGTGCTTGAAATATTTGCTAAATAACTACTATTGCAATTAATCACTGAATTTTTTGTGCTTATGTATAACAGACTCTAGAATTTACTTCTTTTTATATGGAATCAGGCATATTTACTGAAAGCCAAGTGATACCAGGAATAAAAAGGGCTGAGAAGCTTTGCAATATACCACAGTGCCTCTCATCACTTATTTTTAACTTTTACTTGATGTTTTAAGTTGTTCCTAGCTCATGAATTTTATTTCTGGGTCCCTGGTTATTCTGTTCTACTGAGGATATCACTTTTTTTTATCATTGTAAATCATCATACCACATTTCTTCAAAGAAGCCTAAGGACTTTCCGAAGACTGACTGAAGTAGCTGGTGTTAGAGGAAAGTGATACACTCTAGATCATGCTGGAAGGTATGTATGCCACCTGTTCACATCCAGGAACAATCTCAGAAAGTGTCCTTCCAGATCTGGAAGAAATGGATGCCTCAGTCTTCTGAGGCTCTGCTTTAGTGTGCCTTGCAAAATTCTTTGCAGGGCAGTTAAGGAAACTGAGGAACAGATTCTGGAAATGATTGCTCACCAGCCCCCCAAGCTGAAAACTACCAGGCAGAACTCTTGGCTTTTTATGCAAGAAAATTCGTAGATGCCCATTACTTCCACCATTCCTGTTTACCCACAGTCTTCTATTGTGCAAATATTGCACTGAATTGGCATTCTTGAGCTATGTCCCAGAGAATCAGTCTAATAGAAGAAAATGGAAGGGGGAGGATGCAGAGATGGAAATGCTGGAATGGAAAATGTCCCAAAAGTCTTAGTGTAGTTTTATGCTTTAATGCCTTACAACTGAACTAAATCATGATTGAGACACTGTGTATTTAAGAAATAGCTAGTATTTAACTTTCCAAAATAAACTTCCTAGACATATTTTAGAATCAGAGAACCTGGTTCAAACCCAGGCTCTGCTGATTACTTACCTGAGTCACTTTCTTGGGAGAGTGCTCTAAACCCTCTTTATAAAATGAGAAAAGGGGACTAAATGATACCCCAAGTTCCTTGCATCTCCAAATCCGTGAGCCTCAGGTCCCTTCCATTTCTAAATCTATGAGTTGTATACTTAGATGCATTTCATTTTTTACTGAATATGTATATGTGTGTGTGTGTATATATACAGAAAAAGAAAGATCATTAATCCATTCCTTCACTCATCCATTCTTCAATTCAGCAGCCATTTGAGAGGCAATATGCTGCAGTAAAATGGTCAGAGAACTTACAGTCATGAGATAGTTGAGTTTGAATCCCATCTTTGACCCTGACCGGTCATGTGAGCCAGGGGTTCCCGTGTCTCTAGAATTCAGTAAATAGAGCAGAAATCTCATGGGACTGAAGTGAGGAATAAGTAAGATCATAAATTTGAAGCACTTTGCAAGTCAGAAATCACTACATAAATATCAGTTATTAACATTATTTGTTCAGTGTCAAGCGCTCTCTTAAACACTAGCATGAGAGGGTGGCAAAGAGAGCTAGGAACAAAGATACAAAGACATTTTTGACACATTCACAGTTAATCATTGCATAGTTAGTATAGGATACGTCTTCATCATCGCCAACATTTCTGTCCTTTAAGGTTTGCAAAGCACTTTGCATAGCTCATTTGATGCTCACCACAACTAGAGAATATCGGTGCCATTGGTATCACTATTCTGAGCCTGAAAAAGACCACCCACAAGTAGCAAATATATGATACATTGCATCCAAAATGATACAATAAATACTAACTGCAGAGTAGAACAGACCAATCAATGGCACACCAGAGTTACGTCTTATAATGACAAGTTAACAAAATGTTCAGGGTATTCTTTTATTTAATTTTCTAGCAGAGCCTGTGAATAGGACCTGGTGACTTATTTTGGGTTAAATGAAAGACTTTGAGTTCCATAAAAGAGCATAACAGTCAAAAACAGTTTGCAAAATAGCCTATCGTTTAAAGAGCCAAGTCACCCTTCTCTTGAGCAGATCCTTTCATTCAGCACCAACTTCTGCATGTAACATATTAGCCTGGGCCCTGCTGGCCCTGCTGTTGAATTTCTTCTCTCAGATTCAGGCATGTGATTTAGCTCATAATGTGAGCACAGCACATTATGTCTGGGAGTCTGAGAATTCTATTTGTAAAGCACCACACAGTGTCAGGGTCTTTGTTCAAGATTGTAAGCACCATGTTGCCAATTGCAAATTCTGTTTTCCTAGTTTCCGAATGCTGAGTGGTCATGTGTGATATCCATGGGTAACAGAGGAGAGAAAGAGTTCTTCAGGTGTTTGCACTTATTTTTTCAAAAGTGAGTGAAGATGCTTTTAAGTTCCTGAGACTTAAGGTAATACTCTAGTTTATGCATGCACCTTTCCTCTGATGAGGAAATCTATATTTTATGTACATATTTATCAAATATATTTTCTGAGGTAGACACACATACACACAATAATAAGCCTGAATCTCATTTCTGATTTAGGCTTTGTAGCTGTCACATCCATATGTGGAATATCTGCATGAAACAGAATATGTGTTCCTTACTGATTAAAAATAAAAGGAATAAAATATAAAGGCATATAAATGAATATAGAAGAAAAGGAAAGGGAAAAGAAACTGGTATTCAGCTTCCTTGCTTAAACTTGGGTTGATGCTCTCTTCCTCTGTGTGTGTGTGTGTCTGTGTCTCTCTCTCTCTCTCTCTCTCTCTCTCTCTCTCTCTCTCTCTCTCTCTCTCTCTCTCTCTCTCTCTCTCTCTGTATCTTCTTTTCTCTATCTCCCTGCCACACTTTCTATATCACCAGGCAGAGTTCCAGATTTCTGCACTGTGCACCTATAATTTCAATGTCTGATTTTTAATTGATGTCTTTTGAAAAATTTTACATTATGGTCATTTTCCAATATTTTCTTTCCAATCAATCCTCCCCTGTAACAGAGTGAAAAACAATTTATCAAAATTAACCATCTGCACGAGCAGATAAAACATTCCTCTACTTAGAACAGCAATTTTTAACCCCGAGTGTGTGTTTGTGTGTGTGTACTTAGTGAAGCCTGTGGATCTCTTCTCAGCATAATGTTTTAAAATACATAAAGTAGAACCCATAAGTTTACAAAAAAAACAATAATATCAAAATATACTATTTAAATAGCTGTATATATGGATTGTCTAAATATATAATGTATTTTAATATTATTCCAGGCCAATTCAATTATTCCAATGAGATCTCCTCCCTCTCTCCCTTGCCTCCTTCTCACTCTCTGTCTCTTTCTTCTCCTTCTCTTCTCCTCTTCTCTTTCTCTCTCTCTCTCTCTCTCTCTCTCTCTCTCTCTCTCTCTCTCTCTCTCTCTCTCTCTCTCTCTCTCTCTCTCTCTCTCTTTCTCCCCTCTCTCTTTCTTTCTCCCTCCTCCCTCTCCCTCTCCTCCATAGCTTGCACCCCTTCCCCTCTCTTTCTGGAAGGAAATGTTACCTCCCCTTCTCTGGGATCGAGGTTGGTCATTGTAATCAATCTGGATCTAACAACCTTTGATGTTTCTCTTAATTTCATTAATATAGTCTCTTTTTATAGAATACTCTCAATTCTGCTTTCCTCTTTCTACAGCAATCCATACAAGTCTTCCTATATATCTCTGAGTTTCTCATATTATGCATTTTTTACAGTTCAATAAAACAATATAATACTACGATCCGTTATTCCTGTGCCACAGATTATTCAGCCATTCCCCAATCAATTGACACATACTTTGCTATTTCTTACTTCCATTAAGTCATGCTATGATGATTTTATTAGAGGGAGGAACAATCCACAAATGAGCATTTATTAAGCACCTACTGTGAACCAGATTCTGTTCTAGGTTTGGGACACACAAGGACAAGGACAGCAACAATCTGTTATCTCCAGGATATCAAGAGAGACAAAAAAGTATAAATGTTAGTATCTACAGAATAAATGTCAAAAAGATAAATATCAAGTCATTTAATACAAGACTGGGAAGAAAGACAATGTCTTGTTAATGTTGGCCCGTTAATTCCATTACTTCCTTGGTGAAAGAAAGAAAATCATAATTTCCATTTCCTCCATGGCTCCCTCTCCCTTCAGAGGGAGTTGGACTCAGTGAAGCCTAGTCATATCGATCATAAGATCATAAACCTCACCAAGTATCATATGCACGATTTTTAGTGTCCCTGATATCTATGTCAAGTATTCATTCAGCGTAAAAATGACTCTCCTCTCAAGGGAATCAAGGTTTCATTATACACACATATATGCATGTATTATACATGTATGTACATGTATATGTGTATAAATATATCCGTAATATATAGTTGTCAAGTTCCTTATACCCTCTGAAATGATATCAACTCCATTTTTATTTTATTTCTGAAGCATGCTACATCAGCTAGGAAACCATCATTCCTAGAGACAAAGAGTTAATAGAAATGCAGCCCAGTAGATAAAACTTAACCGATTACCACAGTACCTGTGGTGCCAGATGCAATATGTAAAAGTATTGCAAAAAGTAACAATTTTTAAAAGTCTATCCAAAGTAGGTGATCAATGGTTCATTGCTAAAGAAGGACAAATGCCCCCCAAGAGTCCAAGGCTGCTGGTTCTGTGTAACCCTAATTGAAACTGGATTCCATGCTGCTTCTGGAAGTTGCTTCTACCTATGGGAAGACCAAATTCCAGATGTTGTCATTCAAAACTCTAGCCCATCTTCTCTGGCTTTTTACCTAAATGGAACCTTCCCTCTCCCCCAAAAACCCTCTTTAAAAAGACCAAAACAGAAATTTCTATCTCTTAAAAAAAACTAGGAACCTCTATTCAAATAAATCTAGCAATAAAGTAAATGGCAGTCAATAGCACCAGATTAAAACATCTCTAAAAAAAAATAATTGCTGTTTCATGTAATGACAGGCAGTGTGGTGTACTCCAAGGGACACTAGATTTGCAAATCAAAGGACCTGAGTTTGAATCCTGTCTCACTTAATAATCGCTCCAGGTCTTAGTTTTATCTTTTAAAAAGTGAGAGGCTTGTATTAAATGACTTTTAAAATGCCATCTTGAAATTTATGATCCTATATTCTATGGTGCTATGATTCTACAACCTCTAAGGGCCTTCCTAATCTTCAGTCTTTAATAAATAACAAGAATATGTATTTTAAACTCTCATTTCATTTCTGATAGCCCCAGTTATTTATACTCTCTCCCTCTCAAAATTACATTGTATTTACCTGTTTTCATGTTATGGACCCCCGTAAGTTCCCTAAAGGCATACTTTTTCTTTGTCCTTTTTTACCTTGGCCTCCCCAGTATCAAGCACAGTTCCTTGCCCGTAGTAGGCTTTTAATTAATGTTTATCAAATTTAATTAAATTATGCTACCATGAAGCAGTCCATCCCTGAGTAAAACAAACTTTGCTTCTATAGATAATGAACACTGTTTCCTAAATACAGAGGTATCAGGTTCCCCTAACTGAAGGTCTTCAATCCATAGCTGGATAACTATATATTGAGTTGGTAAAAGAAAGTGGCCCTATTCAGTATTCAAGTACAGGATGGGCTACAAAGTCACTAATGTCCCTCCAACTCTGAGATTCTTAGGATTCTGGGAATTCCAAAGACCAGCAAAGATGCTGAGCCTAAAGTCATGTGTGAATTGAAAGTAAAGTGCAAGCACAAGAGTCAGTAAACATTAATCCTGCTAGGTGACCTGAACTTTGATAAATATCCAGGCAAGCCTCAAAAAAACAAAAAACGAGTTCCATGAGCTTTCGCCATATGGGAAGCAGAATACTTCTTTCTCCTTTGAATGGATGGAAACTTACCACAAAGTACTGATTTTGTGGGATCATTGACTTGAAAGGGGTCTTTGTGATATCAGGTCCTTGTCATCAGAGCCCCTCATCGGGTTTCTGCATACTATTCATGTAGGGTATGTATATTTTATAATACATTGGAGAGAAGAAAGAGAGGCTTTGACATTTCAGTCTTTAGTGTGACTGACTGTTCCCCACCATTCTTCAGTCTTTGCAATTTTGTGACTCTTTTCTCAGTGGCTCTGGGCTTTTGCAGCCCCTTGGCCTTTCAGACCTAAAGCACTTCATCTGTCTTACTAGCTAGCACTGAATTTAACTACTCTTAGCATCCGTGGCCTCTCTACTTCTCCAATCCCAGCCACCACGACCCCCAACCCATTGAAAATGGCCTTTCTCTTTAAAAACAATTGGATGTTTTACAGGGCTCCTGGTTGGCGGCTGCTGTTTAAATTCAGGTTAGCAATGACTTTTAAAAGCCAGCCAGTCGTCAATCATTGCAGCCCTTATCTGAATAGTCTTTCATTTAAAATCTTGTTTAAGAAACAAATATAAGGCTTTTAAAGGTTTCATTAATTACTCACATTCTCTTTATTCTTTCACATTTACTCACTTCCAACCAGTATGTATAATCAATGTTTCCCTGGTCAGCCCACATTTGGAGTGTATGTATTCAATTCTGGGGACTGCATTTTAAGATGAACATTGGTAAATTGGAGGATAAAAAAAAAAAGAACAAAGGATGATGGTCAGGGGACTCAAACCCATGCCATCTGATTTTCACTTGAAGGAAACAGCAAGGTTTGGCCAGTTAATTAAGAAAACTTGTGAGTGAGGAAGAGAGGATTCCAGTAGTCGTGATAATGATATTAATAGTAACAAAAGCATTAATATAGCATTTTAAGGTTTGCGAATCACTTTACAAATATTGGATCATTTTTCTTCTCACAACAACTTCTGGAGGTAAGTGCTACTATTATCTCCATTTTACAGATAAGGAAACTGCTGCAGGCAGAGATGAAGTAACTTGCCCAGCATCACACAAGTGTCTGAGTTCTTGCTAATTTCAGCTCCAGTTTTCTTTCCACTGTACCACCTAGCTGCCTCTGCTTTCACACATCTGAAAATTGATAAATGGTAGAGAAATTAGTTACTTGGGCTGAGAACAAGGATTTTTAACCTAAGGTCTGTGACTTTTTTCATTGATAACTGTATTTCAAACATAATTGGTTTCCTTTGTAATTCTTTGGATTTAATTTTATGCCTTTAAAAATGTGATCCTGAGAAAGATCTGTAGGCTTCACCAGACTGTCTAAGAGATACATGACATGTACAAAAACAGTTAAGAAACCCAGTGCAATGCCTGGTATACAGTAGGTGATTAATAATTATTTATTGACTGACTGACTGATTGAACTAGAGGAGAAAACCAGGAGCAAATTCTACAATGTGGGAACTGAATCCATCAATAAGATTATACCTTGTCTGTAACTACAATTTTAGAAATTTTATGATGGCAAGTTAAGGAACTTGAACATGATCACATAGCTTATAAAGGTCACAGCTTGATTTGAACCCAAGCCATCCTAGATTCAAACCTCCATGCCATGTTTCCTCCCCTTTATTATTAATCTGTTCTAAATCATCTTACTTGAAAAAGCAATTGCCATCGTCTTTTGTCTATATACCATAGTCATCTCTCAGTATGGTCCCTCATCCACTGAACCCTCTGTTGTAACAAAGAAAAATGCTAGTTAAGCAAAACTAAAGGACCCTGCAACCCTGTTAGAACATGAAACATTCCTCACACAATACTCCCCCACCTCCCTAATAATAAGGACTGCTTTTCATTTCTGTTTTTCTAAATCAAACTGATCTTTATAATTAATCAGTGTGACTGCCTGTCAGGTATATTTCACTTGTGTTACCGTAACCATTGTATCTATTTATCCCCTGGTTCTACTTTTTCTGATCCACCTCGGTTCATATCAGTTTTCTCACATTTCTCTGAATTCGTCACATTCCTCTTTCCTTAAGGCACAATATTATTTTACTGCATTTGTAAATCACAACAATCTGTTCCACCATTCACTGATCTATGGACACCTGCTTTTTTGTCCAGTTTTTTTTTTTTCTGCCACCAAAAAAAGTGTTACCTCTTATTTCTGAAAAAAAAACAAAAACAAAAAAACAGTTTCAAAGATTTGGCAGGAGCAAGTTTGGGGGAGGAAGCATCTAGTGTAGGATATTCTATTCATAAATTATTTTATATGGACAAAGTTTATAAGTAATATAAGTAAACACTGCATATATAGTGCATTATGCATTTGTATATACACATTGTTATTTCTTTAGGAAGAAGATTTATTTCCCCCATGTTTACAGGATCACAGAATGTCTTTTCTTCTCAATCTAAAGTTGTCAAAAACAGAATATTGGGACAGGGAAACACAGTCTTTTTTCAGAGGGATATATTGATAGAAAGTAGGCTTGGTGGTTTTCCATCAGTATTGGCTCAATTGAAGTCAGACAGTTACTCAGGTCTCATTACATGTGGTTTGGTTGGCTAAGAATAGATGTGTTCAAAGCTTAGCCATCAATGTCTTAAAAGCCACTTCTGGGATAGACAACAGCTTCTTCCTTAAGCCACTTAATTTTTTGTCTTGAAATGAATATTTTATTATTCCTCCAAGCACTTGACATGGTCTTTATGGTTTTAAGCTGTACAACAGCCTCCCTACGTACTAATATTAAATTGTGTCTTCAAAACCCATTGAGAGAAGGTGCTGGAACTAAATGCTCTCGTGCACTGCCAAAGTAATTAACTGTAATGGACAGATTTAATGCTGTGATGGTTTATTTTAACCAACGATAGAGGAAGGAGGGCTGGGAACAGGGCAAGAAAGCATCAAGACCTGCAGAGAGAGAGGGCTTTGTATTTTTTTTTGTTTTTTAACTTAAATAAAACACCAATGTTGCCCCCATATCACTAATAGTGGCTTCATGTTTCATTGGAAAGATTCATGGTCAAAGCTGTTGATTTGGCCTTGTACAGGTAAGCATGGATTTTTATGACCTCAATCCATCCATATCTCACACCAGGAACTTCATAAATGAGACATATTCACAATTTTCTATCACTGAATTCAAGATGACCAATTATTTCTTTATTGAAAATTTTTTCCACTTTTACCAGAATAGCTGTTCCTAACTTTATAGACCTTTCCTTTTTCATCAGTCACTCAAATCAGATTTATGAAGTCAAAGATTTCTGTCTTGCAGCCTCTCAGAGAAAGTCTGCTTCAAATTTTCAGTGCTTCAATCAATATAATCATTTCCAGGAATGCATCAAGCTCTGATCATTAAGATTTCTATGTGTTAATAATTCGGCATTGTTGCATTGTCTATGAGCACTGCACCAATGGAAGGCTAGGTTTGTGCAGCATGGAATATATGATAGAATTCCAAGATCACTCTTTAGAGGAAATGGAAATATAGATTCTAAATCTGAGATTTTGTTTCTTGGTATATGGTATAGAATTTAGGTTTAATCAAAACTGAAAATCATTGTATTATAGTGGGAAGACGAATAGAATTGGTGAGCCTAGTTTTTGATCATTTTTTTAATCTGTATGGCTATAAGCAAGTCATCTCTGAACCATCTGTAGAATGGGGGAAAATAATACCTGTCATATTTAGCTTCTGAAAGTTACTAGATGTGTGAACATGAGCAAATCTCTTAACTTGAAATATGCCTCAGACAACTGGTTGCCTCCTGTTTAATCTATGAATACACCCTCAGATTATGGTCATTGGTAGTAATTGAAATTTCCACAGAAGTAAAGAATTGATTGGGTACCTGTGTGGCTCAATGGATACAGTGTTGGACTTGGAGTCAAGAGGACCTGAATTCAAATCTGGCCTCAGATGCTTACTAACTGTGTGACCCTGGGCAAGTCATTTAACCCAACTTACCTCAGTTCCTCATTTCTAAAATAAGCTGGAGAATGAAAGAGCAAATCACTCTGGTGTCTTTGTGAAGAAAATCCCAAGTGGATTCACAGAGAGTCGGACGTGACTGAAACAATTCAATAATAAAGCATTTATTAAACACTTACCATGTACCAGGCACTGTGCCAACTCTTGGAAAGACAAAGTAAGGCAAAAGACAGTCCTTTCTCTTGGGAATATCAGAGACTAAAGGAGGTGTAGGACAAATGTGAGATAATCAACCGAGTGAAAGCATTAGCATTAAGAAAGATCCAAAAAGGTTTTTTGGCAGAAGATAAAATTTTAGTTGAGATGAAGGAAGCCAGGAAATCCAAGAGGGAGAGAAAAGGAGGAAGCGCATTTAAGGAATGGTAGACAGCCAGTGAAGAATCCCAGAGTTTGGGAGATAAAATGTGCTGTGAGAGCAGTAGCAAGAAAGTCAGTATGCCTTAATCCCAGAGGACATGGTTGGAAGAATGGAGGGGGTGGAAAAAGGGGTAAGAAGACTGGAAAGATGAGAAAGAATATAAAGGACTTTAAAAGCCAAAGAGAATATTTTATATTTGATCCTAGAGGTAACAGGGAGCCAATGGAGTTCATTGAATGAGAGAGTGTTCTGGTCAGGCCTGTGATTTAGAAAGATCCCTTAAGAGTTGAGGGGAGGATGGAGAAACTTACTATCAATGTGGTTCATTGATTTTGATCAGATTTCTTTTGTGTGCCTATGTGTATGTGCCTGTGATTTAGTGCTGTCCACATTAATTAAACAGTTGTGGAGAATGTTCATATTGTCCTTATGAGCCTGTTTCCTTCACACTGAATCACTTCATATAGATTTGTGTAGGTTTTTCTATTTTTATTTATTTAGCTTTTGCTATGCCAGAATGTGATCTTAGGCATGAGGAGAGGTTTATAGAAACACAAGAAGGAGCAATGAATGGCAGCTGCAAAGAGGTCAAGTTAGCCTTGCTCTCAGGGGGAAAATAAAAACAAACAGTGATGCAAAAAAATATCTAAATTATTTTTATCCCAAAGTGAAATGTGTTGCCTTGAAAGTCTCCAAGAAAAAGGCTAGCCAGTAGTGTTAAACTCAAATATTAACTGATCTCTTGGGCCATAGGTTGACTTAGAAAATCACAAATTAACATCATCCATGCTGTAATATATTCTTATTTATGTTGTTGAACATTTCCCACTTACATTATAATCTAGTAAAAGTGCATTCAGGAGTTTTGCCCACCCTACAGAGAAGAGTTTGACACCTCTGGGTTAGACAACTACTTGTCAGGTATGTTGGAGTGGGGATTCCTGTTCTAGAATAGGCTAGACTTCATTACTTCTGAGGTTCTTTTCATTTTTGAGATTCTGTGAAACGATCCTAAAAATAGTGCAATCATAGTTTTATAAGATTATATATTATATTAGATATATTATATATTATACGCTGTTAGAAACCACCTACATCTACCCTTCCCTCCATTATATAGATGAGGAAACTAAAAGTCACAGAGATTAAGTGATTCTTTTTGATGAAATTAGCAGAGTCTTGATTTGTATCCAGGCCCTCTTGACTCCAAACCCTGTACTCATTCTACTGTACTCTGTTCAAAATCCTCATTTTACAGAGAGGTAACTAAAGTCCAGCAAAGTTAAGAGAATTTACCGGTCACTTGCTAACATCCAACAGAATTGTGTTGCAAGCACAGGTTATCTGACTTAAAATCCAATGCTCTTGCTATTATCCTACCTACAAGTCAGGGAAACAGTCAAGGAGAAAGCTAGAAATAAGCAGGGCTTGAAGGATTAGGCTATATCTGGGGAAGGAGAGAAGATCTCCCATAATCAGAATATTGCTCAGCATTTTCTGTTGTTTTTCTTTCTTGCATAAATGAATTTCAAACATTTGTACTGAGCTGACCAAGTTTGTCTGGATGTATTCATACAACAGCAGTGTTCCGGCTGAGTGAATTTTAATGAAATTTAGTACCCAAGGCAAGAATGATCTTAACACATTACAAAGAAATCCAAAATAGGGAGCAAAAAAAAAAAAAAAGGAAAGGAAATAAAGGATCATTGGAATAGTAGGCCATATGAGGTGAATAAGGAAAACAGGCATTTATTAAGCACCAACTATGTGTCAAACACTGTTCTAAGCACATTACAAATATTATCTCGTTTGATTATATAGCACAAGTTACACAAAGGAATAAAAAAAATCAGAATCCTTTATAATGACACAACATTTTACTATATAGGAAGCATTTTCACATTTGCTTCTCATAACCCCCTTGTAAAGAAAATAGGACATAACTTATCCCCAATTCATAACTACAAGTGGCAAGATCATATTTTAAACCTAACTCTGAAGTCATGAAAATTGATGAGATGATCATAAAAAATGTTTTCATAGGAATATAGATTCAGAACTGAATGGAATCATAAGATTTATCTATTCTAATCTTTTCATTTTATCGCAACTACTAAATGCTATAGTATATAATGTGTCTCATCTGGAATGGGGAAGACCTGAGTTCAAATCTAGCCTCAGATACAGCTGGCTACATATCCCTGAGCAAGTCATTTAATTTCTATCTAAATTTCCTCATCTGCAAAACAGGAAGAAATATATAGGTTCTAATTCCCAGAATTGCTGTGAAGTCAAAATGAAGTTAATTTTCTAAAATTTTTTACCAACCTAATACTATATAAATTTTAGTTACTATTTTTATTACTTCTGTAATTAGGAATCTGAGTTGCAAGAAGGGTAAGTGACCTGTCCAGAGTCACAGAAGAGTAAGGGGAAAGAAAAGAATTTGAATCTATGGTTCCCTGACTCCAAATTTATCATTTGCCTTCCCTGTCATGCCACCTCCAATTTCTTCTTTTTCTTGGAAAATGGAGTGATATATTGCCTATGCTAAACAGATTTTCCCATGCTTCTGATTATAGATCTGGGAAATCATTGCATTTCTTTTATTTAGCAGATACTACTGTTCTCCTTTTCATCCTTGCTTTATCTGGGTTTATATTTTTTCAAAAGAAAAAAACTCGGGGGGGGGGTGGAGCCAAGATGGCGGAGTAGAAAGGCTCACATATGCTAGCTCCGAACCCACAGCCCATATATTTCCTGCAAGAAGAACTCCCCACAAATTCTGGATTGCTGCAAGGCACGCAGAAACACAGTGGAAAAGATTTCAGTTCCAGAGAGCCCTGGAGAGCCATCCCCAGGGTCCATCGCGCTCCGGAAAGCGGAGCCCACCCCTGTGCTGCCCTGGCCGGGCGGCAGAGAGCAGCAGAACCGAGCAGGCTTCAGGGATGGAACCTCTGGCAGCCGGGAAGGTCCCTCCACCAACAGACGCTACAGGTCAGTGAGAGAGACTTCTGGGCTGGCCGAGAGGGGAGGGGGGTGTCTCCATGACTCGGGCCCCCTCAGGAGGCAGGGGCAGCAGTGGCCCAGGACTCCTCATGCAGGCAGGATCTTCATTACTGAAGGTCTCTGTATAAAGCCCCTGAGGGAACTGAGCCTGGGAGGTGGCCCTGCCCTCACCTGAGCACCAGAACTTAAGCTCACATTGAATAGCATCTGCACCTGCACTGCTGAAAGCCCTGAGGTTGGGGTGCAGCATTTGAATCTCAGACCTCAAGCACTATCTGAGCAGATCTAGGTAGGGGTGGAGAGGAATCTCAGAAGTCAAGTAACTGGCTGGGAAAATGCCCAGAAAAGGGAAGAAAAATAAGACTATAGAGAGCTACTTTGAGGGGGCATAGATGTTCTGATGATGAGGAACTATCCTTACCATCAGGGAAAGATGTGGAGGTCAGGGCCTCTGTATCCCAGACATCCCAGGGGGATGTCCGGTGGGCTCAGGCCATGGAAGAACTCAAAAAGGATTTTGAAAATCAAGTTAGACAAGTGGAGGAAAAACTGGGAAGAGAAATGAGAGAGATGCAAGAAAAGCATGAAAAACAGGTCAATACCTTGCTAAAGGAGACCCAAAAAAATGCTGAAGAAAATAACACCTTGAAAAATAGGCTCACTCAATTGGCAAAAGAGGTTCAAAAAGCCAATGAGGAGAAGAATGCTTTCAAAAGCAGAATTAGCCAAATGGAAAAAGAGGTTCAAAAGCTCACTGAAGAAAATAGTTCTCTCAAAATTAGAATGGAACAGATGGAGTCTAATGACTTTCCGAGAAACCAAGAAATCACAAAAAAAACCCAAAAGAATGAAAAAATGGAAAAGAATGTGAAATATCTCATTGGAAAAACAACTAACCTGGAAAATAGATCCAGGAGAGACAATTTAAAAGTGATGGGACTACCTGAAAGTCATGATCCAAAAAAGAGCCTAGACATCATCTTCCATGAAATTATCGAGGAAAACTGCCCTGATATTCTACAACCAGAGGGCAAAATAAGTATTGAAAGAATCCATTGATCACCACCTGAAAGAGATCCAAAAGGAGAAACTCCTAGGAACATTGTGGCCAAATTCCAGAATTCCCAGGTCAAGGAGAAAATATTGCAAGCAGCTAGAAAGAAACAATTCCAGTATTGTGGAAATACAATCAAGATAACTCAAGATCTAGCAGCTTCTACATTAAGGGATTGAAGGGCATGGAATAGGATATTCCAGAAGTCAAAGGAACTAGGACTCAAACCAAGAATCACCTACCCAGCTAAACTGAGTATAACACTTCAGGGGAAAATATGGTCTTTCAATGAAACAGAGGACTTTCAAGCATTCTTGATGAAAAGACCAGAGCTGAAAAGAAAATTTGACTTTCAAACACAAGAATGAGAAGAAGCATAAAAAAGTAAACAGCAAAGAGAAGTCATAAGGGACTTACCAAAAGTGAACTGTTTACATTCCTACATGGAAAGACAATATTGGTAACTCTTAAAACTTTTCAGCATCTGGGTAGTTGGTGGGACCACACACACACACACACACACACACACACACACACACGTACATGCGTGCACGCACACACACATACACACATGCACGCACATACAGAGACAGAGAGCACAGAGTGAACTGAATAGGATGGGACCATATCTCAAAAGAAATTAAGGTAAATGGAGAGAGAGAAATGTAGTGGGAGGAAACAGAGTGAAATGGAATGGGGTAAATTATATCTCATTCAAGAGGCAAGCAGGAGACTTTTTAGTGGAGGGAAAAAGAGGAGAGCTGAGAAAAAAACATGAAGTTTACCCTCATCACATTCGGCTAAAGGAAGGAATAAAATGCACACTCATTTTGGTATGAAAACCTATCTTACAATACAGGAAAGTGGGGGAGAAGGAGATAAGCAAGGCGGGGGGGTGATGGTAGGGAGGGTAATGGGAGGGAGGAGTAATTTGAAGTCAATACTCGGGGAGGGACAGGATCAAAAGACAGAATAGAAACAATGAGGGGCAGGATAGGATGGAGGGAAATACAGTTAGTCTTACACAACACGACTATTATTGAAATCATTTGCAACACTACACAGATATGGCCTATATTGAATTGCCTGCCTTCCCAAAGGGAACGCGTGGGGAGGGAGGGATGGGGAGAATTTGGAACTCAAAGTTTTAGGAACAACTGTTGAGTATTGTTCTTGCTACTAGGAAATAAGAAATAGAGTTAATGGGGAATAGAAAGTCATCTGGCCCTACAGGACAAAAGAGAAGATGGGGACAAGAGAAGGGAGGGATGATAGAAGAGAGGGCAGATTGGTGATAGGGAAAATTAGATTGCTCGGTGTATCAGGGTGGGGGGAGGGAATGAAAGGGGAGAAAATTTGGAACCCAAAATTTTGTGAAAATGAATGTAAAAAATTAAATAAATTTTTATTAAAAAAAAACTCGATTCAGAAGTCTAAATCATGTACATATTTTGTTAAAAAGTCAGGAATCGACAAAGTTGAAGTTTTCAGAGCATCAATGTACCTTGCAAATGAATACAAACATTTCATCTCGATGAGTAAGGAAAACCCAATACACAATTTTAATATGAACAAGTCAGCATGCAATGATATTCTCCATATTTTCATATCTTACATTTGCTGTGCCTTTTAACTCTAAACTCATGCAACTTGAAGGTGTTTACCTTTCATACACAGAAATAAATTTTAAATCCTACAATAGTTTTTTTAAGGGTCCCTTTTCTGAGTAAAAATTGTGAGTAAAATATACCTGGCTTGTACAGTGGTTCAGTAGATATACAACCTGGGGAAAACAAAAAAAGAAAACTGTATGTGAGAGGGGAGATGGAGCAAAGTGAAATCCCTTGGCTTGGAAGCCGACAGTAGAAAACAACAATGTATTTTATGTAAAATAGTATAGCTTACAGTAGAAAGGCAGAGAAATCCACCAGACTGTAACATTTCTGAATTAGTGTTTATGAACAGTACTAAAGGGGAGATCTCAGCTTCACAAAGTCTGGCTCGGTCCATTTCCTTTTCATCAGGACTTCTGTCCACCACTCTATCCACTAAATAATACATTGAGAAGAGGAGACATATAATCAGTACAGTTTTCAGGATTCATTTTGAAAGTGAAAAACCAAGGAAATCCTCTGGTGTTTTACATTGACAGAATCCTTCTCTGTTGCTGAACTGATTTCAAACCAGTGATTTTTAGCCCCTGTTTATCATTGATTCCTTCACAAGAGAATTTAATTGCTAGACTACTCTTAATAATGTTTTTTGAAACACAGAAGTCAATCAATCATTTAACTATTTATTAAGCATTTACAATGTGCTCCTTACCTGAGATTCCAAGAAGCTGTGGCATTCTCAGGGGTCATACCTCGGTAAAAATGTCTGAGCAAACAGGCTAAACTAGGTTGAGGGTAACTAAGGGACCACAAACCCATGGAGAGTTACCCCAAGCATGTGAAGACTTTCCCCAATGGAATGGGCAAATGGGAATAATGTGTTCCAGTGACCATGAAGGCAGCTGAAGCGGAGGTTAAGTGCTTAGAGCTTCCATTAAAGACATTGAAGTCATCTACTGGATCCTTGGCCATCACCAGTCACCTTGATTTTTCCTCGCCACTGGACTTCAATGACTGGAAGTACAGTGACTGATGATATTATTCAGTTCTACCTCATTTAAATACGCTTCACACTGAAGTCAGGAGAGCACTCAGGGTGTCACCGTCCTCTTTGAAAATGAAGGATGAGCAGCAATGACAGTGTGCTAGTCTCAGTGCTGAAGATATGTATGTATCAGTAAGCACCTCGACACACACAGGGGGGCTGCAATCACAGGTTCTTAGATCTGCATTTATAAAAGGAAAGGCAACTTTGGAGGGCTAACAATCTCCTTTAATCAAGCACATGTATCATTCTCTTAGTTCAGGGGGAAAAGCCAGCACCCTGAGCTTCAGAGAAAATACAGAAAAATGTAAACTGTCTGACATACATCACAGATCAACAGATAACTGTCTGACTATACATACAGTTACCAAAGAGGGAAGCACCAATATCTGGGTTTTCAAAGTCAGGGGTCTCCTGACCAACTTCCCATAGTCTCATCTGGCCAAACAAACACTTGGAGTCAGTAAGCCTCAAAGCAAACCCTCACCCTCAGAGTCTTTATACACTTTTTAGAACCAGAAGGCATCATAACATTGAGAATCAGTGTCTCATTAACAAAAGACCTGGACCTTCATAGGAAGGTCTCTTCCCCATTAATGGGTGGAGAAGAACTTCTTTAATCACATTACTCAATCAGAGGCACTTTATAATGAAACAAAAACAGCAAAAGATCCTACTTTGCTTGCCATCACAAAATGCTGTAGATAGAAGTACAAAGAATGAAATAATCCCTATTCACAACGTGTTTGCATTCTGTGGAGTCAGTCAGTCATCTACCACTTATTAACCACATAGAGCATGTACTCTATGGCAAGGAGCTAGGTAGACAGAGCAAAAGGTCTAGAGTCAGGAATATTCATCTTCCTGAGTTCAATCTGACCTCAGACACTTAGTAGTTGTGTGTTCCCGAGCAAGTCACTTAACCCTGGTTGCCTCAGTTTCCTCATCCATAAAATGAGCTGGAGAAGGAAAATGCAAACTACTCCAGCATCTTTGCCAAGAAAACCCCAAATGGAGTCACAAAGAGTTAGATATTATTGAAAATGACTGAACAATAAAAAAAATTAGGAGGTAGAGGGTCTTGTGAGAGGAAAAGCAAGGAAGCTAGTGTCACTGGATCCCACAGTACAGAGAGAAGAGTTAGGTGTAACAAGACTGGAAAGGCAGAAAGGGACTAGGTTACACAAAGGGCTTTGAATGCCAGAGGGGATTTTAGATTTGATCCCAGGGGTGATAGGGAGCCCCTGAAGTTTATTGAATAAGGGGAGTGATACAGTCAGGAGTGCAATTTAGAGAAATCACTTTGACAGCTGAAAAGAGGATGGACCGAAGTGGGGGGAGACTAGAAGCAGAGAAGCTACCCTCAAGGCTTTTGCAATAGTCCAGATGTGAGATGATTAGAGGCAACGTCAGGGTGTTGGCAATGTCAGAGAAGAGAAGGGGCTGTATATGAAAGTTTGAATTACAAGTATTTGAATTACAAGTAACTGCATATGGGGTCTGAGTGAGGAATCAAGGATGATATTCAGGTTTCAACCTGGGTTTCTAGAAGGATGGTAGCAGTCTCCACAGCAACAGTGAAGTTATAAAGATAAGGAAGTTTTGGGGGGAAAACATAATGAGTTCAATTTAAGTTTTCTGTGGGACATCTTATACAAGATGTCTAATAAGTGGTTGGAGATGTGAGACTAGTGATTAGAAGAGGAAGGAGACTTGGACAAGGTGAAGATGATAATTGAAAACAGGGTAGCTGATGAGATCATCAAATGAAAAATAGAGAGAAAGAAGAGAGGAGGACCGAGGACAGAGCGTTGGGAGGCACAGCACCTCCCTGCCTTCCCACGTGGGCTCACACGGTTAGTCTTTATCCTAACTTTCAAATGTCTGATGATAAATAAAATGCATCTAAAATAAATTTATTAGTGATGCTCTTTTAAGAAAACAGTCACTTTCTAATAGCTTCCTGCCTCCATAGAATTGTACTAAAATATAGTTATGCAAAATGGACCAACATATTGACTATTGCTGGGAATGTATGCACCATCCTGCACCCATATCCCATCATCTCTCTGCATCTCTCTAAGGCAAGAGTGAGGGCTGCTTCATTTGTACTTCTTTGAAGTCATAATGTAGCATTGCATTGATCAATTTCAATGTTTAGCAACAGTGTTTTCCTTTACAACATTTGGTCATTGTGTATCTCATTTTAAAGCACTATTTTGACTCAGTTACAGAAAAAATGATAAAACAGATGCTGTCATTGGAACTTATATTATCAGTTATCATTTGCTTTTAAAGATACAATAGCATCCATTATGGGAAAAGGAAGAAAGACTTCCAGATTATAAGAGATTGAACTTTTTCAATAGATTAAGAATTTCTTCAACTGCTAGTCTTTATATCCAGATTTACTTTTCAGAAGAAATCTTCTCTTACCCTATTTCTTTTCTATTTATCATGTGCCATAATAAATCCTCCCAAGATTTTGAAATCTCCTTTCAGGGGGACTTTCCATAATTATGACTGCAAGCTGTTATCTCAGGTGACGGGAAGCCTTTCACATTTTGTTTAGTACAAATCAATTGAGATAATCATAGCAGTAATTCTACCAAACTTACCCTGAGCATAAGTATGTCAAATAAATATGCATAGGATGGAGTGAACATACAATTAAATATTCATATGCCCCTTCATTATTAAGATTGAGTACAATTATGTTATGCAGCACATTATACAGTTATATAAAATGGATTCTACTACCAATATTAGGTTACCACCATTACCCCAAATATGAATACAATATATGGAGGCAGCCCCAAGTAATGAAACATTTGTAGTAAATATTCATATGTTCTAGTTGACACAATTGCAAATTTGTTTACTGTAATAAACAGATATGTGAATTCTTTAAATGGTTCTGAAAAGTCAAAACTGCCACTTTTTTTCCTTCCTTAGAAGAAGGGGGGGAAAGCAAAGAATATGGACAAAGAACAAACTGAGTTCTTATGTGGGGTTAAGCAAGCAGCGAAGATGTGAGCCCTGACAACTGTTCCCTAGGGAAAAGCTTGCTGTCACTGTAATGGAGTTGAATTGCCTAGTCTAGCCTCCCTCCCACCCCGCATCCTTTGACTTAGAAAAAGTTCTTTCTCATTTTTCTAAAGCCTTAAGATTAGCAGGTCAGGGGTAGGAGGGTGGTAACAGGAAAGTCAGTAAAGGATTCAAGGAAGGGGTCAACTGTTTCTCCATTTTGATCAATAGGGATTGACCTTGATCTAGATCTAGTCTCTTAAATTGGGAGTTTTCAAGACCTTCCTAACCTTAATCCATGCCAGAGGTAGGTGCCTTTCCCATGCCATTAACTCTGACATGCTTCTGTCTGCCACTGGTCCCTAAACCAAAAAGTGTAGCTGACATAAACACTGTTCACAGTAAACAGTGATGTCAGAAGAGCATCAGAATGGAAGTCACAGGATCAGAGGGTACATTTTGACTTCAATCAAAAAGCTAAATGCCTCTATTCGTGGGAACTGTGGACCAGTAACTGACTGTGGGACTTCGGATGAGTCACTCAGTTTCTCTGGGCATCAGGTTCCTCATTTATAAAATGAAGGGAAATGGATTAGATAACATCTAAATTCCCTTCAAGCTCTAAATCTACAATCCTTGGAATGAAGGTGGCAAGACTTGCCCTTCTTGCACTCAGCTATCCCTTTAGCAGATTACCCCATCTGCTACCCTCTACTGCCTCTTGTACCTCTTCCGTTTACCCCATCCCCGTACAGAGACACATACTCTGTCTTTGTTTCTCTCTGTCTCTCTGTCTCTCTCTGTCTCTGTCTCTGTCTCTGTCTCTCTCTCTCTCTCTCTCTCTCTGTCTCTCTGTCTCTCTCTCTCTTTCTCTGTCTCCCCCCTAAGTTATTGCAAAATTTGGTAAAAATGAAACACAACCTCATTCACAAGTAGTTTGAAAGCTGAAAAATTTAAATCATATTGGAGAGTCAGAGAGATTTTGCATTGCCTTACATTGTCAGTGTGAGATTTATAAACATTAAAAGTATTTATTCTCCCATTCCAAGTAACAGATTCAGCTACCAACAGGTGACCATTTTTTTAGATGATCACCCCCTTTGTATGCATGTATTCAACATCTGCTTAAGAGCTGAGTCAGCAATGATGCAAAAAGAAAGAAAGAAGGAAAGAAAAACAAAGGAAGGGAGGAAGAAAAGACAAGAAAAGAGAGAAAGAAAAAAGAAAGAAGGAAAGAGAGAGAAAGAAAGAGAGAAAGAAAGAAAGAAAGAAAGAAAGAAAGAAAAGAAAGAAAGAAAGAAAGAAAGAAAGAAAGAAAGAAAGAAAGAGGGAGGGAGGGAGGGAGGGAGGGAGGAAGGAAGGAAGGAAGAAAGAAAGAAAGAAAGAAAGAAAGAAAGAAAGAAAGAAAGAAAGAAAGAAAGAAAGAAAGAAAGAAAGAAAGAAAGAAAGAAAGAAAGAAAGAAAGAAAGAGATGAACAGGGTCTCTGCTTCTAGGGAGCATATATTCTATTATATGTAACAGAGTTAATATAATCTATCCCTCAATCTTTTTAATGGAAATGTCTTTATTAATGGTAAGGTCACAGATTTAGAATTAGAAGGGAGTTTTGAGGGCTAAGAATAAGTTTTCATCAGTAATTCAATGGTTCTGTGATCTCATTGATGGATATCCAACCATACAGATCACAACCTATCCAGACTTTATACCTCATGACTCTTTTCTATCTTTTCCTTTAAAAGCTCCAGGAGAGTTTTTAAACATACTGGAGACCCTCCAGTCATTCAGTCAACACATATTTATTAAGCTGTGCTAAACACTGGTGATATAAAGAAAAATTGAAAACGATGCCTGCCCCATGGAACTGTCATTCCAATGAGAGCCAATGGGATATTAGCAGGCATACGCATGATAAAATAGATACATAGACAGGAACTAACAGATACATAGAAAGGAACTAACAACTAGGGTTAATGGAAAAGGTCGATACTCTACAAAGTACAATTTTAAGCAAGATTTGTTGCTGTTTGCCCTTCGTTCTTGAAAAGGATCATGACATCAGGAAGGTGATTTGCAAGTGAATTGAAGTCACCAGCATCACTTTCTCCTCCAGAGCTATTTGAGTCCAATGGCAAGATATAGGTCAGTCACTGGAGAAGGCCCCCCAACAAGGAATAAAGTCCAACTGGCTGAGACTGGGAGGACACTGTAAGCCAGGAAATGGCATGAGCAAAGACTTGGCAGTAGGAAAACTTAAACCAGATGCTGAAGTTCAAAGTGGCGAGGAGAGTGGGATGTCCTAATTGTGGGAGTAGAAATACTCTGTGTCTGTGTTACTCATACAGGCCTCTGAACTGAAACAAAAAACCCCAAATGAAGAAAGTGACTATTGAAAAGCCAGGATTTCCCAGGGCCATTACAGTTCCTATCAGAGCTAATATATACGGCTCCAAGCATGTACTCTCTGTGTTTTCTAATTTTCTCCCTAATATGCGTTTTACAAGTGACCGCCTAGTTCCCAGCCTGGGTGTCCAGTAGAATTTCTTCTTAAAAGGATCAGTCTTGTTTTCTTTCTTCACTGCAGTGTTTAAATACATTAGAACTCTTCTGAAGAGAAAAAAAGAAACGAGATTGACAAAAGTTTACAAGACCACACAAGTTGGATATATACATATATAAATATGTATATAGTAAATCATGCATATTACTTTTTAAATGAATGAATATTTTTATTACTCTACCTCCTTTTCCCCTCTTTTAATCATGGCACACTGGACAGGCTGGGCCCGAACTCAGGAAAACCTGAGTTCAAACTGTCTTCAGACACTTAACTAACTGTGTGACCTTGAGCAAGTCACTTAACTTCTGTTTATCTGTTCACTTATCCGTAAAATGAGGATGATAACAGCACCTACAATCCCCATGATTGCTGTGAGGATCAAATGACCTAATAAGTTAAGTGATTAGCATAGTGTCTGGCATATAGTAAGAGTCATATAAAAGTCAGTTATTGTTATTAATACCAAGACAAACATTGTAGTGGATTGAATTGAGGGGTACGCTTGGAATCAGGAAGACCCAGGATCCAGTTTTGTCTCTGATATACATTAATTGTGGGAACCTGGACAAGGCACTTAATCCCTCATTGTACCAGATAAAAATCTTGCAGAAGAATTCGAGATCTGCAACAATGGAAGTAGAGGTAAGTTCTGCACAGGAAGCCCTGACTTGACCCCATCCCCCACCTGCCACCTGTCACAAGTCTAGAACAAAAAATATTTTCTTAACATAAACATATGTGTATATGTATGCACATACATATGTGTTATACATATGTATAACATATGTGTGTGTTCATATACAGTTATCCCTTCCCCATTGTGATTTTTCTCATCATGGTTTCACTATATCACAGGTTAGGATAAGAAATTAAATCGGAATTTGGAGTGAGTTTTCTAGAAGCTGCAGATGACACACAAAGGCCAGTCGGTGATACAGAAAAAGTTTAAAAACTCAGAAATGCATAGTATGTATAATATTGTATAATATAGCCTATGATCAAGTAACTCATATTTTACAATAAGTTATTATAATCACCCCATAAAAGAAAATGAAAAAAAAAGTTAGGCTTCTTCTCTGATACAAAGGAATGGCCAAATATTTTATGTGGTTTTTCCAGATCACAGGGGGGACTGTGTCCCTAACCCCCATGATGGGGAAAGATAACTGTATAACTGTGTATATATGATGTGTGTGTATATATGTATATGTGTGTATATATGCATACATATATATACTTATATAATATATACATATATTTTATGTGTGTACGTATATATATATATGTAGGTATATATATATATATCACTATATACAAATATACTATAACTGTTCATTAAAGAAAAATGAAGACAAAATTATGTCTTTAAAACTAGACCTAAATTCTGGGGCAAAGCATTGCTTAATGAGAACCTGGGTTATCCTGCCGCTGGCACTGAAACATTTCAGCCCCAAAGCTAAACTTAAGGACACAAAGTCAAAAATAGACCAAAAAAAAGTGAAAACAGAAGAATAAGTGACAGATGATTTAGAGAATGAAACTAAAAGAAATTATATTGGGGGTAAAACTGTGAGTGACACTCTTACAAGAGGGTTGAACTTACTGGATTTGGAGGAAAGGGGGACTTAGGCAAAGACAGAAGTTGAACTGAGCTGTCCAGAAGCACTTGAACCTTTCAGATTGCTTTCCTTTTTACTACCTTCCTTCTTGGCACTATATTAAAATTCAATAGATTACTGCAAATAGCTACTAAAAGTAGTTACTGATGCATTCATATGGGACTAACCACCATTCTTAAATCCTGAAGCCTCAAGGAAACCCTCTCCTGTGCTGACTTGTCTCCCTGTCATTTGATGGGGATTATTTTCCTCCTGTGCATATTTCCAGACCCCTCCATCAGATTATGCCTAGAATTTCTTTGGTTTTGCCCTCTCTTCCTCCACTGACAGATGTTCTTTGGGCAAAATCTCACTCCCAGGTTATTATGCACAGTCTCCTTGGCCCTTTGTGTATAGTTGGTTTCAGACCAGTTTTCCATCTAATCAGCCCTTCTTACTACTGGGTTGTTTAAAAAAATGAGCTGGCAGCTCCCAGATAATTGCCAGGTCTGTCAAAATTAATTTTAGTCTCTTTTTCTTAAATAAGGGGAAAATGGCCCTTTGAGTCAATGTCTGCCAGTGATAGGCCAAGAGACTAATTTACTCTTAACCATTTATTTCTTCAGAAGAAAATGGATTCCCACTCCCAACCGCCACCCTAACTTAAATAGCTAGGTTTCTTGATTTGAAATTTTCATCTTTGCATAGCCATCAAATGCATTTCCTCACAGGATGGGATTCATTGTAAAAGAAGTCTTTCACCATGAAACTATCTACAGTAAGCTGATTATCCTTCTGCTTCTTGTTCCCAGAAGAGATGCAATAGATGGAGGACAATCTGTCCGTTTTGATTCAAGGGTTTTTGTTTCACTGGAGTAGTCCTTTAAGCATTTGACTGTAGACTGAAACTCTTTTTTTCTTGAGACATTAAAGTCAAGATGAGTCAAACCCCCAGGTTTTATGTGTGTTCATACGTATGTGCTAAAATGAAATGGATTTAACCAATATTTGGTGATCTATACCAAAAGACTTTGTTTGGGTCCAAACCTGTGATTTCATAGAGAAGAAGCCCCCTGGTGTGGAACATCCCTCCAACACTGAAGATGGGCAATTTACCAAGAACTTGTCTTCAAGAGTTTCCTAGGGAACTGACAGAGCAAGGTGTCTATGTTCATACAACCATAAAGTATTAAAGGCAGGGCTTGTACCCAGCTCTTTCTGGGTCTGAATATGAATGGTTATCCACTAGACTGCAATACCTCTTACTGTACTTATGCCTAAAAAATATCAAAAGGGGTGAGAAGGGGAGGAACCTTCCACCAAAAGTCTATTAATAAATAAAAGGAAAAGAAGATTGTTCATGTGCTATCCACAATGAAGAGGATCATATATTTTGAAGTAAAATCATCTAATAAACCTCCTCATTTAGCAATAAAGAATCTGAGGCCCACAGGGATAGACTAGTTTTCCCAAGATCACACAGAGAACAAGACTGAGAAATTGTATTTGATCAAAGCTCCTCAGAAGGGAGGAAAGAAGAAATGAAGGAAGGGAGGGAGGGAAGATGAGAGAGGGTAAGGAAGAGAGGTAAAGAGAAAGGAAAGAAAGAAAGAAGAGAAAAAAGAGGATGCTAGAAAAAGAGAGAAAGAGAGAGGATAAAAAGGAAGGAAGGAAGGAAGGAAGGAAGGAAGGAAGGAAGGAAGGAAGGAAGGAAGGAAGGAAGGAAGGAAGGAAATAAAAAAGGAAGGAAGAAAGGAAGAAAAGAAAGAAGGGAAGGAAGGAAGATCTGTGAATGACTTCTCCCTTCATTTCCATTGGCACTCTGACTGGCGCTAGACAGATGCTAAATTGAAGTTGAGTTCCACGGTAGACCTGCTAAGAATATTCCAAATGAGGAAGCAAACTTCTTTCAAGGACATGTCACAACTATAATACAAACCTCTAATCTCATCACCCTGGAAAAAAAATTGTTCAACTTTTCAGAGAGAAGGGGAGAAATAATCTAGAGAAGAAAGAGTCACCAAGTATCAAATGCCAAGGAGAGCTGAAAATAAGAGGCTTGAGACAAGAATATGTGGTGGCAGTGAGGAAAATAATCAAGAAAATGGTAGGTGTACTAAATATATAAAAGAAATACCTAGATGGAAAAGAAACTGAAAAGAAACTCAGGCTTGGCTGTATTTTCTAGCACATAAACACTGGGGGAATTTGTGCCCTGTGGCCAGAGACAGGGTATGCCTCTATTAGCTGTGCTGATTAAGAAAGTGTCTAAGAGTTCAAGAAATGGGACTGTGGTGAGTTGTTGGGTGCCCACCAGCACCACCACTATCAGCTTGCCCAGGAATTTCTTCACCACTGATATACATGGTCTCATCCTTTGGAATTGGATTAATTTGTTCCAATAGGCACAGAATTAAATATGGTGAGATTCGAAAAGGTGTCATTTCTTCTTTATGCTCAAATCTGTGCTGGGGACGAACTTGCATATACTGAAGCAGGGAAAGGGAATCATCCTATCTAAGTGAAGGGTTTCTAATGACACCTGATGTGGCATTTGGGTAAAATTAGAGAGTTAGCATGGAGTTGCTCAGTACAAACCCCAGAACTCAGCCTGAGTGACAAAGCTTCCATGCTTGTCACAGATAGCTTGATTTTCCTCTTCTTTAAAGTAGATTCTAGATTTAAGTGAGACAGGTTTACAGTCACCAGCTAGAGTGACTTTGCACCGCCCTGCCTCACTTAAATCTAATTCACTTCCAAGCCACGGTCACCTTCCCGATGTCATGGTCCTCTTTAATAACAAAGAGCTAAAAACAACAGGATTCCCCATACTCTATTGTCATGACAATCCTCAAAATCTGAACCTTCAAAGTGACCTCCCAAACTGCCCCACAATACCCATTTCCATTCCATAACTGTTTTTTGGTTGAAATAAAACAACTATATTTTTATGCCTCCTGAAAGATTACAATATCTAAGATAGAATATCAAAATGACTTCTTCCAAAAGTAGACTATCTAATTAACCTTGATTGCTCCCCTAAAATACTGATAATGGAGTTAGTAAAGGTATAACAAAACCTATTTAAATAAATCTCAGTAGCTTAACACTGACCATGTAGGCAAGGTGCAGGTGGATGTAGCAAGTTCTGGGATAATAAGTAACCCACAAAGTAATAAGTATTACTACCTCCTGACTGAAAATTGACTAAAGAGGTTAAATTCGTCCTATAGTTTTAAAACTGTCAGGTACTTCATATACAAATATGACCCATCAAAATAAAACGATGCCTTTAAAATTCTTGTTAAAGGAAAATGACGACTGAAAAACATCTCTTCTCCCTCCCTCTTTTTTTGGGTATCACAAGGTTATTTTATAAACAGGTTTCTCCCGCATCATCTCAAGCAAAATGAAATCTTTTAAGAAGCAGCCCTTGGTGAGGAAAGGAGGGGGTGGGAAATACCCGTTTCAGACATATAAAAATGGAAAGAAAAAACCTCCCAAGAAAGGCAAGCATCCCCTTGACAGATAAGCACAAGCTCTGCTTACACAGTAATTTATGGTAATATCAGAAAGCTTTTGATAAAATTTCACATATATTGCAGGGTAGGACATAGGAGAAGATAAAGGACTCAGAAGAGATAGGGCCAAATTAAACCATTTGGGGGTGGGAGAAGTTGCAAAAAAAATTGACAACTATGTTTCCCATTCCCTGACAATTTCTGTAATTTGTGAGCCGTAGACAGTTGCTGTCAATCACAGGAAAGCTTTATGTTGTCCCCATGAATTTATGAAATTATTCTTTAGAACAATCAAAATAGTTTTGCTGCTTTTTCTGCTTAAAGGGAGGGAAGTGGTTTGCTGCATATGGTTGATGTATGACTGCTAATTTCCTATTGCTTAACTTGTTTCAATTCTTTCACATAGGATTTTATTATTTTATTTTATGCGATGGACCTTCCGTTTTTTAGGGAATGTATTTTGTGCTTTGAGGATCTCAAAAACACGTACCTTCTTTCGCTAGGGCTCTTTCTGGCATATATTAATAGCTATTTCATACTGGTAGCTCAGCAAATTAATTAAGAAAATGTGCATCATTTTGTTTTTCTGCATTTTCTGAAAAATAATGAGCTTAGCTAATACTGTTCTTATCTCTCTTTAACCTCTGGCTCTCATATTAATGTTGAGCTTGGAAGCTATATGCTATATTTAAAGTCCAGTATTTTCTGTGAAGTTTCAGCTTTGGGGGTTTCAGGCCCTATTTGATGCTGGGCATTAGGAATGCAGTGGTTTCACCTACCTTCTTTTTCCTAAATAGAATGAAGATTATATAAATCGAGACTAAACATATTTATTCACAGTTAGACTCAATTACCATTTTCTGAACTCTATACCTATTTTCTTCAGTTTCAGAATATCTGAATTCCATTTTGGATTATTCTTATTGAATTCCCCACTGAGATTATTTTAAAGTAAGTTTTATTAATGCTTTTCTATCCCAATACAGTCATTTACAGTTATATTGCCCACCACGAACCCTCTTCCACTGTGACAACAATAAAAGTGAAGCAAATGAGCTAATATTGTGACTAGCCTTTGTCATCAGAAAAGGTGATCACTGTGTATATTCATTTTAAGAAACATAAAAGTGTTATAGTTTACAGTGAAGGGTAATTTCATTCAAAATCTATTTTCTCAAAGAATAAAAACCTGATTTTGTTCTTATGCCTGCCCAACTAGGGAAGCAGTTCTCTGAATACTGTGTAGAGAATATTTGGAGGCCTTTCAGTGGCATGGTGAATATAACACTGGGCCTGAAGTCAGGGGAGGATCAGAATTCAAATCCAGCCTAGGACACTTACTAGTTATATGACCCTGGACAAATCACTTAAACTCTAAAGGAATAATATTTACTAGCCCCTATCTCCCAGGGTTGTTTTGAGGACCAAATACAATAATATGAATTTATCATATTTATTTTTATAATATTTATATTCATAATAATAAATATTTGTGAAGCACTTAGTACACTGCCCAGCACGTAGTAAGTTCCTATAAATGTTAGCTATTATTTTTATTATCAGTTATCAGACTTCAGTCTCTGACCTTGAAATGAAATCTTTGTTAAGATATGACATTTCTTCTAACGGAGGGTTACTGGCTATGATGGTCAATATTTGGAGCCGGGGTACCCCTAGCTGCCCCCTTCCTAAAGATGCTATCAGTGCACTCACCCTGGTTTGAGTTTCATGAGGTTTTTTAAGGAAATATTTTGCAAGGAGGAAAAGTCAGTTTTAATGTTGTTCACATGTTTCCCCAAAGAATGAAAGCTGATCTACAAGGGCCTCGAAAACATTACATGCTAATTTCATTAAATAGGAGGGGAGGGTGGTTAGAAAGAGCATCGAGGTGAACACTGTTGACCCCACTGGCAAATAACTGAGTGCTGAAACCAGCTCTCCAAGGCTAATGCTTTGTGATCCATGTGTCATAGCAGAACTGCCTTGAAAATTTACGCTATCATTTTATTTCTAGCAGATGTCCCTTAAAGCAAACATTTTTACTCTATGCAACACAAATCTTATGGATAATTGCAAAGGTAATGTGGAGTTTCAGTCATGCTATAGATTCCTACAGTGTTTTCTATAATGGATTATGAACAAGGGGAGAAAAAAGAGACTGATACTGATCTCAGACTGAAGGATAGTGGGTAATCAAAACAAGGCTTCTGCAGATGCTCTGGAGAAACTTGTTGTTTTAAGGGGAAAGGTAAAAGTTAAAAGTGCCTATTGAGCCAACTAATTAAATCCTCGTTTATTCAAGATGAGTTCTGTGGGTCACACCGAAATGACCAGATGAGAACAAAGTATGTATGTGTTAAGGAGAATGTTCAGTTCAGATCACAGACCCACCTTCTCAGTTACAGTGCACATAATTTTATTTTGATTTTTTTCCTGAAGAAAATCATCTTGCTACTTGAGTCTGTTGTCCACCAAAATAAAATTCAAATACGAATTTCATTTTCTTAGCTGGATCTGAATTGTATTTTCCTTTTAACTCAATTTAAATATAATATCCTGTGGCTATATGGTAATTGCCAAGCGACATCATACCAAAATTTCAGCATCTCAAATTTAGATCTTAATATGATGACATAAAGAACAATTGAAGAGGAAAACGACTCCTATCTGCAAAGTTATACTCAGGAAAGAGAATGGGTAAGGGAAAGAAGAGAAATCACAGTTTTACCCTGGCACGTGGCACCCACTTTAATTGCCCAAGAAGCAGCCTGTACCAGCTGCAAATATTTATTTCTGCCCTTTTTTCCCTAATTATCCAAGTTCTGATAATGAAGTTGGATAGGAATTTGGGAAATTGAAATCCAAAAGATTCAAATATATACTTCTCTGCATTTGCCTGCTCGTTATGCATGGTTGGTAACAATGCACATTTCAAAAGGAGTGTCATTAAAGTAATATGCCTGTTATGTTCTCCCAGCCCTTGGTGACTAGAGCAGCACAATCTCCCTGGACTGGAGTAACACAGACCCATGACAAGGACGAGAGAATGATAGAATTTGTAATCATATATCCTTTTTAAAACATATTACAAATCTGTAATTCCAAGGACATGATTCAAAATGACCCCCACTGAAAATTTAAAAAAAAAAAAAAGGTGGACTGATTATCCTGTGCTGATTTGCATTTATGTCTGCAAGAGTTCTACACTCCTCCTCTGACTGTCCCTGGTGGAGCTTCAGACAGGTTCTCACTATTACAATTCTGGTCACAGATGAGGGTTAAAATATCTCTAACCTTTACAAATGTATTATGTGGCACTACTGACATAGCTTTTTTTTGCAGATAAAATCTATAACAAATTCTCTGTGTGACAGGAGAAGAACATGATTTCATATTAAATTCCAATGATAGAGACATATTTCTTCTCTTGTACTTCTGAAATGTTTTGGATATAGTAACAACAGGCAAAGCTTCCCATTCCATTACACCAAATAAAACTTCAAAATCCACTCCAGTTTTATACGTCCAGAGCTTCAGTAAATCTCTTAAGCAGAAATTAGAAAGAGGGCTAGGGGAAGGAAGGAAAAAAGGAAGGAAGGAGGAAAGGAGGAAAGGAAGGAAGGAAGGAAGGAAGGAAGGAAGGAAGGAAGGAAGGAAGGAAGGAAGGAAGGAGGAAAGGAAGGAAGGAAGGAAGGAAGGAAGGAAGGAAGGAAGGAAGGAAGGAAGGAAGGAAGGAAGGAAGGAAGGAAGGAAGGAAGGAAGGAAGGAAGGAAAAGGCAAGACATTGAACTGCTAAATAATATAGGACATTGTTTCTGTTGTATTGTTGTGTTGAGCAATTTTTCAGCCATGTCTAACTCTTCATGATCCCATTGGGGATTTTTGTTTGTTTGTTTGTTTGTTTTGGCAAAAATATCTGAGTGGCTTGCCATTTCTTTCTCCAGTTCATTTTATAGATGAGGAAACTTAGTCAAAAGGAGTTAAGTGACTTGTCCAACTAATAAGTTTCTGAGGCCAAATTTTAACTCAGAAAAATGAGTCTTCCTGCCTCCAAGCTCAGCACTCTAGTCACCTGGCTGCCTGTTAGTCAACACTAGCCATAACTCCACCTGAGGCAAATTCATAGTATTCAATTTAAATATTGAAGAAACCTTCATGGCATCAATCCCCTTATATTACAGATAAGTAAACCCATTATATGGGTAGCTAGGTGTCTCAGTGGATGGAACATTGGACCTGTAGTCAGGAAAACTCATCTTCCTGAGTTCAAATCTGGCTTCAGACACTTACTAGCTGCGTGACCCTGGGCAAGTCACTTAATCCTGTTAGCTTCAGTTTCTTCATCTATAAAATGACCTGGAGAAGAAAATGGCAAGCCTCTACAGTAACTTTGTCAAGAAAACTTCAGGTGGGGTCACGATGAGTCAGACATAACTGAAATGGCTGAACAAAAAAGAGAAAAATAAACTTAATTTACAAATGTAAATTGACTTTATCCAAAGGCACGTGTCATAACTAGAATCTGAACCAAGGTCCTCTGACTCCAAATCCCACACTCTATTTTGTACCACAATGACCTTCAGTTCATTTGCTGGAGAAGACAAGGCGAATTCAGAGTACACCAGTAGCCTCAATGGAAGGGAAAGCTTGTAAATATATCCACTGAGATGAAGGTGAGGTGAAAGATGCCATTCTAAAATGGGGAATTCTGGGGATGGCAGTCCAGAGGATAGGGGTGAACGAAACTGTTGGAGAATCAAGAGACAAGGACCAGAAATAGCAGTGACATCGGGGATAAGTCAATGTAACAGAGAATATCTCCAGTTGACCCAGCCGAATCACAGCTCTTCCCAGACCTTTTGACCTGACCTCTTGAGGTTAGAAGAAGGTCTTCTGATATATTTATTTTTTTTTCATTTTGTTCCTCTGAAGTAGTTCTATCACTGCTGTGCTAATCTTTCAGAAAGCAGAAAATCTCCCCTTCCCAGTGGACATGGTTCCTTCAGGATGACAGGAATGATAATAAATAATGATAATGATGAAGACCGTCATTATTATCCTAACTTCTACCAGCTCAAAGGTACAATTTCCACTGGGAAGATACCGAACCTTAAAGTGCTATATAAATGCTTTAATAATGAATAATGATAATAATATATAATAATTCTGTTCTGTAATAAACATAATGTGATATGTTTTTATAGCATTTATGTAGCACTTCAAGGTTTGTATACAAAGCAATATATATGGTGTTTTAACATATATGTATATATGTATGTGTGTGCATATACCTAAGAGCAGAATCTGTTTAGTATTTGCATTTGTATCCCCGGTGCCTAGAACAATGCCTGGTACATAGTAGCTGGTGAATAAATAATAATGGCATTTCCATACCTCTCTCAGATTTCCAAAGTGCTTTCCATATGTTATTTCATGTGATCCTCCACAACCCTGGGAGGCAGGCACTATTATTAATCTCCATTTTACAAATGAAGAAACTAAGGCATACAGAGGTTAAGTAACTTGTCCGTAGTCCCCCAGCAAGCATCTGAGGTTGGATTTATCCTCAGGGCTTCCTGACTCCAGGTCTGGTATTCTATCCACTGTGGCGCCACCCAGTTGCTGTATTAACCACAGATGGCTCTTTTATAAATGAAAGCATGTTCCTGGGTTTGTTGACCATTTATCAGTGTCCAGACTCTTCATTGCTTATCCATCATTTTTCCTAGGAAAAAAATACCTTCTTAATCAATATAGGGAGCATGCCTACGAACAGAAAAAAAACCCGGAATTAAGACTAGTGTTTCATAGACGATGTATTCTTCAGGAACTTCAAATACCACAGAACATCACATGTGGGTTTAGTTTGATTTAACTTATTTATTCTTTCAATTTATAAAAAAATATGCCCTTCCCTTAAGCCTTTGGGCACATATGCATAATAAAAACCACTACTGAGCATAAAAAATGCATATTAACTACATCCATTAGGAATCCCCAAAACATTGCATCAAAAAGATTTTCTAAGATGTTTTTGTTATAGGCTCTCTCCAGTTGAGATTCTGTTCCCTAAACAATTATTTTCAATTATAGGCTGCTGCTTCCTCCTTGCATTCTTTCAAAGGCTCCTGATTGCATCTATGGAGGTATTTTCTCCTCTGATTGAAATCTCAGTCTTTCTACTCCTTAGTTCCTTAAGGTATTGTACCTGCCACCGTCCCCCTCAAAAAAGATTGGGTGCAGCCTATCTGACCTCAGCAAGGCTAGTCCATTGAGGTGAAATCTGTCCCTTTTCCTATGCTAAAACAAAAGACAGCAGGTTGATATGGCAACAATGATATGATACTTGAATCGAGAGATCTAGGTTGAATCTTGATTTTGACCTTTTCCCAAAATGTGACCTTGGACAAGTCTTCTTACCTCATCTGTAAATGGAGATTATAAGATTTGTGCTCGTTGCTTCATGGACTTGTTGGGAGGAAAGTGTTTCATAAATCTTAAGGCTCTATAAAAAGTTGACTTACTCTAATAATTGAAGACCTTTCAGATTAGAGAAGTGTGCTTGATCTCATTTTCTGCTGGTAAGTTTTTACTACCTGTGTGACCTCAGGTAAGTCACTTAACATCCCTGGGCCTCAGTTTGCTCATCCATAAAATGAGGATAATACTAATTAACCTACCTCATAGGGTTGTGGTACTGATCAAATGAGATAACATATATTTAGCACTTCATAAAACTAAAAGCACAATGTAAATACTATTTTTAGTATTATCATCTGTACTATTCTTTACTCAGTACCTACTATGTACCAGATACTGTGCTTGGCACGGGAGCTACAAATGCAAAAATGCAACAGCCTCTGCCCTCAAGGACCTTGTATTCTAATGGCGGAAGCAACACGTAACATACGTATGATGTATATTACATATGTGTGTATTTACACAAAATCAAAACAAGATGCTATTGTTTGAGTGAATGAAGGACAAACAGGAGAACAGCTAGGGGAACCAGGAAAGGTATCTTGCAAAAGGCAGTACCTAATTTGAGTCCTGAAAGAAAAACAAACAAGGTTTCCTGGAAAGAAGAGAGGTGGGAAAGGATCTCAAGAATATGGAACTGTCATTGTAAAGGCAAAAAGTGTTATGTGTAATGAAGAGTGAGGCCACTCTGCCTCTACATTATAGCATGCAGAGGAGAATGATATATAATAAAGCTTGAAAGGTGGAATGAGGCCAAATCATGAAGAATTTTTTAAAGGTAAACAGTGGAGTTTGTATTTTATCCCTGAAACAATGGAGTACTACTAGAATTTATTGAATAGAAAGAGGGGAAAGTGACATGATCAGCTAACATTTTAGGAGGTTGTGTAAAGGATAGATTGGGATGGGGATATACTTGAGAAGAATTGGGCTATTTCAACAGTCTAGGCCAGAGTTGCTGAGGGCTTGAATTGTAACAGTATTTAGGTGAGCAAAGAGATAGAGACAAATGGAAAAGATGTTGTAGAGATAGAAATGACAAGATTTAGCAAGTGATTGGATATGTGGGGGTTATAAGATTAGATATGAGAATGGATTGATATGAGAATGAGGACTGAGGATTTAAAGATGACATTGAAATTGAGAGGCCTTACAAAGAGCAATGTGTATTTGTAACTGTTAAGTGCCTTCTATGTGCTATTACTATACTTGGAACTGGAAAACAAAAAATGAGTCAGTTTCTGCTTTCTTGGAAGAGATTTCCTATTTCAGTATATCTGGGATTCCCTCAATGTGCATATAACTTCCAGTTGTTTAATTCTCACTATTCCTTCCTATCTTATGTGACTCCTGTTTGTGTCCTACAATAAATGCCTTTCAAGAGGATTCCCATCAGTGTGCTAGGACTTTCCTCAAAGTCTCTCAATAATAAATAGATATTCCTATAGCACAAGAGCTGTTCTTTTGTTATCTTTTGCTCTTGCCATATTGGGTTACCTCCTAATTTAGTTCAGTCAAACATATCTTTGACCTTTATATTCCTTGGCCCACTTCTTCAGTGGTAATGTTCTGTGGCTTACTCATATCCCCAATCTGATTCTTTAATGACCATTGGTTACTTGTAATTTAGTAATATACTGTGCCTATATTTCATTAATCATCTCGTTATATCAGCTCTGTGGTACTGATGATCATTCATATGATGTGGCAGGGGAGGGAGCTCTTATAAGTTCTCATCAATTTTTACTCCTTTAATTTTTTTTTCTACTTGGCCTGCCTTGGTCTTCTCCAAATATGCAATTAGTGAATTCAATTAAGCAACATGTCCCCCCCCCAATTTCTTAATAAATTAATCAAAATCATTTGACCATTTATAAATTCTATAGAATGAAACCTCTTTGAAAGTTAAGACTATTTCACTTTTGTTTTTATATCTGCAGCCTAGGCTGTCCTTGGCATGTGCTAGTCACTCAAGAAATAGCTGTTGACAGATGTAGTAGTCATAATCTTTAGATAGCAAGAATATATTATAGAGAATTTAGATAAAAATAATTGGGTTGGATAACATGCTACCAACTGCTACAAGGAAATATTTTGATGACAATGTGTTGCTTGTGACAAAGCACTCCTCTCTTCACCAGTGGAAATTCTGGGATTCCTTCTCGGTTCCAATTCAAGTTCTGTCCCCTCAATGATGCCTTCTTCTAATGTGGAATAACTCTTAATATGTTCCTTCTCAAAATTTCTATAGCATATTTAGCCTGCATCCTACCATTTTAGACATAGAACCAGGTTATAGAATTGTGGTCTAGAAGGACCATTAGAGATCATTGACTCACAGAGTCTCAGAGCAGCAAGATACCTCAAAGGCCATCTACTCAAGGCCATCCCTGAACTAGAATTCCATCTACCATTTATCTGGCAAATAGTAATCTCCCCAATTCTTGAAGACTTTCAGTGAAGAGCAACCCATTGCCTCTTGCCACATCCCATTATACTCTGGGATAACTGCACTTGTTAAGCAAATATTTGCCAACCAAAGTCCTCCTGTCTGCAAAATCCTCTCAATTTTATTTCAATGCTATACAATTCAACAAATAATTATTAAGCACCAACCATTGGGAGTCACTGTGTTCTGTAGGCATCAGAAATACAAAGATAAAATGAAAAACAGATCTTTCCTTCAAGATATGCTCACTTTTTCGGTAGGTGGGGAGGGAGGGATAACACGAGATCCTATCCTTTCCATGTTAGTTGGGCCCTTTAGAAACCTCTTTCACGTTTTTCCCTCTAGTTTTAGAGCTGTGGAAACCAGAACTCAGAAATGTCAAGTGAATCATCTAAAATTACACAGCTACACTACAGAATCAGAACTAGAATCCAAGTCCTCTTAGGACTTACCCAATACTCTTTCCTTGACATCCAAATGCCTATTCTTACCATCCACTGTCTTGATGCTGCTTTTCAGCACACAGCCTCTTAGAGATGCTTGGCAGGACCCCTCATTCCTTCACAGCTTGAGACTTGTATATCCACTCCCAAGATCACTAATCAGTTATACCCATTGGACATGGTGCTTACACACTTGAATTCCCTTTGGCTACAGTGGGGGTGGGGAGAATTTGTGTGCTTAAGATGCACACTATGGCTTCTGAATTCAGGCTAAATGCCACACAGTCAGAGGAGGTATTTGGATGGTTTATTGCAAGCCTAAAAGATGATATTTGGGTTTTGAATTTTGATATCGGATGAAGGAGTAAATAGTATTTTCAGGCCAAAATGAAATCTCCAAGAAATTGACTTCTTATTGCAGTTTCTAATTTCTTCTTTTGCTAAACCCACGGTCCTTATCTAGTTATCTTTTTTCTCATTCTTTTTTTTCCCTCATTTTAAGTCAAACGACTTTAATTCTTCCACTTTGTCATAAAAGATTCAATAAATTCTGATTTGCATTTCAAATTCAGCTCCCTTCTTTTTGGAAAAGGACATCAGATTCAATGACAATTACATCACTAATCTCTTTAGCACTGACAGTGGGGAGCCAAGCTACAGCTCCTTCGTGCTGGGGTCCTAAATATGGATGATCACATGATGCTTCCAGCTCCACTAACAGGGAATTGTAGTGTGAAAGACTGTTTTCATTCTTGCATGCCTTCATAAACTGTGTGGCTGGCTTAGGTGTTCGTATACTATTTATTCTTGCGATAATTTTCTATCATTACTTCAAGAATACAAATGACTTTTTTTTTTTCCCATTGAAAGTGACTTTGTTTTGGACCTATACTCAGTGATTGAAACAAAAATGTATGGGAGCAGAATGAATTAGACCCTGTTACAATGGGGCTTATGCATTCTTTTTAAAATATGGTTTTGCTTCTGCTTTCTGTTTTGAGGGAATCGTTACTGAGGAAACCATATCTTTGGCACTTGGCTATTCTTTTATTCTTTGATATTCGTTCTAACGGAAGCCTATCCATCTTAGTAGAATTAGCCTGAGCTAATGATAAGTTGGTATAGCCTTACAGAAAGAACCCAGGTCCCCTCTACCCCACAAAAAAGCACTGAAGGAGTAGGCAGCAGTAGGGTAGGACAGGTAAGCTGGGAGAGCTTGAAGTTAGAAGCCACTGCCTGTAGTTTTGATGGAGGACTGCAACTTCATTCCCATTCTTTAGCTTCCTGCAGGTAGACTATAAGGAGAGCTCAGCTTTCCAGGCTCATGTTCCTAATCTGACCCATATGATGTGACCATGGAGTCATGTGTAGGAAAAAAAGGCATGGGGACTGAAAAGCATGACCTCTTGAGATTTTGCTATGACTGAGCCAGCCAACCCTAAAGAATCATATTACCTGGCCTGTATTTCCTATTTGTCTGTACTTGTGTCTGTGTGTAATTGTAAAGAGGATCTCAGGGAAAATCTTGTGGACCAAACTGTGTAATAAGTTCCCAGATGTCTTTTACACAGAATAAAACAAAGGATTATGCAAGAAAAGCTGTGTTAAGAGGTCAGAAACAGCTATGTCCTTGAAAATACCTTCTGAGTCCTTCTCTGTTCCATTTTGGGCCCTGACATTCAGCAGTCATAGGACCCTGACATGAGTAGGATGTTTGGAAATTACAAGTCTGTCAGCAAACTTTATCATCTGCAACCCGATTATCAGAAGGTTAGCCACTATTGATAAGGACAGGGACTAGACCTGGGATTTTTTTTTCTAATGTAAGGAATTTCTTGGTGTGGAAACTGTGTAAAAGCAGGTCAAAACATTTTCTGGAATTTAGAATCTAAATGAGTTGCCCAGAGTATTGAGAGGTTAAGTGATTTGCCTAGTATGTGTCAGAGATATGATTTTCAAATGAAAGGAAGGAAAGAGGGAAAGAAGGAAAAAGAGAAGGAAAGAAGGAAGGAAGGGAGAAAGGAAAGGACAAAAGGAAAAAGAAAGGATAGAAGGAAGAAAGAAATGAAAGGAGGAAGGGAAAGTTTTGATTTACCCATTAATTGAATTGGCAATAAGTTATAGAATCAGAATTCAAACTCAAGTCTTATTATGACTCCAAGTCAGATGCTTTTTTCCATCATACCTACTAAGCAAAGAATACAAGTAACCCCATGGAAAATGGAAAGATTCATCAGGGTTATCTCATAGGTTGTAATATAGAAGAAAGAGCTCATTCATGACCTCAACAGATGAGTCAGGCCTATAAGGTGAATCAGAATATATTGACTGAAAGATTGCAATTCAATTCAGCAACTGCTAGGAACCCTCACTATAATTTCAGGAGAGTTCTAAGAACATTGGGATAGTTCAACTTTTTAAAAATTGGATAGGTGAATGCATTCAGGTATAGAAGACCCCTCCACTGCTGCAGGTTATCTTTCAGTGCTCTCAGGCAACTCTTAACTGAAATCAACTGCTTACTTCTGTCCAAATGGTTACATTGATTTTGGTGCACCTGAACAACCTTTTCTAGATAGAGGAATTTATTCCTGACAGGCTAACTAAAGTACTGATACTTCTGAGATATTAAAACAAGAAGAAAATATTCTTAATGGCATTGGGTGAACCTCCTATGGAGAATCTAAGGAAAGGGCTGGGCAAAAATTACAGTAAAGGAGAAAATGTGCAAGTGTGAACTATATCGGTGTAGAGAGTACCCACCCTTGCTTCACAAGGAAAGACAGACTGCAGCAATAGAAAGTAGAAGGAACACTGGATTTGGGGCCAGAAGACCTGGATCCTTTACTACTCAGATGATCTTGACTATTGTCAACTTCTCTCCCTTGGCCTTAATTTCTTCACTTCTCATTCGAAGAGGATAAGCTAGTTCAGGGTTTCTTAAACTTTTGTTCACTCCCAATCCCTTCATGGGATCTCCACCCACATGACTTCTAATTGGTCTCCTGTGTCTAAATATATCATCCTATCATCTTAGCCCCTGGAGTTTTAGTCAATTGCCTTTGATTCGTTGTATTTCCAGTTGTTAAAAATCATTATAGACTCAACAAAAATATAAAAGATTTCCATTCATATGTAAGTAATTACAGCTAGACAGTAGGAGTTTTGATAATATATACAGGCACATACCCTAATATGTGGATAATGTATAAAACAAACATCAACCAAATGTAATGTTTCTACAAAAACATTTAATTAACAACAGCTTCCAAACTCAATTTAAATGACTGCATATTTTTTTCTGATGGCTCTTAAAAATAGCTTCACTTACCTACAAAATCTCCATTTCAGTGAAAAACATCAGTGAATAAGCATCATGCCTATTTGAATACCCAAAGTCTTAATTTTTTTTTTTTTGCAACAGCTGTCACCCTCACCAACCCTTCTAGTTCAAATATAACAAATTTTTTAAGTAACCCAGGAAGATACCTCTTATCTATGGAAATTTCTTAATGTTTTTGTTTTGTTTTTTTGTAAAACAAGGCATGCCACTTGGGAAGCTTATTACCTAATATGTCACAGAATCATAGAATTTCAGTATTGGAAAGTACCTCAGAGGTCATCTCGCTCAACATAAATTCCCTCTGCAATATATTTGACCAGTGCTCATCAAGTTTTTGCTTAAAGATCACAATAGAAGGGGAGACTAGAGACTTCAGAAATAATCTAGTCCAGAGGTGTCAAACACATAGCCCTCAGGCAAATGCAAACCAAAACCCTCCCAAGAGCCATGTGTTGGCAGAACCTTTACTGGGAGGTACTCCTTTGAAGAAAAATAGTATCTCAGCAGTGAATTCGGAGCACATTGTCTGAGGATCAGCATAACTCAGTTGAGAGAAGCTTGTTATCAGAGTATTGTACCCCAGATAAGGCATACTTTTATATTTTTTTCACTAACAGCAATTCATGAACCACATAGGATTATAGAAGTCAAGCTAGAAGGGACCCTTAGAGTCCAACTATCTCATTTTACAGATGAGGAAACTGAGACTGAGACAGGTTCAGTGACTTGCCCAAGGACACACTATTCTGTATCTGAGATAGGATTTGAATTGTCTTTCCTGACTCCAGGTTCAATTCTCTACCTAAAGACCGCCTGAAGACTGTCTACAAAGACATAGACAGGATAGCCTATACCTTAAAATGGAGAAGGAAATGTCAAACCACTCCAGTGTCATTGCCAACAAAACCCCAAATGCAGTCATCAAGAGTCAGACATGACTGAAATGACTGAACACCAAAATATCTTAAAGTGATGGCTCTAGAACCACAAAGGTCCTTAGAGGCAATCCTCCCATTTTACAGATGAGAAAACTGATGCTCAGAAAACTTAATTGTTTCGCCCAGGGTCACACAGGTATTAAGTATCACAATTAAAATTTGCACATAGATCTTGTAATTCCAAGTTTGGCCTTCCTTCTGCTCTATCACATTTCACCTCAGCCTCAGCCGCCATCACCAGGTGAGCTGTCTCAGGATGGAGTGATTACCCACAGTACTGAGGAGGACATTTTTCCATATAAGGCTTGTACACACTTCCATTGGGTAATCCATCTCATATCTATTCCTGAAATACATTTGCAAGATAAAATGCTTCCCTCTTCCTTAAAATACTTTGTTCTGAAATTTATTTCATAAAAGTATATATTTAACATTTCTGCCATAAAATTTACATTAATAAATAAAATGAAAGCTGCACAGATTTTAGCATACTTCATTCAGTTATAGGCATCTCTTCATGTGTCTTGTTATGGTATTAAATCATCATAATAGGAGTTGACATTTATATAGCTCTTAAAGGTTTACAAAGCACTTTCCAACCATCTCGTTTGAGCCCTGCAACAATGCAGTAAGACTGCAGGCATTATTGTTATTGCCATTTTACCAGTGTGAACGCTGAGACTCAGAGAGATTAAATCACTGACCCGCATCTACACAGTCAGTTAAGTATTGTGAGACTTGAACTCGGATCTTCTGGACTGCATGATTTATACTCTATTATCCCTTCTGCCATAGCTATTAGTGAAGGCCAAGTTTCCAATTTCACTGAAGAGGAAACCAGATCCCAGAGAGTTTCTAACTTGTCCAACATCACATAAATGATAAATAACAGATAGGTAACGAGGAAGCTTTATGTCCCTCTGGCACCAAATCTACTACTCTTTCCGCTAGACTGTCTCCCTAAAAAGAAAATTCTCCCAGAATGTGGATTTGAAATAAGATTCTGGTGAACACAACTCAGTACAGTGCACCCTTACAATTGCAGCATATCACCAATGACTCTTTGGAAGAATAACATTTTTAAAAAGGAGATATATAACTATCTGAAATAGCCTGGGAAGTGATGTCTAGATCTTGCAAACGCAGGGGTATTGCATTGGTTTAGGCAGTACTTTCAATGGAGAAGGAAAGGCTGTTACTGGGGAAACATTAAGACTTTGATACAGGTTAGGAAGATGTTTCAATTTCTCTCTAGGATACGGGAATGCACCGAGGCATCCCTTATTCACTGGAGTCAAGTTCAAATAAAAATCCATACCTGAGGATTCTGAAAGACTGAAAATTGACTTAGTCCTTAAAATACTTCATTATCTATGTTTTATTTCATTTTTATTCATCTTTTTAAATATTTCTCAATTACATTTTAATCTGGTTTGGGTTACAATTGACAGCATGGGTCACATTTGACCCTTTCTATACTAGATCATCATTTAGGGTGCTGTTGGGGTAACTAAATGAATTTAGATATATAACATCTTCTGAGATTTGGGAGAAGAAAGTCTTGATAAAAACTATAAAGTGAGGGTGGGGTAACTGTGGTTCCACAGTGGTCTATGATGTTGGGTCAAAACTTGTAAAAGGAAATGTAATCTAGATGAATACAAAGTTTTATATTTGGGTTAAAAAAAACCTCCACTAGTAGTAAGTGGTGATAGTATGGCTACATAGTAACTTGACTAAAAAAGATATAGAAAAATTAATAAATACAATTATAATGGTAAAAACGATGATGGTGATGATAATGATAATGAAAGCTAATATTTATATAGTGTTTGAAGATTTGAAAAATTTTGTCCATATTTCATGAGATCTTTACAGCAACCTTGGAAAGTAGATACTATTATTAACACAGTATTACAGATGAGGAAACTGAGGCAAACAGAAGTTAAGTGATTTGCCCAAGGTCCCACAACTAGTAAGTGTCTAAGCTACATTTGGAACTCAGGTCATCCTGATTCTAGGTCCAACATCCTACTCCTCTAGCTGTGGATGGTGTTGCCTGTCAAACAAAACAATGTGATTCAGCAGCCAAGGCATCAAACATATTTTGAGACTTAATTAAGAGAGTCATAACATATGGTACTAGAGAGGTAATAGTTCCATTGTATTCTTCCCTGGACAAACCATATCTGTAGTGCTGTATTTGGTCTGGGACACAATGTTCTATCAAGACTTTCCTTAGCTGAAGGGTTATCAGAATGGTGATGGGTGTCCTTGAGTTCCTGCTGTATACTGAAGAAAATGAAGTTCTTTAGCATGAAGAAAAAAGACTCAGGGTTTTTGAATGGACATAATTTGGAAGAGGGATTGGTCTAGCTCCCAAAGTGCAGAAGCGGGAGAAATATGTGAAAGGTAGTAGGTGTAGTACGTTCCCTCTCACTCTAGATCTTCAGATAAAGAGGAACAGACATTTATCAGGATGCTATAATAGGGGTTCTATTTCAGGGATGGATTAGACCAGAAAGTCACAGAGTTCTCTCCTAACCACTAATTCATAGATTCTCTGAGGGCCACCTATTTAAGAACTCTGTCCTAGATAATCTAATTGGGCTGGTAGACTTGTTCATCCATCTAGATTATAGACTAAAACAATGAAGAGGGAGCAAATAGGTGTGTGGTTCTGAAAGCAGACAAACTGTCTTGATAACTTTTTGAAAGATACTTCTTTCCTTTGGAACAAGTTTTCAATTGAATTATTTCAGAGACTGGCATACCTTTGTTTATGAGTTGCACTCATAATAAGGGAGGTTCATAGACTTAAAACTGGAAAGGCCTTTAGAGGTCATATAATCCAAGTAAATCATCTTTTTAATGAATATTTTAATCAGTTTAAGATTCAAAATTAAGGTCACAAACAAAATAAGGTACACAAAAAACAAAGAAATGAAAACAGCTAAATTTTTAAAGGAGATTATAAATGACTATATGGAGCAGCTTCTCACATCTTACTTAGTAAAATTAAACAGAGGAAAATAAGCTATATGTAAAAAATTTTAGCAAAATATTTAACCTGAATTTTATCTTCATATGATCTTAATTTTATTGACATAGTATCAATCATTGTGTGCATTATTTGAGGAAGAAGGCTCTAATCTCTTAGTATATTATGTCCCTTGCCTTCATAATCTCATATTTGCTATTTCTTATGAATTAATACTGTTAGGGAGTCACCTTTAGGTAAGATGAAGGAGACTTCATTCAGTTACCATCTAATCCAACTCATTTTATACATAAGGAAATTGAGGCCCTCGGAGGTTGAGACTTGTTTAAGTTCCAACAAGCAGAGTCAAGATCTGAATCTAGGTCTTCTGACTTTTGTCAGTGCTCTGCCCAGTGCCTTCATAAAAAAAAAAAAAATAACATAAGCCCTGTAAATCCTGTTTTAATTAGTTAGCCAGGATTCATTTTTAAAAATAATGTATTAGCAAACACTTGGGAAATTTTATAAGATGTTGTTATTATCCTTGAAAGAAAATTATGCTGTTGCTAGACCATTTATTTATTCATTTAATAAATTAATCTCATTCTGAAGCACTTTTGAGGCATGTAAATAGTAAAATCACCCAATAATATGTAATACAAATGCAACAAAATACAGCAAAAACTTTTTTTTTAATTTTTCCATAATTGTACAGGGAAGAGTAGGGAAGAAAAGAGGTATGACAATTGATCAGTTTCAAGTCATAATTGAGCTTTGAGGTCATCTGATCCAAACTGTCCTCTTCCATCTGAAGGAACTGAGGTTCACAGGGGAGATGTGACTTGCTCTACATCAGAGAGATAGCTAATCGCAGAGCAGAATGCAAACACAAGTCTTCTGACTACAAATTCAGCAATCCTGTCAGTGGAACACACAGGTATAATTGCTCTGGTTTAAAGAAAAAATGTAGTGTGATTGCCACAATATTGCTACACTAACTTAAAATTTGATGGAGAGGGGTGGATAGTATTTAAGACACCTAGTACTTGAAAACTCAACATCCATGTTCATGCAGTGAATGGAATGATGACATTATTTTTTATGTGACTTTACCAAAATACTGAAAATGAAATAGCACAGTTTGGAGGGGGGAAAGTGTTGATTTTATCTTTTCTTTACTTTTTTCTAAATAATCTCCTATTCTAGCTTTCATGCTTGAGGAAACTATCAGAATTGTACAGCAAGAGTGCTTGATTTGGAGTCTGGGTCCAGGGCTTGAATTCCAGCTCTGCTATCTAGTGACCTTGAGCAAATCACTTAACCTCAATGACCCTCAGTTTCCTCCTCTGTAAAATGAGGAGTTTGACTTAGCTAATCACTATAGGTCCTTTCTAACTATAAGTCTATGACACAATGACCCCAGAATAAAAGAAAGGTGACAGACAAGTTCTGTTCAAGGCTCCACATAAAGTCAGTGCATAACAAATGTAAAGAAAATTACTAATAGAATAAGAATGGTGAAATTATGAACTAATGTTAAAATGGTTCCAAATGATTTCCATCAGAGACCTCTCTAGAATCCATGTCCATTGTATAGGCCTTCATTTTTCTGTTTCCCATGCCCTAAAGCTAGCACATCATCATCATCATAGCATTTTACATCACATTGGACATTATGTTGAGAACACTCTCCTTTCTCATCTCCACCTCCTTCCTTTCCTGGCTTTCTTCAAGTCACAGCTAAAATCTTACAGTCCAAGAAGCCTTTCTCCACCCCCTTTAATCACAATGCCTTATCTCTGCTGATTATTTCAAGTTTATCCTATATACATAGTCTGATTGTTCACAAATTACTTCCTCTACTAGATATCAGGGACTGCCTTTTGCCTTTCTTCAAATCCTTGGTGTCTGATACACAGTAGGCAATTAATAAATCTTAATTGATTGACAAAGCACTTCACAAATAATACCATATTTAATCCACAACAACCCTGGGAGATAGGTGCTATTATCGTCCTCATTTTACAGATAGAGAAACTATAGTAGGCAGAGGTCAAGTGACTTGTCCAAGATCATACAGGTAGTAGGGATGGATTTGAATTCAAGTCTTCCTCACTCCATCCCTAGTGCTCCTGTCTAGCCAGTCACCACCGAGTTACCTTTATAAATCTCAATCTGTTACCTTTCCTCTGTTCAATCCAAGTTCTGCCACATCAAAGAATTCTTTCTCTTTTCTCTTCTTGTTCACTGACCCATTTCCTCCCATTCTCAGTCAACCACACTGTCTACAAAATGTTTATAGCACCTTACCTGGAATCTGACTGTATGTACTATCTTTGGAGTTAATACTATGAGGCTATGTTTTAATTCCATCTTTCAGGACCACAAAAATGTCAGTTGCACAATATCTTGTAAATGTCTTTTTATGGTAACCTCTGAAGACTCTTCCAACTCTAAATCTATGATCCTACACTTATGTCTTCTTCTCGATCAGCATTTTAGTGCATCAGCAAACATTTATTAAGTGCTTACTGTATGCCAGCTAAGTGGCACAGCGGATAAAGCACTGGACTTGGAGTCGGTAAGATCTGAGTTCAAATTTGGCCTCAGACACTTACTGACTGTAAGTAGCCCAGTGACACTGGGCAAGCCACTTAACTCTGGTTGCCTCTGTTCCCTCATCCATCAAATGAGCTGGGGAAGGAAATGGCAAACCACTCCAGTGTCTTTGCCAAGAAAACTCCAAATGGAGTCATGAAGAGTCAGCCATGACGGAAACAATTGAACAGCAAAAATGTGCCAGGGTAGCATGCTAAGCGTTGGAGATAAAAAGAAAGGGAAAAACTATACCTGCCTTCAGGAAGCTTATAAACTAAGGGAGGAGACAGTGTGTAAGGAACTAGGTATAGAGATGATGTAAGGTCATCTCAGAAGGGAAGATACTAACATTAAGGACTGGGAAAGACTTCTACACAAGGTGAAATTTTAAGGTCTTTAGGAGCAGAAGTTGTTTTATCCCCAGTAACACAGTGTATGTTCATAATAAGCATCTAATAGATGTTTGCCGATTACTAATTTGATTATTGATCGATACATTGGACTATAAGCCCCTTGAGGGTAGGGATTATTTTTTATTGTTGCCATGTGTTTGTTTTGCCTTTTCTTGTATTCCTATCACTTATCGTAGTTCTTGGAACATAATAGGTGCTTAATACTTTGGAGCTGATTGTTACTAGTATCATGAAGTAAGTAATAAACCCCTTTGCAACAGCGTATTTTAGCTTCTAATCCTAAATGTTCAAAACTATCCAAAGATGAGTGGACTTTTTGTCAGTTACTATGTCAACCCTAGCTAAAAGTCTTTAATAGCAGGGTCCATGAACAATTTTCAGGGCTGCTGTACATGATGAGATCTGTGCTCAAGTCTGACTTGGTTCAGAGAGCCACTGAGATTCTGTGACCTTTTATAATATGGAAGGAGGATAACAGATTCAGAATGATAGTGAGGTGAGTTATAATGAGAATCCAATGAATGCTCCCCCTACATATTTTAAGTTGTGAGCAAACCATCTTGGTAAAAGAGCAATAAAGTATGAAAACTGAGCATATGTTTTGGGAAGAAAAAGTAAATTCTGGAAGCTACAGGCTAATGTGAATATATCCCTAAGTCCCAACACTGGACCTCCTTTCTAAGGATGAGAAAGTGCATCTGGTTCACATAGTTCACAGACGCAGAATGAGGCCAACTCACTCGAGTTCTTCCCCAATTCTGGAAAGTTCAGTGTTTTGGCCTCTCTAGACCCCTGTTTCCTCACATGTAAAATGAGGTTACATCAGTTGATCTCTAAGGTCCTTTTCAGTTTTAAAACCATCATTCTGTGACCAATGATTCCATGGCCTCATCTTTATTGGAGAGGGACAGAAAAAGAGAATGTAATGGGAAATGACCGGACATATCCAGTACCATAGGTGCACTATACCTAATAGATTTTCACTCAATCCACCATGATCCACTTTCTCACTCATTACACCAAATAATTATCTCACCATCACTTTGGTCCACAATGTAGACCAATAGTCTTTCCATTATCTGACTCCCTTTAATGCCTTGTGAGAAATGTCAGTGCTGTCAAATATCATTTGAATTATCTGTTCATTAAAATCCCACCCACTAGTGTAGTAGTGCCCTGAAGGGAATCTCCCTTCAGGTCCACCACTCCCTTCTGCCTCAGCTCCACAGTAACCTATTGTTGTAGGGAAAAGAAGAATTAAGACAGAAAACTCCAGAGTTCTAACACATCTAATTGTAAAAACATGGGCAGTTTATTGAACATTTCTCAGACTCATCTTTCTCATCTTCAGAATGGGTATACTTATTTTATAAAGAAAATAGCACAGCTGGCATTCGGATCTATTCTGCCTGGGAGCAGAGTGCTCATTTCCAGTGGGAAGGAGATGGAGATCTGTTCAGAATGCTGGTGGCTTAGTGTGGACAAAATCCAGAGGCAGGAAGGATTCCAAGAAACTGTAAAGAAAAGAACATTCCAGACAAGAGAGAAGACATGAAGGAAAGCACAAACACAGATATGTGCAGAGTATTCAACCCCTAGGGAGAGATACCACAGATTTTTCTTTTTAATGGTCTTTTGACCAAGGAAGAAACCCAGACTTGGAAAGTTAATTAACACATCCATTGTTAAGCACAAAGATTCAATTGCAGGTGCTCCTCTTTCCAAATCCAGTATTTTGTTCTTCACCATTCTAAGAGTTTCTCAAGAAACTTTGACCAGAGGGATTCTTTCTCCTGGGGTCTGTGGAATATATGTATACAAGTAACACATGTATGTACATGTGTGAGTATGTATGCATATATATGTGCGAATGTTCATATATATAGATATATACATATTGAGAGACAAATATACATAGATAGCTACACATTATATATAATATGTATATATATATATATATAAATATACACAAATATAGGTATATACAGAGAGGGACAGAAGAACAGAGGGAAGGAGGGAGGCAGAGCAAGGAAAAAGAGAGATACAGACATGGACCCAGTCAGACAAACACAGGTAAAGACAGAGTCAGAGAAAGTCAGAGACAAAAGCAAAAAAAGAGGCAGAGAGAGAGAGAGAGAGAGCATCTAGGTGATGCAATTGATAGGTCACTGGATATAGAGTCAGCAAGACCTGGAGTAAAATCCAGTCTCATATTCTTGACCCTGAGTAAGTAAAGTCATTTAATCGTTGTCTGCCTCAGTTTCCTCATCTGTAAAATGGTGGATAATAACAGCACCTACATTCCAGGGTTTTTATGAGAATAAAATGGAATACTATTTTTAAAAGGTCAATCACTATATAAATGGTAACTATTTTATAGTTATTTACATTTTAATTATCTTAAACTAATAATGCTTAAAATTACACTAAAACTTTGAGCTCCGATGTATGTGTATATTTCCTTTGTAATGCAATGTATTATATTTTATTCATTAAAAACATTCTTCTGAAAAGATATCCAAAGGCTTTTCCCTACTATAAAGGGGTCCATGACAGAAAAAAATTTTTAACTATTCCAGTTAAAATTCTATAAATTTTTATTACCAGTGTTTTATTTCAAACAATATTTGGAGATGTAGAATGCCATAGTAGGCAGGACTTGGCATCAGGAAGACCTAAATCTTGCCTCTTATGCTGACAGTCTTTATGACTGGACAAATTCCTTCACTTCTGCTATTAGTTTACTCCTCTGAAAAATTGGGATAACGATCCCTATACTACCTACCTCCCCAATGTATCGTGAAATTTAAAAGAGACCACATATGTCAAGTATTTGCAAACTCTTAGAACACTACAAGAATACCATTAATTGGTATTGTAAGTGAAAAATAAAAAAGTGTTCTGTAAGTACAAGGTATCATTATTTTTCTTCTCTATGAGCTCCTCAGGATACGAATGGTGCTTATTATTGTGCAAAGCACATTGTAAGTGTTTAATAAACACTTGATTGATTGACTAACAGAGGGGTTAAAGGCGATGAACAGTCTATGAATACGGACACATGTCCAGGTCTCTTGACTAGAAGAGATGAGAGATTCCAGTGGTGGGGCCAAGTCTTCAGCAAATCTATCTGCATTATTTATTGTAACTCCCTTTGCCACAGTCCTCAAGTGAGAGGCAGTAGCCCAGATCATTTAAGGTTTAAAAAAATACTTTTGCTCTAATACTTTTGGTATTTCAGAGGAAAGTGGTTTTTGGCCTGAAATTAGGTGATAATTGCCTCACTTCTCCAGGTCACATTGCACATTTCGGTTTTGCCTCGGGTTCTCATATCCAAACGTTAATTCTTTTTTTTTTTCTTCTCTAATTTAAGAAATGATTGGGATACAGAAGTCTGATTAAGTGTGAGCAAAAGAACTCTAAGTGAATTTACTCTCAGAGGGAGTTATTAACTTCCCTGCCACTGAAGCATACCTAGTGGTAGCATGGGATCCTGGGAAGGTAGCAAGACTGAAACATTATAGGACCTGGATTTTGCTATCTTCTAACCGCTCTGTTACAGTTTGTGAAAGGCAGATAATTATGAATGGATGTGTTGTCTTCTCTGATGGATTGTAAGCTCTCTGAGGCCATCTTTGTATCCACAAACAGTGCAGAGTGGGTACTGATTAAATCCCTTTGATTAATTGGTTGATTCCTATCTCCATAGGAACAATAAATGTGATGAGAGATTTGAAATTCTTTGAAAATTTAAAAGCATTGAGTAAAATTAAACAGTATTTTGAAATTAACTCCCTTATTCCAATACCATTAATTCTAACTTTGGTCAAAAATTCTTTCCTCTGGACACCACTCCTCTGTGTTATTTTTCCTATAGTATTATAGAAAACTCCATGAGGGTAGGTACTGTCTTACTCATTTAAACAGTTATTCCTTTCACATTGAGACTTGTCCCATCGCTGCTTCAAAATGTTGCCAGTCATCATTAGAAATTAAACGGAAATTTTCAGGGAGTTTTGCAGAAGCCACAGACAACACACAAAGGTCAGCATTTGGCATACAGTCTAGGAACACATACTTAACCCAAATTTTACCATAAGATGCTATAAACAACCCATAAACGAAAAAGAAAAAAATCAGACTTCTCTGATATACAAAGGGAAGGTCAGTAAATTTTATGAATTTTCCAGATCAGAGGGATACCCTCTCCCTAACCCCCATGAGGTAGAAGAGATAATTATACTTGTATCATCAGCAGTTAACACAACTGCTAGAAGATATTAAGTATTTAATTAATGTATTTTCATACATTCACCCTATTTGCTTGATTCAGTATAATAAATAAAAAATAAGCATTTATTAAGCACTATAGATACAAAACAATTTTTGTTTCTTTGGGTTTTTGTTTGAATTCTAAAGTAAAAATTAAGACCCAGAATATAGCATCCTATTTTATCTAAGTAATGGTAGAAGATATCACTGAATCAGGAAATGCATTCGTCAGATAAGACTTCAGAGGTTATCTAATCCAACCAATGCCTAAACGACAATCAACCACTGCAAAATACCTAGAAAATGAACTTCTAGGCCCTGCTTGAAGAACTCCAGTAAAGTTATCTACTACCTCCCATGGCAACCTATTGCACTTCTGCATAACTCTGATTGGTAGGACTCCCACCTTCACTCCCATCCTTGTCTTAAAGCTGAAATTAGTTTCCTTTCAAGTTTTACCCACTACTTCTGGTTCTGGGCACTGGGACCAAGTTGAGAGAAACCAATCTCGTTTCTCCATGTAAGTTCTTTAAACACTTGAAGACAGACCATATACAGTCCCCTGTAAGTCTCTTGAAGATAAACATCCCCAACTGAATGATTTGCTTTGAAGTGTTCTTTATCTCTAAAGCTGTAATGATAAAAATCACCTTTGTACCAAGCTTATTGAGATATTGACTCTTAATATAATTTTTAGTGTTTTCATAGATACAAATGCTTTTCACTGAACGCCTCTCTGGGACAAATAGCATAGAGGGCCATGTGTAGAGCATTTCTAAAGAGCAAAAGTTATTATAAAATTGTTATAGCAAAGTTGTTATAAGCAATAATGTATCATTAATATGTTGATTTTAATGATAGTTGTTCATAAGTTGTGGTTTATAAACATTAACCTATGAATCCTTAGTGCCCATCTGATAGTGAGGTCAGAACATTACAAATTCCTTCACTTTTACTCTTTACTTTAGAAGGACAGAAACACGAAGTCACCGTCTTGACATTTTTCTGATCAGAAGGGACAAGAGAAGTGAAGTATGTGATCACATTGACTTCCTCAAGCTTTCTTCCATGCTAGACTCTCTATGTCACCATCAAACATGATACAGATTATAAATTGAATCTTAAATTGAAGGAGAAAATAACAAAATATGAATAATTCACCTTCCATTGCATTTGTGAATCATGGGTGATTTTTTTAATGAATTATCAAATGACAAGGACAGAATACATTTCAAAAAGATCTGTTATCACCTGTTTCCTTTTCAATTCCCTTGTCTCACTCCCAACACCATATTCCAAAGCATACTTGGAGTTTGAAGAGTTTATATTTTTCATTAAGCTTATCAGCAGAGACGTCACACTGGATCCTTTGTGGGCTAGTGGATACAGCACTAGATTTGGCAATGGGAAAACTTGGTATTCAGTGCTACCTAAGATGTGCCAATTGTGTAATCCTGGGCAATTGACACAATCTCTTCCAATCCGTGATTCCCCATTTGGAAACCAAGGATAATAAAAGCACCTGCATCACAGGGTTGTTATGAGGATCTGTGAATCAGTTATAAACATTTATTAAGCACCTACTATGTTTCAGGCACTGAATCAAATCAGTTAGCATCTCCAAAAAATTTTGTGAGTATTTTTAAACATAATAAAAAGATCAGCTATGATTCCTTAATTTGAAAAGATGTGCTCCATAAAGAACCCAAACCTCTGAGCAATAGCATTTAGGAAGGACTTTGCTACCCATCACTTGACATTTGACTCACCTCTTAGTATGCTGCCTGGCACATTCTGTCATTATTTAGTCATTTTTCAATCATGTCCAAGTCTTCATGACCCCATTTGCGATTTTTTGGCAGAGATACTGGAGTGGTTTACCATTTCCTTCTCCAACTCATTTTACAGATAAGGAAACTGAGGCAAACAGGGTTAAGTGACTTGCCCAAGGTCACACAGCTAGTATATGTTTGAGGCTGGATTTGAACTCACAAAAATGAATCTTCCTGACTCTAGACCTGGGGCTCTATCTACCTGACTGCCTAGCACATAGTATGTTTAATAAATGTTTATTAACTAATTTATTAGATCTCTGCCACCAAGAAGCCACTTAAAACTGTTAGTTACAGATGTCTTTGCCATCTGCTTCAAGGAAGGGAGTCAACATGAGACGTTTCATCCACTGATGAAATCAGAGGTCAGGACCAAAAAGAAGATGAACGATTTACTCTTTTCCACTCAGTTGGCGTGAATTTCAGTATAAAAAGAAACTGTCAATCATATTCTTTAATTCATTTAAAAAATAAAAAGTTAACCATGCTACAGATTGATGGCCAGTTCCAAAATTTCTGAGTCTAAATACTGACTTCCATTTAATGAAAATGTTGGAGCACAAAAGCACATCAATTATTCATGCCTCTGATTTGTGTTGGAAACCGGGCGCACATATGTGTGTTCGTCTGATAGAGTTCAAATTAGCAGTAAGCTTCTAAAAATCTGGCCTTAAGTAACTTCAACAAATGTCTTTTTAGGAGCTTATCTGGAGCAAAACAGAGACTTTTAAATCAAACTTCTATTTCATCGCTTTCTTCCTTTATTACCAAAATGAATGAAGTAATTCTGAATGGGAAACTTAAATGCTTATCAAAATTGGGAAGTAATAAGTGCTACTACAATAAGAACCATTTGTTAGAGGCTTCATTTGTTATTATGAATGGAGTGTGTGATACATTTGTCTTTCTCATACCAAGTCACAAAGATTTCTTTAAGCTGAGAGCCCAGATGTAGGCCATGTCTGTTGGTGGTGAATGAACCAAACTGGGGATCCAAATTATAGCAAGCTTATTTCATAGCAGTCAGTTTCTACCAGTGGGCAAGGTCACGGGGAACCAGGAGCATGAGCTTTGCCACTTGAGTGAAAAAAAAAAAAAGATGAGTCCTTCACAAATAATTCAGGACCAGCAGAGTTTGAATGGCTGTCATGTGGAAAAGTGGATTGACTTGTCCTGCTTGGCCCCAGAAGGTAGAACTAGTAAGGGGTGAAAGTGACGGAGTGGTCAACTTAAGCATGATATTGGAAAGGACTTCCTAACCATTCAAATTGCCCAAAGTGGAAAAAATTGCCTTGGCAGGTAGGCATCTCTTATTATTTTCCATCTTAGAATAGAGGCTGGTTGGCTACTTGCTAAGTGTGGCATGGTGAGAAATTATGTTCAGATATGACTGGAATCACTGGTCCCTAAGATCCACTCCAACTCAGAGTTGAACTGTTTAGCCCTATATAAAGTTCAATATAGAATGTTTCAGCAACTTGTAATTATAGTACATGGCAGTATAATCCATTGAAAACAGTATTTGTTATGGGAGCAATGAACCTCTTGTCTCCAGTAGACTCGATGACTTTCCCAGTAAGGCAACTAAATGGATGGGCCACAACTGGCTGTTTTAACAATCAATCCAGATTGCCATGCACCTGTGGCACATCTGGACTAACTGTGTGAACTATCTGTGACAAACAGTCCCAACCCAACGAGTTCCTTTATCATCTTATAGAGGTGTATTTCTTCTCCTGAACAGATGTAGCCCAAGACTTGGAGGTTACTCAATTAATTTGGTCAAGGGAGTAGCTAATTGGGAACATTCAGGCCCCCAAAATCGATTTGGGGGTTTGAACTATCCACAAAATCCATCTCCATCAAGGTTTTATATACCCAAGCAGGGTAATGTGGAGAATAAAGGCAATTCTCTTATATGATTTAGGCCAAGTGACGCTTGAACTATCCAAATAATTAAGGCAAAAATGATTTCTGGCTTGAATTCTCCAGATAATTGCTTCCATTTTCCACTTCACTTTTTGTGCATAGACACAGGCTTCATATAACTGAAGGTTATCTAGATATATGGAAAGATAATTATCTAGCAGATGTCGGTAATTTGGAAATTTGGGAGAAATGATTTTTTTTCCTTTTGTGTCATCAAGTTCCTAGATTCTAAATTACTTTTTCATGGTGAGACCGAAATCAGAGTAGACAGCAACATTTCATATATATTAATGTGTTTAATCTTTTTTATTATAATACTTGAATGTGTACATGATTTTCCTTCCTTCTCCCTGCCCCCATCAGGTAGAAGCTATTAGGTCATGAGCTCATTCCAATTACCTGAAGGGGGCATCTGTCATTTCAGCCACTTATTAACCATTAGTCAAGTAACAGTGGCCTTCCTTTACCTAGGGACTTCACCGCCACTCCAGCACAAGGCTGCTGTGTGTTGTTAAATAGACATTCTGTGGTTAGAAATTCTGGTTCAAGAATGGGTTAAATTAAGTGGCTTCTGAGTTTATTTCCTTTCTCCAGTATTTCTATAAAGACAGTAAAGAGGAGAGAGTAAAAATTCTTGATCATTTCTAAGGGTAAAAAAGGTATGTTAGCATACACAATAAAACAAAGGAATAAGAAAGTCCTTTCCCCAACATATCATTCAAGACACTATTGTACTGAGGCAATTTGTTCAATAGAAAGATGATTCCACTTGTTTTGACTCATTGCTGGCTTCAAAAAGCAAATCACAAGAGGATATTTTATAACTGTCCAAAATTACACTGAATCTCTCAGAGAAGGCAAGGACAGGATCCTCTGGGAGGATCTATACCAGAGATAAGAACAATACTCAATAGCAAAGGTTTTTGGTTTTTGGTTTTGGTTTTGGTTTTTTTTTACCCTTTTTTGTGTTCTGGATCCTTCCGGCAGTCTGATGAATCCATGGATCCTTTCTCAGAATAATGTTTTTAAATGCATAAAATAAAATTCAAAAGTTACAAAGGCAATAAATTGCCTTGAAATAAAGGCGCGATTCTTTTTCTGTGATCCAAGTTTATAAACCTCTTGAAATCTAGCCATCTATGAACCCCATGTTGAGTCCTTGCTCTAGAAGGTGATCATCACATACGCACTGAAATGTTCTTCCCTCGTCTTTCCCCTGGAGCACAGAAGGCACTGAAAAAACATAAAGAACCTTTTCCATAAAGTCTTCTATATACCCAATTAATAATAGTTAACTAGTTAGAGAAATCTGGGATACAAGAAGAGCAATTTAAGAAATATAATGAGCCACTAAACTAGCACCTTCACATTTTCTATTACTTTAAAAATGCTATACCATCATTCTTTCTGAAATTGTACTTCTTTGTTTTAAAGGGAAATAAAAAGACTCAGAGGCTTTTCTTTGCTTTTGTATGTTGCTGTTCATTGATTTTGTACCATTGTGGAAAATTATTGAGGAGATTTTCAGACAGCCTTATCTCAATTGCCTTAAAATTATAGTATAATATAGTTTTTTTTAGGATAATATCCTCACACTAATATAATTTCCAATAGGTGTTATATAATAGGGCGTGCTATTTATCTACCTTTGTGTTTATTTTTAAATATATACACTGCATGTGTGAAACATTAAATATTTCATTAAAATATCTATACATAATTTCATTTATTCACATAATATTTAAAACTTTTTTTCAAATTACTTAACGTTCAAGATGGAAAATTATATTTCTCCTACAAAGTGTAAAAAGATAATAGCACTGAAACCAATTTTTCAAATGAAAAGGAGAGTTGATTGAAGCATATCATTAGTACTAAAAGTGAAGTCAGAGTAGCAAAGAAACCATTTGTGAGAGTTGGGTCAATTGCAACCATAGTATATGCTGACTTCAAAGTGGTATCAGAGACACTTCCATTTCTGAATGATAATAGCAATTAAAGAAATAAAAGGAAAAAAATTTCAAAGCCAACACTAAATTTTGTCATTTTCTCCCAAACAGTATCCAGGGAATTTATCATATCCAAGTCATTTTAGTCAGTTTGAAGGCAGATGTGAAGATGTATATGAGATCTACCTGTCTCTTCCTTCAAGTAGCTTTCAGTGTCTACACAGGATCAGAAAAACAGCTCTTAAAACTAGAGGAATAAAACATTTTAAACATTTTTTCTCCTTTTACTAGGTTGAATATCCCTAAGATTCTTAATCCTGAGATAGTTTCAAAGCTTCTATATATTCTAGGACCACCCCAGTGCTTCCCGTTGAGACTGTGATGCTACTGAGAGAGCCATGCACCACAGAAGCAGGAAAGTGGCATCATGGGTAGAATTAGAATGTTACACTTAAAGTTTAGAAGACCTGAGTTTGACACTCACCTGCTATGTTCCTTAACACCTCTCTCTCTCTCTCTCTCTCTCTCTCTCTCTCTCTCTCTCTCTCTCTCTCTCTCTCTCTCTCTCTCTCTCTCTCTCTCTCTCTCTCTCTCTCTCCATCCTTCCTAAGGATGTTCTTACCCAAAACTACTAAAAACCTGCATCAGGAATCAGGAGACACAGAGAAAGAAACAGAGAAGGAGACAAAGTAGGAGAAAAAAGAGAAACCTCAGAAAAAAACCGTCCATAGTTGGTTGTGGAACCTGTTCCAAACCATTCTATAGGACCTCTTTTCTCTTTCCCTCGCCAGTGTAGTCATATTAAATTAGTATCTAGGAAAAAATGATCATGTATTTAATGCTAGAATGGATGGAATCACCAAGTCCAGTTTCCTAATTTTGCAAATTAAAAAATTGAGGCACATAGAAGATAAGTAACTTCCCTAGTGATCATAAAATTATTAAGTGCCTGAGGTGGGATTTGAGTATTGTTGAATACCAGCATGGTGCCCATATGTTAATAGGCAATGGATAATGGTAATTCTTATAATTATTATTATGTTAAGTATATGGGCATATATGAATTATATAAGTACTTATATAAAGTATAAATAAAATATTAAAATTTCTGAAATCTCATCAGTTGGGGGGTTCCCGTATCATACTCAGTTTGAAGTTTATTAAGACTCGTAGGGTTTTTTTTTCTATAGGTTGTTGTCTAACAATTCCTTCCCTGCCTCCATAGTTGAGTCCTTTGATCCCAGGTGAAGGACTTTGTATTTGTTTCTCTTAAGATTCATTTTAGAAAGTACATAGTAGTTGTAATCTTCAAACAGTCTTTCATTTTAGCAATATTTCATTGAGCATTTTTGGATCTTGACTATCTTTTGTGCAATCAGAAAATCTGACAAGAATTTCGTCTCCATCTTCATCCAAGTCATCATAAACATGATGAGCCCAACGGGAACAATTAACATCCCTAAGATGCCCTACTTGGGATCTCCATCCATGTCGACATCAGCCCGCTGATCTTTACTCCTTAGGTCAGGCCATGCAACCAACTCCCAAACCTCTCAGTTTATATTTCCATCTAGTCAACATTTCTCCAACTTTTGACAAAAATCTAACCCAAGGAAACTTAACCTTTTTTGTGTGTGCATCGACCTCTTTGTCTGTAGGGTGAAGCCTATTGACCTGTCCTTAGAATAATGGTCTTAAATGTGTAGAATGTGCAAAGGAAACCAATTATGTTGAAATACAGTTAGCAAAATATTTGAAAACAAAAAACAAGACACAAACCTTAGGTTAAGAACACCTGAGTTAATGAGAGTCTGACAAGTGTTTTCTTGAAATGCCATTTCTAGAGAAGACTGCTTAGTTATTGTCTCACCAACTGCTCTAGAGAATATCGCAAATCAAAGGCTCTGGGCCGTTCACCCCAAATATTCTAGAAACAACTATGCCCTTCCCCTGATTAAGTGATCCTCTCATACCCAACTGTTATGCTCCCTTCTCCCCGCAAAAAATTAATAAAAGTTCCTAGTGCTTTTATAGCACATAAGAGGTTGGTAACCCATTTTTAGTGAAAAGAAGAAGAGGTGGTGGGATGGGGGAATGAGCCCTGCAAGCTTCCCTTGGAAAAGATCATGGGCAGTAAAGCAGACGTGGTGACACCATAAACCCAAGACAAGCCACCGTCCACATAGACCATAGGTTGACAGGTTAGAAAGACAAGATACGTTCTTGAGGCCCGAGGGAGGGAGGGAGGGGTGATTAGCTAATTCAATGTTCTTTTTTCCAGGCCTCTGGTCACAAGCAGCATAGTTTCCCAAAAAATATTAATTTTATTTCTGTTCATTTGCAATGCCAACAGATACCACATAGTACTTTAAAGGTGGGAGGGATTGGGAGAAGGGTAGAAAATGAATCCCATAAAAGCAAACCAGCAGGAATATAACAGACATAGGCAGTTAGGTGGCAGGAGTCAGAAAGATCTGAGTTCCTACTTTTAGCTGTGTGACCCTGGGTGAGTTATTTAACTTCTTTCTGTCTCAGTTTCCTCAACTACAACATTGAGATAAGAATAACACCTGCCTCACAGGGCTATTATGAAGAATAATTGAGATAATATTTGTAAAGTGCTCAGTATAGACCATGAAACACAGTAGGCCTATATAAATGCTAGCTATTATTTTTATTAGATTATTAAATATCTTCAACAAGGGTCCTGGTTTTTTTTGGTCATACTTACACATGCCAAATGAATGGATATCTCTGTTGCTTTAAGGAGGGAAAATGAAGTGATAGAATATTACCTCTAATAGGTTTTCCTTTTAAATCTTATTTTTCTCTGATTTCTATAGATCAAAAGGAGAGAATCAAATGCAAATTTCTCTGTAAAATTCTCATTGTTGAATGGTATAGGTATACTTCTAGACAGCCCAATCCATTTCATTCTTTTTACATCACTTTTCCAGATCTCAAAAAAAAGAAGAGAGAGAGAGAGAGAGAGAGAGAGAGAGATTGAGGTCTTGCTCTAAAATCTTCTCAGTGTTGTAATTAGTATGCATTCTTTCCTTCCATTCAGTTTTCCTAGAAAGTAGGTCACCCAGATTTCCTGGACTGAAAGTGCTTCCCCTCACCCCCAGACTTCTGAGAAACCCCTGCTTTATCCTTTTTGAGTATGGAATCCAATCTAATCCACCAAACATTTGTCAAGAACCTATTAGGTGCTAGGTCTCAGAAATCAGTGTCCTCCCCCACCCCTCTTTCGGTGGAGTGAGAGTAAAAGAGGGGTGCTTTGAACCCAAGCTGTCTGTCGCAAGTCTATGGTAAGTCAGCAAAGATTTGGTCAATTTCTTGATTCACGGAAATTTGAAATTGTGAACATCCAGCCATTGTTTTGGCATTAGAAAACCACATGCAAATGTGTTCATGCACACACAAATTATTCACACATAAAAAGGAAAAATACACCTATATACATTAAAATTTACAAATCCTTATCTGGTAACTTGACCAAAACCAAGCCTCAAATCTTCATCTAATTTTTTTGTTGTTATTACAGAAATTAACAAGTTTAGATACTTTTCACTGGTCACCCACCCATTTTCCATGTGCTTCTTCACCCCTGTCTTCCAGCCTGAACAGAGTAAACAAAGGGACAGGGTTCCTGACCCTTGCAGAATTTCAAGCTGTTATTCAAGAAGGAAGTCCCAAGAATCTTGTCAGAAATTCTGTTTGGGCGAGATTCCCAGTCCAGTTTTGTAGACCCAAGATGTCTGGGTAGTATTGGTATGCCTGGGATAAGCAATTGAGGATTTTTTATCAGAACCAAATCCAAACTCCAAACCTAATTAAAATACCACAACATAATTAACTCTTTGTTATATGAATCATGTTATTTATCTAATTGAAGTCATGAATTCTGCCTCTTCTATATGCTTCTGCTAATTACTTATGTTTTACATTTCAGTGCTAGTCTTATTTTATTTTATAGGCAAAAAGCATTGTCCCACTTTTTCGTTGCTATGTAAATATCAAGAGTTGCAAAAGAAAAGCAAACTTACTGAGAATATATACGAAAGATTGGGTTACTGTGGCTTTTGTCTGAAACTTCTTTTTATTTATGTATTTTACTTTCTTCCCATGACTAGGAGTGCTCCAAAACATCCCTTATGTTTCCTCATTTAGGGCTCCTTTAGAAAAAGGAAAACTATCAGAATATCTGGTATTTGGGGGTCTAATCTGCAACCTCATATCTACCATTGTCTGTAAGAAAAAATATGAAGTCCTTTGTTTGACATTTAAAGTTCTTCACAATATAGTTCCAACGTATCTTTCCAAGTCTTTTTTCAAATTATCCGTCCTCACATACTCCATATACTAGCTAAACTAACCGATTTGTCGTTCCCTATAAATGTCAATCTATCTCCAGCCTTTGAAATTTTGCAGAGGCTGTCCCTCTTGCCTTGAATGCTCATGCACACCTATTTCTTAGAATTCCTCATTTCATTTCAAGACTCAGCTGAAGTGCCGTTTCATACATTCTCTGATCCTCTTGTGCTTAGTGCCTTTTCCCCTTAAAACTACCTTGTACTTACAGTTATCCTTTCCACATCACAAGTTTCACCATTATGGTTTCAATATATGGGGGTTGGCATAAGAAATTAAATGGGAATTTGGGGGAGTTTTGCAGAAACTACATGGAGTCCAGAAGATGACACAGGATCCATAACCAAACACATAACCCAAATTTTACAATAACGTATGGTAAACACCCCAGAAAGAAAAAGGGAAAATTCAGATTTCTCTGGTATGAAAGGAGAGCCAAAAAGATTTACATGGATTTTCCAGATTGCAGGGGGTGGGTGGCCATGCCCCTAAGAGACACTGTACTTTGTATGGACATCTAGATAAATCTAATGATTCTCTTCCAGAATATAAGTTGCTTAAGGTCAAGGTTATTTTTGTTTTTGCCTCTGTTACTTCAGTGCCAAAATACCTAACCTAAACATCTAGTACCAAAAACAGCAGCTAGCATTTCTACAAAAGAGCAAAGGTTTGCAAAGAATTTTGTACATACTGTCTTACTTGATCCTTACAACAACTCTGTAAATAAGTGTGTGCTATTATTATTCCAATATTACAAATAATAAAACCAAGACTTGCCCAGCTCATGTAGCTTGTCAATGGCAGAACCAGGATTCTTCTGACTTAAGGTCCAAAAACCTTTATCCATTGAACCACCAACTGCCTTAATTTTAATTAATAATTTAATTTGTTAAATGAAGATGTGAATTTCATATTTAATGTTTAAAAAGCATTACTTTCCTGTATAGCAAAGTACTTGAGGCACTATGAATTCCTAAAAGTGGGTGAAATTCTGACCTCATTCAATCAGTAGTCATGTTATAGATGTTGGTGGTCTTTCAAAATCTTTAAAAATATGCCTTTTGGGGGAAAAAATTGGGGTTGACTTGACCAGCGTCACACAACTCATGTCTGTGGCTGGATTTGAACTCAGGTCCTTCTGATTCCAGGGCCTGTTGCACATATATAATCTATATCAAATTGCTTAGTGTCTTAGGAAGTGAAGAGGGAAGGGAGAGGAGAAAATATGGAACTCAAAATTTTATAAAAACTGAATGTTAAAAATTGCATTTACATGTAATTAGAAAAAAAATACCATTTAGAAAAAAGAACATGCCCTAAATTTGGTGGAGTTTTGAGTTGTTATCTATACAAGCATCTATGATTTCTCATTCTCTCCACTCCCCTTGCCCCCCGAACATTTCTTTTAAACCACATCAAGCAAGCATAGTATAGAGTACTCTATTCCCACATTGGCCAAATGCCAAAATACATAATGTCATTCTGATTTTTAAATCCATTAACTCTCAGACAGCAGGGAGGTGACATGTTTCCTCTTCAGTCCTCTGGATCTAGAGTAGATCATTACATCAATCCAAGTTTAAAGCATTTCAAAGTTGTTTTTCTCTATGATACTGTCACTAGGTAAATTGTTCTCTTAGCTTTGTTTACATCACTCTGCATCAGTTCATGGAAATCTTCCCCATTTCCTCTGAAACTGCCCATTTCAGCATTTCCCTAATGCAATGTAAACATTTTGAATGTGTGCCTCTAGAAGCCAAATGCTTGTCTTCTTACCATCCTTGGTCTACTTTTGTGAATTCCTGTTATATGATCTTAATTTCCACTGCATGGTCTTATTGTCTTAATCCTTCTGGAAAGTCCCTGGAATTCCAGCAAAAGTTTTCCCATTATTAACTTTTCTGTTCTTTCTGCTTTACTTGACTGTTTTCTTAATTTGATCTGGAACAATGAGAGGCAGCATGGTGCCCTGGGTAGAGTGGATAGACAGCCAACCTAAGTGTCAAGACCAAATGGGTTTAAATCCTGTCTCTAGCACCTCCAGATTGTATTGTATAGTCAAGTCACTTAACCCCTCAGTGGCCAAAGGAAGTCTCCAGGACAATAAGTTGCAGGGCATTAGCAGTCCTGAAAATGTAGAGGGGTATGTTCTCACAGGGAGGCCCCTTCACCAGTGAAATCACAGTTGAGGGTAATAATAAAAATTCACATTCAAAACCGCTATAAAGTTGACAAAGCTTTTTATTCCCAATAATTATATTTCCTGTTCCACAGATGAGGAAATGGAGACCCTGAGAGGTGGCGACCAGCCTTTGATTATTTACAGTAGCTAGCAAATGGCTTAAGCAGAATTTGAACCCTAGCTTTCTGACTACAAGTTCAAGACTGTATGCTACATTCTTTAAAAAGTCAGTTACAAATTCTGATGTGAAAAATCAAGATGCTCCCAACTGTATTCCTCTACATTATATCTTTCAACTAGTTAATTAATTAGCAATTTAATTAGGCATTTACTGTGTGCCAGGCACTGTGTTAAGCCTGCACAGGCCCTGCCGTCAAGAAGTTTATATTCTGATGGAAAAGACAGCATGAACATAAGTAGATATAAGGATTTAAACCCCGCCTCCGACATTCACTATTTGTGAGGTCCTGACAAAGTTAATTTCTTTTAAGTCCCAGTTTCCTTGTCAGCAAAATGGCAATAATAGTAATATTAATAAATAATAACACACAAAGGTATTGCAAAGATCAAATACATGTGTAGCATTTTGCAAACCTCACCGTGTTGTATATGAATGTCAGCTTTTATTTGCATTACATATTCTCTAATAGGACAATATAGGCTAAAGTTAGGATGAGACTAGAACAATTACAAAAAAAAAATCATATTTAATCTAAGAGGTAAAAGCTTGAATTTGTGATTTCAGTGGTAGAGGTGACTCTCAGTAAGCAAGATGTCTGTAATTTTTTAGTCTTAGAGTTTGTCTGGGCCACAGATGGGTAAAATGATTTGCCTGTGGTCACAGAGTCAGTATATGTCAATGGAAGGATGTGAAACTAGGTCTTCCTGACTCCAAAGAAGACTATTTATCCATATAGGGAAAGGAAGGAAGGGATAAACATTTATAAAGGACCTACTCAGTGCCAGGCATTCTGCTAAGTGCTTTTTACAAATATCATGTCATTGGATCTTCTCAGCAACTGTGCACATCTCTGAAGTAGGGATTATTATTCTCATTAAGGAAACTGAGGCCAATGGAGGGTAAGTGATTGGCCCAGGAGCACAGAGTTAGTAAATGGCTAAGGCGAGAATTGAACACAAGTCTTCCAGAATCCTAGCCCACAGCTGATTTCACTGCATCACCAGCTGCTTCTCTTTGAATACATACACCAACTTAAAGAAAATCCATAGGTCAAAGCCTCTAAGTATATCCCAGGAAAGTCAAAAAGTAGTGGATTCATGAGATAACAACAACACAAAAATCTATTATTCATCATGCCTACTCTATGGTAGAGATGTCTTCCTTACTATCCACCTTTGTTGGTGACAAGTTCAAGGTCCTCATGGGACAAAGCAGGAGTATTCAACTCTGATCATCTCACAGCCTCTCTATTGTTCAGTCATTTCAGTTGTCTGACTTTTTGAGAGCTCATTTGGGGTTTTCTTGGCAAAGATACTGGAGTGGAGATATCTCTAGTTCATTTTGCAGATGAGGAAATGAAACAAATAGGATGAAGTGACTTGCCCAGGGTCACACAGCTAGTAAGTATCTGAAGCCAGATTTGAACTTGAGATGTTGAGTCTTTCTGACCTCAGGCTCAATATTCTACCCATTGCACTACCTAGCTGCCCACAGCCTCTCTAGCTACTTGGTATGCCTCCTCTCTCCATGGTAGAACGTCAGAATCATTGCCCTGAGTGGCCAGCACTGATCAAATACCAGCATCTTGGACTCCATGTGACAGACTGGCGATTGAGAATTTTACATGGAGTTAGGAAAACAAACAAGTACTGAGTATTTTCTTTTCCATTTGCTTTTACTTTTCATAATGACTCCAACAGGAAGGTTTCTTGCTTTATCATTAGGAATGGTGGCTTCCACCTTTATAGAAAAATACAGACTTGAGAGAGCTTTATGTTTTTGATGACACACTATTGTTTTACCTTGACCTAAAATGATTAATTCCTTTATGTTTCTATAGTTACCTTAGTTTCTTCCTAGTCTCATAACCCTATTTCCCACATGCAGACTGGATTTACTATTTATATATTAACATAACAATGGCAATGAAGCTTTTCACTTAAACCTCATTTGACCTTTAATTTTTTAAAAAAGATTCAAAGCTGAAGTAACTGGCACCATAAAGATCCCTATGCAGCAATCCAAAATTTAAAAAATAAATAAATAAAAATTGTAACAAAGAACATTGAATTCAAAACATTCATTTTGAAATGAATCTCAACTTCACATCTCAAATGAAAAGACTCTGTTAGTTTATGATGATTTTTTTTATCTTTAAAAAGCTACTTTAACCTCAAAATGTGTACTTTATACATAGGAGTATCCTGAGTAAATTATTATCCCCATTTGGGATTTTAGAGGGGAAACATAAGATGCCTTGGTGACAGAGCCAAGAACTGACTAAGAAATCCCCTTTCTCAAATAACTTCATTCCCAAATCGCTTTCTCTTTTTCCTACGACATTCCATGTGCCTAGAGGAATCTGTTCTATTTACCCATAAGTCATCTTTTAGACCCTCTTACATCTTTTAAACTCTCTTTAACATGAACCTCCTTAGACATGAACCTGAATACCTTCCTGGGCTATGAACTGTGCTGGTCAAAGAAATGCTTCCCCTCCAGTCCCTCCCTGAAGTTTGCTCTCCTTATCTGTGTGTTAAATTTATTCTGGGAGCCTAATAGCCTATTCAGCTCCACGCTTTGTTATACCACCTATAGCCATGTCTCGTGCTCCCTGCAATGGATCTGGAAACAGACCATGGAGTAATCAGAAAAGAAAAGAGAAAATATGGGCATGTAATTCAGAGAGACAAAGTCCTAGAGACCCTTTCGTCGTCCAAAGGAGTCAGTTGTCCCCAATACGAGGAAAGGGCCAGGGACACCTGCAGGGTAGAATAAAGATGAGGAAATGTCTAGTGGCTCAGTGGAAACCCAGTAGAGAAAGACAGCAGCTGTTTGGAAATGGGGGGAAAGAGGGAGGGAGGAGAATATAAAGCAAAAGCTGATACTGTATAAAACAAAATTAAGTTGATGAATGAGAACTCCAAGGGATTTAGATAAGTTTGGAGAAAGAGTTGAATTGAGCTTTCCTCCCTCCTCCCCACCCCCAACTCTCAGCAGTGAAAAGGCAATTTTAAAAGATTCAGATACAGTTAGGGATTCTGTTAATCAGCATAATTTTTTAATCATTTGTGGTTTGGGTACCCTTTTGGGGGTTTTGATTGTCATCATGTTTATGGGAAATTGGCAGTTATTAATTGCCGTTAATCTTATACCCGTCCTTATTAGGATTCAAATATATTTCTCAGTACTTTGTCCAGTATCTATGTAATCATTTATCAACCCTGAATTTTACTGTAAGCATAATATTTACGAGAAGCAATTTTTCATGCCTGGGTTAAGTACAGAACCTATAATATTTTTCAGTTGAATGTGTCAAAATGACCAAGATTCAAGTAATAGGAGAGACCAGAAAGATCTTAATATGATGCTTTTGCATCCAGGGTGGGAAATTTGACTTCTCATAATCATTTCTTACAAATATGATTCTTCAGTTCTGAACAATGACTGCATTAGCAACATTAATATCCGTTATGACTTTTTCAAAGGATTGCAACATTTTCTCTTTATAGGGTGTTATATGAATTTCAGGACATAGGTATAATAATGCAGTGATTCTGAACTTGTTTTTTTCTATACCCCAGGGTGTTGAGCCTCAGAAAATATGCTGTTGTATATGTGCAGATGTACATACATTCATAGCTTTTGAGGAGGAAGAATGGAGTGGATTCCAACAGTAATTATGTTTCAATTCCCCCAAGACTAGAAATCATTGGTCTAAAGGATATACTATCTGACTACTCTTTGGAGAGTATTACTCCCCAAGACAAGAGAATTTAATGTCATACTAGTCTCTCCATATATGGCTAGCAAAGCATATATGGATAGAAATGAATGAACACGGGGAGAAAAGAGAAGTCCACTGCTAATGATAAGGTAAATTTGTGAAAAGAAAATTAGAAAAAATTTGTTACTAAACATAAATTTAATATATACTTTAAAAAAACCCTTTAAGTTCATGGTCTCATATAGAATCTACATTTTTATTCTTCTTTGTATATTGAAATAAAGTACTCCTGTCATAAAAAGCCAGTTCTAGGTCAACTTATAAAATGAAGAAAGTTGGTCATCTATGTGTCCCGTCTTCTATTTTGGTAATCCTTTCTATAAACCCTAGAGGGATCTCTCCTAACCCTCATAGTCCCCCAAAACTCAGAGTTTTCATACTTGGCTGACTAGAGAAGTTTCTCCTGACCTCACCACTAATTAAACCTGTCATTTTTAGGCAACATTCTAGCTTCCCTAATTACTTCTCCTGCCTCTTCTAGCCCTGTCCAAAACTGTCATTCTCTTACTGTTCTGAATTCAGCTAATCACGATGACAGGATCTGATAGAGTAATTCTCAAGGATGTGAATACCACAAGTGTATGTGTGTGTTTGTTTTAATATGTGTACGTGTACTAAAAAGAAAAAGAAATATGAAGCATACAGTCCCAAAAGAATTAATGCCTAATGTTGAAACTTCAGGCAATATGACAGGCTTCTTGGGAAGATGTTTTAGGCTAGGGAGATTTTACAGTTGTCCTTCAAATGTTTACTTCTCTAGCAGCTCCTCTGGGAAAAGTATTTGTATCTTTCCCCTTTAGAAGGAAAACATAGAAGGGACATGAACTGCTTGTCATGAAACCAGGAACCTCATTAATATAATAATAATAAATACCTTTGGCTTATATGTCAATGATTCTATCTTGACACAAGATGACTTGGAGAACTTCTAAATTTTTCTAGCTCATTTGGTCTCAGATTATTTGAACCTAGAAGTAGGCAATGAATGACAATCCCCCAAGGACTGCTATCAAGTCCCCTTATAAGCACTCAGATTTACAAGGCATTGACCACAAAAGAAGTTTTATTTTATAGAATAAGGGCATAAAAAGAGGATATGCAGTCAAGCTCCTAAGATATCAGGAGAGTCTCTTTCCTCTATTTCTGTAGGACCCTTTTTCTTCCCACTCCAGAGATTCCAGAGACAGTTCCTGTGACCTTGAGTGGAGTTATAAAAAGGAAACAGATGAAGGTTCTTCTTCCCAGCAATCAGTTCTACCTTCCTTACAAGGTTCCACTCCCAGCAAGCATCTACCTCTCCATCTTGCCAAGGTTATTCCCTGATTGCTGACCAATATTATGGTCATCCCAGCTGCCACTGTACTCTGTGCTGCTTCACAGTGATGTGTGAATTCTGTGAGATAGGTAGAGCAGGTGTTATCAGTTTACAGGTGAGAAAACTGAAGTTATGAAAGATGGAGTGATTTGCTCAATTCAACAAAGTCATTAAATGCCTACTTTATGTAAGGCTATTATGTTCCATGTCATATTGCTAGTAAGAAACAGAAATGAGAACTGAGCCCCAATCATCTTGTCCAAATCCAGTGTGATTTCTACTGCCCACAGAATGAAGTCCAGAAGATCACCTTTTCAATCCCAGTAATCTACAGTGATGACATGTTTCTGAAAGTGAGAATGCCAAAGCCAACAGAAACAACTGTAGCTTGTTAGCAGTGCTAACAGTTTCTTCATGAGCCACTAGGCTGGTGAGTATTCCCTTGCAGAATTCCATTATTTATGCAGTAAGAAAGATGGAAGTAGATAGATTAGTGATATATATATAGATATAGATAGATGTAAACATATACATACACACTTGTATATATATATATATGTATATATGTGTATGTAATATATCATCATTATATTCACAACCTTTAATACTGCTGCCCAAGGGTATAGTGAAATGATCATTGGATACAGTCAGAGGCCTTAGTTTCAAATCTTGGTTTTTCTATTTGCTAATGTGATGCTGTAGATGAGTCATTTTACTTCCCTCCATTTCAGTGTTCTCATCTCTAAAATAAGAACATTCTATTAGGTGATCCCTAAAATAACTTTTGACTTGAAATTCTAACTTTATTGCTTTATATTTATTTGTTATTTGTTAACTTTATTATTTTATTTGTCCTTTTGGACACACACACACACACACACACACACACACACACACATACACTTCTCAGTTCTGTTAATCAAATAACTATGATTTGGGGTAATGGTTCCCAAAGTGTGGTCCAAGGACCTCATGGGTCACCAAGATTAATTCAGAGGATCTATGAGATCAAAACTATTTTTCAATAATGCTATTATATTTTAATTTCTAATATGGTAAATATTAATAGATATAACCCCCTTTGGGGAAGGAGGAGGGACAATCCTTGGAGGATTGTCATTCATTGCCATTTCTAGGTTCAAATAATCTGAGACCAAATGAGCTAGAGAAATTTAGAAGTTCTCCAAGTCACCTTGTGTCAAGACAGAACCATTGACATATAAGCCAAAGGTATTATATTAATAATATAATTATTCCTGGTTTTATGACAACCAGTTCATGTCCTTTCCATGTTTTCCTTCTAAAGAGGAAAGAGACAAACCCTCAATAATTTTTTAGAGTATAAAATGATCCAAAAATTTGGAGATCTAAGATTCAAAGAAACTAAAGGTAAATTCCTGACCAATCCATCTTTTGCATAGCTCAGTCAATCAAAGCAAAACAGAGTGACACAACTAGTGCTTAGCACTGTGCCTAGCACCTAGTAGGTGCTTAATAAATATTTATTGACTGATAGCCAATCTGTCAATTGAGTAAAACAAATCAGTTGGGTTTCCTATGCTACAGAAAATAGACTGATACCTGATAAAAACCTTAAGTACCACTGAGCATACCACCACTACCCTTTGTTTAAAACTGAGAAGAAAGTGAGTGCTGGGCTCGTGAAAGGATCTGTCCAAGGTGACTAAGGAATTATGTAACAATTTGAACCCAGTTCCTCCATCCCCAAATTCAGCCTTCTTTCCTCAAAACATGGATTGATTGGTCACATTCTTTTACTTTTTTTAGCTAGTTATTTTGGTTTCATGTAGACTGAGCCATCATCAGAAAGTAAATTTAAAAGGATAGAGCTTGGACCTGTCATTTTGTTCACTTAGAAAACTCCTTGTACCAAAACAGGTCAGCAGGTCAACTTCTCTGCAACTTAAAGACTTGCCTAGAACTGAGAGGCTGTAAAGTGATGGTCCGAAGATCACATGGTCACTATCTAAAATCTTGGGTTTGTAGTAAATCTTATGGAAATGCATTTTGGGACCTACTTTAAGATTTTTTATTTGTTTGTTTTCTGTCAAACAAAGAGGAGGCTATATAAAGTCCATTTCTACTCCCTGTCTTTGTATTAAGTACATTGATTTGTTTAGTGGAGTCTGAAACCAAAGATGCAATTTAGCAATAGATCTTCTTTCTAAGCTTTGGAAATATTGTTCATATGTTCAGTTTTGGTGTTTTGATATCATTCTTTTGAAATTAACTTCACCTAAATCAACTGATTTACACTGACATAGTGCAGGCATGGAACAAGGGATTCAGTCAAGTTGTTTCCATAGGGCTTCTGATTGATTCAGTAGAAGAGGAGACTTGACTGACAGATGTTTTTCACTGAATTGACCTAATCAAGTGGCTGATTTGACATGTCTTGACAAAGTCACAGAAAGAGTAGCAGACCACATATTACCTTGTTAAAAGTAGGGTGTGTTCGTTACCTTCCATCTCTGTTATGTGCTTATGTGATTTGTGGCGAGAGTAAATTAGAAAAGATGTACAAAGGAACTTGGCTGGAAAATGTTCTCAACACATGCGATGGTAGGACCTTCCATGCTAGAGGTTCAGAGGTGACCATATATGGGTTTGACATGAACTGCCATCTTCCTTCAATATGTATTTGTGACGTGACAGAAAGTCTTTTGAGGAATGTATCACATATGAGTTTATAAATAGGAGTGGGAGTTTAGAAGCCATTAAGTTCAACCCTTTCATTTTGAAGATGAGGAGAATGAGCCCAGAATAGTTGTGTCTAGGTCAGGGTCACACAGCTAGTAAACGTTTGAGGTAAGATTTTAACCCTGGTAGTATTTTAATCTGTTCCTGTGGCAGATTCTGGAAAGAAAGGAGGCAGTGAAAAATAAACAATTATCTAAGAAGATGGATTCAGGGAATGGGATTGGTATTTTTGACCATGGCTTAAAATATGTATAATGATGAGTTCTCAGTTTAGCTGTGATATAGTATAGCTAATGAGACCTTGAAAGAATGACTTTAAAAAGGTATAGATTCCCAATGGAAGGGGCAGAAGGCACAGTAACTTAGGGGTCATAGACAGTAGTAGGTATGAAATAGAATACCTAAAGGAATGCTCAGTAATTCTTAGAAAACAAAGACCAAAAAGTACCTGTAATCGAGGAGATGATGAGGTCTTTTGGAAAGTATTCATTTAGAATCAAAGGGCCTGGATTTGAATCCTCCCTCTCCTATATACTGTCTAAAGGACACTGGTGAACCTCTCTGGGTCCACATTTCCTCCTTTGTAAAATTCAATAGTTGAATTGTACCATCTCTAAGGTCCCTTTCAGTACTGAAACTTGCAATCTTTATATTCATGCCTGTGTGTTTTCCTTTCTTTAAGAACATAGATTTATAGTGTTTAGAAGAGGGCTTTTAATTCTCTCTGGGATAAATCTAAATAAATAAGAGAAAAAAACCTATTAAAATGTTAAAGGATTCTTTTTAAAAGAAAAAAAGCACCTACCTTTTTAGTGCCACATTTGGGTTATTCTAAATAATTATGATGAATCACATTTCAAATACTTTCGCACATCATCATCTTCTGAAGTTAGCGTAAGCAACTTGTCAGCACTTTTTCAAGCCAATCTCATGTCAATTTCATACCTGTGAACCAGGTTCCAAATTGTGTGTGTTCATTTTGTTGACATGGGCACACCATTCACTCCCAAGCATTGCAATGCTTCAAACTCATTTGGAGTTGTATGAGAATATGTCCCCTTGGTTTCTGACAAATGATTGAAAGCCCCCTGCATCTCAATATGCTGGAATGAACACACACATATCAGAAAGAATCCTCAAGTGTTCCCAAAATTTGATCAAATAGAGCATCGGCTCTTCCACATCGATATTATATATAACAAATATATTTTCCCAGTGATTAACCAGCTCTTAATGACAACAGTTCTTATCTTACAACTATGACATGAAGAGGGAGCTGTAGCTCTTTTGAGACACAGCTCTGCATGAAGCAGCTTATCCATGCTTTCCGATCTCCTGTCTTTTTTTTTCCCTTTCTCCCTCCCTTGCTCTGTCTCTCATTCATTCCCTCTTCCATCTTTTGGCCACCGTGCCAGATAAATTTAAATGTATCGGCTCCGAATCTGTCCGAGTGGAGTTAATCCATGCAAATCAGAAGCCCTGGCTGTCCATGCTTGATTCACAAAGAGGACTCAGCTACAGGAGGTCACTGGTTCCCAGCTGCTCCTCCCATGCTATTTTCTTTCCCCCCCTTATTGCAGAACTGCTATATGTATACAGGGACTGAAAGGATCCAATTCACTGCAACTGCTGCGTGGCTTTTACTTACAACTTTGTTTGAAGGAACTTACCTTCCATCTGTCTTTGCAAGGTAGGAAGTCTGATTCTTCTAAAGCCTGGGGGGGTTGATGCCTCCCAGCTCGGCTCATTCTGGAATGTCACTTGAATGCTGTAGAATGTTGCTCGCATTTGGGTCCAAATGCAGCCAATCCAGGTGGCTAGTGCTTTTGTTACCCAAATGCAAAGGTACAATTGTATAAGCGCCTCTCATTGTGATGTGCATTTCCCCCTGCAACCTGCAGCCCTTGGAATCACAGAAACTGCTGAAGCTCAAATATAGAAATACAATTCTCAGTCATTTTAATTTCATTTTTATTTTCTCCACCCCCTTTAAAAAAATCTCCTACTGTGCTTTTAAGTTATCCTGAATGTCAGGCTATAAAATTCAAGTGTAAAATACAAGCCTGGTCAGATGCCTATCCTTGAGCCTCCTTACTGTTGTTTTCTAGGGGAGAGGGCTAACTGTTGAAATATTTTAAACAAATAAAAGCTTGCATTTGACTTCATATTGCTAAAAGGTAGGGAACTGAAGGCCCCATGGCAAATGGGCCTGTCAAGTAGATTTATGGTACTATACAAATAAATTGTTCCTCAAATAGTGAGGAATGAGACAAGTATGAGAATGAAATTCAAAATAGTGCTCTTTATTTTAGAGAAAATATTGAAATTGTTCATTAAAAAAAAGTTGAATTGCAGCTAGGTTTAAAAAACTGCCCAAATTTGTAGGGGCTATGACTGTTACTGATTTGACTGAGAAAGCAGTTCGTGTGTGGTCAATGGGCACCTAGTTAAGTTGTGATAACAAATGTTGCTGTGAGCCTCCGGGTCTGACAATGCACACTCTGACTTGGGAAGGCAGTCCCTGGGCTGGGATTCTTTCATGCGTATTTCCTTTGATTGACTTACAAGCACATCAGCAGCATGGCTTTATAAGTGAATTCTAAAAATACATTCAGATACTAAAAAAAAAAAACAACCAACTACTATAGGTTAAACGCACCTTTGCTGGTTAGTGCAAAACAGGCTATACCATTCCCCCAGCATAGCCTGGGATTCAGCAGTGTTCATTCAATATTCCATCTAGGAGGCTTCTTCATTTCTATGGTTTTCTGATTTTGACCCCCTTTTTTTCATTGAGTTCTCCTGATATAGTCATGCCCATAATTTTTTGGAACCAGTATAGGATAGAAATCAAAATGTGCAGTAAACAAAGTTGACAGGGTAGAACAGGGAAGAAAAAAAAATCATTCTTTAGTACCCTGAATACTTCTGATGGCATAAATCTTTACATTTCATCTTCTGGGTAGATACTTGTAGTTAGTAGAGTTCCAAAGGGGGTAGGGGGGGAATTTATTATCTCCATAAAATATCTCTGTGCCAAAAAGGTGCCGTCCTTTTCCTTCTTGATATAGAGTCTGCTATTGGAAAAACGCATTCTGATTTTTTAGGACGGCACAAACCAGGGAGCCTTGTCATTGTTAGCATAAAGAAGATATCTGAACAAGGATTTCTGTGCAGAGGGCAATTTTTCTGTCTCTGGCATTTGTTAGGTTACTGTACATAGAATTTAACAGATAAATATCTTCTGCTTTATGGCATTTTAGAGATCTTTCCTATTGGTTTTCCAGCTATTCCACTAGGATAACAACTGAAAAATAAAAAGGATATGTTTTATAGTTGCAAGCAATGAGAAGCCCTTTCTACTGATGTAAGAAGAGTTTGACCTTTCTTCTTACCCACTAATTAGATTTTTCAAAAAACTATTTTAAAAATTATTTGGAAGACTGAGATTTTTTGTTGTTTTTTGTATGTTTGTTTGTTTCGAGTACATCAAAGCTTCCTAGAAAGGGCTGATGGAATCACTATATTGGAAACTCTATAGCCAGCTGTCAATGTCTCCTGCCACGGACTTACTGCCATTGGAGGGGCAGGTGGATTTTCAAGGAAAAAAGGGGGTGTTGGAACGGATGGTCTAGACAAGTTTTTCCTGTTTCTAAGAGTGGGAGAATTTAAGAGCAGTCCACCTGGAAAAAAATAACAATAACTTCAAGGAAGGAATTACAGAGAGCCAGGATTGAACTGAAAGATTTTGGAAATTGGGAAATGTTCATTCAGAACCAAGGAGATTTCACCTACATGCAAATTAGCTTGTTACTTCCTGGATATGTAAATATGGTCAAAGGAGCCTCTACTTGACCATTTGCCTATCTGTAGGATCAGAGTAAAATTTAGGGCAGGAAAGGACTTAGAGACTAAAAAAATGTGACCTTTTCACTTTACAGGTAAGGAAACTGAGGCCCAGAGAGAAAGTGACTTGCCCAAGCTTTCTTTGTTTTGTTGAATGCTGCCCCCCTCAAAAAAATCACTCTGAACCTATTGTGTTTACATCTATATATCCATGTGTATGTACATATGTATATATTTTATATATTTTACCCTGGCTCTGCTATAAGCTCCATAAAGCCAGGGACTACTTTTGCTTTTGTCTTTCTATCTCAGCCTCTAGAAAAGCTCTCACTTAATAGGAGATTAATAAATGTTTGTCGATTAAATGAGTGTGACTCTGTAGACACTTAATAAATGCATTTTGAATCAAAGAATGAAATCATTAGCATTTGATACAGATGAAAGAATTTCTCATGGAGCCAGGAGGCAGCAAAGAGCTTTGAACTTGGAAACAAGAAAATTTAGGTTCAAATGCTACCTTAAACACTGACTATCTGGATGAATTCAATCAAGTCTTTGGAGTTGTCCAAGTTTTGCTTTCTTCAACTATAAGATGAGGATAAGACAAGCATCCGGACTGGAAGGGTTGCCCTGAAGCTCCTATGTATGTAAAACTCTTTGCAAGCCGTAAGGTGCCATATAAATGCCAGCTATTATTACAGAGTTATTCAGAACTACTGTTTTAGAAGCCTCTGGGTTGATTTGCAAAGTCCCTAGGAAACTCTCCATAGACCCAGTTTCTATGCCTTAAGTTAGGTTTTTACTGTGTATGCTAAATAAAATGGTCTCAGCTTCATACTCTCTTGGGTTCCTTTTGCTTCATCTGTAAACTTGCCATCCCTTTATTAACTCACTCAAGCAACTCTTCAGGAAAAGTTACATTTGACTATATTTTTGTCCACCTTGCAGGGGATCTATAGAACTGGCAAAACTGTAGAGCTGTATATAATATAGGGCTGTCGCTCCCACCTGACTCCTTCCTGCGGGTTTTAGAGTACTGTTAAAAAGATAAATTATCATCTTAAAAGACTGCTATGAAGAATGTTAATAAGTTCTCTCTAACTACAGGAAGTTAGTGGAATAGGTAACTACCTCCTGTTTAAACTCAGAGAACCTTGTCCTGAGATTGGGAAAACACGATTGAGTTCATGAGTGGCTTCTCTGTATAGCTGCCATGTTCTAGAACTTCCCTGGAAGCAACCTGCATTTTTTTTTAAAGAAGAAAATCAGTACTAATTCACAGTACTCTAATTCACTCTAAATCTGTTGCTCTAGTTCATGGAGGTCTGATTATGAATATAAAATACAGTTTTCATTGCATGGCATAATGAGATCTCACGGGACTAGCCCAAGTTCACATTACCACTATGTGTCAGTCAGAACTTGAACTCAAATCTTTTGGAGACTAAGGTTAGCAATCAATCTACTACTTCATGGTGCCTGTTTAATATTTGCAAGATTCTTAGTTAAAGATAATTGACCCCTCTACACTAGTGATGAGAATTCACTCTCCCAGTCCTGTGGGTTTCCTATATAGATTAAATCATAATACAATTTATAGATATAATATATACATAGTATATGTATATGTGTGTGTATATACATGCATACATATATACACATTTATATATATATAATAGATATGTTCATACATACTGGCATGCATGTTTGTAGTAGGGGAATGAACAAGCATTTATTAATTGCTTACTATATACCAGACACTACACATTTTTTTTTTTTAGAACCATCTCATTTGATCTTTACCGCGACCCTGGGAAGAAGGTACTATTATTTTCCCAATTTGACAGGTAAAGAAATTGAGACAGACAGAGGCTAAATGACTCTCCTTTGGTCACATAACTAGTAAATATCTGAATTTGTAGGTGACTCCGGTCTTCCTAACTCCAGGCCACTCTCTATCTACTGTGGCACCTAGCAACCACAGTGCATAAATATAAATACAGATCTGTACATACCCATATGCGTAAGTGTGTACACATGTTCATGTTTTCTTTTTCAGTCGTATCTGACTCTTCCTGACTCCATTTGGGGTTTTCTTGTTCAAGTGTTTTGCCATTTCCTTCTCCAGCTCATTTTCCAGTTGAGAAAACTGAAGTAAACAGGGTTAAGTGACTTGCCCAGGGTGACACAGCTAGTACATGTCCAAGAGGCTGTATTTGAACTAAGAGAAATGAGTCTTCTTGAAACCAGACCCAGCACTCTATCCACTGCATTATCTAACTACCTATGTATACACACACATATACACATACATACATACACATACATGTGTGTATGTATATATAAATGTGTATGTATAAATACATATACATATAATCATAGATTTAATCCCCTGTCTATATCTGAGTCAGCTAGGTGGCACAGTGGATAGAGTGCCAGTCTTGAAGTCAGAACAGCCAGAGTTGGAATCGTGCCTTAGAAATATGTATCAGCCGTTTGACCCTCAGCAAGTCACTTCGTCTCTGTTTGCCTCAGTTTCCTCAACCACAAAATGGAGATAAGAATATCATCTCCCTCCCAGGGTTTTATAAAGATCAAGTGAAAAAAATATATACAAAATTCTTTGCAAACTTTAAAGCACTATATCAATGCCACCATATCTGTAACTACACATATATTTATATATCTTTATATCTATATGTAGATATATATCTATACATAGATCTATAGATAGAAATGTTTACATATCTATCCAGTCCTTCTATTTCATCTATATCTAAATATATAATGGATAGATTATTAATAATTATTAATATATGATAATATATCATAATTTATTATATAATGTAATAGATGATAAAGATGTAGATATAAAATAAAATAGAGATGATAGATTATAAAAAGGTAGAAATATGAGAGACATTTATATGGGTTAAAAGGATAGTTTGATAGAACATATTGAGTCATACACACACCCACGTTGTCATTGTTGTTTCCCCAGATAAGATATCATCTCCCTGAGGTCATAGACACAATTTTATTTCTTTGTTCTTATATCCTGGTTGGTACTTACCAAGACCTTAGTGATTGATTGATTAACTGGTTGATAACTGGCTACTGGTTATCCAGCAGATGTGGCTTATTTTCAGAGATGGGCCAACAGCACCCTTTACTCTTCTCCCTCCCTCACTCATCTATAGCCCCATATCAAGGCCTGCTTTTCACCTCATTTGACTATTTCTTACAGCAGCATATATAACATCTGCTAATAGTCAATTTCAAAATACATTTCTTTCCTTCAGCATGTGGGAAAAAAATAGCATTTCAGTAGGGAAACCTTATAGCTCAAGGGGTTAAGCAGCAGCTTGGATCTATAATTGACTGGCCTCCTGACAGCCTTTGAAGTGCCCCTCATATCGCCTCACCCCCCAAGACTGACATCCCTTTATATGTTTGGAATTCTTCAGCCAGCATAAAGTGCTTGGTAATGAGTGAAATTTACCTGAGGCTTCATCTCTCTACCGTTCCCAGAAACTTCAGGGAAGTTTGGGTAACAGTTAACATTTTGATTCCAACAACTGTTCTCTTCAGAAAAAAATAAAGTAAAATAAAAGCATATCCTTCAAAACCTCTTGGGTGATGGAAGGGGACTGGCTTTTGCTGTTGTTACTGCTGTGGATTTCCTTTGTTTACCTTTCCTCATTTGGTGGCATCTGAATGAAAATTTTGCCTGGTTGAAAACCCAGGAATGCATTAGAGGGGCACATAAAGAAAACAAATGGAGTGGAAATGCATCTTTAAATGGTTAGTCTGTGAAAGGCTGAGTGTAGCTATGTGACGAGGTGTCACCGGGTGCTATCTTCTATAGAAGAAATAAGCAGGAACAAGTCCACCCAGAAAAGCAATTCTTGCTTTCTTTGTATCTGTTTATTTGCATTACTTTGAACTGTGTTCCACTATTTTTATTTTTTATTTTCTTACTTGTTGGTTATATTTTTATCTACTATGACAAGATTCAGTGTTAGCCAAGCAGGCAGTCGGAAACTGATTCAAAAGTGGCACCTCCAAACCCCCAAGATTTCACATAACCAAAAATCTGAACACCATTAACAGGTAATCAAGCAACAGAAATGAGTCCAACATGGGGAGGTGGCAATGCAGGGAAGGTACTCACTTCTAGCGCTGAAAACGGAAAAGCCAATTTTGATGTTGCTCTGTGATACCCGTGTCTTTTTTGAAGATCTTATTTGAAGTAGGCAGATGGTTGAACTGGTCTGCATCTCCAGGACATATCTGGTTGCAGGCAGAAAGACTCAGAATCTATCTTATAAGTCATATTAACATATCCATTTGGCCAAGATAAGCCAAGAAAGGCCTATTCCTCCAGTATTCTCAGGGTTTTGAGTTAATATAAATATGTTCTTCTAGCATGACAGTTCCTTATAGGAAGGTATTTTGTTCTGTTTTGTTTTAAATGCTTCTGATACATTCCTTTATGGTTGGTCTTATATTTGAGGGGCATGAAGATAGGGAGAGGAGGAAGTGAAAAACTACCTTGCGGGGCTGGAGTTTTCAACAGGCCACCATTTATTAAGTTCTTAAAATGAGCCAATGGGGCGGCTAGGTGGTGCAATGGATAGAGAACCAGTGTAGGAGTCAGGAGGACCTGAGTTCAAATCTCACCTCGAAAGGCACTTGACACTCACTAGCTGTGTGATCTTGGGCAAGTCGCTTAGCCCTAATTGCCTCATCCTGGGTCATCTCCAGTCATCCTGATGAATGTCTGGTCTCTGGATTCAGATGGCTGTGGAGGAGAAGTGAGGCTGGTGACCTGCACAGCCCTCCCTCACTCAAAACAATGTCAAGTGCAAATCATGTCATCATTTCTCTGATGGCATGGTCTTCTTTGGCAATAGACAAACCGCCCCCCCCCCCACACACACACACACTGAACCAGGCACAGTGCTAAGCCTGAGAAATGCAGATACAAACAAAAATAAACACAGTCCTGTATTGCAAAATGGGAAAGCATTATAAAAAGAGAGCTGAAAGTGGAAATGGGTGGGGTGGTAGGTGGCCAAGTAGGATCACCAAGGGAAATTCAGGAGAGTGAAAAGTACAGTGGGAAGCAAATAAAGCCTTCTTGGTGACCAAAAGAGGTGATTGAAACTTAGTTAGCCTAGGTCTACCTCCAAAATAGAAGCCCCAGAAGGAACTCACTAATGAAAGAAGGAGGGCAATATGGCACTGAGGAATATTTTAGAAGAAGGAAACTGGGTTATGGTTGTGAATTCCAGATCAGATCAGAAACACAACTGAGAAGGAAATGAGGCCTACCTGCTCTGGGCCTGTCCACAAAATTGAGTCCCCAAAAAAGAATTGAGCAGAAGATGGGGACCCATATGCGAAGGGATGTTCCTGGGTGAAAAGGCCCCATCCAGAGACTGAGACAAGTTCCAATGTGAGAAGGCAGCTAGCTGAGCCATGGTGGCAAAGTCCAGAAGGTCAGAAGCCTAGCCAGGTGGGACATGAGTTTAGAACTCAAAGGGATCTTAGAGGTCATCTCTTCCAGGGAATCTTAACCTTTTTTTGTTTCATGGACTTCTTTGGCAGTATGGAGAAGTGTATGGATATTATTAGTATTTTTTTATGTATGAAATAAAATATATAGAATTACAAAGGAAAGGAATTATACTGAAATAGTTATCAATTTTATTTTCACTTTTAAGTCACAAACTTTAAGAACCCCTGATCCAGTCTGAGAAAGCATGGCATGTTGGAACCTGAATCAGGGGGAAATTGGTTCAAATCTCACCTCTAAGACTCACCAGTCACGTGATCATTGGCAAGTAATTTCACCTCTCTGGTACTCCATTGCCTCATCTTTAAAATAATGGTAAAATCTGTATTACAGGGTTATCTATCCATAGAGATCAAATGAGACCATCCTCATAGAGCATTTATTATGCACTTGCTGGGTACTGGTCATTGTACTAAGCACTTGAGGAAACAAAGTCAAAGTAGATTTCAAAAGTCCCTTTTCTTAAGGAACTGACTTTATAGCAAGGGAGATAATTGATATGTATTTATAATGAAATGAAAACTATTAACTAAACCACCGTATTCACTCAACAGATGAGGAAACTGAGGTCTGGAGAGGTCAAATTAATTGCCTGGGATCCCATAATACTCTCTTCTAGAGCTGAAAATGAAAAAACCAATTTTGATGCTGTTCTGTGATACCAGCATCTTTTTGCAGATCTTATTTGAAGTAGGCAGACGGTTGAACTGGCCTGCATCTCCAGGACATATAAGATCATATAAGTTTTATGTGACAGGGTCAGGACTTGAACTTGAGTCTTCTTAGGCAATATCTGGGGCTCTTTCTGCTACACCCAAGTGGTATATTGATACAAATGGATAAGGGTGCTAAAACTTACACCAAAGCCCTTTGGAAGAAGTTATCTTCTCTTATCAGTTTTTGTTATGTTGTGCTAGGGAATTTTTTACCTAGGGGATTCCATAGGGTCTTTCACTGAAAGCTTAAAAGGGACCTTTGAGGTCATTGAGTCCAACTCCTCATTTGATAGAAGAGGCAACTTAAAGGTTGTGTTTTACACAAATAATAAGTAGCAAAGCTGGTATTTGAACCCAGGACCTCTGACCCCAAATCCTCCCTATTTTCTACCATACCACACCACCTCTCCAAAAAGGCATTTCAATTCCTGCCTATAATGAAAATTAAAATCTATAAGATTTAAATAAAATATATGTCAGCAAAAACAAAGGATTCATTTGGTTGTTTTCAGTCATATCTGACTCTTTGTGATCACATTTGGGGTTTTCTTGACAAAGATACTGGAGTAATTTGCCATTTCCTTCTGCAACTCATTTTGCAGATGTGGAAACTGAGGCAAATAAGGTTAAAGTGACTTTCCCAGGGTTCCACTGCTAGTAAGTGCCTCTGGTCACATTTGAACTCAGGAAGAGGCATCTTTCTTACTCCAGGCCTGGTGCTTTATCCACCTTAGTAGCTGCCCCTCATAAAAGGGTACAAAATACCTATCATTAATTGAGGCAAATCAATAAATATTGCCTTGAGAATTCCCAGTCCTAGCATGTAGAAAAGGAGTCAGAAGCTGACAATACATATTAAGCACATACGGTACTAAGTACTGCATATAGTACGTTCTTAATAAATTCTTATGGACTAGCAGTAACATGTACCTAATCCTAATCCAAATATCCTAATCCAAAGTGGGGGGGGGGGGCAGGGAGGGTGAGTCTTAAAAGGCTTCCTTAGTTTAAAAAGCTAATTTTAAACTTGTACTCTCAAAATCTCCCTTAACCCAATGGAGTACTTCTTTTTAAATTAAAAGCTACATAAGTCCTTCCCTCCACACACTCACTCCTTTCCTCCTCCTTCCCCAACAAGGGTCAGGATTTGAACCTGGGCTTTTTTATGCAATAGCTAAGGGCTTTTTCTGCTACACCCAAATGATAAATTGATACAAATGGATAGGGGTGCCTAAACTTACCCTTTAATGCTCTTCTGAACTCAACACTTACACTATAAAACACTGAATTGAGACTTTTTGTTTCATGTTTGTTTTTCAGTTGTATCCATGATTTTCACGTGAGTCTCATCTTCTCAAAAGAGTATAAGCCTCTTGAAGGTCAAGGACCATAGATCCTCTTTAATGTTCTCATTTTTATGCTACCATATTATCATATATGATATTATAATATATTTTCATGTTATATATATATTATTATATATACATATAATAATATATTATATATAAAATATAGCTTTAATGTTATCAGTTGTTGGGCACAGGTAAGTGCTTGAAATGAAGAATTGTGTGCCATTTTGTTCTGTCTCCCCTCAAGTTACTTTGCATCCACTTAGAGTGTGTGTGGGACAGTCTGAATACTTTCGTTTTGTCTTTGTAGTTTCCTTCGCTTCCTTCTCCATCCAGCTCAAATCCCACTTTAGGAAGGTGGCTTTTACTCATCTCTTTGTTACTAATGACTTTCCTTCCCAGATTACTTTCATATACTCTCCATTTATCTTGTATGTTCCTAGAGATTTATAGATTGGGTCTCCATTAGAACATATGCTGCTTTGGAGATAGGAGCTGTGTTTTCACTTTTCTTTATTTACCTGGCACTAAGCACAATGCCAGCTTAATAAGCACTTAATCACAGCTAGACGTTGTATCACTTGTTCTATCAAGAGGTCCTAAAGCAGTGCCTTACACATGGCTGGTGTTTAATAAATGTTGATTGCTTGCTGCACATAATAAAAAATATCACTTCATTCTCTGTGACTATTTAGATAGTGTTTCTTTTTGGTGCATCTGCCTGAGAAAGCCATGGGCCAAACTCATATTTATTCAATTTACCTAAGCATATTTTTAAAATCTATCAGTTTATCATTCTGGCCAGTTAAGGCCAGAAAGAAGAGCAGGGAAAAGAGATGCAGACAGCAGACTAGAAGAAAACAAAGGACAAAGACAACAAGATAAGCAGGAAGACAGAGAAATAAAATCCAAAAAGACAAAAAAATGAAAGTGACTGACAGAAATGGACACCCAGAATTAGAATCAGGGGTTATCAGATATATATTAGTAATTTCATCAATTTGGGCATTTCCTCCAGTGGTGTGGATACATAGCATAACCCATCAATGCCAAATCAATCCTTAAGGGTCCTCCTAACATGCCTGTGGCCTTTCTTCTGTATTTCTTGACATTTCATGTATACTAATAGAGCATGTAGGAGTGGCACTGGGATGTACACTGATTATTCCCCCCTCTAGCTGCACAACTCACTCATTTCTCCCCCCACCTCCCTCCATCGTGCATTCTTCTGATACGTCCTTAAGATGGGAGTCTTGGATTTTTCTTGGCACACTGTATTGCCTACTCGGGGTGTTAGTATCTTTTAATAATGCCTTTTGTCATGCTAAATGTTTGCTTAACCACAAATTCACAGCTCTAACTATTCTTTATCCTTAAATCTAAGACTCTGCTGGATTTGGGATGGAACAGTTTACCGACAAGTTAGGATTATTCTCTAGACTATAGTAGATTCACTGAACGGTGTAATATTACCCTGAGGGCCAAATCAATCAAGCTGAGATAAAGTTCCTCACCCTTTCTTTTCAAAATCACAGACATTTAAGATTGTGTTCATGAAATTTAGGGGCAGATTTTATCAGTAAATCCAAATTCAGATTTGTTTATTCTGAACACTTCATGTAGGAATGTGCTATAAATTTAGAAGTATGGGGGTGAGGGCAGTGATTGGGTAGGATGGGGAGGGTTACCTTAGCTTGACAGCTTATAGAAAATAGAAACTCAGTTCTAACCTTGGTCTACTATTTATTGACTCTGAGGATCCTTAGAAAATTCCACAACTCCTTCTCCCAAATGCCCTTGCCTGTATAAAAAATATAGTAATGCATCCACCCCCTTCCCTGTGCAGTTCATAGAGGAATGGGAGCACCTGCTCTGGGGAGGGGCTGAAGGGAGGGGGAGGGGTTGCATTTGCCATTTTCATTAAAATTATTACTTCTGCACAGCTTGATTTCTTTCAGGCCCCATGTAATATCCTTAGGCCCCAGGCCTATGGGCTCATGCTAATTTGTATGGCTCTTGAATTGGCAGGCTTGTCAAAGCTCCCAGGTACTTCAGTGATAGGTACTAGTTACAGTGATTGCTCAATTTCCATCAGAGAGTGGGGAGCATGCAAGTCAATGGGAGTATCCCACACCCTCTGAGTAGGTTCTGTTTCAACCTGGGGTGTTCAAAGGCCAGGCAGGGGCTTTTGAAATATTCGATTATAGGTTAGCAAAATATAAAATCTACCCTCAAAAAACCCACCCCCAAACTCCTTTTTTTTGGGGGGGGGTTATTCTTAGGAGATGAATTTCTTTGTGGATTAGCACACACATAAGGAGAGAAGAAAAACAGAAAAAAAAACAAAAACAAGATAATCATGGTATCATACCACAAGAGCATTCCATCACTGTGCCTGGCTTTTCCCAATGCTTTTGAAATTATGCAAATGAATTCTTTAAACTCAAAACGGGCATCAATCCCGTTGATTCCATTGATTTGCTCGTCATCGCTTCATGTATGTGTTCTCCCCAAACATCTTGTATCGATATTTCTCTCTCTCAACTCTGCCCCTCAATCCATTATAAGTGTATCATTAAAACCTGTTTAATTTCCTATGAAAGATTATATTAAGTGCACTTTTAGTGTAATTATGTCAATAGTGGAAGATAAACATGTATTAGGCAGTGTGAAATGCTGATTATCTGTCAGGGTAAATCTGTTTATTTCAGGAATAGCAATCTGACAGCCCCCTGTTGTTAATCGGGGAAGTACATGCTCTTGTCAGGTAGCGTTTGGTCGGGTTCTGTCAGGGAAATGTTCTCCCTGAGCTCATGCTGGGACATCATTTTCATCTCTTTGATAGGTAGATAGATAGGTGGATAGATGATAGATAGAGGAGAGGTAGATAGATTAGATAGATAGATAGATAGATAGATAGATAGATAGATAGATAGATAGATAGATGATAGATAGATAGATGATAGGTAGATAAATAGATAATAGAGATGACTACTAGGAAGTGATACACATATCAGTGTGTTGTATATTTACTCAGTTTCCTTATCCTATGTGTTTCTGACCTGTTTTTCTTTCAAAACAAAACAAATAACTGCTAATAAACAATTCAGAGCCCAGCATTAAAAGGGCTTATGAGAAGGAGGGATAGATTAGAAAGATTAGGCTGTTGCTCAGCATCTGCCCAGCACACAACTGGCCCCCAGTAATGTCAAAGCAAAAGGGAAGGAAAGAGAGGAGAGATAGGAATTGGTCTTGCCTTCTATGTGCAAAGATAGCATTTGTTTTCCTTTTTCCTTTCAAAATTTCTCTTATTTTTCTTTCCAGAGTATTTTCTAAATATATCCTAAACACTGCCCCCTGCAGCTGAGATGGATCTTTCTCTTTAATGAGATGAGGTAGGGAAATGACTTCTCCACCCTCTTCCCACACTCATGCCAACATCAACTCCAACACACACCTTAAATTTTGCCAAATTATTTGTGGTTCAGAATACAAATTTTAATGAAACATTGGAAGATGTTCAGTCCTAGTTGACCAGATCCTACTGAAAAATAACTTTGTCTGACTTAATTACATTAAGACCATTTCATGAATGCCAAGAACTGTTGAGTAGAATAATAAAATTGGTATTTATATTGGCATTTCAGGACTCTAAATAGAAGGTGAGTAAATATAAATAGCATTCATTCAGTCTTTGCAACCCTTTCTCCAAACCCCTCTGCTACAGACTAATTCACTTATGCTAGGATACCTTACTAGGCCTTAATATAAATGTCTCTGGGAAATAATCTCTCCCCAGTAGATTATGCATATCTTTAGTGTAACTCAGAATTTGCATGTGTAGTTTGCATATTTTTACATCAGAGTGTCTGCTTTAAATTAGATAAAGGTCACTGTCATTCATAATCAAGAAAAAGGTGGATTAAAGGTCAGGATTCAAAATAAAAAAAACTGATTAGATGTAGAGGTTTGTTCCTATGATTCAGTATATCATTGGATAAGTGGAAATCATGAGTCAACAAATTAACCTCAGTATAATGGGTGACTTGTTTCATTAAGATCAAAAAACAGATTCACATATAGTTCCCAATGTATTATTTGTTTGTCTCTGTGTAACAGCTGCCAGATATTTGTACTTAATTCTTTTATCACTGGGTGTTATTTATATGAGCCATTGAGTTTCAGGAGTGACATGGAATCTTTTTTTTTTTACATTTTCAAAATAAAACACTGTGGGATATGATGGATTGATGGAAGAATATGAATGAGAAAACACCTTAAGGGCAAGTTGTACCTATAAATTTCTCCTAAATAGCAATTCTTAATTTCTTTTTTAATCCCAGATTACTTTACATTCAAAAAACTATTATTGACCCTTGCCCACAAACACAATGTTTATATGAGTTATATCTATACATATTAACCATATTGGAAATTCAAATGTCTTAGCATTATGAAAACAGATTTAACCTTTCAGACCTCTTAAAGGACCTTGAGTCCATAGGTTCCTACCCCTGGTTTGGGGCATCACCCGGCAATCCCAGTCTAAGAAACGATGGTCCAAAATATAAATGCTTGATTGAAAGGGAAAAGAGCATCTCTTTTTTGAGGAGACAATTACAATAACTCTCCTGTTGTCCATTTCTCTCTTTCTTCTCCAACACCCTCAGAGCCCCTCCAAACTCGTTTAGTCCTGACATTTTTTTCACCATCTCCATGTACAATTAATAACAATGAGTCATAGAACACCTTTAAAGCTTGCAAAGCTCATCACATGTGGAGCTCCCTCTTCTGGACTACTCACAAGATGGGTCCCCTGGTAGATAGCTACTGAGTCCAGTTCAAGGAATTCTGTGCATGTGTGTACTTTAAATTTTTTTCACTAGCTTCACTAATGGATTTACCTTTCCTTTCCTCCACTTGACACAATTAACTCAAAGGAAAAGTATTTACTGAAATGTCATAGCAGGAAGAAAAACTACAAAGCGTTTCCCACCACTCCATCCAGGGATGTTTGTAAATGTGTAACAACTGACTCTAGGGAAAAAAAAAGCATAAGTGTATTTAAGTTGCATTAGTGATGTTTTCTTCATCACTTTCTTAAGTCTAGACGACCAACAAAACACTAATTCAAGCCTGATACATGTAATGTTTGTTCGTTTCTGAGGTATAAATGCTTACAATGAAAACTTAGCAATTGAATAGGGGCTGGCACTGAGCTGTCTCCAGCATACCTCTGCATTCCCCCACCTCCATAAGTGTGGGGCACAGCTTCAAATAAAGATAGAGTTCTTAGGATGAGTAGGCATACACATAGGTGTACTTCTAGGGAGAACCTTGTTTAAGGAATAGGAGACAAGATGAATTACGTTTCTGTGGCTGCAGGACCTCAATATATTATATCATTTAAATTCATTCACTCCTGTGAAGTAGATATTATTACCATAGGTAAAATAGTGAAAAAAATGATGTTAAAAAGTTTAAAAGATATAATTTCTAGGCAATTTTTAATTTTATTAATAGAAGAGTCAGTGGCATGTTCAAATTCCAAATCATGGTGGTGGACTCATAGTTGATATGCTCTTGGAAAAGTAGCTTTTCCTGAGGGTGGCAATAAACTCTGATTGGTTAATAATTAATGAAAGAGAATGAATATTACAATGAGAGGTGGACCTAGTCTAATGAAGAGCTTGGGAATTTAACTTTGATTATGGGATTTACTTCTAAAACATCCCCAGCCTTGAGCAATCTCATCAAAGAATTTGTCCCCACCTAAACCTGAGAGGAACATCATGGGGAAGAATTCACCTAGATAAGATGGTCTAGGCGGAGAAAAATTTTCTGCAGAAGTTAGTAATATTCTTCAAAGGCTGGGCTTCAAACAAGGAAATAGGACTGGGAAAAGGCTAGATCTCCCTCATAATTGGTTATTAATAATCATTTCTCTTACTGTGCTAGGTTAGGAATCACAAAGATCAGAGTTCAAATATCTCCTCAGAAACTGCATGACCCTGGGAAAGTGACTTAACTTCTCTATGACTCACTTTCCTCATCCATAAAAATAGGAATACCACCTACTTTCCAGGGTTGTTCTGAGGACAAAATGAGATTATATTTATAAAAGTGCTTTGTCATCCTTGAAGATCTATATAAAACTGGCTATTATTGTGGATGAAGGAAGAATCTCAGAAAGTTTAAGTGACCGAACCATAATAATACAGCAAGTGACAGAGGTAAGATTTGACCTCCTGAGTCCAAGTCCAGGGAACTATTCACCAACATCTTCCTGATCATCTTAATTCTGTGTCTCTCCCTCCCAAGCTACCTTGTGCTTAACAACTTCATACTAATTCTATTTTTATTATATATATATTATAATATATTATATAACCCTATATAACCCTAACCTTATATTATATTAATATAATGTATTATATTATATATAATATTATATTATTATATATAACCATATATATATATATAACCCTAACCTGTTGTCTACTCCTTTAGAGAGAAATGTAAGAGAAGGAATTGTATATCATTCTTTGCATTTGTCTCCCTAATACCTCTCAGCAGGGGGTACATACTAGGTGTCTAATAAGTGCTTGTTGATCTATTATGCTCTATATTACACTACCTCCCAATTAGAATGGATGAATCCAGGAAACACACGTGAGTCTAGACGGTGCCAGTCAGTTAAGTTTTTCAATGGCAATGAAATGGATAAATGAAAATGACTTTTAAAAAAGTCAGATTGATGTTTGGCTGTGTTACATCTCTGTTCTGTATAAAAATCAACCTGAATATTTTTAGGAAGAAAAATAACCCCCCATATAATTTACTTAATTTCTGGATTTTTAAGACAGCATAGATGTAGTAACTAAAGCACTTGACCTGAGACTAGGATTTTACCCAACCCCAAAAGCAAGAAGACTGAATGCAACTGTTGTCTATTTTCCCATCTGGTAATATTTCTTTTCCTCCTGAAATTTGTTTTTGATTTGTTTAAAGCAAAAAGTTGCCTTCCTTCCTGAATAGTTTAACTACTCTATTTCAAATGTCATAGGATTATGTGACAAATAAAAGGAAAATGGAGAGGAGGAGGAGGAGACATTGCCTTAACAAAACCTTATTGTTTACTTTTCCCAATAAAATTAACCATATTAAAAGGAACTATAGTTGTTAAAGTGTTTCAAACAGCATGTAATTAGTTAACTTCATTATACAGTTATTGGATCAATTTTGCATTATTTTAATTACCTCTTGGTGGCTATGGTTTGGTGGATAAACTCAGTTAATGTCCAGGAGGAAACAAAATTATCTTTCCCCTTGGTAGACTTAAGTTACACAAGACAATTTGAAAATGTCTATCCTTGCTTTCCTCTGGAAATTTCCTTGGATTTCTACACTGATTATACCTGGATGCATTGTGGTGTTGTTTTTTTTTAAACCAATCACATATTTTCTCCATTTTCATAGCTTATTTCCTCTTATGTGGGGGAGGGGAGATGATAATGAAACTGCAGTCAACAGATGTTCCCTCATTTAGGCTATCCTTAAAATTTATGTTGTTTCACAGCACTTTTAAGGTTGACTCAGTCCTTGATTCTCCTGGAGTACATAAATTGAATTCTATAAAGTTTATAATGGACTGCTCCCCTTTCAGAAGATCTTGAAAATGGATACTGTCTACTCTGGATAAACATTAAAAAAGTGGTGGACAATATAACCCTGGAGGGTATTAATAGAAAATTGCCTCGTGTAGTTATATGCATTTAGAGAGCTATGCTTATCAATCCTTGAATAATGAACACCTCACTTATGAACCACATCTATAAGTATGGGAGTGTGAAGATATAGGTTTTAGAGATTAGAAAGGGCCTCAGAGGACGTTTAGTCATTGGGTCAAAGATCTTGAGCTGGAAGGAGATTTCCAGTCCAAACTGCTCATTTTGGAGATAAAGGAAAAGGTTCATGGAGGTTAAATGACTTGTCCAGAGTTACAAAGAAGACACTAAACAGCAGAATCAGAATTTGAACCTGGGTCTTCTGATTTAGAGTCTGTTGTTGTTTCCACAGGACCACATAGTGCAGGTCACAGCCACAAACCCATCAACCTTCAGACTCATTGTGTTCCTCAATAAAGGAGGGGAGAGAGAGAGAGAGAGAGAGAGAGAGAGAGAGAGAGAGAGAGAGAGAAAGAGATAGAGTGTTATATGTGAGACATAATAAGGAGGTCAATGTCATTGGATCTCAGATTATGGGAATGGGGCAAGAACTATGGTATAAAGAGATGGGATGATAGGAAGGGGCTCAATTATGAAGGACTTCAAAAGCTAAGCAAAGGGTTCTGTATTTGATCATGGACGGAGGCAAGGAAGTTGATTAAATAGGAGTTGACCTGAATCTTGGTAAGAACAACTGGACAGCTGAGTGGAAGATGAAGATAAAGCAGGGAGAGTAACCAAAGACTATTTCAATATTTTAGGTGTGAGGTGATGAAAGCCAACACCAGCATAGTGGCAGTGTCAGAGGAGAAAAGGGAGCATATGGGAGAGATGTTGTGAAGTTAGGTCAGCGAGACTTGACAACTGATTAAATATGGGAAGGAAGGTGAGAGAACAAGTGAAGAGTTAAGACTGACAGCCTGGTTGAGAGTCTGGGTGATTGGAAGGAAAGTGGTACCCTCCATAGTAATAAGGAAGTTAAAAAGAGAAGCGGGCTCAGAGGGAATAATCACCAGATCAATTTTGGACATGTTGAATTTAACAATATATCTCTATATTCAATAGGCAGTTGGAGATGGGAGATGGGAGCTTAGGAGAGAGGTTGGGGCTGATTTGAGCACAGATCTGAGGTTCATCTGCATAAAGATCATACCCAATCTACAGGAGCTGATGAGATCTCTGAGCTATGGAACTATGGCCAAGTCACTTTAATCTCTTAGTAACTTAAGGTATCTCTCTAAGTCTAAAAGAGAAGTTGTGATTTAGGTGGGATAGTTTTTAGGCTGAGTAAAAAAGAAAAAAAAAAGATAAGATATTGATTGATGTGCTGCAGACTTCCTGGAGAAAACTCAGTTACCCTGGCAAGAGTTGACTGCGCTTGCCTCTCAGTGCTCTATTTTTTTCCAGTTACCCTGACCTAGGTAGGTAGGGCTTGTTGGTCATTTCTGTGGCCTTCTGGGAAATTCTCCCCCCAACCTTGCCATTGCCAGGTGAGTTTGTCCTTTTCAAGGGTCCTTCTTGCCAGCATCTGCTTTTCTTAACATAAAATAAGTTGGGGGTGGGAAGGGGAAAGAGTCAAGGAAGATGAACAAACAATTCTGTTAGATTAATTTCTTAATTTTTCTGAATTTTTATAGAGGCTCTTTTCCTCCACCCTCTTGAATCCTGTCTCCGTATGTTTTTTAAACTCTTCATTACAAAAAGCAATGGGATGATAAACATGAAATCCTGACATTTTATTTAACAGATGAAGAAACTGGGATCCAAATAAAGAATTATAGGTTACTTATGCCCAGGAGTATCCAATGTCCCACCCCTTAAGAGAACAGCAAAGGTTGGAGGAGAAGTGCTCCTGATTTCTCTCCTAAGATCATACTCAAAGTTTTTTCCTAATAAAAATAAAGATTATAAATAGATGTTTGGAAATCAGGTCTACCATTCATTTGATAATCACATTTTCAGGCAGACTTTCTTAACCTGGGATCCTTGATCTTATTTTTCTTAACATCTTAAAAAGAAGATTTCCATATACTCAGCTTCCTTTGAAACCCTATATATTTTACGAAATTCATTGTATAACACTATTTTGAGAAAGGGGTCCTTTGGCTTCTCCAGACTGTCAAAGGAGTTCATGATACAAAAAAAAGCTTAAAAACCCTAATTTAAAGGAGTCCTGAAAAAACATAATTGCAAACTATATGCTTTAGATAGCATGTAAATATACTACTTAAATAGTATAGGATCTAGATCTGTGATTTCACTGGTGTAGGGAAATTCTGGGGTAGGAGTCTGCCCCCACCATTGTAGATCACTGAGTTTAAGTGAGTTGCCTGAGATCACAGGGCCAGTATTTGTCTGAGATAAGACTTGAAGCCAGGTTTCTTGGACTCCAAATCAGGTTTCTATCCACATCATACTTCCTATCTATACTATATCAATGGTGTAAGGAAATAACATTTAAATAAATGTATAAATGCTGTAGTATTCTTGCTGTACATATTCAATATATTATGAGATAAATGGGTATCAGGATTAGGAATCCAAGCACAAATGATAGCAGTGTTTCTGTAGGGAAAACCTGCCCCACATGTATAGGCTCATAGCTAAGTTTAGAGCTAGATGACACCTCAGAGGTCATCAGTCAATTCCTTCATTTTACAGATAAGGAAACTGAGGCCCAGAAAAGTAAAGCCACTTGCCTAAAGTCACACAGGCAGCAAGAAGCAGAGGACAATCCTATTTCAGATCCTGTAACTCCAAAGCCTCCTTTGTATTATACTGCCATCTCTCCAAGCAAACGTAAAAAAAAAAAAAAGAAAAAAAAGAAAAACACTCATGTTTAGAGCTGAACTAGCTCAAAAATTGGGGACTGTCTATACATGTATCCTATATCAGAGTGTGTATGGAAGCTTAATTATATGTTTATCAAACATGCCATTATTGCTTAATTTTTTTATTCAGTAAGGTATACATTTTAACCCAAAGTATATTTATTTCAGTACACATTGTAACTCCCATTCATATATTCTCATGAGCATATATGTGTTCCCAATGGTAACCCACTTTAATTTTCCAGCATTCTGCCCATGCTTAATCTCCAACTATAATTGGAAATAGCATCGTACTTGGAGTCAAGAGAACCCCAGATTTCAGTCACATCTCTGTTCACTAATGGTTTAACGCAGAGAGAGTTCTTCAGAGAGTTAAATCTCTCTGAATCTGTTTCTTCATCTTTAGAAAAGGTATGAGTGACTCAAGGAACAACTGAGTGACTGACTGTCTTAATGAATGAAGGAAAATGTGTTCAGTACTTTCTCGGTCTCAGACACTATGCTGGGTATTGAGGACACAACAGAAATGACAGACAAGGTTCTTATGTTCTCATAAGTGGAGAAAAGGAATTAGGGGAGTGTTGGCGATAGAACAATATTTTGATCTGGAAAGTTGAAAAGCTAGTGAGTGGAAAAATAGAATATCAAAAGAAACGTTTTTTTTCACAGGCAATAATAAGAGAGTATGCTTACTGTTTAAGAATCATGGGAGGAAAAAGAAGAGAAAAAAGGAGATAGTATGATACGATACTTTTCTGAAAGGGTTGTAAAGATCTAGTAGGAGACAGATTGTTGGGAGAATAGATTGTTGGACCTAGAGTGAGAAAGACTCATCATCTTCCTGAGTTCAAATCTGACCTCAGACACAGTCACTTCACCCTGTTTGCCTCAGTTTCCTCATCTGTAAAATGAGCTGGAGAAGGAACTGGCAAACCACTTCAGCATCTGTGCCAAGAAAACTCCAAATGGAGTCACAAAGAGCGGGACATGACTGAAAAATGACTAAATTACAATAGGAATTTAGCAAAGTGCTTTGCCAACCTTAAAGCATTAAATAAATATCAGTGATGATGAATTGGATGGAATTTGCCAAAAATGTAAAAATAAAAATGCGATGGACCTTTGCAACAAACGCACTTGGTAGTTTCCAATACGATTACTTACTTTTCTGAGTATTTGTTTATGGTCGTGTCCAGTAAAGCAGATGACTATATTAGAAACAATCTACTGCCAACTGATAAATATTTGTTCTAACAATTATTTTTATATGCATATATTGTCTTACCAGAAAGAATAGAATCTTCTAGAGGGAAGGGACTGTTTCATTTTGACGCTTGAATCTTCCTGACCTTGCACAACGTCTGGCACGTTGTAGGTGCTTGAAAAAGACTTATGGATTGACTGATAAAGATAGAGTCTACATAATCAAAGGGATTTAAGTGGCATTGACTGAGAATTCTAATAGCAATAGCCTAAAAAGCCATTTATCTTTGGCCATACCATAGACCTTTATTTCTTCATAAGGAAAAAGTGGATAGAGATTTGGCAATTCTCCAACTAATTGAAGCAATATAAGGAGCAGCTGTATTGTAGAGGAAAGGCATACATACTGTACTGTACTGCTTTTAGAAGTGAATGACCTGTACGTGAGAGTCACCTCTGGAAACTCTATTAAATATAAAATGAGTGAAGTGGGTCAATGAACAGAGCACTGGACCTGGGGTCAGGAAGATTTGAGTTCAAATTTGACCTCAGACACTTACTAGCTGTGTGACACTGGTCAAGTTACTTAACTTCTATCTGCCTCAGTTTCCTCAACTATAAAATGTGAAATTGAGGTTAAAACAGCATCTATCTTGCAGGGTTGTTGTGAGGATGAAATAAAATAATATTTCTTTATTAATATAATATTTGTAAACCACTTAACACAATGCATGACACATAGTAAATACTAGCTATCATCATCACTATTTTTATGACTATTATTGTGATATGAGCTTGACTGAGTCATTTTAGCTCTTAACCTCAGTTTACTCATCTCTAAAGTGGGGCAGCTAAGTGGTAGAGTAGAGGGAGCACCAAGACTCATTTTCCTGAGTTCAAATCTGGCCTCAGACACATACTAGCTGTGTGACCCTGGGCAAGTCACTTAACCCTGTTTGCCTTAGTTTTCTCATCTGTAAAATGAGCTGGGGAAGGAAATGGCAAAGCTCTGCATTGTCCTTGTCAAGAAAACCTCAAATAGGGTCATGAAGAGCCAGACATGACTGAAAATGATTGAACCCAAAAAAGTGGGGATGCCAATATTTGAACTCATCTTTCATATTGTCTGGAAGACCAAACAAGAAAATGTATATAGAATCATAGGATCCTAGATATTGTGTATAGAATCCATAGGAGAGAGACCATAGGTGCTTTAAACCTGGAGGGAACCTTAGAAATCCCCTCTTACAATCAATCAAAAAGGAACTAAATGACTTGCCCAGCATCTCACAGGGAGCACATAGCAGAGACACAATTTGAACGCAGTGTTTGTGACTACAAATGTGGTACTTTTTCCAGTTTGTGTGTTTGTTTTTTATCTGCCTATCTATCTATCCATCTATCTATCTATCTATCTATCTATCTATCTATCTATCTATCTATCTATCTATCTATCTGTCTGTCTGTCTCATAAATAACTATATAGATTTCTGGCAGGTCCTACTACAGCTACTAAAGGCCATGTTCAATAATGGAATTGAAATCAGACTTAACATTAGAAGACCAGGGTTCAAGTACTTCCTATGATACTTTTAGCCATGTGAGCTTGCGCAGGAACCATAACCTCTTAGTTTCAGTGTTTTCAGCACCAAAAATGAAACCAATAATAAGCACACTCGACTTCACCAGGTTGTTGGGAGAAAATACTTTGTAAACATCAAGATATTGAAACAATCCACTATGACTGTTGGTGTTTTGGGGAAATTTACTGCGATCCTCCAGAATTACCAGGTCTCTGTCCTTCATCTCCATGTTCCCCTTATCACAGGACTGTATCATATATTGGCCATGACTTCAGGGATGTCCTGTCACCGGGTGATTAATTCATCTTCTTCTCTAAAAGCATCATCCATGTGACCTGTATAATTCTCTTTTAAATTTAAGCAAATAAACATTTTAAATAATGAATCATATTTCGAATATGTTGCTTATTTTATTATCACTTGATTGTTTAAAGATAAAATATTGTCGCAACTATTTTTTTCTTTTATTAATTTGTCTCTTCCATTATCCTATCCCCATTGAGCAAATTTATATTATTATAATACATTATATTATGAATATATTATATACTAAGCTTATTAACACATATTAGTAATATAATATAATATATTTAATCTATTAATATATTTAATCTATTAATATATGCACATGTGTATCCATTGCATATATGTATGTTTATTTTATATATGTGTACACATACATGTATGCATGTATGCATGCCTGTATATAACCTAATACATATATACATATGCTCTAATACATACACGTACATACATGTATGTATATATACAGACTTGCATACACATATATATGAGTGTACCCTAATGCATGAGTACATAGTCCAGAAAAACACATTGACACCCTGGCACTCATTTTAATCAGGTTTACAAAAATTGCATAGGATGAACTTAACAGAATCCATAGCAAGAAGAGTCAGTGCATGGGTGAGCTAGAACCTACCAGCAGCTGGCTAGAGTCACTGGTTACATCTTCAGTGGAACCTCTGACACCCTAGAAATCAGCAAATGCTACAAATCAGGGCTCTATTTATTATTTTCTTGATTGTCTAAGAAAAGGATGGTGAATGTATTAATATTTGTAGGTTAGACTTAAAAGCGTATTGTATATTTTTTTCTCCAGAGAGTTGTTTCATAGTTGTTCGGTTGTGTCCAACTCTCCACTGGAGTTTCTTTGGCAAAGATACTGGAGTGGTTTGCCATTTCTTTCTTCAGCTCATTTTACAGATGAGGAAACTGAGGCAAACAGACTTGAGTGACTTGCCCAGGGTCACACAGCTAGTAAGTGTCTAAGGATAGATTTGAGCTTAGGTTTTTCCTTCCTCTAGGCCCAGTATTCTATCTCCTCTGCCAAATTTTCCATCTCCTTACTGATTAAGAACCTCCATGTCAGTCTGGAAGAGGGCTTGCCACAAGTCCCTCTCTAACTCTGCCATTTAAATATATGTCACTGACTTGTTTAAGACATAGAAAACCTACTTCTCATATTTGTGGGTAGCACAAAGCTAATGGGAATAATTAATGTTCTATATGATAGAATCAAGATGTAGCATTTTCTTCTTGGGCTGATAGATTGGGCCCAAACCAACAAAACAGGATGTAAATGGGAGAAATATGAAGTCCTTAATTGAGGCTAAAAATTCAGTCACACAAGCACTGGACATAGGAGACTCTGATTTGGCAGCAAGTTGTATGAAAATGAGTTGGAAGATTTTGCTTAACCACAAGTTTAATATGTATAATAGGGTGGTATTGTTAAGGGAGTGAAGGGATGATATTGTTTCAAGAAGGGAGTGAACCAAATGTAATTTAGATATGAATGAAATATTTTGACTGTGTATCTCATTAATTGATAGTTCCCCTGTACTCTTGCATCAAACCATGTCTGGAGTATAATGCTTAATTCTGGGTACACTTTTAAAATAAATTTTTATTGATGTCTTTTCGCTTTTTACATCCTATCCCACAAACAAGACCTCCATCTCTTATCTCTGTGGATTTTCTCTGGCTCTCCTCCATGCCTGGAGTTTCTCCCTCTTTCCCTTGCTGACTTCCTTTAAGTCCTGACTAAAATTCCATCTTCTACAGCAAGCTTTGCCCAATCCCTCCTAATTCTAGTGACTTCCCTCTTTTACTTATTTCCTATTTAGTCTCTTTATAATTTATTTGTATATATTTGTTTTCTTGTTTTCTTTCCCATTAGGTGGTGAGCTCCATGAGGGCAGAGACTATCTTTACCTCTTTATTTTCTATCCTCAATAATTAGCACAGAGTCTGGTGCATCATAGGCACTTAATAAAAGTTTATTAACTAACTGCCTGGTGGATATCAGCAGAATTTTTTCCCAGAATCCTTCTATCTTCTCTGTCTTAGTGAACCATCCCATAAACTAAGAATCTATCTTGGTTCATTTTTAAGAGTGGCCGGAGGAGATAACTGGAGAAATGATTTGGGGTTTGAAATGCCTGTCATTCTAGGAATGACTGAAGACACAGAGGAACTAAAATAACTACCTTCAAATAATAAAAAGAGACAAAGGGGTGAGAGGAAGGGCCAACTTACTTTGTATCATTAAAGATGTTAAAATAATTATTACCTTATTCAAAAACTTTCACTGCTTTCCTGTAGGACAAAAATATAATCTCCTTAGCCTGGAATTTAAGACTTAAACAATATGACTCTAACTTAATTTTTCAGACTAATTTCTCATTCCCACCGTCCACACACTCTGTGGTCTACCCTCTCTGAAACTCATCCCTGTGCATTCACACACCTATCTCCAAAGTCTGGAATGCACTCTCTCCTCATCTCTGCCTTTTGAAGTTCTCATTGTTCAAGGCCTAATTCAGATCCAACCTTCTCTTCAAAGTCTTCCCCAATCCAGCTCCCAGGTCATGATCTGTCTCTTCAAATTTTCCCAGAATAAATTTCCCTAAATCAATGAACCAATGTTTGATCAAAGAATAAAATGTATAAAAACACTAACTTCAGGTCCACATAAAGAAAAATTTCCTAATTGGAGCTGTCCAGCAAAAAAATTGGCCTGCCCTCTTCCTTTTAGGAGATAGTGAGTTCACTATGGCTGCAGTTGTTCAAACAGAGAGTATCATAGAGAATGATGACTAAGAAATTTTGGTGTAATGTAGGAAGGAGGACTAGATTATCTTAAAAGGTCCCATCCAGCTTCAAATTTTGTGATTTAGAAACTAATTTCCAAAAATAATCAACTGATTGATCAACAAGCACTTATTGGAAAGCAGGTGCTGAGCTAAGCTCTGTGAATACAAAGAAGTGATACCTAGGATTTGATTACCATTAAAATATGTACCTTATGTATTAAAAGGATTGCAAAGCCCTCTACAAATATTTTATCATTTAATTCTCACATCAATTTATAAGATAGGTATTTATATCGTCCCCATTTTACAGAAGAGGAAATAGGCAGAGTTTAAGAAATTTTCCTAGGGTCACATAGCTTAGTTAAGTGTCCAAGGAAGAACTTAAACTTAGGTCTTCCAGATTCCAAGTCTAGCATTTTAAACACTTTGCCACTACCTTGCTGGTCTGCCTTCAAGAAACTTATAGTCATTGAATTAGTTCACTGAAAGTAAAAACAATTTATGATTTACAGGAGTTTTTTTTCTCCTTTAATAGCATCTTATTTTTTACCTAACAGTATTTTGCTTTAAGGAACTTTGTAAATGCTGTGAGGCCTCCACTGGGTCGTCATAATATTCAACAATTCAAAAATCTGTAATGTCATGGCCATGGGGGCTCCCTTCATCCAAACAGATCATAGCTACTTTACACCTTTGTAAATAGTCCTCAAGAGTTGCTGGAGTCAAGCATTAATCACTCCATAGCCAACCTACTGATAAGATGCACCAAATTCATTAGGCTGGTTTTTGGGTAATAAACATGTAGCCAATCACTGGACTGATGTTTGAAACTTTGCTAAGCTAATGTAATATTTGGCTAACATATCCTTCAGTATATGTGTATGCATAATATACATATAGATACAGACACATATATATGTGTGAGTATGTGTATAGATACCAAGATGATAGGTATATAGGTATACAGATGATAGAGTAGAGAGAATGTCTTGAAACCTACTGCTCTATGACAGCCCTACAAATATTTAGGGCAGTTATCATGTTCCTCAAGAGTCTCCTCTTCTCAGGTCTAAACATCCCCAGTTCCTCCGTAATAAATGTAAACTCTTATGATCATCATCATTAATATATTCAGAAGCCCATTGGAATATCCGTCACATCGTTAGCAGGTGGTAGTTGCTCCTGTGCTTATCATACATAGTCAAGAGATTTACAAAAAAAAAAAAATCTACTACTTAAAAAAACTCATTTTTTTCTTTCATATACCCTAGTCTTTAGTAATATTTGTGTTATCTTATGATTGTGGTTTCAGAGATAGTACTAAAAATATCTATCACATAGGGGGCAATTTTAATATAGCTAAAGCTCTTTAATAAAAGTCTGTTAAGGCCAGGGTACTGACTGATTAATAAATTGGTTCAGGTAGATTTTCAGCTGGGTTTCAGAAATAAGTGCTCTGTCTGTTTGATAAATTCCTATACTAAACACAAATGTTGTTATTTGTCATATACTAACTGTTTTAATGAGCAGTTCTTCACGATCCTTAACAGCTATGAATTGATCTCTAAGACTCAGATGTCACACGCTACAATCCAGATGCATTTCAAGAATCCAAGTGTAAGTGAACCATGTAATAAAATGAGAAAAAGTCCTTAATTTATTCTAGGGACAGATGTATATTAAGCACAATAATGAGACTGGGAGCAACAGGCAGTGAATTAGGGATGCCATTTTTTCCCAAAAGCACAAATATAGTAATCAATGCAGACAACTATATTTTCAGATCCTCAGGTTTTAATAAAGGTAAGCTCTAAGAATTCTATTTAGACTTTCAGAGCATTATATCTTGAACCATCAAAAATAATCAGATATGTTTTAAATCTTCTGGGAGATAAACTGATCGATTTCATACTTGTAAAACACAAACTCTAGAGGTAGGTTAATTTTCACATTCATCATTTGTAATTATTTTCCAGCGCCTTCAGAGCTGTGTTGAGCTCAGTTTTCCCTTCTACTGATGGGCAGGTCTGTGCCACTTAATCCAAATAAAAACCCCAATACTTGGAGATGAAGTGAGTTGTATTTTAAAGAGACTCAGGACAAGCACTTATGTCCTTAGAGTACAAAGGGATCTGCCTGCTTCTTTATCTTATAGTCTCAGGTGGCAACATTAACAAAATGATGTTTTATGCATTTCATACATAATGCTCTATACGATTATAAAATGCAGACTAGGTCACTGAATTAAGTTTTCAGGAAATGAAATGGAGAGGTGGGAGGGGGAATATTTGTGCCAGTGAGGAAAACCACCCTGTTCCTTTATCTTTTGGGAGATCTGTAAAAAGCCATTTTTTTGGCAAAGGCTCAAAGAGAGATCATATGTGATCAGAAAGGCTCCCAATTTGATGAGGTCTTCCCTAGAAACAATGATTCCAAAATATGAGTTGAGATGGGGGACACAGGGGATTGAGGTGAGGGAGAAGACTATCCGTGTCAGTGACTGATTAAATTTCAGCCATCTATCCAAAGCATTCCCTGGTTACTTGTAAAATGCTCCATATAATTACAGTAACTATGGCTTTTAAAGGAATTTTACACATTGATATTTATCATGGGGCTCTCTTTGTGGGTGTATTTCCACTTTAAAATCAATATCCCTAAAATAAACTTTAATAAGATTTATTAATTTTATCTATGCGGACCTTTTTAAAGTCAATATCAAATATCTTTCTCCAGATTCCTCTTGGCATTTGGAGAAGCTCTGATATAATCAAATGTCATGCCCTCTGTATGTTAAGAGATCACTGTTGTGGGACTTAGCTTGTGTGTACCACTTATCCATATTTTAAACTTTGAAAGAGTTGAGAATCAATACCAAATACTACTTAAGATATGTGAGGTTTTGCTGATAGATCTCAGAACTATGGGCAGAGACTATAAGCTGTTTCCCCTGTGATATAAGCTCACCATGCATAGATTACCTAGACAGAGAGTTTAATTCATCAACCCACAAATAGCTATTAAACATCTGCAGTGTCTCCAGGACCATACTGGGCAGAGTAGGTGCAGATATAAAAAGAGAACAGTCCTGATTCTTGAGAAGCTTATATCCTATTTGGAAAGCAAAGGGAAGTTCGACAGGACTAGAACCTGACTGACATTGCACCATTATAGAAAAATCATAAACTATCCCAAAGACCAAAATAAAATGGTTCCTTGGGTAGGGTGTCTGAGAACTCCTCCATGTCCAAGTTCTCAAATCAACACATACTGGTGTAAGGACTCAAGGTACCACAAAATCTAATCCTTCCCGTCATGGAAAGAATTTAGTTATTGATCTTCTTTATGCCAAACATGAATTAAAGAGTCCAAACGACCATCTTGTCTATCTAATTTAATTCAGTAAGATATAGCAGGAAAAAATATACATTTTGGAGGTCAAGTGCTGAGGTTCCAATTCTACCACTGACACTAACAGCATCTCCTGGGACAAATCATTGAATCCCACAGGCTTCAGTGTCTTCAACTTCAAATGAGAAAGTCGAACTACATAGCTTCTGATGTCTTTTCGAGCTCTGGATCTATGAAAACTATGCTCTTATCAAGAAGAATGTGTTGAGTATCTACCATGTGCCATTGGTGATGTAGCAAGGGGATGTCAGACAAAAATGATCTCTGCCTTCAAGAAGCTTGTATATTCAACCCAATAACTAGGTTCAAAAGGCTGGAAGATTTATCCAATAAAATTATGTTTTTAGTTGGAAAGAATAAATTTGAATATCTTGTGTTCTATCTTTTCACATATAAATGAGAGATTATGGCCATGAAGAAAGTATACATACACACACACATACATATACACATGCACATACACACATATACATACACACAAACTCACACACATGCATGCATAATGTCCTATACCCATCAAACTTTTTTCAATGCTTTAATTTGTTTCACATATTTTTTCTTTTTCTTCCTCTCTTCTCTTCTCCCACCATCTCTGTCTCAGTCTTTCATTCTCTATCTTTCTTTGTCTTTCTTTCTCTGTTTCCATCTGCTTCTGTCTGTGTATGTCTGTGTCTCTCTTTATCTCTGTCTCTGTAATTCTGTTTCTGTCTTTATGTTTCTCTGTCTCTGTCTCTGTCTGTCTGTCTGTCTGTCTCTCTCTCTCTCTCTCTCTCTCTCTCTCTCTCTCTCTCACACACACACACACACACACACACACACACACTTTCTCTCTCTCATTTTCTTTCTCTTCCCCTCCTCCCTTTCTTTCTCCCTTGCTGTAAAGCATGAGAAGGGAAAGGCGAATAATACAGGGATCTATTGAAAAAAAAAATAAAGGAAGCATATCCCTTTGTTTTCATTGAGGAGATTTCAATTCAATGCTTCTTGATTCAACACCATCTGTCAGACATTGAGAAATAGAAGATAAAAATGAAGCCTGTTCTTGTTCTCAGAAAGTTTCCATTCTACTGGGAACATGGCCAAGTCTGAACTCTCCATTAATTGTACATTTCAAATATTCTTTCTCTTATTCCAGTAACAAAACAAAGGCTCACATTTATCTTGAAAACTCTTTGAGGACAGAAATACTGAATTATATTTCTTTCATAGAAGGTAGGGGCCGTACCTGTGATTTCATTAGTATAAAGAATTTCAAGTTGAGGAATCTCCCTATACCAAAGCAGGTTAGACTATTCTCAGCAACCAACAGTCTTAGAAGGTTGTCCAGGGTTCTAAGAGATAAAGTGATTTACTTAGGATTACCCAGACTCAGTGGAAAAAAGTAATAGCCTTGAAATCAGAAGACCGGGGTCTGAGCCTCAATTCCACTGCTTTAATAACCATAGAAATGCAGGAAATCATACTTTTCAAAGCCTCAGTTTCATCATCTCTAAAATGGGCTAAATAACATTTGTATTGATGATTCATTGTTGGGAGAAAAGCATTTCATAAAGTATAAAAAACTTTATAAACATAATACTTAGTCTCCTACATTAGTTTCCCCCCAAATCTTCTAATTTTCCTATTTCTGTCAGAGGCACCCATGTTCACAACTGCAGTGTCATCCTCCACTTTCCCTCATATGTTGCCAAGTCTGGTCAATTGTGCCTCTCTCCCCAGCAATCCTCACTGCTCCTGGATCAGGATTCTATCACCCCTTATCTGGATTATTGAAATCACCTCTAAATGTATCTTTCCCCACTCCAACATTTTCTTCACATTGTCACTAAAATGATCTTCTTGAAACAGATGTCTGACGATGTCACTTTCTTCTCATTAAATGGCAATGGCTCCGTTACATCTAATGCTTCACAACCTGACTTTAACCCATTTTTATAGGAATGGTTTTTTGTTGTTTTGGTTTTTTTGTATTCCCAGAGTCTGACACACAATAGGTACAGCTGCTTGCTGATCATGGCAGTAATTATGATTTACAATACCAAAGCCAAACTCTCTTGGTACACCTTTGTATAGATGACTAAGTGAAAGCTATTAGCCAGCAAAGAATAAAATAAAATAAAAAACTGGCCCTTTCTATCTAGGTACAGAGGAGTACATTTAGGTGAAATCGCTAAAGTTCTCATACCTATAATGATTCAAGACTATCAATTAACTCAATGTTTCATGTCAACCAAATCAAAGTTGGCTAGCTCCATAGAAAAATAAAATGTTGGGATAAACTATTAAGCTCCTTTTAAGAAAAGGATCTAAAAACATAGCCCATGACAGGTCACACAAAGACATCTAGGATTTAGAGCTAGAAGTAAAGGCATTCTGAAAGTCAACTTTACCTAAAATTTCCCGTGTGAGCAGTTACACTTCAGAAATTGGGAAGCACCACAAATCAAGACTTGACTTATTATTTTGTTGGTTGTCTAGACTTAAGAAAGTAATAGAGAAAATAATAGAGAAAGTAATAGAGAAAAATAAAATTAAGTTTATATTAAACTTAAACATTTTAAGCATACATTTTTCCCCTGTAGAAAGTTGGTTATTAAACACTTATCAGCATACCCCTGGCTAGAAGGGATCATTTTGTCCAATCCCCACCCCCATTTTGAAAATGTGGAAATGAGAGTCCAAACAGATTTAGTGACTTGGCCAAGGTCACACAGATATAAGTAGCATAGACAGGATTTGAACAGAGATTTGAACAAAAATTTTATGCTCTTAGACTCATGCTATGACATCTCTTAGATGATCCTTTCTTTAAAAACTCTCCAGGGGAAGTGATTCTGTAACTTCTTCAAGGAATTAAGATTTAGCAGTCCTGAAATTTCCTCTCTAAATATAATTGCAAATGAGTTTACTTGGGAGCTGCTTTTGACATCTTTGAATTCAGTCCAAAGATGTTCCCAAGTATACTAGCTTGATAATATCTTTCCTCTTGGACTAGGGTACCAACCTTGGCACTATCACATGTCACAGATAAAAACAATTGAAGTAATTCAATTTACAAAGAACATTACCCAATTAATACAAAACTGATCTTTTAAAGTTTTGTTGATGCCTTGTTATGCCACAATCACTTAACCCCAGCCATGACTGGAAAATCTCTTTTGTATTGAAGAAAAACACTGGAGTAAAGCCAACTGATGGAGTGATGATGTCTGACAGCATACACTGTATTAGACATTGATAGACCACTACTTCTCTACTGATATAAGAAATATGTATTTCATTAATACAAATTTTAAAGATTCTTTTTATAATTTTTTTTAAACTTGTACAAGCAAGGGTAGTTACTTTCCTTTTTAGCATTTAAGAACTCTAAATATAGCATTGAATGTATATGATTAGCAGAAACTCCTACGCTAAAAACACATCCCTGACTTTGTACACAGCAACAACCACAGTGTGCAAGCAATTTTTCTGGTAAACTTAGTCCTTCACAGCAATACAAGGATCTAAAAATTTTCCAGTGGACTCTTGAGGCAAAACTCCTTCCACACTGGATTGCAGAATGAAGCAGATCATTTTCTCTTGTGTGATATTTTGTTTTAGTTTGTTTTGTTTTATGATTTCTCCCATTCATTTTAATTCTTCATTGCAACATGAGTAAAGTGAAAATGTATTTAATAGGAATGTATGTGTAGAACCTATATAAGATTGTACTCTGTCTCAGGGAGGGAGTGGGGAGAAAGGGGGAAAAGAGGAGGAGGGAGGGGAAAAAATCTAAGATATATGGAAGTGATTATAGAAAACTGAAAACAGATAAAATAATTTAAAATTTAAAAATATAAAAAAATTAAAAAAAACACATCCCTGTTTTGCCATTGGGGTACCAAAGAAAAGGTCAAATATGTATCAAGTTCTTTGTGCTAGGAACCATGTTAATCACTAAAGATAAAAAGAAAGGTAAAATAGTTCCTACCCTCAGGAAACTCACATTTTAATAAGATGCATACAGGTAGGGCAACTAGGTGGTGGGTGCAGTGGATAGAGCGCTAGGCCTGATGTGAGGAAGACTCATCTTCCTGAGTTAAATCCAGCCTCTGACACTTATTAGCTGTATGACCCTGGACAAGTCACTTAACCCTATTTGCTTCAGTTCCTCATCTGTAAAATGAGCCGGAGAAGGAAATGGCAAACCACTCTAATATCTTTGCTTAAAAAAAAACCAAAGAGGTTACAACAAGTTGGATATAACTGAAAAAAAACTGAACAACAAAAATATATGGAAGGTAATCTCAAAGGTGAAGACACCAAGAGCTTGGATGATTGGGAAAGGTAGGGAGTGAGTGACATATTGAAGAAATCCAGGGAAACTAAAACAAAGAGGTCAAGAAGGAGAATGGGCTCAGATTTAAAACTGAAAGGGACTTTGAAGGCTATCCAATAGAGACCCTTCAGTTTACAGATAAGGAAACTGAGGTAGCAGGTGGCAGTCAGGATTTGAACCTTGGTTCCTGGAATCCCTATGCAACACATTCCCAGTGTAGTACTGGTTTCAGAGTGACACTTGGTTGATTGTTTCACCTCCAGTGTCATGCTAAAAATCAATGAAATCAGAAAAAAATACTTCGTACGTAATGGTTTTATGGCCACTTTTTATAAACCTGTATCTTCAGAATAATTTTTTCAAAATATGATCATATGCTAAAAAACAGGAGGCAATGGGCAAAGTCTGAATGTTATATTTCTGATTAACTTATATTTAACTTGTCTTGGTGATGATGGTTATCCAAGAAACAAGCTAGCTCCTAGCTGATTCTTGACATGTGCCAATAAACAGAGCATCATCGGGTTAGGGATAAGCAAAAGTATTAGACTTTTCCCATCTGTATTTAGCATCTCATCATCATGATTAGACTGCCTAAAAATATCTGATGTTTACTCTGGAAAAATAGGGTCATAGCAGATAATCCAGAATGTTGTCCCAACAGGGATTATCTCAAATAGATTTCTAAAAGTGTCGCAAACCACAAGCTGAGCAAAAGTCTTCTGACCTCCCTGCTATATCTATGTCCTCTTCAGGTCAAAGCCCGTTGAGGGAAATGGAGGTCACACATTTCTTTCAGCCACAGTATAATACAGTCTCTCTTTGAGAGAATTCAGCTACCAGGAAATATGTAGAATATAGAAATTTGAATTTTAGACCATCATGCAAGGCTAAATCATAAGATTCTTCATATCATTTCCATGTCAAAGAATAAAACCTTTATCTGAGGATAACTTGAATATCCTGAAATCCAAAAAAAAATAAAATGTTAAAGATTCTCTTTAACTTTGCTGAAATCTGAAATGGACATAAGTCAATAAAAGTCATCCCTTCAAACATGCCACTATTACTTGAGTACAATAAAGCCTTCATCTGTTAACACACGCCATAGTTGACCATCAATTGCCAATAAATTATCTCAGCCATCTGAGAACTTTTCTCTTCTGTGTTCCAGTAGTGAATTGTTTTACTCAATTTGGAAACTGGAATCTGCTATGTGTAGACATGAAAGAAAATATTTGGGATATGTTTGTTTAATTGAGTTAAAAGACTTGCATTTTATTAAGATGACCCATGGCTTATTTTGAGAAAATGTCATATACTGTGAGAGATGTGAAAGGTTACCTGGGAGGATTGCTTCTATGGAACTCAACATACTGTGCATATTAATGAAAATGGTATTATTATTAATATTGGTGCATATTAACAATTCACAAAGCATGTAGCTGTCTCCTTAGTATTTCTTCTGAGTGGAATTGATATGTACACAACTGAATTGTAAGGTCTCCCAAGGCAGGGGTCCTAGGAGCCACTGTGTGCCATGGCATTGTGTAGATAGTAAGCGTTCAGTAAATCCTTACTTTGTTGCCTTAAGGTTATTGAAGGTGATCTCTATTGGTTGGATATAGTGGAAAGGATATTGACCTAGAATATCAATGATCTGAGTTAAAATCATGGCTCAGTTACTATGTGATTGACCTCTCTGGGCCTCAGTTTCCCCATGTATAATATTGAGGGGATTGGACTTGAAACACTTATTATGGGCTTGCAACTCACAGTTTAAGAAGCACTGAAGGAATTTCAAGTGAAAATAATTTAAGAAGCCCTGGAATAGATAACCACTTAAGGTCTCTTCCAGGTCACAAGATCTTTGGATCATAAATTGGTCAGAAAATCCAGAATTTCTAAGTCCTCATCCTCTTATCTTTCTATCTTCAGACATAGGAAAATTTGGGCTCTTTTTAATCCAGGTAGCAAGGAACATTTACAAAGCTGCTAAAAACACTGAGATGCCAAGAAAGAGATTTTTTTCTCTTGAAAGTTAAATAAATGGATTTTTAAAGAGAGGACATTATTAGCTGATAGATTTGGAGCTAAAAGGAACTTTAGAGCTTGACTAATCCACCTATCCCTTTTTACAAATGGAGGAAAAATAAGCTTTGTATATGTGTGCACAGGCATCTATATGTCTGCACATATTTACATATATGTGTACATATGCAGGTATGTGTATTGCTATTTTTTTTTACTTGGGGGATGAGAGAAGAGAAATGCAGACAGAGATATACCAAGCCACTGGCATGATGGAGAAATTCCTCACTGATTATCTTTCTTCACTATTACTGCCTGAAAAATATATTTATTTTCCCCAAATAATTATTAGCTTTATATAAATAATATACTATCATCCCTTGATGGAAGAAAATGATATTTGACATTAAGGAAAGGTCAGGCCTCATGAATGGGAAACCCCAATGAGCATCGCCTTTTAGCTTTATTGAATTAAGAGGTACATATATTTGACAAAGTATAGAGATCCAATAGCTGGTGTGTTATCAGTGCCCTTTTACTGTCATAGATTTATTGACATTTGCTAAATATAAAAAAGAGAAAGTGGGGAGGGCTTCCATTGCATTATGATGTCAAATCTACAAACACCTCTCTGCTGATGAGGTGAGAGTGTTCTAGGAGTAGGAATTCAGTTGTTGACTGGAATTCAGAGCAGGCTACCAATTAGGAAGGGGACCTGAAGGAACTATTGAACATTAGTCCAGTAACTTTCACCTCTGGAGCCCAAGGAGCAAGTCAGGCCTTTTGTAAATTACATCTCACATAAAAATTAGGTAGATTGTTTGAGTCAATGCCATGTAATGGATTGGATTCTTGGGCTTGGCTTAAGGAAAACCTGGATTCATATCTCATCCCAGAGATTTACTAACTACATGACATTCCTAAGGAAGTTATGAGTCTCACTTGATTCCCTGGGGCTCCTCTTCTAAGATACAAAAGGTAAATATTAGTGAAAAAAGTTGTCATTCAGGGAATTCCCTGTGCTGATGAAATCACAGATCTTTGGTGTACTTAGGAAACTTATTCTAGAGTCCTGGAGAGTTGGCAAGTAGAATGAGAGGTTCTCTGAGTAGCCCCCAATCACAATGCAGGTAAACATTTAAGTAAAGATTTCTACCCAGCCTGTCCTGCCTGTGAGTCCATCAAGCCAAGGTACTTCCCACAGAGACAATGTGTATGTTTGTGTATAGGTGATTTTGTCACCTAACAAACATTGGACACATAAGTGTTTTCTGGTTGGTTATATTGTTTGTTCATACAGTATGTATGTTAATGTGTGTATACACATATATGCTTACATACAATATATGTATGTTTAAATATGTAGTCTGAATATAGCTTTATATATTTGCATATATACATACATAATATAGACATATACACACATAATATAGAAATACATTGTACATTTGTTTATATGTATATGCTTTATGTGTCTATCTGTATTATACAACTATATTTTATGTGTAAGCATTTGTATATGTAAATTCTGTATATACATATATGTAGCATGAATACAAACATGTCTATATATGTTTGTACACATACCTATGCACAATGCATGCATGCATATACATTGTGCATAGTATGCATTATGTGTTTATATTTATGTATAGGTGTCTATGGGTATATAAATGTATGTAATATGTATACCCATGTGTACATATATATATATGCACATGCATGCATATATATACACACACACACACACACACATACACATTCAGCTATACATAGACTTTGGTTTCCTGTCCAAATGTGTATAATTATAAATACTCATATCTCATACTGATATAGATTTATAGAATAAAGATGTGGATCGTGGATATAGATAGATATGGGGGAATATATGTACATACATGAGAATATACATACTACAAAATATACACACAGATGTATATACTTTATGTATGCTCAGAGACATTCAGAAAGGAAATCCAAGTCCATAAAAAAAGATGGAGACTTTCAAGGCTGTTTCATTTATCCTATAATGTGTACATCAAGATGAGTGGATCTTTCATAGAATCAGGTTGAAGTTCCATGGCATTTGGCATATTTGTATCCATGTTCCTAGATTTTAAGAGACACTGAGTGCAAAGCTCTTTATGAAAATGTGATTTAGTTCCAGGTAGATGATCTAGTTTGTCACTACATGAATGATTACATGAGTTTTGAAATTTATGCAAGCTTATACTGCATCAGAAAGTTGTGCTCCTTACAAGAAACTGTACAAATGGAAACTGAGAGTCTATTTCTAGAGCAGTAAAGCATCTCTCTTCTCTCTCTCTCTCTCTCTCTCTCTCTCTCTCTCTCTCTCTCTCTCCCTCCTTCCCTCCCTCCCTCCTTCTCTCTCTCTTTCTCTCTCTCTCCCTCTCTCTTTCTCTCTTTTTCTCTCTCTTTTCTCTCTCTGTCTCTCTTTCTGTGTGTGTCTCTCTTTCTCTTCCTCTCTTAATACCTTTTCTCTATCTTAGTCTGTCTTTCTTTGTCTCTCTGTCTCTCTGTTACCTCTTAATACCCTTTCTGTTTCTCTGTCTCTCCCTTACTCTCTCTGTCCCTCTCTCTCTGTGTGTCTCTCTCTCCTCCCCACTTTCAATGCCTTTTCTATGACCCCCACATGGGGTGGCAGAAGAAGCTCACCCATATTCTTGACCAACTGCTCTTCCTTGAATTTGCCTTTTGATTTCCATTATTCAGTTGTTTGATAGATTTAATGGCAAAACAATTAGATCTCTTGTGATCAGAGAAGGAGTCCTTAGAAATGTTTTAACTTGATCAAAACAAAGGAACCAATTCAGTATCTATGCTGAGTATATGTTTGTCACTTCTCAAAGGGAGAAGACATTACCATAGAATCATAGAACTGTTGGAGTTAAGAAGGACCTTAGAAACCATCTAGTCCAAATCTTCCATTTGACCGGCAAGGAAATTGAATCCAATGAAGAAAAAATGATTTGTTCAAAGTAAAACATTTAGAGAAGAGAGGTCTTCTTTCTTCTGACTCCCAGACCATCTCTTTCCATCCACCTTACCACACGGTTTCTGATTTCTGTCTCATTTATATACAGTATACATACATATATGCATACATATGCTTCACTTCCTAAACAATTAAATGGAATATATAAATAGAAATAACTTAAAACCCTCTTAAATTACAATTAGGTACAAGGCCTCCATAGTTCCTGCCTTCAGGAGCTTATAATTTCATGGCAAGAGGTGGTGAAAAAGAGGAAGAACACATACACATGTAAATATAATTTAAAAAAATAACATGGAAAGGGAAAATCAGTTCAACACCACAAACATTTATTAAACATCTACTATATACAAGGCACTGGGCTTGGCATTGGAAATTCAATAATAAAAATTAAATAATCCCTGGCATCAAGAAATTTACATTCTACAGGAAGTGCCTTTATTCTAGGGGAAAGAAAAGATTTAGACAAAATACTCTAAGAAAATTGGAGGAGACAGAGATCACTTTAGAGGATCCTTAGGATTGGATTGTTGGATGGGCAGAAGGGAAAGAGGGGTAAACCAAGTTCATGTAACTTTGATCCTTCCCTAATGAATGTTATAGCCTAGGAGAGAAATCTAATAATAATAGCTAATGCATATGTAGTATTTTGATGTTTCAAAGTGTTTGACATATATTATATAATTTAATACACCTAACTGCTATATGAAATAGGAGATATTATCACCAGCATTTTACAGATGAGGAAATAGAGTTTAAGAGGCTTGTTAAAGATTATACAACTAGTAAAGCAAGATTTAAATTCAAGCCTTCCTGATGCCAAGTCAACCCTTACTAGATTATTCAATATACAAAGAAGTAGTATATATAAAGAATATATATATATATATATTCCTCTTAATATATAAATAATTATAGTACAAAATAGTTATGACCAGTTTTTTAACAGAGACATAAGCAAAGCTATACATGAGGTCCAAGAAAGGTAGTCATTACTACTTGGGGAGATCATGGCTCCCTAGAAGAAATATGCATTAAAAGTTGAGCAAAACTTGAAGTTACCAAAAATTTATTAATAATTGTATCCAATGGGTTTTTCTAGCTCCTATTTAATTTTTCTGTGGGTTTTAAAAGCATTAACCACTCTCTCTCCTCTGTCTTTTATTGCTTTTGGTCTTTTCAGTTGTGTCCAATTTTTTGTGAACCTATTTGGAGTTTTCTTGCCAAATGTACTGGAATGGTTTATGGGAAAACAGAATAAAGTGACTCGTTCAGGGTCACACAGCTATGAGTATCTGAGATAGGATTTTAACTTGGGTCTTCCTGACTCCAAGCCTCATGTTCTACCCACTGCACCGCCTAGCTGCTCCTTCCATTACGCTGGTTTTTTGTTTGAATGACTATTTGTCATACTCTTCTTTTAAATTTTTTTTATTTAGTATTTTATTTTTCCCCAGTTCTATGTAAAAACAATTTTTAACATTTCTTTTTAAAACTTTGAGTTTCAAATTCTTCCCTTCCTCCCCATTCCCACTCCCATTGAGAAGGCAAGCAGTTCAATATAGGTTTCATATAATAGTCATATTGTGAAAGAAAACACAGACAAAAAAAACCATACTCCTCTTAAAACATATTTTTAGCAAAGCTTTTTCTTAGGAGATCTTACATTTCTTTACTCTCTCCAATAGTGTTCTCATCTATTCATTCAGGTTCAATTATTACCTCTTTGCAAATTAGTACTTGCAATCAAGAAGCCCTGAGTTCAAATCTTACCTTGGACAAGTTGTGTGACCATTGACAAGTCACTTATCCTCTCTCAACCTCAATTTCATAGGCTTTTATTTTTAGTCTTTTAAATAGAGATAATAATAACCTACTTGACACAGATGTTGGTAAGAAGAAATGAGTTGACATAAGTAAAGCTTTTTGTAAACTTTAACATGCTCAATAACGTTAAGTATTATTATTATCATACAAATGGTGCCACCTACATTTCAAGCTCAATGTGTTTAAAACTGAACTGTTTTTTCTTCACTTAAAATTACACTTTTTCTAACTTCCCTTTTTCATTTAAGGGCTATTAACTTGGTTCATAACCTTGGACTCATCCTTGACTTCTCTCTCTAACTTACCTACATGTGCAATTATTCACCAAGTCTTGTCCATTCTCTCTGCTTCCCAAGGTTTTTCACAACCATCTTAGCTCTCACATGCCACACTTTACCTCAGGATCTCAACACCTGCGTTACTTTGACAATTTCCTAGTCAGTATCCTGGCTTCTCTCCGTCCTACCTGCCAGCCCATCCTCTGCAGAACTGCCAAGCTGATCTTCCTTTTGTACAAAGTGACGTTACTCCCCTGTTCAAAAACAGACAAACAAACCAAAAGACAAGAAAAAGTTTTAAAAAATTACAATGCTTCCCTATTCCTTTTTGGATAAAATACAAACTCTGTCCTGGTTTTCAGGGCCATCTTGAATGAGATTCATGCTTAATCTTCCCATCATTATTTCACAATAATATCTTTCATGTGCTTTCTAATTCACCTGCAAGTTGTGACATCAGCTTCCTAATGTCATGGTCCTCTTCAAGAATGAAGGACAAACAGTGTACATTCCAACTAATTAGGTCATATGTTCCCAGAAGTCAGTGTTCCATTGCCTACTTCCTTGTATTAGCATCTCTATCCATGTTGTCAGAACATACTCCCTCCTTTTCTACATCTTGCAGAAAATACATCTTCCTTGAAGCTTCCTTCAGCTCATCCTCTTCACAAATAATTCTCAGTTGCCTATATTAGATAATCTTTTTAAAATTTGAGCTCTTTGAGGTCTAGTATTCTCCTGTTTGAGTTTGTATCACCAGTCCCTAGCACAGTGCCTAGCATATTTTAGAAACTTAATTAAATGTTTTTTGAATTAAAGTCAATTGAATGAACTCATAGTAACAATGCTTACATAATATTTGTCCATTCAAAAAAATTCGTCATTACCTGATCTCTCCCATTGGCTTCTTTCTTCATGAACTTGAAGAGTGTAGATTCACCTGAACTTATAAAGTTCATTTATAAAAATGATAAATAGAACAGATCTTAGTTTTGATATATGAAAATTCCCATTCTCTACATGTCTCTGTGTACAAAGGCACTTGTTTATACTCAGCCTATGTTTCCTGAGTCTGAGACATTTCCTGGTGTATGACAAGACTTCTTTCTTAGGCCTATGGTGACTCAATTGTCTTATTACCCTTAATAGTGGAATATTATTTTAAAAAATTAAATGTTGATTACAATTACAGATTTACCTTTAATTACATGCTTATTTGCAATATTTCAGCAATTCTAAATAATTTCTCAAGCATCATTTTCCCTTGTAGGAATCATGCTGCATTTTCCTTAAGGGGTTCTTTAAGTGTTCAGTGATCTTTCTGTTAGATTTGACCTGTTTGCCTAATTTGGAAGTAAAACTCAATAGCCTATAATTCCTTAAGTCTATTCTGGAGTCTTTCTTAAAACCAAGGTTTATATTTACAATCTGCTAGTCATCTAATGTAATGACTATTTAATGTAAGAGATTATATATTTATATCAGCATTTCCACAATTCCATTCCAGAGTTCCTTCAAAATGTTTGATGGGATGTCATCCAGGCCAAGTGATAGATTTTGTCAATTTGACTTAGAATATTCTGAATATTGACCACTATTGGATCTAATACCCCTGTCTTTCCATTTCAAGGAATGATTTGAAAGTTGAAAATCCCTTAATAGTATCTTTGGTAAATAACAAGGGAAAGAATTCAGCTCTGAATCACATTGTCATCAAGAAATTCCATTGATTCTCTGGTTGACTTCCTCCTTTAATACAGCTAAAGAACCACTTTCTATTGGTTAAAAATCCTTCAAGTGCTATATATACATGTGCACACACACACACACACACACACACACGCAGCTCCTTGGAACTTTCCTTGGACTGCCCTATTTCTAGTTTACAGTATGGCTCAGTGCAAAATATGCTCAATTCTTGATCCAAGGATCTGACTCCAGATCCTCCCACATTGTCATGAAGTCATAAGAAAATCATTATACTTTTCTGAGTCTCAGTTTCCTCATCTGTAAAAGGAAGGGGCGGGATTAGATGATCCCAAAGGAAGGCCTACCCCATTCCAAATCTATAAAATTATATTCTAGCTGTTTTGTCAGTTTCCTTGTTTTTCTACATTCTATAGTTCTTTATTACCATTTTTAAGGATGTGTTTACCTCTTGAAGAATGGCTCTATTAAGCCTTGTACAACTTTCCTCCCTTATCCTCCCCCACCCAACCCCAAAGGATCTGTTATGCTTGGACTTTATTACATAGTTGTCCTAGACTTCCAGTAACATACTTTAAATAATTTTCAATTAATCTTAGTTATGGATTTTTTTCAACAATTCTACCTTTCCATTTTTCCCTAGCTAATGTTTATACATGATCATGGGCTCTGTTTTGCAAAACTGAACAAATACATGTTGAAGTAATTCTTGAGTTCTTTCCTCTTATATAAGATTTTAAATTTGGTTATACTATGACTACAAAGACTTTATCACTCCCTCAGTAGTCATATCCTAGACAGTTGAGTCATGCCTTCATTCGTTAATTCCACTACCATTCTTTGTCTTTTATATAAAGTGCTCTGCTAGGCACTGCTGGAGATACACACGATTTCTGACCTCAGGAAGCTTACTTTTATGCAAGAAGAATGGCATACATTAAGTACATAATAACATACAATAAATATATGATAACTGTGATGCAGAATAGAATGTCATAAGTGTGATAGGTTTGCCAAATTATAGCTGAATTAATCCTAGGATCACATGATTATAGAGACACAACTGGAAGGGGTCTTAGAAGAGACATGTCCAAGGTCATCCAGAACTAAGCAGCTGAGCTATGATTTGAACTCAGGTCTTCTGATTCAAATCTTGGGCTCTTTCCATTGTGCCAAAGCATTGAGCAAAGCTTTGTGAGGCTAAGAAATGAAACACCATTTCTAAAAAAGGGGGGGAAATCAATACCAGGTCCAGAATATAGACCTTTTTACAAAGATTAATGGAAACACAGATTTAGCTGTGGGAGTACAAAGACGATCTAATCCAACCCTCTTATTTTATTTTATTTTTTTAAATTATTTTATTTGTTTTCAGTTTTGACAATTACTTCCATACATCTTAGATTTTTTTCCCTTCCCTCCCCCTCATTACTCCCTGCCTTCCCACTCCCTCCCTGAGACAGCGTACAATCTTATATAGGTTCTACATGTACATTCCTATTAAATACATGTTGCATAGAAGAATTAAAATGAATGGGAGAAGCCATAAAACAAAACAAAGCATAATACAGAAGAAAATGGTCTGTTTCTATCTGCAATCCAATTCCATAGTTCTTTCTCTAGATGTGGAAGGCATTTTGCTTCAAGAGTCCATTGGAAATTTTTTAAGTCCATGCATTTCAATGAAGGACTAAGTCTACCAGAAAAATTCCTCACACACTGTGGTTGTTGCTGTGTACAAAGTTCTCCTGGTTCTGTTCCTTTCACTCAGCAACCTTCTTATTTTATAAATGAGGAACTAAGGACAGTGAAATTAAGTGACTTATTCAGAGTTAAATAGCCATTGTTCATCAGAGGCAGGATTTGAACCCATAAATATCTTAGTCTGACTCCAACATTCTCTGTTTTACAATGCCCTTCTGAACAACCTTTTCTTTGATCTGTCTAAAAACTGTCCATCACTTTGCAATATGGCATAGTGGATAGAGTGCTGGACTTCTGTCATCAGAAGAGATCTAGAGTTTGTAACCTAGCCCTAACACTAGCTCTGCGACCAATGACAAATACTTAACTTTTTGCATCTTTGTTTTCTCATCTGCAAAATGGCAATAATAATGATTTGCTCGTAAGACTGTGGCAGTTAGGTGGTGAAGTGGAAAGCACTGAAACTGGAAACAGGAAGACTCCTTTTCCTGAGTTAAATTTGGATGCAGACACTTACTAGCTGTACGATCCTAGGCAAGTTACTGCACCCTGTTTCCTCAGTTTCCTCATCTGTAAAATGTGCTGAAGAAGGAAATGGTAAACCACTCCAGTATCTTTGCTTAGAAAAAACAGGGTCAGAAAGAATAGTATGAAAAATAGTTGAACAACAAGATAGTGAAATGCAAAACATTTGCCAATCTGCCTTGGTAAAGGAGTTGCCTCCCTGAATGAACTCATCGATTTAGAGCTTAGTTTATCTAGTCCAACCCCGTACTTTTGTCACTGAGGACAACAGAGGTGAAATGACTGGTCCAAAGTCACAGAGGTGGTTAATGAAAGAACAAGGATTTAAATCTAAATTCCCTCACTCCAAATCTGACATTCTTTTCTCTGCAAAAGCACATGTCCAGAATAAAAGAAAAGAAAATCTCTGGCATGCACTAGAGGTCAGAGGAAGGTCAAGAGGTAGGGAGAAAGATGCATGATAAAGACAAATTTTCACCCACTTTCCTATCTTGGGCAGAGCTGGTGATGGCTAAGTCATTCAACCTCACCTCATCGCAAGCTTTTGTCAGATGTACCATAGGCTGCTGGCTCCAGTGATGCTGATCGGTATTCTCAAGTTGTCTTAAAGAACATTATCATTTGTTTCTCCCTAGGAAAGAAATGAGGAGAAAAAGTGTATAAAGTCCATCTGTCTCTGCCCTTCTAGTATTACTTGTCTGTGACCTCCATTCAGCTTCCTCCCTTTTCTTTCTCCCTCGGTCAACATTGAATGCCCGCTGCCCTTCTACCTTCAAAGCAGTATAGGGTTTGGATTTTCTTGATTGCATTTCTGAGGCAGTTGATGTGGCACAGTGAATAGAATAGTAGACCTGAATCAGGAGGACCCAAGTTTAAATCCAGCCTCAGACACTCATAGCTGTGTGACTCTGGACAAGTAGATTAAACGATGTTTGCCTCAATTTTCTCCACTGTAAAATGGAGATTCTGATTGCTGTGGGTCTCCAAGGAGATATTTCTAAAAAGAATTGACACCTGGTAGGAACTAAGTAAATACTTATTCCTTTACCTCTTTCCCTTTGATTCTAAAAGATGGGAAAAGCATTTTGTTGTAGGTTTTTTTCCACTTAAGTTAGTCAACAACAGTAATAGATCACTTACATATTAAAATGCCTTCATCAAACTCTGTGGAAAAAACAATAGAGGAAGTAAAAGGTGACCTCTGCCCTTGGGACTCCTACAAACTAGCCCAGAAGACAAACAGAAGAGTCTCCACGTAAAGCAATTCAAAGGCATTGCTATATTTACTTTATTCTGAGTGTACATTAAGTACACTCTTCCCCCCTTCTCTGCACAAACCCCTTTATCTTAATATCCTCATTTAAAACTTGAGGGCAGAAGGAGATTATCAAAACATTTGACCCATTCTCATCTATACCAGTTTTCATCCATCTTTGGAATTTCCATCCACTTCAAGTAAAGTGTAATGATTCACCTGGAATCCTATACCATTCTCCTTCCTCACCCCCTGAACTGGCTTCCTTGGCTTCCTTTAAGACAAAGGTCAAAAATCCACTTCCCCAATCTGTCCTGTTGCTTATCCATTTCCTTTGAGGTTCCTGCCATTTGTATGGTAGATGTCGTGTGTGTGTGTGTGTGTGTGTGTGTGTGTGTGTGTGTGTGTGTGTGTATGACATAGGTGTTTACATATTGACCCTATTAGGATGGGAGCTCCCTGAGGGCAGGGAATATGTCTGCCTTTGTCTCTCCTACCCTTAGCACAAGATTCTGGAATTCACTAAGCACTTAATAAATGATTGTGGACTGACTGAAAAATTCATTGAAATACAAATTTCCCCTTCTTCAGCAAGTCTTGGCTATTTAATATATAAGATAGCTTTAAGTGAGGTTGAGTTTGAGACAGAGAAGTGATTGCAAATTCCCTCCTTTGAAATGATCTCTCCTTATCATTCTTTCTTTCCTGATTATTTTTTTTAACAGCAAGTCTCATCAACATATTTTCTCCACGTCATGCCCTCCTGTCAGATCTAGACCTCCTACCTTTCACATTTGCAATGTTTCTTGATATTTAGATATGCTTCAGAGACCAATTTTGCTTTCAAACACTCTAGAAACTCTTTACCATGAATATTTAGTTCAGTGAACAAGTAATGTCTACTGTTTTCAAGTTCCTGTGCTACTTGCTATGATACATACATCAACTATGGTACAGGTGCTACCTTTAGGGTGCTTACTATCTAGAGAGAGATAAAATAAGCACATGAACTTCTTTTTCTTTAACATTCACAGGCATAGCAGATAAGGCATGGATTTGACATATAAAAGACCAAGATTCAAAGCTTGTTTTGTATGCTGATTAGTTAGCCAAGTCACTGAAATTTTCTGTGCCTTAGTTTCTTTGCCTGTAACATGAGAGAGTTGAATGTGATATAGTCCTAAAGCAATCGATATGCATTTATTAAATACCTACCATGTACCAGGATCGATATGCATTTATTAAATACCTACCATGTACCAGGAACTATGTTTTGTTTCTAAGGATACAAAGAATAAAAATGTCCCTACTCTGAAAGATCCTCCATTGTCTCAGTGGAGGGGTGTGTGCGTGTGTGTGTGTGTGTGTGTGTGTGTGTGTGTGTATACAGGACATCCCAAAAGTTTTAGTGTTGAATTAATCTTTAATACCCTTAAGTTTGACTAACACTTATGGAGTTACTCTGTGGCAATTAGGGTAGAAGCAAGAAAGGCTTGGGTAGAAGGTAGAGCTGGAGCTTGAAGAAAGAGAATTCTATGTAGTAGAGAGGTGAGGAGAGAGTACATTCCAAGAATGGCCAACATAAAGCATGGAGACAAGAGATGGAATGTTATATGCAAGGGCCAGAGAAAAACTCTCTTTTGTTGTTTTCTGAAGTGTGGAAGGCAGAGCAGTATACCCGGAGGTATAAAGATATTGAGGGGCCAGTTGGTGAAGAGCTTGAACAGGCAAACAGAAGAGTTGAAGTTTTATCCTAGAGGCAATATGAAGCCATTGGAGTTTGTTGAGTAGATCTGTGCTCAAGGAAAATAACTTTAGCAGCCATGTGGAAGATGGATTGGAATGGCACAGGTCTTGAGGCAAGTAGGAGACTTTGCAGTAGTTCAGATGAACAGTAATGATGGTCTGAACTAAGGTGGTGGCTGTATAATTAGAAAAGGAGTCAGATATGAATGATGCTGTGAAGATAGAGAAGGAAAAGATGTGACAAGTAATTGGGAATGTAGGGGGTGAAAGGAAATGGTGAAATACAGATAATGACAAGGCTTCCAAACCAATGAGAATGGAAAATAGCTTTGCTTTTCAGAGAGATGGTTTGAAAAAGGGCTAGATTTGGAGGGATGATGATAAGTTCTGATGGAAAGGTATTGATTTTGAGATATCTCTGGGACATCCAGTTTGAAATGTCCAGCAAATAATTGTTGATGTGGGACTGAGACTTAAGAGAAGGACCCAGGCTAGTTATATTTAGAGTATAACAGAAGTATTAGTCAATCAAAACACCATCCTCAAAGGATGCACAAAATAATAAATCTAAGACAAGAAGGGACCACACAGGCGTAAGATTCGAACCTTTCGTTTAATAGGTAAGGAGCTATATCTAAATCTCTGAATCACTGGCATCAAAATGATAATTAAACCCACAGAGATTCAATTGGTGACCTAGAGTGCGTGTAAGGAGGAGATTTGGGGAGCTGCAGGGAATAGAGGAAAGAGGAGGGAAAAGTCAAGAAAGAGTCTTAGAGGATACCCACAGTTCCTAAAAATAATATGGACGATGGTCTAGTCAAGCTGACTGAGAAGTAGCCGTTAGAAAGGAAGAGGAGTCAGTAGTGTCATGAAAGCCTAGGGAGAAGAAAGCATGTAGGAGGGGAGGGGGCTTCCAAGGAAAGACCCTCAGATCTAATCTGCAAACCTCTGTTCTCGCAAGTTATAATATGCGATGAATGCATACAAGTGTTTAACAAGCTGAGAAATGTGTGTTTTATTCGGAAAGCAACAGGGAACCACTGAAAGTTTTTTTTTAACCAAAGGATTGAAGCATCACCAGCACTAAAAATTGGGAATAATAATTTACATTTTAATAGGACTCTATAAAGCACCTCTCTCACAACAGCCCTGTGACATAATAAAGGCAACTATTATACCCATTTTTAGATGAGAAGAGTGAGGTTCAGAGAAGCTAAACAATTCACCTATAGTCATAGAGCTAGAATCTGAACATATTTATTATAGTGGATAGAAAGCCAGTCATGGACCCAGGAAATCTGGGTTCAAGTCCTTCCTCTCCCTAAGCTAAGTCTCAGAGTTCCAGGCTAGCTCCTAAGACTACAATTTACAGAGAAAGTACAAACCTGCTTTTGTGGAGACAGCTTCCTGTTCTGGTCCTTCCCCATGACAATGAAATGTTGGGGTACAGTCCCCATCCCTACTTGGAAGGTTCACATTTGTGTAACCACATCACAAGGTACCCTTCTCATCCTTATCATTTTGAAGGTTGCTACTTCTTACAAAAGGAAACATATTTCATTAGTAGTACATGAGCATTAACCTCCTAACAACAGTATTTTTATTTATGATTTATTATTCTAAAAATAGTTTAAAATGCAGTTTTATATCCAATTGTATTAGGTGTCAGAATTTTCTAACAAAATTGGGGTTAAGTATAAATAAACTAGTGTGGTGGCCAGCCTTTATCGTTGCAGGTTTTCTTTTTTCACTTAAATTAAAAGTGGGAACACATACTAATCTTATCACTGGAATCCAAGTTTCTTCATTTGGAAGAATCCAAGTCACTGGCTCAACTTGAGTTGGTCATGGGTCAGGAGACCACACCAATGCCTCTGCTACAGAAGCAATTTTAGGGATTTCAGGGTCATCTGATTGGACCTTCCATGGCCCTAGCTGAATAGAAAGGGAATTAAATTGCCATATAAAAATGAAATTACTCACTCAAAGAAGCATTCACATATTATCTATGGCAAAGACCATCCCTGACACTCATTTATGATTAAAATTAAAACTCTAGAAATGACAGAAGATTTGGCACCCCTTATACGGCAATAGAAATGGGAACACCAAATTAAATCGATGGCCCAAGCCTGTGGCCTCACAGATAAGGAAATGGTTTTCTCAGTGGTGTTTTCAAGTTTCGGATGTTCCTGATGAGAAGGGGAAAGGGAATTGGTGCCCTTGATGAGAGATGCGCTATATAAAACTTCTGCCTAGAATGAGCATCAGATGGGTTGGTGCCAGATAGGCTTAGTATAAGAGCAGCACCTGGCCATGTTTCTCAAGGGAAATTGTTGAAGTGCAAAAGGTCACTTTGAATAGGATGCTAAAGGCCTAAAAGGGGAAGCAGTGTCTAACACTGCTCAGTTCCCCACGTTTGCCAACAAACTTGTACAGCTCTACTTCACTTGATTTCTATTCTAGTTCTAACCATAAATTGATTATTTTGATACAATTTAAAATCTGGCAACAATCTCAAGGATCAAAATGGCATATTAACATGAACTGGTAAAAAAAAAGATGTAAATAAGATCTTGAAATACCAGTGAATGAAGATAAAATGAATATTTTAAGAAATTTGTGACAGGATAATATAACCTAGTTTTGAAATTATTCCAAATCCTGTGCCAATGGAGGAAATAAATTTTAAATATTAGATTTTAAAGGATCAATATTGTTTGTTAGGCATAAAAACTTTTATTTAAAAGGCCATGGAATTCAAAGCTGCATAGTTCCTAGAATAAAGAAAATGTCAGAGAGAGAGAGAGAGACAGAGAGACAGAGACAGAGAGAGAGATGATTGATAAAGATAGATAGATGGATGGAATGGTTAAAGCCTCTAGATTAATGTGAAAGGTTTCCTCATCTCTTTGGCCTTGTCACAAAGGGTAAACAGTACAAAAAGCATTCATCAACTAAACTGCTGGCTTTCTAGAAAAAGTTGCTTCTTTTATTATGCGTCTATTTTTTATCCTGTTAGTAAATTTCCCAGCATTTAAACACTCACAGTTGTTCCTCCTTATGTCTCCGGGTCCTTCAGCTTTCAACCTATGTGTCTTCTCTCTTCTTATAAAACCAAATCCTTTTCATTTATCTTAGGGCCTATTTTAATATTTGGTGCCGATCCTTTGCTCTGATTCTACAGCAATTTAATGGTGAGGGTAAATAAACAAATCTCATGTGATTGTCCTATTAGATGGCTATATATTTCCCATCAAAAGTTGGATGGTGCAGCATGCTGGGAGTTATATGCATTAGTAGAACTGTTATGCACCTGCCTGCTAACACCCATTAACACTAATGGAAGGCTGAGATCAATTACCAGAGTTGGTTTTTAGAAGTTGTATCCTATTTTAGATCAAAATTTACATCCAAAACAACTTTTTGCATCCAAATATTAGGCTTTCCTATTTTCCTTTAATTAATGTGCTTTCTAGTTGTAATTTAGACATTTATAGGAAGAAAAGAAAATGATGAGCTATGTGTAATATTATTAAGACAGATGACCTGAACACACAAGGGTAAGAAATCTCATTAGAAGATTTCCTTCCCAGAAAACCCTACTTCATTTCTCTCATGGGTGACCTGGTGCTTCTGAATCAAACAGATGCAACCAGATTTCCCAATATTCCTATGATAAAGGTCATTGTGGATAGTGACGAGAGAATTTTCACTCCAGTAATCAGGTGAAAATCATACAAGACAATCTCAAATGTTAAGAGATTAATACCTCTCTTTTAAAATAAAAAAAATCCAGATGTGCCTTCCTAAGTAATTACTGCTTGCAGTTGTTTCTTGCAAAATATTTCAATTCTTTCTAATCAGTCAGGTTAGAAACCGTGGTACCAAGCCCCAAATCTTATGAAGCTGAGAAAGAATGCCGAGTGAGTTCTTCGCTTCATTTACAGGTTAGCTTGCTGTGTCCCTAAAATGTAATATTGCATGTTTTATCTTTGGATCCTCAGTACCAGGCATTTGATAAATGCTTATTGATTGACCATCTTTCTCTTTTGTTTGTTCCATGATAATTTACAAAAGCATTTTTTGTGTAATGGAATGAATTGATTTGATGAAAATCTGGTGCACTACCAAGGGGGATCATGATAAGCCTCAGAGATGATTTGTGTTTTATTCCATGTTGAAACAAATAGGGACAGGGAACAACGCAAGTTTTCTAAGGAGGGTGTCTTTTATCATTTTAAATGGATGTTAGTGAATTACAAATTTTCTTGATTGACCACTCACCAGGACTCAAGGTCCTCAGCTTAGCAATGGCCCTAAATAATAAAAGTAAAAAAAAAATACCAAAGCTTTACAATTTAAAACAAACAAAATGCTCACCAGAACAAATAGAAAATATTACCATTCTTTGGATGAAATACCAATGAGGGCTATTATAAGTAAATAATTTATTCATGCCTGAAGGAAAAACACGAGCCATAGCATCCTGGGGTTGGAAGGGACCTTTGAAGTTCAACCTTTACCTGGAGCAAAAATCCCCTCTACTGTGCTGGTCTATTGAAAATATTAATGTTCGAGTACTGGTGGGTCACTTCTTTTTTCCCCATGTTTTCTTCCTCACATTTATATGGCCCTTTAAGATTGGCAGAATGTGAAAGCATATGATCTTCCTGTGAAAGCGTACGGTATGCTGAGTACTAGGGAAACAACCAAGACCACAGAAACAAAGTCCTTGCCTTCAAGGAGATGCCATTTTTGTTGTATAATGTATTAGACTGTAAAGGCAGTTAGGGGGTACAGTGGAAAGAGCGCCTTCTAGACCTAAATTCAAAGCTATCCTCAGACACTATGTCTAATAGCTGTGTGTCCCTGGGCAAATCACTTAACTCTGTTTGACTCCACTTTCTCATCTGTAAAATGAGCTGAAAAAATAATTGGCCAAACCACTGCAGTATCTTTGCCAAGAAAACCCCAAATGGGATCATGAAGAGCTGGACATTACTGAAAATGACTGAACAGTTGTCTAGAGAAAAACTATAGATACAGACTTTTTAGGAGCATTTTGCTAGATCCAAAAACATTCTATAAAGAAATGTTTACACACACATACACACACACACACACAGAATTTATAGAGGTAGCATGATGTTTTGGATACATGTAGGTTTGATTTCTGTCTCTGACCTACATTTACTACATAGTCTATTAGTTACAGAGATACCTGCATTAGTAGAGGAACTTTCCATACCTAGAGGTCTTCTATATCAATGAAATACCAGATCTGCTCCCTTACCATAATTGTTAATATAGATATTAAATTTTTGAACTTTATACTGTAATCTCACAGTTTCTGAAATGTTTCAGCCTAAGCCTAGACACATAACTGTGTGAAATATACATTCTATTTGTTTTTTAATTTAACTTGTCTTGAAAATTTCAATGGTCCTATTTTATTTTTAGCTGGAATTCCTCTTGTATTTTGTGTCTTAGTAATATTTTTTTCTTAAGTTCCCAGCATCTCTTCTTTCACCTTTTGTTTGGTATAATAAGAAATAATAATAACAATAGCAATAATTTACTTTTCCATAACATTTTCCAAAGCAAGATTATGAAAGTAATGGTAACCTATTACTAATTATACCTTGAAAAACATCACAGCTGTTTCTAGAAACATGAAGAGCCCTACTTAAAAGGGGAAGAAAGGAAGCTGACAATGTCATATTTATTACACAGGTGCTTAGCAAAATATTTGCAAATATACTGTGGTCTATCATCCCGTGGATGAGCTGTTTGAGTAGCAAGAAAAATAACATTTTTCATCAATAAGCCTGAGTTCAAAACCCATTTTTGCTGTTACTGCCTGTAAGACCCTGAGCAACTCACTTCCCTTGCTCTCTTAATCTAAAAAACATGGGGAGGAAGCTGAGAGCATTAGATAATATTTAAGGTTCCTTTCATCCTTTAAACCTATGGAGAAAGTATATTTAGAATTAGTATGATTTCATTTGCTACAATCGGTAACAAATGGCTATGCTTATATTGATATTAAAGTTTGTAAAGCACATAGAGTATTTAATTTCATTCTTAACTTTTGAGGTAAGCAATTTTATCAGTTCCATTTTATAGATAGAACACTGAGGATCCTAGGAATTAAATAATATTAAAAATTTAATAAACATAATCAACAAAAAATTAAAATAAAAAAACAAAATTAAACAAAAAATCCCAGGGCTGCACAGCAAATAAATGCCTGAGCCACAAACTTGGGTTTTCCTCTAGGTCCAATACTCTGTCCACGATATCATATTGATTTTCAATAGCCAAGCATACTATGCAAAAGTCACTAGGATTTCATAGCACAGAGGGGATCTTCACATCTGACTATTTGACAGTCTACTCTGGGTAAAGACAATATGATTTGGTTATTAGTATCAATTAGTTCCTCTTGTGTTTTTGCCTTGTATCACACTGAAATAACCAGAACCATTTTGGAAAGCAGGTTCTATAGCTCTCGTTTAAAAAACATATTAATCGTTTTTTTTTTTATTTTTGAATGAAATGAAGAAAGCTCATTTTTTAAACCAGAATTCCTTTAGAATTCTACTATTTAGAAATGTTTATTTTATCCCCAAAATTAAAAATAAAATTTAATAATAAAAAAGAGAAAGAAAGTAGTTGACTTATAAGATATCAGGTCTTATTCAAGAACATACTAAAATCTTAGATCCATCCAACTAAAGTTAAAAAACCCCACAACCTTCAAGATTCCATTGACCATATTTAAACATAAAGAAAATTGAGAAGGAAATATCTGAATGGCATTCTCTTATTTTATAGCCAATATGTATTGGGGCAGGATTGGAAGCCAAGTCCTTCTGGCTTCAAGGCTGACTCCATCCACCATGTCACGTTCCCTCTCAGTAAACAATCGTTGTTTTAAAACATTTTTTTCTATTTAAAATAAAAACCCTGTCCAAAAAAAATTAATTAAGACAGGATGAAGTCAAAGGTCCAAGAGTGCTTTTCCTGTGTAATCTTGAGTAATTGTAAACAACTACGTAATAGAAACCAACCGTCCGAGGAGGAGAAATGATCATTAAAGTCAAGGCTCTGTGTGCTCCGTTGATTTATGATTCTTGTTCAAAGTCACAGAAGCCGTTATGCATTCACTGATTTTAGGAGACAATATGTAGCTGCATGACCTTTCCCTGCACCAAAAGGCATAATGCACAATAATATTCCCAAGATTCAAAAGGCCTTGCTGGGTTTTGACGACACTTGGAACCATATATTTTGCTCTAAATTTTTCGTCTTCTCTTTTCATTGTTTTCCTGGCAAGGGGTACCATGATTGTGTATTCATAACTATTGATTGTGTTTGGAAAGAATCATGGCTTCTGAGAGTAAGAGACTTAATACATATTCACACAAGCAAAAGTGCATCCCAAGACCTTGGGGTAGACTTGAATCAATGAAAGCAGAGACATTCAACTGAAGTAGGGCTCCTGATAGCCAGAGTTCCACTGGAGTTACCATTGGAAGGTAGTTAAATAACTGTCAGGTTGTAACAACCTGAGCTAGACAAATGGTGGGCAGTGACAGGAGAGTGAAGGAAGAGGAACGAGATGGCTGGGTCACTCTTATCAGCAAAGTCCTCTGTTTTTGTTGCTTTCTGTCCACACTACTCCTTCTATTCAGCTATAGCAGCTCTACTCTGTTTTTTGTTCTTTTAAACTCAGGGTAATGTCGACTTTAGCACCTAGGCCCAACCTGAAAGGGAAATTGGAGACCAAAAGCTGAGCTCAGACAGGGACATGCTGGCGTGTTATCTTAGTGGCCCGAGTTGTGAACTTTACAAAAGCTTGCTTCGGTGAGAGACTCTTTTCACCCAGCTCCAACCCTACAGCAAGGTGAAGAAAGAGATCCCAGGAAGGGCCCTGGCCACTTGGCAAGCTGTGTACACATGCACACCCAGCTGTTCTTTCTCAACTGATGACAGATAGAAGGGAAACATTGGAATATAAGATTTGCCATATCAGATCAGACCACTGATTTATCTATCCTTGTAGCATGCCTCTGGGAGTGGCCAGTGTCAGATGCTTCAGAGGAAGACAGGGGGGAAAAATCAAACAAAAGAAAAAGATTCTGACTTCAAGGATTTATAAGGAATTCATTCCCCAGCCATGCCTAGAGTTCACCAATTTTCTGTTCAAGCGTTTTTCTCCTAAGGTTTTTGCCACCCCTTTCCACCCTGAAATCAAAGGCAGAATAATGAGTTCAAATGCCATTTGTGTGTTATACTTTGTATTTTGATGGCCTTGAAATTCACTGTTCCATCTCTCTCCTTTCCATTCCTCTTCCTCCCCAGCCATGTCAGTACTTCCCCAGTCTTCTCTCCAAGACCCTCTCCCTTCAGAAGTTTTTTTTTTCTTTTTTTGGCTACCCTTTTCCATTCTGAAATCAAAATAATCTCTCTGTATGTCTCTCTGATTCTCTCAGATTCTCTTTTTCTCTCTCTCTCCTTCCTCATTCTCTCCTTCCATTCTATCCCCCCCTTCTCTCCCTCCTTGCTATCTTGGAAAAGGTACCCAGAGATAAATCATTTGCCCCTTTGTCCTTAGTTTGATCTCTACATTTCCATTATATGAATTCTGAAAAAAAAATTTTTTTAGTCAAGTACATGGATCTGATGGTGCGTGCGTGCGTGTGTGTGTGTGTATACGTGTAAGTGTGTACATGCGCTCTAAAGAAAAATCAACCCCCGAGACTTATTTTCTGATTCATGAAGTAAGGAAAAGAAGTAGACTCACCTCTCTCTAATATTCAAAGTGGACTTTTTTCTCCTTTTTTATGGTCTTATGAGTTCATGAGATATGGTAGGTCCTACATAAACAATGTTTAATGTGTTTTTATTATTTTCAGTGAATAAATGGAATTTTTAAAAAATAAAGATATTTAAAATCTGGAACATATTTCCCACCAGATTATGACAATTTAAAACTTGGTCAAAATTTGACCCTAAATTATTTGACAATGTCCCCTTAAGCCCTCTAAGGGTCACTTAGCATTTCCATTACAAATCTCGACTTTCAGGGGTTTAAAACTTGGCAGTTTAAAGTTGCAGCAGTCTGGAACTTATACAAGTTGTCAGGCCAGATGTTTTTTATTTATTTGTGTGACGTTGCTTACCCCAACCTCCTTGTCTATACTTTCTTGCTTCATTAAAAATTCCCCTAAAACTGCTGTTAACTTACAAAGCACATACAACATTCAACAACTTTAGGTCTTTTTCCTCAGTCATTGTTTTAAAATTTTTCATTTTAAAATGATAATCTGCTAGTGAGTTACTCTTCTCCAATAATGAAGATGAAGTCAAGCAGATTCCAGAAAATTGGGATCATGCTCATGCTTGAGTCAAAGATGGGCAGGGTAAAGAAAGAGGGAGCTTTGAAAATGAAATGGACAAAAAATAGCCAACTAAGGAGTAGTGGAGCCAATGGAAAGAAACCCACAGAATGGACGTGGCAGAATTACAATGAAAAATGATTTGGGGAGAATTAAGAGAAAACCTTTGATGTTTTATAAACAGAAAAGGAAATGCACCAAGATGAAATATAAGAAGGACATTTTAAAGAAATGAAGCCTAGTACAATAGTTCTATGAATTAGAACTGATTCAGTTGGTAAAACCAGAGAACCATTACTTCATTTTACAAATCTTCATTATTGGAAGATCATGTCCAATGGAGTGCTCTGAGAATCTTCTGGTTAAGGAAGCTCTGTGGAAAGCTGATCTGGAAGAGTAAAAGACCTGGGTTCAAGTCTTGAATTTGACACATACTGGCTATAGGATTGTGGGCTGGTTACTCAACCTCCCAGGGCTCTAAACCAGTCTCTAATTCAGTAAAGTGCGGACAAGAGGCTGATCTGCATTGATTAGAGGAATTTTACTTACTTGGGAGTTCTCTATACCAATGAAATTACAGGTCTAGTCTTTATCTTTACCAATGGCATGCTTCCCAAATCTATAGGTGACACATTCCTCCTCAGTCTGAATTCAGGATTTCCTCTACCATGCCTCAATTCTTCATCCTGAAGCTCCTTTCAACCCTGATTTTACAAAGTCTCCCCTCCAACCCTGTATCCTCTCCCTCTGACTGGATGGCTTCTCTTGAAATTTTCACTTAAGGAGGGTGCCCAGGCCAGTCATGTTTTCTTCCTCTCCAAGCTGCCCTCCAGACTTTACTGTGTCCCTTAGCAAGGGTCCCTTTGTCCCACTCCCACTTTCAGCTACCTTTTATATTGCCTTCTCCCATTAGAATGCACCACCTTCGGGGCAAGGACCATTTTCCTCCTTGCTTTCAGATACCAGTACTTAGCACAATGCCTGGCACAGAGTAAGTACTTCATAAATATTTGTTGACTGACAGATCAATGGGCAGACTAGATAGCTGACAGATGACAGAACCAAGATCCTAATAGTTCTTAACAATGTAGACTCTAACAGGATGAAATTAAATGGATGATACATATAAAGTCTTTTACTTGAGTTCTAGAAACAAGTTTCCAAAGTTTAATAAGAGGGCATATTTGGTTAGATAGGAATTCTTCTGCAAAGAATGAAAATTAACCCTGAAAATTCAATGCAGGAGTCAAAAAACAAAACCAGAATCAATCAACTTTTATTAGGAGAAACACAGAACTTAGGATCAGGGAAATGAGAGTCCATGGTTAGATCAACATAAATATCATATTCAGTTTTAGACTGTACATTTTTAGGTGTATAATGATAAGATGGAGAATGTCTGGAGGAGTAGTACCAGAAAGGGAAAGGCTTCAAGATGGTGCTGAGGCTTAAAGGAGCTAAAACAGAATACAGGGGAGGGGTGGATCACAGTATCCTAGAGAGGAGGATAGAAGATGGATTTGAGACTTGTTCTTCTTAACCCCAGAGGACGGATCGGAGAGCAGTGCGTAGGAGTAGCTGCAAAGATAATAAAGGGAAAAAACAAACTTCCTAATAATTGGGGAGATTCCAAAGTAGAATGGCCTCCTGGGAAAAGTAGCTGGGTTCTTCCTGACAACAAATATCAAGGGAAGGTTACAAAACTGTTTCGAGAATTCTCTCAAAGTGATTCCCCTTCAGATACTTACTCATTGGACCCAAAGTGCCTCCGTCTGGGAGCTTGGATTTTTGAAATCTGCAAGAAATGCTTTAAAGAAATCAGAGGGAGACTCAAGCTCAGTCACATTTCAAATAAATTTACATTTTCTGCCACCAAAATATCACAATTCCATACATTTTTTGTTTTTTAAGTTCTTTTGGGAACTCTATTAGTGGAGAAGTTATAAAGCTCTTCCAGTAATAGACAAGTATTTTCTGGCTCAGGTGAAAAAAAATCGAGTGGCTAGAAGTGCACAAAACTTCTATTTTACTCAAGGGGCATTCTGAAAGCGAGCTCATTGAAGCAGCAGGAAGCTAAAACATGAAACCCATAGTATGGAGTGTAGAGGTATGGAAGGTTGTCTCTCTCTCTCTCTCTCTCTCTCTCTCTCTCTCTCTCTCTCTCTCTCTCTCTCTCTCTCTCTCTCTCTCTCTCTCTTTCTCTCTTTCTTTTTCTTTCTCTTCTCTGTGTGTGTCTGTCTGTTTGCCTGTCTCTGTCTAATATTCTCATCTCTCTAATTCTCTCTTTCTTCTCTTTCTCTCTCTAATTCTCCTCTCTCTCTAATTTTCTCTGTATGTAAGTCTGTCTAAATCTGTCTCTCTTTCTCTAATTCTCTCCTTTCTTTCTTTCTCTCTCTATCCAGTTCTCCTTTCTCTCTAATTTTCTTCTTTTTCTCTCTCTTTTTCTCTCTATTTCTCTCTCACACATACATACACACATACACACATAATTTTACTAATTCTTGTGCTGTTTTCAGTATCAAAGGCACAGTTCAAATGTGCTGCAGAAAACTAAGTCCCAAAAAAGCTCTGAAATATGTTTGGAATTGTCTAATAGATTTCTCGTCTCACCGACTCACCTTTACTTATTGCTCTTTCTCTCCACAGCTCCCAAGACAGTATGAGGCCATGCAAAGAGCATGACATTTTCAGTAGTGGGAGTTTCCAATGACCAGGGAATAGTTTGCCACCTCAGTGTCCTCCTTTTATTTTCCTTTAATTTTAGAGGGGAGAGAAGATGTCAGATACTGAGATTTCATCAATATACGGAACTCTTGGTGAGGAAAATCCTTCCACTCATGCAGGTGGACAACCCCTCTAAAACTTAGTGTTAGAAACTCATCTGGGTCACCGAGAGATTAAGTGATTTGCCCCAGGTCACCCATTTAGTGAGCAGTTAGGTGGCATAGTGGATAGAGCACTGAGCCTAGAGTCAGGAAGACTCATCTTCCTGAGTTCAGATCTGGCCTCAAACACTGTGTGAGACCCTGGTCAAGTCATTTGACCCTGTTTGCTTCAGTTTCCTCATATGTAAAATGAGCTGGAGAAGGGCATGGAAAATCACTCTAATATATCTGCCAAGGAAACCTCAAATGGGGGTCACAAAGAGTCAGACACGACTGAAAAAGAGCTAAACAAAAACACATTTAGCATGGAGCATAGAGAGCTCTGAACCCAGTTCTTCCAGATGCTCACGCCTTGCTTCTGCTGATTCCATGGCTGACATCTAATGTGACCCTTCCATTCTCCTGGATCTGATTTAATTCAATTCAATTTTATTTGATTCAATGAATTTTGTGCTTCTCAGATTAAAAAGTCCCCACACGTTGAAATTTGTATAGTGATCATTTAGTTGTTCAGCGATTTCCCCCTTTTGGTTGCGTCAAATTCTTTGGGACCCCTTTCCAAGTTTTCATGGGACAGATGCAACAATGGTATGCCACCTTCCTCTCCAGCACATTTTAGAGATGAAAGAATCTTGAGGCAAGCAGGGCTAAATGACATACCCAGAGTATACAGCTAATAAGTGGCTAAGGCCAGATTTGAACTCAAGAAGCTGGGTCTTCCAGACTTCAGGCTCATGGTGCCACATAACTGCCCATCATAGTTATTTCTGAGGACAATAACCAAAACATCTCTCAGATTGAATGCTCCCTTGTGACAATGAAAAATAATTAAGCAAAAACAACTGATGCACTGATTAGCCCTGAGAACATCCACAGCATTCTATCCTAGAAGATGGATAACCAGTTGTGTTTCATTCATTACTTGTTCTCCAGGATCTTCCCTGGGTTTTCTTCCTCTTAGGATTCTTTTTATTCTGGTTATTGCAGTCACTGAGTGTGTTGCTCCTCTAGCTCTACTTATGTTGCTTTGCATCAGGTCACATAAATCTGTCCATATTTCTCTGAATTCCTCATTATTTATAACTTCTTATGGCACTGTATTTTATGGCACTGAGATAACCCAGGATGAGGCAACTGGGGTCTATTATATTCACACACCATGGATTTTTCATTCACTCCTCAACTGATGGACACCTGCTTCATTTCTAGTCCTTTGCTACCACAGATCGTGCTCCTGAAAATATTTTTATGATAGACTAGACATTTGCTTCTGTTGTCCTTCCTTGAGGTAAATATCCTGCAGTAGAGTGCTTGGTCAATAAATGCATGGGATATGCCTAGGAAGTTTCTAGAGAAGAAGGTTTATAAGGTCATAACTGTGCTTTAGGAATATCACTTGGGCAGGTTGTAGAGTAAGGACAGGAGGGAGAGGAAAGAGTGCAATTAGGAAGCTCTTGGAACAATCAAGACAAGACATTATGAGCAACTGAACTGAGTTGGTGGCCAAGTGAGTGCAGGCCATGGAAGACTGGAAGGGATGCAATGGACATGCCATTGACAGAACTTGGCAATTGATTAGATGGGAGGTAAGGGAAAATATAGGATCATGGATAACTCTCAACTCACAAACCTGGGGGACTGGAAAGATGGTGCCCTCAGAACAGAGGCAACGTCTGAATACGTAGATCCATAATAATACCTAGGGTACTCTCATATCTTGGAATAATGATTCCAAAGGAAGTGTAAAGCATTTTGGAAATGGCAGCAGTGAGGGAGGGAGGCCTATACAGGTCACCAGCAATATTTTTTTAAAAAAACTACTAGACGTAAGATGTTTCTCTTTCTGCCTTACCTATCACTAATCACCATTACCATAGCTATTTTTCTCAACTTTAATAAATCCTCACTTTCACAGCTTTTATTCTTCAGCTATTTCAAATAATATCAGAGTGAAACTTGGTATAAAATTCGCTAGCAGACTTTCAAATATTTCTGTGTACATGCACATTTACACATGTGCAAATATCCTTTTAATCCACAAAACTTGCTCTGATTTATAGAATGGTAAAAAAGTAAATCATTTAAAATTTCAGATATCTCATTGCATATAAGATAAAAAATGATGGGTTACATATGTCTTCAATGGGAACTTAATGCCTTCTGGCATTTAGAAAAATGGTCTTTGCAGCAGCAGTAATAGCTAGCACTTATATAGTGTTTTAATGTTTGCAAAGTGCCTTAGAAATATTATCTCACTTTATCTTCACAATAACCCTGGGAGAAAGGTACTATTATTACAGATTTTACAGATGAGACAACTGAGGCCCAGAGATTTGCATGGTCATATAGTTAGTATCTAAGTATCAAGTCTTTTCCACATCCAAAATTCTATCTATTCTGCCATCTACTTATCTAAATAATGTTCTTCAGAGATAAATATATAAAACCTGGCTATGGAGAGTTGAGTGTATTTGAGGAAGTATCTGTTTCAGAATTTCCAGGAAGCTCTGGAGATTTAGAAGAACTCTTTTTGATCTGCCTTTGGCAAATCAGTGATAGCTATTTCCTCAGATGTTGCCTCTGCCTTTTTTACCTTTTGGACCTGCTTGGATGGTGGCCATGGATCCATAAAGCTAAACTTAGCAATGGCCTGCAACCTTCACCTTGTGTAACATTTCACACCTTGTGCAGTTCATTTTCCTACAGCCACCCTTACTTAATCTCTTTTCTTTGACCCTCTCCAGGTGTCTTTTTAGACTCATTTATTTTGTGTTGGGAATGAATATTATGGCAGTAGGTACCCTGACCATATGTCTCAAATTATTTTTAGTACTGAATGATTTGCAAATGGGTGCAACTGTGAGGTCCTAGAATAGCATTGCAAGCTACCCTCCTTAAACTCTTATTTTTTAGTATAACATTCATTTTTTAAAGTTTTATTTATGTCTTTTTATACCAGCCATCCTCTGATATCTGTTTCACACTCAACATGAACTCTCTGTTTTAACAGAGAGCAATGGCAAAACTGGCTGACAAAATGATAGCAGGTTATGGTATATATGACATTCTGTACCTGTAAACCTTCCCTTCTCTATCACAGGACAGTAGAGCATTTGGATATCTCTTTGAAAGACCAAACCTGTCCATTATAATCAATCTGAGTATTGCTTTGTGGAATTATCATTCACATTCTTGTTTTATTTTTCTATTATTTTTCTGGTTCCACTTTATTCACTGTAGATGAGTCCATATAGATCTCAATCAAACACTTCCTTTTCTCCTCACTGACATTCATTCATTCATTCATTTGACTGATCTATCTATAGATGAATAGATGTGTGTGTTCATCCTTTGTTGCCAAAGGAGACCATGCCATCAGAGAAATAATGATATGACTTGCACTCTACTTTGTTTTGAGTGAGGGAGGTCTACGCAGGTCATCAGCATCACTTCTCCTCCAGAGCCGTCTGAATCCAGTGACCAGATATTCATCAGGATGACCAGAGATAACCCAGGATGAGGCAACGGGGGTTAAGTGACTTGCCCAAGATCACACAGCTAGTGAGTGCCAAGTGTCTGAGGTGAGATTTGAACTCAGGTCCTCCTCACTCCTGCACTGGTATTCTATCCACTGCACCACCTAGATGCCCAGATCAATAGATAGAGAAAGAAAGAAGAAAAGAAAGAAAAAACAGAGAGAAGAAAGGAAGGAAAGAGGATAGATAGATATACAGACAGACGTATGGATGAACGGATGGACGGATGGATGGATAGATGGATGTATGGGTCTTACTCTGTGCAAAATATGTTAGTAGTTTAGTTTGGAGTTGTAAAAGTGGCATGGGATACTTAAGTATCACAAAAGGTCTTTGAGCAATGACTAGTTAATCAGTGCTTAAAATTGTCTGTAGTGGGGATTACTAGTTTGATACTGGTTGTACTAGACATCCTTTGTTGTCCCTTCCAACTCTGAGATTCTGTAAGTCTATCATTCTGAGAGAAGTCAAAGACAATAAAAATTATGAAAAGGCAACTGGATTTGATTATTAGAAAATCATTTGTGAACTTTGAAAGATCCATTTTAGTAGAGTGTTGTGGATGGATAGAATTATATGCCTCAATGGATAGAGTATCAGACCTGAAGTCAGAATGATCTGAGTTCAAAAATGGGCTCAGACACTTTCTAGCTATGTGACCTTGGATAAGTCACTTAACTTTTGTTTTCCTTGATCCACTGGAGAAGGAAAGGACAAACTACTCCAGTATCTTTGTCAAGAAAACCTGATGGACAGTATGATCCATGGGGTCATGAAGAGTCAAACATGACTGAATGACTGAACAAGAAAAACAATGAGAAATAAAATAAAAAATAAAAACCTGGGGATGGAAGACATAATTCCAAACTTCCTAACAGTTACAACCATCTGAAAGTGGCCTGGTCTGCCTTCAGACATAGTAAGTTTCCCCTCCTTGGAAATATTAAAGTCAAGTTTTAAGGACCACAGATCATGGATATTGCAAAGGGGTTTCCTGGTTAGGTATATGTTGTGCTAAATGAACTCTTTCAACTCTTTTGACTCTATGAGCTTGGAGAAATTTTTCTAACATCAAAGGAAATGCACTGTCAACCTTTAAACAGGAAAGTCGTATTGTAAATGAACCAAATATTCTGGCTAGGTCAAGGGAATATAAAATGACAATCATATGATCCCATTTTACCTGTTTCCGTATTCATGGTGTCTACAGTTGCTCCCTTTCTAGTGGCCAACACCAAAGAAGATAGAAATTAAGATGTGCACATATGTGGATGGGTATATACACACATGCGAGGAATGACATGAAGGAAGGCAGGAAAACATATCAGGAGCAGTACCAACACCAACCTAATTCTGAAATGAATAGGATGCTTTCCTCAAACATACTAAACCCTGGATATCCTGTCTAGCTATTTATAAGAAATGAAATTCAGGGATAGGACAAGCTATCTTAGGATACATTGCATCTTAAAGTTATTAGCTATTGATTAGAGAAAGGCAAATTAAAATATCTCTGAGATATCACATCACACCTATTAGACTGGCTAACATGACAAGACAGGAAAATGATAAATGTTGTGGGATGTGGGATGCATTGTGGGCAAAGTTGTGAACTGATCTAACCATTCAGAGGAGCAGTTTGGAACTATGCCCAAAGGACTATAAAACTGTGCATACACTTTGACCCAGCAATACCACTACTAGGTCTATATCCCAAAGAGATCTGAAAAAAAGGAGAAAGGACTCACATGTACAAAAATATTTATACCAGTTCTTTTTATGGTGGCAAAGAATTGGAAATTAAGGGGATGCCCATCCATTGGGGAGTGGCTGAACATGTTATAGTATATGAATGCAATGGATTACTATTATTTCATAAGAAATGATGAGCAGGCAGATTTCAGAAAAATCTAGAAAGACTACAGAATCGATACTGTGAAGTGAGCAGACCCAGGAGAACGTTGTATGCATTAACAGCAACATTGTGTGATGACCAGCTTTGATAGACGTATCTCTTCTCAGCAATGCAATGATTTAACACAATTCCAAAAGACTCATGATGCAAAATGCTATACACATCCAGGGAAAGGACTATGGAGTCTGAATGTAGATCGAAACAGATTATTTTCCCCCTTTTTTGTTTATTTTCTCTTTCTTGTATTTGTTCCCTTTTATTCTGATTCTTCTTTTACAAAATGACCAATGAGAAAATATGTTTAATATGATTATACATATATAGCCTATATCAGATTGCATGTTGTCCTGAGGAGGCAGGAGGGGAAGTGGTGAATTTGAAACTCAAAATCTTATAAAAGTGAATGCTGAAAACTAAAAATTAATCAATCTTTTAAAAGAGAAAAAGAAAAAAAAGTATAGTGATAGAAAGAAAGCTCTCAGATCAACCCTTCTTCGACACAGCATTGATGTCAGAATCACAGAAAAGTTTCCCTCATAACTGGAGAAGGTTGAACAAAGCTCAGGCTTGCTCTCACTACCAAAAGCTGCACGATAAGCCAGATCAAGCTCCCACTCCTAAAACTCCATGTTCTCCCTAGAATAGACCCAAAGAACCACAGAAAGAAACACCATAGAAGGAAATTCCAAGGAGTTATGCCAAACACATATGAAAGGATGGATAAAAGAGGAAATTTCAGAAGTCTTCCTAGAAAGGAGTAGGTCTGTATCTGTGGCATCATTCTTATTTTCTGAGCTGGTTTAATGTAGATTGTATCTTCTCAAACCTCTACAATCAAGATGACTGGTTTAAAACTCGCCAGCACCAGCTCTCACTCTGACATCCAAATACTCCAAAACTGAAATGGAGTTATGACCTCCACAGTTCAGGAGTTCCCTCCATCTTGTGAACCTCATTCTTATACATGACCAGCCTATCTTCTCATACAGTTCTTGATTAGGCTTTTTATCGCTCTTTGGAGTTCCTCATAGGTTCTATGTTAGTTTTCACCATTATCATTATTAGGTTGCAGTCTGCTTACACACATGGGGAGGGGGAGGGACACATATTTATTGACCATCTACCAGGCGCTGCGCCAAGTATTTTACAAATGTTATCCCATTGGATCCTCACAATAACCCTGGGAAGCAGGTGCTACTATCCCACCTGTTTTATGTTGAAACTAAGTTAGACAGAAATTATAGAATCACACAACCATTAAGTGTCTGAGGTCAAATTTGAACTCAGGCCTTCCTGACTCAAGGCCCAGCGCTCTAACTACTGCACTACTAGCTATTGCCTTCTGTGTTACTCATGTTTAATTCTTTGGAGGTAGTTGCAGTCCATATAGTGCTTTATAGTAACACTGATAGAATATTAGTATCAAAAGGATAGGACTTTGCTTTCGTTGAAATTTTAGAGTCAGTAAAGGAGCTTTGTGATTTCCTCAAAGCAGCCTGTTCTCCTTTTGCTCAACCAGCCTGTTACCCATCTGCATCATCTGTCCCACATATACTTACTGATACTCCCATGGCAACCCATCCCTCTCTGATACTAACTTCTGTGGCCCGGCTACTAATGACTAATGCTGGGTAGTGACTAAAATTAGTACTCCTCCCACCCTCTCTCCCCCACCCATTGTGACCAACTGCTGCTATTTCTACACTCTGGCAATGTAATTCCTTCGCTCTGCAATTGTGTCAACCCTGCCTCCTACATTGGCTTGGGTCACAGGGATTGCTCTGCTTATCGTCCTCAGTAAGAGAAAATGCTTCTGCCTTCTGTCCCCATCTCCCCCAAATGATTTTCTGATCCACAGGATGTCCGAACTGGAAGAGACCTTAGAGGTCATCTAGTACACCATACTCATTTACAGATAACGGCCCAGAAAAGATAAATGATTTATTTGTGTTTACCCAACTAATAAATAGGAAAATAAGTAGTGCAGTGGTGCAATGCCAAGCCTAAAGATGCATCTTCCTGAGTTCAAATCTGGTCTCAGACATTTACTAGCTATGTGACCTTGGGCAAGCCACTTTGCCCTGTTTGCCTCAGTTTTCTTATCTGTAAAATGAGCTTGAGAAGGAAGTGGCAAACCCAGTATCTTTGCCAAGAAAACTGCAAATGGGTCACAGAGTCAGACACAGCTGAGAAACAACCCAAGAAGTGATAAAATGTATAGTTGGAACCTGAGCCCAGATCTTCTGATTCTAATTCTAGTGGTGTTCCTACCACAGTTCAATGTCTCCCATGTTATTTCTGAAAGTATGTCTCCCGTTCCTTGTGCCATCACTTCATGAATGCTTCCCCTTCGATTACTCTTTAACATTCTTTCCTGTTCTCACCACATCATTGAAATCATTCAGACAACCACCTAAACTCGCCCCTTCTCCCACTTCCCCTATATCTTAGAATGATACCACCATCATTCAAATCATTCTTGACTCAACTCTCTCTCCAGACTTCCTCTCTACCTTTCTCCATTAGCAACCTTCCCACATTGGAGATCTCTACAACCAGAGGTCCACTCCCCTGACTGACTGGTTCCCAGCCATGTGCTATCTTATCCTTGGTCACTTCATCCTTGACTTTCAATTCCTTTCCATGTTCTCCCAGTCTTGTTCCCTCCAGATTACTCTTCCCTCTGACGATATCATTTCTATTTCTCTTTTATGTTTCTCTCCATTCACATCTTAAGGGTAGAGACTTTCTAATAGCCATAGCAGGATTAGTTTCATTATGGTTCCAGAAGTGAAAAAACAGTAGAGTAGGATATGGATCTGGTGGACTCTTAGCTAGGGGGTAAAAGGATAGGACAGTGTTTTGTTTTTCGATTTGTTTTTAATTGATTTGGAAATGGAAGGGAAAGGGCAAGAAATATTGTAGAGGTAGAACAGACAAGACTTGGCTGGTTATTAAATATAGGGAGTGAGGGAGAGAGGGGAACTAAGGATGACTTCTAGGTTTTAAGTCTCAATGACTGGGAGCAGCAGAAACTGGGAACGCAGGAACTGGGGCAAGTTTAAGAGAAAGATCTGGTCATCAACATGAAAGTGATCATTTATAGGAACTGATCATGTTAACAAGAGACACAGATCGTGATAAGCAGATACTGGGAATAGGTGGGGGAGGTGGTTGTCATGTTTAGGGTATGAGAAGATGAAAAGGTATCTTATCTGCAGAAGGGAATAAAAAAATATATCAACAGAAAGAGAACCTAGTAGAGGGAACTTGGACAGTGGAAATAATACTAAATTTCAAGTCAGAGGATCTGAGTTTAATGCTTGACTCTGCCATTTACTACCTGTAAGACCTTTGGGTAAATCTTTGCATCTCAATTTCTCTTTCTCTCCCTCCCTCCCTCTCCCTCTCCCTCTCCCTCTCCCTCTCCCTCTCCCTCTCCCTCTCCCTCCCTCTCCCTCTCCCTCTCCCTCTCCCTCTCTCTCTCTCTCCCTCTCCCTCTCTCTCTCTTTCTCTCTCTCCCTCTTTCTCTCCCTCTCTCTATCTCTGTTTCTCTTTCTCTCTCTCTGTTTCTCTCCCTCTCTCTCTCTCCCTCCCTCTCTCCTTCTCCTTCTCTTTCTCTGTCTCTTTGTCTGTATGTGTGTGTGTGTGTATATATATATATATACACATACATATGTATGTATATATACACACACATACACGTATATATACATACACACACGTATTTGTATGTCCTGGATTTGATCTAGAGTTTCCTTGCAACTGTGAATCTTTGATCCTACAATCCTATGAACCTGGGGAGTGCAATGTCACAATTCTAGGTCTGAGAGAATTTCTTAAAAGAGGGAGTGTTCAAGAAGAATGTGGATGGAGGAGATGGAGAGTCATTTAACTTGGTAATAAAGCCATCATTAAGATTTTATCCAGAACAATTTTAGTGGGGTGGTGAGAACAGAAGAGAGAAGCCAGGCTGTAATTAAAGTCAATTCATTTCAACAAGCATTTATCAAGCTCAGAATTCTGTGTAGAGTCCTAGGCACATGCAAAGTTTAGATAAGACATGCCCCAGCTCTCACAGAGTTTGCCATATGGTAAAGGGCTATAGACAATACAGAAATCTACTGTAACAGGGTACTTAAATCTCTTTAAGCCGACTAAGTAAAGATCTCAACACCAGACACCCAAAATGAATAAACAGAGTCTTTTCTATCCACCACTCAGCCTCCCCCAACAAAGGATGGATCCCATAATGCCCTATTGCCAAAACTCTTGTATTGTGATTGTTTTCTGCCTTGCAGAAAAAGAAAGCCTTAAAGAGGTTTCCATTTTCTCCCTTCTGTCCAAATTGTAGCCATTGGGTCAGCTAATGGAAAATACAATGGGTGGCATTTCACTAACCCCTTTCTCTTTAAACAAGATCTCAACCATTGTTGCCTAGATTTCAGTTATATTTTTCCTCTACAATTTCCTGCTTACCAAAGTTTTCAGAAACTTTTCTACAAGGGTTTTTGTTAAGCTTTTGAGAGAGAGATGGGAGATGGACCTGGTATTTTATCCATTTATATAATTTCTTTTATTAAGGCAGGTTGGAACCGTCTTGTGACTTGTAGTGTTCTAGTTTCTTAGAGCACTAAGGGGTTAAATCACATGCCTATGGGGAAAGGATACAAGCATTTATTAATCACCTACTATGTGCCAGGCACCTAAGTATTTAAAAGTATTATCTCATTTGATCCTGGCAGCCATGGAAGATAGATGCTATCATCTCCATTTTACATTTAAGAAAACTGAGGCAGACTGAGGTCAAGTGACCTGCCCAAGGACACACAGTTAGTTGGTAAGAATCTGAGGCCAGATATTAACTCAGGTGAGCCTAACTCTGGGTCCAGAATTCTATCCATCATTCTGCCAGCTGTGTATACATCATTCCATTAAGCTATTTTGTTCATTTTTTTCAAATGAACATAACATATTAAGTAATGTTGAGTTATAATAAGATGATAATCACATTATTTGCCTCACTCTATCTTGTAGCAAAATACAGTGCCCAAAACTTAGGATTTAAGGTCTTATGATCTGGATTCAAATCCTCACTCTGCTACTTACTACCTGTGTGACCCTAGGCAAGTCCTTTTATCTTTCTGGACCTCAGTCTCCTTATCTGAAAAATGAAGAAGTCAAGCTATTAGACTTCCAAAGTTCTACCAGCTCTTAATCTATGATAGTATATAAGAAAACTTCTTCTGGTATTAATCCATTTTTGCAGTGATGAAACACTAAGATTCAGGAGGATGAATTTTAAACTCTAGACCGGTTATGTCAAACTGAAATAGAAATGGGAGTCAATAAGAAGGATCCCTGCAGGCCACATATTGATTTAGAAAACCATGTATTAACATTATCTACATTCTATCAGATTTTTATTTATTTTGTTAAATATGTCCCAATTACATTTTTATCTGATTTGGATCATACTAGGTCACATGTTTGACACCTCTTCTCTACACCCTCATGTGAATATTTTGTAGTTTTTATTTTTAAGTCATTACAGAAATTAATTCATGGAAACAGGTTAAGTGTTAAACTCTAACAAAGAGTAAATTTTGGGAAGGATATGGGAAAAGCCATATTCCACATAAAAAGATGAGACTGTTTGTTCTGACATCAGGTGTACATAACACTGGGGTAGGGAAAGAGAAGTAGTGACCCCTTCCTCTTTTGAAATGAATAGGACTTGATGAATAACAGGAAGAAAGTCATCTCATGCCCTGCAGGTTCAGGGAAGAAAACACAAGTTCAGAGTTTGTTTTCTTGAAACTGCCATGTCTTAGAATGATTGTTTTGTAAAATGTAGTCTAAGGACTCCTAACCTTTCTTCCTACCACAGATAAATCTTTCAGATCTCTGCCAAAGCAGTCTTCCCAAAGTTTGTCTTGATGCTCCAGTAGAAGTGTGTTGGACTGGATTTAGGAAACCCTAGTTTGCATCCTGGCATAGATATCCATTGCCATTACTCACTGAGTGACCCTGGGAAAATCCCTTAATTTCTCTAAAGCTCAGTATCCTCATATGTAAAATGAGAAAATTATACTTGAACTGAAGACAGAAGGTTGTTGCCATTTGTTCCGTGGAACTTATTAGGGATTTAATTATGTACAAAGCACCGTACTGGGCACTTGCCCTCAAAGTAATTACATTGTACTTTGAAGAAAGTGCTTTGTAAACTATAAAGCTCTCTATAAATGTGAGTTATTATTATCCTGTCAGCCTTCTATTTAAAAAAAAATTCATTGGCTTCCTTCTTGTTGCCTTTGGAATAAAGTCGAAATTTCTTTATCTTGGCATTCTAGACTCCAATTTACCCTTTGAATATTGTCTGATAGAAATCCCATTCACAATATTTTTGTTCTATCCATATTGGACTCCTCTCTCTTGTCTTTTCTTGCCCTGTCCCCTCTCTGGGTCTTCTCTCATTACTATTCCCCACGCCTGAGTTGGATACAGTCCCATCTCTATCCATCTCTCTGTACCTCCCTTTCTTTAAGATCCACATTGTCTACCCTAATACTTCCTTCCCTCCACCTCCTCTTCCATATCGTGGTTATTTTTGCAAGTCATCTCCTTCCAACAAATTGTAAATTCCTTGAGAGCAAGGTCAATTTTATGTTTTATATGTTCTTGTATGCCCTACACCCCATGTAATCTTAGATATAGTAGATCCTTATAAACATAGATTGTAAATGCCCTGAGGGTAAACAATGTGTCATCTAAGCTTTATAGCTCTTCCCAGGCTAAGTATAGTACTCTGCACACAGTAGGTGCTTCAAAAATATGTTTCTGCATAACTACCTGGCATTTACTGCTTTAAATTTCTTTGAAATCATTCTATCTATATTTCTTTTACATACTTATATATGTATTTATATACTTTATTTATATTTTTATTTATTTACTTTTATTTCTTTTTGCTCATTCATTTTATCATTTATTTATTCTCATGGATAAATATATTTAAACAAATATTTATTTATCTATTTGTTTATATCCTTATAGATGTATTTGTCTTCTGTTACACTCTTTGAGTGTAGGAATTGTTTTATTCTTTTGATTTTTATTCCTAGTACCAACACATAAGACATTTAACATATGCTTGGTGATCGGTAGATTGATTGTATTGATTTATTTATATGTTGATTAAAGAAATAAAAACCTTCCAACTCCATCTTCAGGAATCTGAGTTTTAATTCAGAAATACATATAATGGAATATCTGCTATTACTATCTCAAATATAATGTATCCTGCTTTTCGGACATTCCCCTTTTTAGTACAAATTTCATTAATATACTAATTGACTTTAATTGATGACCAAAAAGTTATGAATTAAACATTCTTTTTTGCAGTTTGTTTTTTAGTGTTTTTCTAATTTGAATTGTTTTAAGACTGTAAGAATTTTGTTGATACCAATGTTAGCTGCTTTAGGGAATCAGAGACATCTAAGTTTCCTGTCATTTTTACTTTTATTTGTTTGAGAACTGTATGCATACAAACAAATACACATACGTACACAGAATATGTGCATGTATTTATGTAGGTGTGTATGTATGTTGGTATGAAAAATTTAAAAATATTTTACCTACAATTGCATTTCATCTACCACTCCATTCCACCTTTTGATATGAAACCACCGCTCTTCCCCAAAGGGTAAGCTAAATGAGAATTACGATTTAAATCATCAAATGGTCCTGTTATATGCAGGCTCTTATACATGGATCGGTCTCAGTTCAGCATTTTGCCAAAAGTATGATCACATTCTATTAGAAATGGAACCCAGTACTCTTGCATCATCCTCACCTTTTTCTTATTATCAGTCCTCCTTTTCTTATTCATGATATCACCTTAACATTAAAAAATAATGTTAATAGTAATATCTATTACTTATATAGTATCTTAAATTTTATAAAACACTTCACCAATATCACATTTTATCCTCATTCTGGGAAGGTAGGTGATATTAAACAAGATATCATGTAAGACATCATACAAGACACACAGCAAAGTAAAAACCAAACACTTCCATCCACTACCATTATCCTAAGTGAGTGAACAAAGATCATAGAAATCTGTAGTACCATGGAAAGAACACTGACTTGACTCATAGGGTCCAGATTCAAATACTGCCTCTGACATTTACTAGCTGACCAAAGGTAAATCACTTAACTTCCCTAGGCCTCAGTTTCCTCATCTATAAATTGAAGGAGGTTGGACTTAAAGGACTCTAAGGTCGCTTCCACTTTTAGGTCTATGGTCCACTGATCCTATATATCCATGTGAGGAATACTTTCTGGAGTTCCCAGGCAATACAAGTCCTGGACCTGGGAGGCTTGTGTAGAAGTAATTCTTGCTCTACAAGTAATATAATGTACCAAAGGTGGAGGCCACAGTTGCTAATCATTCACCAGGGACTCGTCACAGGCCTTCCTCTGTTGTGAACATTCCAGTTAGTACTACCTCCATTGACTGCCATAACAATCCAGTAGGGCAATTACTCTCAATTGAATTCACCAGGCTTCTACCTCTCTCTGCAGTTAATCACACTAATTACATAGTACCGGTCACTTTGATGCTACATTTTATTCTTATTTGTCTTCTTTCTCATCTCCAAGGGCATTTTCTCTAGAAATAGTGGAGACCCTTTTACTGGAAGCTTTCTCCTCAGCACTTACCACAGCACCTAGAATTTAGTAGGCACTTCATAAATGCCCGTTAACTATTGACATTGAGAATGTTGTAGAAGAGTTAATCGGTCAAGTAGAAGTTGACCTAAAGATGCTTCTCAACTCAGAGATTCTGAGTCCAGTTTTCAAAGGAAAGCTGCAGAAACCATCTGTATAAGTAAACCTGTATACCCTATATCCTTGCTTGGGCACAAAATGTCCTACTTGACTAGTATTCATGAAAATTTAATTTGTATAGCTCCTGCTCCTCTATCCATGAAAAATATTGCATAAGAAGAGTCATAATGAGGAAATTGTATGTCTCTACTAAAAACTGCACCCATAGCAAGTGAACTGGAATGTACCCTCAGTTGAAAAGGAGGATGGGAAGACAAGAACCCTGGCACCTCAGTGTGATGCATGCTAGAAAAGCTACTGTGCAGAAGTTGGACAAGGAGGAGGACTGGGAGTTCCAGCCAGCATTTACTAACTTATAGTCTACGTACTAGGTTCTATAATTTCTATACTGTGGAAGCCCTACAAGCAGGAATATGTTGGTAAATGTTTAACACATGGAAAAGAAAATGTATGTAGGACACACTTTTAAGTTTAAATTAGGTTATTGTTTTCCCCATCACTTTCTTAAGTCTGGATGATCACGAAAACAATAAATCAAGCCCTAATTTGTAATGTTTACTGATTTCTTAGATGTAAATGCTCACATTGAAAATTTAACAATTGCCCAATACAAGATGGTTCCAGTGCACATATCCCTAAGTCTGTAAGTATTGTGAACACATCCTGGGAAAAGACTAGTTCACTCCATCCTAGATATACAAGCAATGGAAAGAATAATGAATTTGGCATCAGGTGATCTGAGTTCAAATCTTGCCTATTCTACTCACTTACCTGCGAGGGCTTAGGCAAGTTATTTATTTGGTCTCTCCAGGCTATTGTTCTCCATCTGAAAGTGAGAGGATGAACTAAATGGTCATTTCTACATCTAAGATCCTGAAATCTCATGGTCTTATAAACAGGCACATGTTGCCTAATGCCATTAATTAATTCTTTGGAAACATGACTTCGAGCCAAAAAAATTACAAGAGGAAATTAGCTCCATATGAATAATACTTTGGTGATGAAAAGTAGACTAACAGTAAAATGAACACAGCTAAGTGAGACTTCTGGAGTAGCTTGGGTCCTTGCCAACTATCCCATTCTCATCCTGAGTGACTGTTGAATGACAGGATGCTACATTTTCACAATACCATAGTTGAGTTTGGTTAGGACGTACTTTATGATGCAAAACAACCTTGGGCAGGATGGCATCATTTGTGTATGGCTGCTTCATTCTGTATATCCAGACTTCTGGTCTCTTTCCTGGTACCTAGGTGGCATAATGTACTCGACTAGGAGTCACTAAGACCTGCGTTCAAGTCCAGCCTAAGACTAGCTATGTGACCCAGTGCATGCTGATTATTTCTATCAGCCTCAGTTCCCTCATCTGTAAAATGAGAATCCTAATAACCATTACCTATTCAGGTTGTGAAAATCAAACAAGATGACATATGTAAAGCGCTTCACAAATCTAAAAGCACTGTACAAATGTAGTTAATATTACTGTTTTTATTGTTATTATTTTACGGGGTCCAATCTCATGTAACTGTTGAACCAGGACAAAATTGGAAACGCATCTCTATCCTGATTAGTGCAATTAATGGATCCTGTAAATTGGTCATATTATTCCAATTTTCACTGCACATTTCCATTAGGCTAGAACTTATTACCACATTTTACCTAGTTGTAACTTGGAATAGTGTGAGTTAGAATAGATACAGCTTTATTCATATTAATCCAGAAACCTCGCTGTAAACTTCTCTGGTTCATGGGCAGGTCCAGATTGATTATTATCTGCATCACTGCAATGAACGCCAATCCATACCCATGAGATCATAGGTCCACTGGCATCTTGCAGTAAACTTGGCATTTGTAGAGAAATGGAACTGTTATACTTTTAATAAAAAGTTATTTTTAGTTCAATATCTTTGCTTAGTATGTTCAGATAGGACTAACAGACCCTTTAAAGAAAAATTACTATTGGCAAGAGTCGATGTGACTGACAACCAGGACTCCATAAAAGAATTCAGTTGTTCTTGTAGTTCCAAAAATGTTCTAAATGGACAAAGTAGGAGAGGCCAGATCGCTCCTGCCCCATAGAAAGCCAGAAAGAGCAAAGATCATGGGATACATAAATAGAAGGGACCATTTGACACAAGCAATGGAGCCTCTCATTCCATCATCATGATTAATCCCTGTTTTAATTTAATATAGTTAGAGAAATAAGGATGAGTGCCAGGCAGTCTTTGAGGCCACTTCAATTTCAAGTTGGCATCTGATGGGAATGGATGCTCAAGTGTCCTATTCTATCACTGGCTACATTGAAAACAGAAAAACATTCTTTTCTCCCTCTCTCACCTTTCTTTCCTCAGGGACAAAACAGAACAAAAGAAAACCCTTGTAAATATAGAGTCAAATAAAACAAATTCCTGCACTAATCATGCCAGGAAATATATGTCCCATTCTGCACTTTAATTCCACCCACCTTCTGACATGGTTCACTTCGTTAGTCCTCTGGAGCCATGCTCTGTCATTGCACTGATCCATTGATCTGAGTTCTGAAGTCTCTCAGAGTTGCTTTCTTCACAATATGGTTGTTACTGTATAAATGTTTCTTCTAGTTTCCCTGATTTCACTCGGCATCAGTTCATGCACATCTTTCTAGGTTTCTTTGAAACTGTTCCTTTCATCATTTCTTATACTTCAATAATAATCTGTTATATTCATATGCCATAATTTGTTCATTCATTCACCCAACCGATGGGCATTCCCCTTGTTTTACATTATAGGGGTCTTTTTACTCTTTTTTTATCTCTTTTATATATAGGACTATTACTGGGTCAGAAGGTGTGAAGTTTAGTGTCTTTGGAGGAGTGATTGCTTTCCAGAGTGGCTGTACCAATTCACACCAGCAATCATTTACCAAATGGCTACAATTTGCCAGATACCAACCTATTTGCTGGGAATACAAAGTGAGAAACAAGAGAGCTGCCCTCAAGGAGTTTATCTTTTACAATAAGGATACAACATGCACAGAGAGATAACTTCAAGAAAAGATTGATATAAAACAAATATAAATCTTTACTGGTTTTGCTCAACTAGATTCTATTGTATCTACCAGTCCTCTTGTCCTATAAGCTTTCAAAATCTGATTGACTGAGCACAGAGGGTCATCTGTATATACAGTGAAATATTCCAACTTCTCTTCCTGTTTTAAGTTGATGCAGAAACTCAGTCCCCTTCTTGAATAAAGTAAATAAAATCCTTTAATACTCCATGAAACTGACACTCTCTTCTGAAGATGCTTTAGAATATGTTTCAAACTATATATTAATAACTGCTACAATGGTCGTACTTCTAAACAAACAATAAAGATTTAAAGAAAAAGAAAAAATCCTCATGCTTGACTTAATATTACCCAGTAGTGAAATTCATAATAGGAATCAAATCCCAAAGAATTGTAGGAGTAAAACTTCCCTTCTAATGGCAATGAGTACAGTAAAAAAAAAAAAAATAAGAAACATGTGGTTTGAAAGGTTTACAGAAAAACTAGTTACCCCGTGGCTTATTTACCAGAGAGATATGGGTTCATAGCATAAATATCTGTTACAGAACAGATCACCAAAGATACAAACAAATGTATGAAAAATTTGGGACCTTTCCTCTATAAAAGCCAACATTATAGTATTTAAAATGAACCTAATGTCTTGAAGGTCCTTTCAGCAGAACACAAGCCATGGCAGATCCTATCAAACTAGAAAACATCCAAACCTGGGCCTAGTTGTGAAGTGTATGTCTGCTGTCCAAGAACAACTTAGCTTTAATGTGGAGAGTCTTATCGTCTTTCCAATAACCACATGGTAATAAATTATTTAACCACGGTAGCTCCAAAATGCCACCTACTAAGTTACAGAGGTTTCAGATCTGTGTTTGGGAAGATTCAGTCAGTCAATCAGTAGCATTAATTAAAGTTATAGAGCTTTCAAGTGTTGAAGTAAAAATTGTGGAAATGGAACACATCAGGGTTCCATAACCTCTGACACAGGAATGCCTAAAAGAATGGGGAAGGACCCAAAACTTGGAGAATAATTTTTACTCTACCTTCCAACATTCTTTTTACCTAAAATCTCAGGCAATTTGCAGCCCAGTCTGGAGTGAAAAACATCCAGGTGGATACACACAACACAGAAGTATACAAGCATAGACATACCAAGAAAGCCATTCGTAACACCAGATCCCCTGAATTAAATGGTTATGCCACAGAGAAGTATCACCTGGGTTTCTTGTCATCCTTTCCTCCGATGCACATAACTCTGCAACAATAATATAATACTACAGTACTCGAACATCATCTTTGCTTTTATTTACCTTCTATTTATAGTCTCAAAGTGTAGAAAAAATTGGTGCCCTTATGGCAATTGAGAGCAGCTGCTACCTCCCTGTTTTGTCTCCCTAATTATGAAAATGGTATTCCCAAATAAAAGTCATCATTTCATTTCATCTTCCCTTGTCTTGTCTTGCCTTCCCTGTCATTTTAAGTATGTATGGGTCCCCTCCCTCCTACACATAAAAAAGCCATGCTGAGAAAGCAGCCATGTCTAAAAAAGGGATCCCTTCCCTTTCTAGAAAGGGGAGGGAAGTTTATTGCATCAGTCCTGCAGGATGAAGATTGGTCATTGCAATTAAGTCAAGTTGGACTGCTTTTTGAGACCAGTCACTGTATATATATTTTCCTTGTTCTGTTGACCTTGCCCTGCATCTGTTCACAGAAATCTTCCTTGTCTGAATTTCTGTTTGTGGGCCTTCCTTCCCTTCTGCCTGTCTCTCTAAAGTCTGCTCCCGTTATTTCTTCTACTCTCTCTGTACCTTCTGAACTCTACAAGGAGCTATGCTAGCCCTTTAGTCTTCCCTGTCCCCTCCACTTTTGCTATCTTTCCACATGGAGTTGAAATGTTAATTTTGAAGTTTGGGGCTCTGGGCCATTCTACCACCCCCAAGGCCTACTTACCATGGAATATCCCTTCCACAATGCCCTCCCTACTTTCTCCTAGAAGTAAATAACTTCTGGAGCCTCCGAGAACCCAGAGCATCCTATCTTCCCACTCCCTCCCCACTCCCATTCTTCATTTTTTTGACATAAAAATCATGTCTCCATACTGGATACCTTAATCCTGACCCCCCAACCTCCATCTTTCTGTTCCCTTTTGTATATTATCATCCTTCCCCATTAGAAGGTAAGCCCCTGGAGGGAATGGACTGTTTTTCTTTTCATTTGTGTTTGACTCCCCAGAGCTTGGTCTAAAGGTTCTCAGTCCAACCTGCACATGAGCAAAAATGCACTGATTGGCCAGATTCCACCTGGGACCTGCTTTTCACGTTGCCACATTTCCATCCCTATGCTCATATCACCTTAGAAATAGACTTCCACCACTAGAGTAGAACCATAGAAGGATCATCCCAGTGCAATTATTTGTCATTGGAAGTATTCTAACTGAAGATGGATTGTTGCTCATGGGATTTACTGTGGAGGAGATTATTGTGGAGATCTGGGTTGAACAAGACATTTCCACTAAGTTGCATAAGATCATAGATTTAGTTGCAGAAAGGAGCTGGCCATTGAAACAAACCTCTTTATTTTATGGCTAAGGATATTGAAGTCCAGGAAGTTTCTCAATCATTCATTAAACATTTTTTTAAGCACCTACTATGTACCAGATACTAGGAATACAGAAAAAAAATCAAAAGCAAAATAAAACAAAAACTCAGTCTAATGGGAAGGTTGACAAAATGCAAACAAGGATGGTCAAAAAGGGTTTAGGCTGCATGACTTGTGGCGTTATCTAAGTCACTTGTCCAAGATCGTGCAATTAATAAGCATTTAAAGGTGGGATTCAAATGCAAGTTTCCTTGATTCCATTATCTAGCCCACGATCTATAGATCCTGCCTGTCCACATAAGAATCCCTTCCAGGTCTGAGATTCTGGGCTGTGTGATTCTGATTCTGTACTTCTGAGCCCAATCCTCTTCTTTGACTGGAATATGATCTAATCAGAGCCACAAGTGTTCTTTTTGCTATTGTTCTGTCATTTTTTAAGTTGTATCCAACTCTTTGTGACCCCACTTGGGGTTTTCTTGTCAAGGATACAGGAGTGGTTTGCCATGTCCTTCTCTAGCTCATTTTTACATATGAAAAACTGAGGCAAACAGAGTTAAATTAATTGTCCAGAGTCACACAGCTAGTATCAGAAGCCACACTTGAACTCCAGGAAGTGAGTTCTCTTGACTGCAAGCCTGGCCCTCTTTCTACTGCACCACACTATTAAAAATGAGAGGATCTATAAGACAACTTCATTATATCAAGCTGGTGAATCCATCAATCCAGAGCTATGAGTTTAGTTCTCTTGGAAACCAAATGAATCATGAAATTCCGTAACCCCTGTCTGAATTCCTTATTGCGGTCAATCACATATCATTGATTAAAAGGGGAGTTGAGTCTACAGTAAGCAATAGATAGCAATTTTTGTGTCTGGTCAGTACGACCCATCCCTGGGGTAAGTGACCCAAAACTTGTCCATGAATCAACCATTTAAGCCAGAAAAGTAGCAGCTCCCTACAGACAGAGACCCTAACACTCTTCAATATCACTCCTTGTGACACGACTGGTAAGAGTCCAGTGGGGAAGGGCACAGAGGAAATTACTTAGGTTATAGTCCTAATGCAAGGAGAGGAAGCACGCCTGTTTGAGCTTACTCTTTTTGTTAACTAAGCACTGAGCTGTTGTTGCTAAAATGGTTTCAGCACACTCTAATTTGAGTACTCTGAAGCTAAGTCCCACTTTTTCTACCCTATGTACAATGATGTGTCAAAAAGAGTGGATGTGTTTGTACAAAGACCACTACTAGGTTAAAAAACACATACACATACACACAAACTCAAAAGCTACACCTTACCAACAATGTGTAAACAGGGTCTTCTTTGCATGTGCATCATTGTGCTCTATTACAGCAAAATGTAATCCCCTTGAGGGCAAGAAATTTTATGGTTGTTTTGTCTTTCTATATAAGTGTATACCCTGGTGCCTTATATAACACCAGTCCATTATAATAAACCCTGTTGAAAAACAAATAAATAGAGGGATAGATAGATAAATGAATGAATAAATGAATAAATTGATAAATAAATATATGTCAAAAGAAAGTGGAACTATTCACATGAGATTGCCTTTATTGGTGGTCTTGGTGCCAAGGATAAAGTATGGAACTTGGAAGAAAGAGGCTTAAACCCCACTCAGACATGACTAGCTGTGTGACAATGAGTTGGTTACATAATCTCACTGTAACTCTATTCCTTCATCTATAAACTAGTCTAATGACACCTGCTATGGTTACCTCACAAGGTTTTTGTGTGATTCAAATGAGATCATGGGGTGTAGGGACCCTCACAAACCTTAAAGCATCTGATAAAAACCAGCTGCCTTTAGTCATCATGCAAGAACAAGTCATACAATCCCCCCAAAAACAAACCAGTAAAGATCACACACCCACACATAGTTCCTGATGACCAACCTTCCTTCTTTAAATAATGCAAAGACATATATTTTCCACCAATTGTTCTGAAAACCATAAACAAGTTGTCAGCTGCAAGAGGGGATGGGGCTACCCTTTAACCTCCAGAGACAAGGCTCCTTACCTTGTGCCATTGTGGTATGGAAGAGATGCTTGATGCTATAGAAATTCAAATAACACTAAGAGCAGAAAGAGTAAATCCCAAAATGACCCTGTTGCGCAGGAGCTGATTTTGTTATCTTTTATTTTCTTTTTTGTTTTACCAAAAGGAAAAGAGTACAGAACCACATGACAAGGAAAATGGATGTTCCCTCTGCAGGATGCCTGCCAGTAGTATTAGAGAGAATATCTAAGGTTCTCCTTCCTGAGGGACATGCTTCATTCCAAATGGACTCACCCAACCAGCCCATTCCCATAGCTGAAATATTTCCAAGCTACAGATTTCTGAGTGCTGATGCTATTGGACCCTTAGGAAAATTCCAGGGTGCTTTTCAGAGAGCTACTTCCACAAAAGGAATCAGACTAATGGGGAAAAGGGGATCAGACGCTACCCTAAAGGATGAAACAAGCCATGATCTGGAGGCTGACCTTTCAGCACCTTCTACTTAGAAATCAATATCATTCAATTCAGTAAACAGAGGGTTTAACCTCTCTTTGGGCCAGAGAATTGCTGTGATAAACACTTAGGATGCAAAAAAAAAATGAAGACAGCCTCAGCCCTCAAGAAACTTGTACTTTACTGGGTCTTCTCCTTGACCACAGTCCAGACTTCTAGGAACTGTAAGCATTGAAGTCTTGAACCCTAAGCAATACCAGTGGAGAAGGCATAATGACGGGTACAGGGTGAGAAAGACCCAGGGTGGAAGTCTGTTTTAGATACTTTACTTTGAAACTTTGGGAAAGGTTAAGCCCCCAAAGTCTCAGTTTCCTCATCTGTAAAATGAGAATAGTGATAGTACATAGCTAATAGAATTGTGAAGATGGAAAATGGTCATGAAGTTAAATGACTTTCCAAACTTTAAAGCACAATTTAAATGAAAATCATCATCATCAAAGCACAGTCAATGGACTTATGAATAGATGGATGGTCATCTGTTAAACATACACCACATTTGAGGGGCACTGGGGGAATCAGTATAATTGGGGAGGGTCCTTATTCTCCTGGAGTCTACATTCTAATAACGGAAAACTGCGCACACCGGCTAGTGTTGTCCAGGACAAGGGAAAGGGAAGGGAAGAAGCACAGGTGTAGTGACAGAAAACCCAGATGCAGAGCCAGAATCAATAGGGTTTGAATATCAACCAATGCACTTACCAACTGTGTGACCTTGGGCAAGTCACTTACCCTCTGAGGGTGTCAGCTTTTGCCTCTGTTAAACAGGTAAATGATAGTACCTGTCTCTCAGAGCTCTTGTGGAGAACAAGAGAGACATCACATGATAAGTGCTCTGCAGACTTTGAAGTGCTTTATAAATGTGACATGTTAGTATTTCTATATATTTTATTAAGGAAGAAAATAGGCCAAGTAGTTATCCTGCTTCTTCAATTTGAGTTTCAAAGAGCATGATAGTATCTCCATTTAAAGGTGTAATAGTGAGATAGCAATTTCAATTCAATATTACACTCTTTTACTAAGTAGCTGCTGAGTGTAAGGCCTTACATCAAGTTCTGATGAGCCATGATCTCATGGATATCAAGATGGATACTGTGTTTCAAGATAACTTCCCACAAGGAAACTTCCTCTATTGAGGCAGATAAGTCCTTATTTGGCAACTGAGACTCTTCAAGAGTCACTTGATGCTCTGTGACAGGTTTGGGGAGTTGTCCAGGATCATGAAGCCAACATGAGGGCATACCTGATGCAGTCAGGTAGTGTAATGGATGTTTGGCTCGAGTCAGGAGGACTGGAATTCAAATTCAGCTTCAAACATTTACTAGCTGTGTGACCCTAGGAAAGTCACTTAAACTCTACCTCAGTTTCTTCCACTGTAAAATGAGGTAATAAGGTAATAATAGCACCTACCTCCCAGGTTCTTGTGAAGGATCAAATGACGTATTATTTGTAAAGTACTATTTCCTGGAAGATAACAGCCTTTTAATAAATACTTCTTTTTCTTCTTTCTCTCCTCTCCTTTCTTGCTAAGAGAGATAGAGTGGTGCGAAAGATCCAAGGAAAGGGTCCCTTTCCACTGTAGCAGTCAGAGGAAGCTTCATGGGGAAGGTGGCCTTGATGAACAAAAAGGAATTTATGCAAGCATGGGGAATGTATGGCATCGATTTGTGGAAGCCAGAAAACTCCATCAGTAAACATTTATTAAGTGCCTACTATGTGTCAGGGATGGAACTAAGTACACATGTGCTAAGGCATGCATGAGGAGACTGAAAAACCTGCAGTAATGCAGTTTGGTTGGAATGGAGAATGTATAAAGAGGGAATAGTGTGAAATGAGGAAGGGATAGTAGGATGGACATGAATTTTGCAAGCTCTTTGATAGAATACTAAGTACATGGTATTTTAAGGGAGAAGCAACTGGAAACCCTTGAAGATTTCTGAGCAGGAAAGAGAGAATAGTCACATGATCAGGCCTGGGTGTAAGGTAGGGGGGCTTGATAGCACTGACATTATTTAAATGCTAAGGTAGAGCTTTGTCCCAGAGCACTAAAATTTAGAGGGTGCCAACAGCACTTGGATTTCTTTAGCAGTTTAGAAACAACTGAATTTAGCACTTACTTAGCAAGAATAATTACTCAAATCATGAAACTTCCTCCCCCTTCAGTCACACCTATTCCTCCTACTTACTCCCTACCCAACACACACACACACACACACACACACACACCCTACATTTGTCTTAGAAAGTTGATTTTAATTGAGAGCAATTCACCAAGTATGTTTTGAATTTCTTGGCACAGGACCAAAATGTGTTGGTTTCATGTTTATAGAGAGAAGGATCTAGAGACAGGAAGTTTGATTAGGGAGTAATTATTTTAAGGGTTCAGGTAAAAGAGAATGAAGTATAAAAGATTTATAACTGAGAATGAAAAAAAAGCATGAGAAATATTGAGGGATGTAGAACCAACAGGTCTTAGCAATCAATGGAATATGAGATAAAGGAGAGGGAAGAATTCATAACTGGAAAGAGGTAGTGCCATCATCGGTCTATTGTGCCAACACTAGAAATGGAGAAGTTTTGAGAAGAGGAATATGTCTGGATGGCAAGATAATGAGATCACTTTTTGACATGTTGAGCCTTCTTAAAAATTTATTTTATTCTGAATTTAAGTAATAAAACAAATATTTCCATAAAATAGTAGAATAGAAAAATCTATTATGTACAACTGCAAATCTATTATGTACAACCTGCTGCTCCTTTTAAATATATAATAAAATTATCATGTAACTTTTTTCCTTCTCTCCCTGACCCTTGAGATGACTGCTACCATTAGACACAAATATGTATGTGTGTATATATACATATGTGTGTGTGTATAAAACTACTCTAGACACACTTTTATTTTTCAGGTCTTTCTCTGGATGCAGATAGTATCTTCACAGGTCCTTTGAAGTTAATTTTGGTATTTATAATAGTCAAAATTAGTCACTCAAAGTTGTTTTGAAAATAATATTGCTGTTACTGTATACAATATTCTCTTGGTTCTTCCTCTTTACTCTTCATTATTTCCTGCAAGTCTATCCATATTTTTCTAAGGTCATTGATCTGATCATTTCTTATAGTACAGTAATATTCCATCACAATCTTATGCCACAACTTATTCAGCCATTCCCCAGTTGATGGACATCCCTGTAATTTCCAGTTCTTTGCCATCACAAAGATTGCTACTATAAATATTTTATAACACGTAGGTTCTTTTCTTTTTACCTTAAGCATCTTGAGAAATGGACTTAGGAGTGGTGTTGCTGGGTCAAAAGGTGTAGGCAGTTTAATAACTCTTCGGGCATAATTCCAGATTGCTTTCCAAAATTGTGGGATCAATTCACATTAGTGTACCAGTTTTTCCACATCCCCTCCAACGTTTGCTGCTTTCCTCTTCAGGGGTCAATAAGTCCCTGGGGTCACCAATGGGACAGATAGAGAGGTCCCACCAGCAGATAGAGGTGAGGATCACTGACCAAAATATACAATTGATATACTCTCTAGAGTAGTTGTGAGGGCATTTAATGAGGGGAAATAAGATGGCAATAAGCTGGATAAGATCAAGACTCTCAAGCAACTCAATAACAATGATGACATTAAAATAATACACACAAGTGTGTAAAGTATCTTTCTCACAATAGCTCCAGAAGGCAGACCATTTAAGTGTTGCTCTCTCCATTTTACAGATAACAAAACAAGAATCAAAAAGGTTAAACCTCTAGTGTAATAGTGTGTGTTAGGATTTGAACTGATATCGCCATGATTCCAAATCCAGGGTTCTATCACATAAACCATGGTGGTTTATGAACGGGCATAAGAGTAACAGTGGCAGATATGTGGCTTTAACAAATCTGAATCAGTCAAGCAATATCTCCCTCTTACCTTAGCCGATAGCATATAAAAATTAACTATCCCTAAAACTTGAAGCTATTGACCTAACCTAGCCATTTTTACATGCTTTCATGAAGTTATTTATTATTAGAAGAAATGATCAGCTCCACTTTCAGAGACTGAGTTGCCTCTGTGTCCACAATTTGGAGCATCTTTCCATGTAAGTCAGTATTTCTTACAAAAAAAAAAACAGCAAGTATAACAGACCCAAAGTAACAGGCTAGCTCTGCAGAGGGCAGCTGTTAAGTTCCCTCAGAATTCTATGGATAACCCAGAAGGGCTAGGGTTTTTCATATTTCACTCACAAGCCCCCATCCAATGTGCTCCCCAGTAATTATCAGACCTAGATAATGAGCTTTTAGAAAAGAAAAGGCATTTGCTAAGCAAATATGGCAAGGAAAGTTGTGGCAGAAACAAGCCCAGAGGATTAATTTTAAACTAGGGATTAATTTTACCCTTGTACATGAGAGATCTCCAAGGAGTTTGGATTAAAAATTAGAGCACATTAGTTTCCAAAAGGTAAACTCACAGCTGGTTACTAGAAGTTTTCTTCTCTCTTCATGGAATCCTCTTAAAATTCCCATTTTGGCTCTCTGCTGGGATCTGAGGGCCTATGACCTTGTTTGGTCTGAAGTTACTGTTTTTCAGTGTGTCTAGTTTTTCCTCATTGTTTCTCTCAGTTCCTAGTCCTCTAGGAATGTTATTACCAATCCTCTATTGTTTGCATCAAACCAAATTTCCCTTTTTCCAATTTCCACATCTTTCCTTCAAATTCATAGTTCTGTACTTTGTAACCTAGAAGAAGCTAATTCTTCTTCCAGGTGAGAGTCCTTTTAATACTTGAAGACAATTATCATGCCCCTGCCCCCTCCTCCAGTCTCATCTTCTCCAAGATAATTACTCCTAGTTCCTTTAACTAATTTTCATCATATTTAATCTCAAGGCCTATATCAGAATTTGGCTATTAAAAGTATTAGAGAATGATTCAAATAACTGATTTTCTCTCTGCATATATGGGATCCTGTAAATTGTCTTTCATAACGCAACTCATCAACTTCTCTTATGTTTTTGATTATATTCTTTCTAACAAAATTTAACAATGGGGCAATCTAACATTACCCCAGAACAGAGGAGTATAGAAAGAGTTCTGGGAAAAGAATTAGAAGAACCTTTGACTCATATCCTCTTCTTAGACATGCAATTAAGGTGACCAGGAACAAATTATTTCAATAACTCAATCAACATACATTTATTAGGCACTTACTATGTGCCAAAACAAAAAATGAAATAAACCTTGCTCTCAGGAGCTTGTCATTAAGAAAACAAGTATATCAAGAATAAATAAAAATCACTGCCGAATAGATGCACAGTACTTGCCCACGTTTGGGGGATCAGGAGATAATGGATATAAATTGCTTTATAAATCTTAAAACATCATATTAATGTCAGCTATTCCAGTGACTACCTCTTTATGTGGCATTTCTTTGTAGTTATCCTAAATTTATTCTTTCTTTTAGTATACTTGTAACTAATTACTTACCCACATGTGGATCTGTGCATAGCAAAATGAAAGACTCCGTGTATTAAAAACTATTTTGGGTGTAAATATTGACTGAAAAAAAATCACATCACCATGAAAATGACTCAAATGTAGTCATCTGAAATATTCCTGGGAAAAGTAAAGACCAAGTATGGAACATTTTAATTTCTTCTCTGAAATGGAGGCTTTGCATGATATTTTAGTAATCCCCTTGGAACAGTTAGGCCTGCTAAAGGGTAGCCTAGTCATTATTCAAATTATGTCATTAATGAGTCCATCCCATAGCTATCCAGGTGAATAAGTGATCCTCTAGAGGGAACTGCAGATCACAGATCTGCCTTCAAGTTTGATAATTTCCTAGAAAATTAGCCCAATGTAGAACTGCCTTTTCCAGGAGTAATTGTAGTGCCATCAACGGTAGAAATTCCCCCGTGGGAACCACCAATAGAATTAAAGACCTTAGGTCTTGTGGAAGTCAAGGTATCTGACTAAATTGGTCAAGTTGGTTAAAAAAAAAATGTCAAGGGGTTGACTATTAACTGATCAACCCAATCAAAATGGCCCTAGGCATGAGAGGCCCTCTGTGAAATGTGTTACTATTATAGAGAGAGAATATGATGCGATTTCTGGCTCCTACACTTTATATTTTGCATTGCATGCCTGAAACCTTTCTCCATCAGGGAAACAAGACTCTCAATAAATGCAAAGATGTCAATGCAGACTGGGAGCAAGCACCTACCTTTGTGAATGAATGAACTCTTCTAGGAAGCCACATGTCAAATGGCCTCTTCTAGGATATCTCATACTGCCAAAAAAATTCTTTCTTTCCACATGGATGAGCCATCTTTTCAGCACCCAACCATTATCAGAGTTTAGTCTCCTCTTGTATATTTCCTTGCAATCTCCTCTTAATTATGACTCTCCTTCCCTCTTTCCAATTTCTCAGCTTCCCTCTAAATTCATACTTCTGTACTCTATAACCTAAAAGAAGCTAATTCTTCTTCCAGGTGAGTCCTTTTAATACTTGAAGACAATTATCATGCCCCTGCCTGCTCCTCCAGTCTCCTCTTCACCAAGATGATTACTCCTATTTCCTTTAACCAATTTTCATCATATATAATCTCAAGGTCTACATCAGAATTTGACTATTAAAAGTATTAGAGAATGATTCAAATAATTCCCTTGTGTATATGGGATAATTTGTCTTTCATAATGCAACTCATCCTGCTCATCTCCCAATCTCTAAAAGAAGAAGGAAGAGGAGGAGAAGGAGAAGAAGAAGGAGAAGAAGGAGGAGAAGGAAAGGAAGGAGTAGAAGGAAAAGGAGAAGGAGGAGAGACTGATTTGTCAGGGAAGAAGAGAGAAGAACCCCTAAAGAGCAATTAGATTCTGAAATGGAGAGCTAACTAACCTCCTTGTCCTGACATAGGTTCCTACTTTTCTTCAAATAAATGAAAAAATCATCCCAGCATTGTTCTTTTAGACTGTTTCCATCTTTCCGTGGGAAATTCTATAGTCTTTAAGTCCCTTCTGTCACTAATATTATGACTCCCTGTAATATCTCTATAAGACAGAAATATAGTAATACTTCAACTGAAAAAATCCTTAAGGTTTAATAACATGGCAGCTCATCTCAGGATCCCAATCCTACCGTGTGTAGCTGGTCACAACCTTTAGAAAGTGATTTCCAGACTCTGAGCTTCAGTGTCTTCAGCTGTAAAGGGAAAATAAATAACAAAGCCAATTGGTTCTGAGAAAACCTGACTTTAGGTTTAACAACCTTGCAGGGAAATGGCAATTAAAAATGTCAAGAAATTAGTACATGTGCACATAGATACACAAATATGTATCTATGCACATGTATATATCATATATACATATATTATGTATCATAATATATATCATGTAATACATATTTCTATAAACAAATGGTAGCAATATTATAAAATAATGATATATTTCATGGTACTTCCAGCATGAACCACACTACTATGCACTACTCTGCACAAAATCTCACTCATTCATTCTACAAGAATTTAAGTCCCTGCTAGACTCTGGAAATACAAAAACAAAAGCAAAACAGAAAATGATCCTTTCCCCAAAATACTTGACATTACCTTTCAAAGATGCAACATGTTCCCAAGGCAGCATCTATATTTCCCTATCTTCCATTTTGTTTCTCAATCTATCAACCTTAAGCACTATATATTTAAAGCTGAAAGGGACCCCAGAAGACATCTGGTTCAATGCTCTCATTTTACAGAAAAGGAAACTGAGTCTCAGTTAGTGTCTTTCTCAAGGTCACCCAGGTAAACATCAGAGGAATATTTGAGCCCATGTCCTCTGACCACAGAGTTGTAACTTTATCACATTCCCTCCTAACTCTGGCAGGAAATGAGGGAAGAGTTGTTTCTGTTCCCCTAGTCCCAGTGACAAGCACAGGACCTTACAGCTTGTTCAGTTGCATCAGTTGCATCCAATCCTTTGTGACCATATCTGGGGTTGTTTTTGGCAAAGATAATGAAATAGTTTGCCATTTCCTTCTCAACTGGATCCATTTTGTCAAGCAATCAAGGTGAAGTGGCTGGACCAGGTCACATAAGCTAGGAAGCGTCTGAGGCTGTATTTGAACTCTGGTCTCTGTGACTCCAGGCTCAGTGCTCTATCCACTGAGCCACCAGTTGCCTCACAGCTGCCTTACACATAGTAAGAGTTTAATAAATGCTTATCGATCGATTGATTCTGAGATGTCATCATTCAGTCATCCTGAATTTCCAATGCCTTCTCACTGGAAAATTGTACTACACTAATATGCCATTGAGGAATTAGCCCTGTAAGGAATAGGAATTTCCTGCATCTTCTTTGTAGCACTCATGCATTCTTTCTCAGGATCCCAGCTGGTTCTGATACACCAGACTCCAGAAAGGGGAGTAAATCAAGCATGGCCAAGTGCAATAAAAATGGCACAGTCATTCAAAGAACCATCTATGGGGCACACATATTTATAGAACACACCAGAAATCTCCATGACCTCTCACCCCTACCCCCAACTGCTGCAACCAGAGGGTTATAAAGCAAAGGGTTATGGAGTGAAATACAAGACCTCTGTCTATCCAAATGATCACCTTCCACCTAGCTCCTTTACTTTTTCTCTGGCTGTCTTCAGGCTTTTGACTGACTCAAGATCCTAATGTAAACTAAAGCCCTTAACATAAACCAAAGAGACATTCCAACATTATCCTTTTAAACCGTCCCTACTCCATTTTTATGTAAGAGCTTCTGTGTTGACCTTAGCATTCTAGAGGTCTCCCTAGTCACCTGGCTTGTGGACCTACTTAATCTCTCTGTGGGAGAAAGACAATATCCCTCAGCCCAGAAGGTTTAGAGCTTAATATCCTACATGCTTGCCTTTGGGAGACCTATCCAAATTAGCAACTGAGAATCATCCAAATAATCATATGTTTATTGGAAGAGGAATTAAAACTCCAGCCCCAAGAGGATTAGGGGGGGAAATGCAGAGGGAAATTGCTCAACTGAAGGAGACTAGCACTTTTGAAGAATGTGGTTTGGCCCTTTATATTGCAAGGGGAGATGTGAAACTCTTTTAGTAGTTTCCCAGATCTTGAAATGGTCACAAAATAGGAACCATTCTTTGAGATTGGTCCTGAGAGGCAAGAAAGCAGACTCTAAGAAAGTATATTCATCAGTAGTGAAAGACATGGGAGATGAAAATGACCAGGATCTTTCATAAGTAGCACTAACGATTGTTTGTTGCTGGGTTGTTATGTTGTTTATCAGGATTGTTGTCATTATCATCATTATTTGGGGAGAGAAGGGATGCTAGACTTTGGATTTCATCATTCTAGGAGATTCCCAGTGTGGCAACTCCTTCCACTGTTTCAAATCTGCAACTCCTCTCTAACTTACAGTCTTAAAAAGTTGCCTCAAGAGGAGAGTTTAACTGCCCATGATTCCATAGCTAATATGTATCAGTCAAGATTTGAACCAATTCTTACTGACTCCAAGGTTCATTCATTTCCTAATGAAATCACTTGCTGAGGCATAGGATAACATCTCATTGATTTATCTTTTGGGGGGAAAATAAAGGGTAGAGAAGGAGGAGGAGGTAGCGTTTCTAAGAGAGAGAGAGAGAGAGAGAGAGAGAGAGAGAGAGAGAGAGAGAGAGAGAGAGAGAGAGAATGAGAATATTTAGAGAGTTTAATCAAATATAATATTTGGCCATGCCTGTTTATTCTCCAAAATCACAATAATTGGAATGTCCATTCCTATAAAAGTCTCCTAGCTCAACCATAAAATCATTGCTTAAGTGTTTGTAGTTTTCACTATTGTTTCTATTTAAAACAAAATGCTCTACAAAGGACTCACCAAAGGGAAAACCATCTGAAAGATGCCAGATGTTTGAAAGCAGAAATTGTATCCAGGTATCAAAGCCAAGATCCCATTTTATGTGCTGATAGTTTGATTGTAATTGATTTCTGCCACACTTGGTAGATAAAAAGGATATTTTTACCCTTTTAACAGATGATACGACAAAGTTGGGTTAATCTATCTTTATCACATGATTTTTATTACACGATAATGGAAAGGTCATCTTTTGTTAGAAATCAAAGCAGTCTGCTGGCCCTCTTGTCAAATGGAAAAGACCCAGATAGAGGGGGGAAATGTAATCAGTTACCTGAATCTTGCTTCAACTTTTTGCACTTAAATCGTAATTCCAAAACTGGATGTTGTTTTGGTTTGTTTGTTTGAAAAATTCAGATACAACCTGCATCTGGTCAGATGGATATCTTTCTAACTTGGGTGACTGGTTTATTCCTGAAAGCAACCTGACTTGAGTTAAATGGGTAGCCATAAATTGGCTCTTTCAAAAGGCCATGTATATCCCCTCCATCCCTCTACCATGGGCAAGGGAAAAGTTAGACTAAATCAATTTATCTTTCTTATAAACATGAAAAAATACTCCTTTGGACCATGGAAGAAAAGCATATTAAATTAAACAAGGCATCGTTGAGCTACGCATTAATTTCCATGTAGCATTATAATCTGACAGGAAGAGCTGGTCCCAATTTCATATTGGGATTACACATTTTTATTCATTTTCATTATCATTAAGCTTTCTAGTACTATGGCACAGCTAACAAGTTGGGCAGCAGCTTGTTCTGATTTCCAGCTCTGGGAAAATAGCCTTGAGAGTTTCTTCCTTATAGCGTGATGTCATTGGTTAGTCAGTTTCCGCTGTACACTGTACACTAGCAAAGTTCCTCTCTGTATTAGTTATACCTTCACCTGCCAAGAAAAGAAAACACACAGCTTCCTTTATTCTGCAGTGAAACAAAGTGGTTTGGACACAATTTGGAGGAAAACTGCCAGACACAACAAAAAAAGGCTTTAACTTAATAATGTTTCCATACATTTAGGTGCTCTTCTAGAATATATGACCTTAATTGATTTTTACCTTTTTTATGGAATATAACTGGTACAGAAGAAATTATCCTTTGGCACTGAGCCAGAATTTTAAAGAAAAGATATAAAGCTTTATGAAATCCAAAACTATTAAATCAAGCTTTGAGGAATTTTTTTTGGGTGCCCTTCACCAAATAACACAATGCTTGCTGCTAAGAAAAAGTAACCCTAATTTCATCTGAGGTAATGCCTTTGTCTGTTTTATCTGAGACAGAATTCCAAGCAAAATGATTCATTAAAGCCATATTGTGCACCAAAGAAATTGAAATAATTGCCATTGTTTTCACATAAAAAATTATTACATTCACAACGTTCTGTGGATGTCTAAATATAAGCTTTTAAAGCTATGTGTATGTTTTAGCTTCCAAAGAGAGAAAACATAGATTGTTAAGCATTTGATGGAAGTAACGATACAGAATTGGAACTGAGGTCTACTGAAAACTCCTCCTTCCATCAATGGGATGTGGCCAATGTGCTTCCCAAATTTAAAGTATCTGTAGTATTTTTACTTACCCTTGCAGCTCTCACAGTGTAACTTTATCTCACTAAATGTAGAGTTGCTTCCTTGGATTTTAGCTTTTTTTCTTTTTGAGTAATGTGTTCTCATTATTAAAAATGTTGACTAAAGAAATTAAGCTATAAAAGGTATTCTAGAACTCTTGAAATTTGAGCTGAGAATCAATCAATCAGCACACATACACTTAGTCCCTATTATGTATGTCCCAGGAGGGGCAATTAGATGACACAGTGGAGGCAATGACAGATAGAAAGCTAGAAAGGCTCATCTTCCTGAGTTCCAATCTGGCTTCAGACATTAGCTGTGTGGTTCTGGGCAAGGCATTTAATCCTGTTTGCCTCAATTTCCTCATCTGTGAAATGAGCTGGAAAAGGAAATGGAAAACCAATCCAGTATCTTTGACAAGAAAACCCAAATGAGGTCATGGAAAGTCAGACACCAAGAAAATGGCGGAACAACAAAATGTACCAGATACATGTGTCCTAAGTACTGGAGGTATAAAGAAAAAAGAACACAATCTCTCCCCTTAAAAAGCTTATATTATATTTTTAGGTTCATCTCTTAATACTATTTTAAGTAAGAAATTCTTCAGGCTATGTCTAATGGAAATTTTCAACACCTAATCAAATGTTAAAGAGACAAGTTTATAGAATAGATTAAGAGCCAGACATGAACGAGGAACACTCAAATTGTTACCTGTGCAGGCTTGAGAAAGTCTCAGGGCCCACCGCGATTCTCTAAGACCAAAAGGTAGGAAAGGCATTGCAGATCCAAATCCAAAGAAGGGCGTTTCCATAAAGGGAGTTACAAATTTTAAAATGACCACAATATTAATAATAATAAAAAATTAGGGAGTCATGTCTGCCGCCCACAAGAAACAGTTTGAACATCACTAGTATCTGAAACTGGTTTTGAACTCAGGTCTACTTGGCTACAAGTTCAGGGCTTCATCTGATGTGGTACATAGAAAACAAATGATACATGATAGATAGACAGACAGATGGATGGACGGATGGATGGATGAATGGATGGATGATAAATATTAATTATTTACTATGATAATAACACTGCCCTAAGTGCTAGGGATACAAATAAAAGCAAATTTTTAAAAAAATCCTAACTTCAAGGAGATTATATCCTAAGAGAGTAATATAACATATAAAACTCAAGTACAAAGAAAGGACAAGAATACTTATGTGAGGTTAAAATAAATGGTGAGGAGGAAAGTGAGGAAAAGTCCAGAGAATGAGTCCAGTCTTAAGAGAAGTGAATTATGGCTGGATCTCCTTCTGAAATAATGGTCCCAGTGATGAAGTCACCAATCAGATTGGGATCTCGGGAATAAGTTTTTTTCAGGGTGGAAAGGAGGTTGGCAAGGAAGAAGAGAAATCTAGTCTCATTTGAGATGTAAAGACAGCAGGAAAATAAAATGTATGGTTCCTGAAACAAATGTCACACAAAGGTGTGTGTTGGGTGGGTGATATTCCCCAATGCTATTCAACATTTCCAGAGGTAGGGGGTGGTGCAAAGAGATTTTGTTCTTAGAACAGACAATTTCCCCAACTAATACTGGAAGGTAATAGAATATACTGTTGCAACTGGGCTTGAGAGTCAGGAGGTCAAAGGCTTTTAGGGATCTTCTCTGAATTATCACCCTAGAGATGTTGCCAAGGAATTGTGCCCATTATCTACAAGCTTCCTTTCAGAACCAGTGCGAAGTAAGAGATCCAGGGCCCAGAGGACTGGTGATTTAGTTGTGTAGCTAATTGGGAATAACTTAATCTCTCAACTCTGGTCCCTTCCCAAGTGAGGGCGAGGCAGCAAGAAATTTAAAATCAAGCTGGAAATTTGTAAGCTGGGGATCCAGAGGTAGAACTCACATGTAGATTAAAGGCTGCAGGTTCATTTAAAGAAGGTTTCTTAACTCAGGTCCAGTAATTTGTTGGGTTTTTTTTTTTGCTTGTTTGTTTTGTTTTCACATAATTATATTTCAATAAAATTGGATTACGCTATAATCTTATGTGTTTTATTTTATGTAACATTCTGAGAAAGGGATCCATTAGGCAAAGAAACCAAAGAGCTCATGACTTAGAGCTAGAATGCTTTTAGAGGTCATGTAGCCCAACCCATTCATTTTAGCTTGGTGTCATGACTCAAATCTTAGACTTGGAGACAGAAAGATGTCACATGGGTTCAAGTCCCACTCCCATGATCCCAGAGAACATCTCTTAGTCTCTATTTCCTCATCTGGAAAATGGAAATAAGTATATCTGCAATGTCTTCTCACGGGTCTGCTGTTAGGCTCAAATGATATGAGATGCTTTGCAAACTTTAAAGTGTTATATACCTATAAATTACTATTATTATGTCGAAGTTCACACAATTATTACAGATCAGAATCAAGATTTGAACCCAGGATCAACTTATTACAAATGCAATTCTTACCACTCTACCATGATCCCTTTGGAGCTCCTCCTTGAGGAGCTGGGCAATTGCTCTCCAAATTAATTTTTCCAACCAAAATCCATGAAGCAAGACTGGAGATTGTCTCATTTTGGAAGGGAATGTTGAATTATATGAAAGGAATCATCTGGAAGATCCAGTATTAAGGTATATTCCTGATTCCCTCTGTTGTTCTTATGGTTGGCTCTTAATGGGCCCCAGGAACTTTAAAGGGCATTATTGAGAAACCATGCTTTGGTAGTGGAGCAACAAAATATGGGCAATTGATCACGGACCATTTCTCACATCTGGAACAATCTGGCAATTAGCTGAAAGAATGCAGAACATAGGTACCAGTGAGAACCAGGTCAGCCCTCTAGTGGGCATTCAGAACAGGATGCCATCTCTGAATCTGATACTTCATCAGACTCTTGCCCAACTTTGCACCATTGGATTGAAAAGTCAGAAGAAAAAAAATGCTACTTTAATTGACTAATCCTCTAGGAGCACAGTTCCTAAAGTTGGCCATGATCAAACTAAAAAAACTTTCACAAATTGTTGTAAATATCATTGCTGTAAACTTCTAAATCATACAACTCAGAGACAATATTATTACTAAGTTGTGGTATGGTAAAGGCCATGCATGATGGAAATTCCTTAGTGCACAATCTCTCTTGGGCATTAAACAACTGAAGGCAAATGAAGTCCAGGGGAAAAAAACCTATAAATTCATATATTTTAGAGCTGAAAGGACCCAAGAAACCATCTAGCACACAATTTCCTCATTTTATAGATGAAAAAAACAAAGGGCAGAAAAATTCTATTATGCATCTAAAGTCTCCTGGGCAAGGGGTAGAGTTAGAATTTGAATCAGATCTTCTGACTCCAGTGGAGCTCTCTTTCCATTGAACTAGACTTTCTCAGTTCAGCAGTTTTTTTTAGCACAGCTACTCTCTCCTTCAAAACTGTGGAAACTCAGAATTGGATCCTAAGGGATCATGAATACATACTAACCGGTTTCATGAAGCCTGAGAAGATTCTTCAACAAATCTTTAGAACTTGGTCATGTTTGCCCATAGAAAATGTAGGAATTGAATGAGTCTTAAATGATCAGGTTTGTTCCTGTTTTCTGCCCACCTCCTTGACCTAGAAGGAAAAGATCAGGAAGGCACTGAGAGATCAATTGTAATCCAGACACTGGGAGAGACTGGGAGACATTGGAACAGGGATCACTTCAATTCAGTCACCTTTAGACCTCAGTCTAAAAGAACTAAAGGGAAAGTCTCAGACACCAAGGAGAGGATCCAGAACTGCCATTTCCTGCTGACTTTCCATTTGGGAAAGTAGGGAGCAGACACTAAAGTGCCTATCTCGCCTTCCCCTCTCTCAGTGTCTAAGAGCACAAATGTTAAATTCAAAGTTTTCTTGTTCTTACGTTTTTTCCTCTTTCTGTTTCATTAGTAGTCTTAGAAAAAGATTTGATCAATCATAACTACTTTGGTTTGCCTGCTTCATTATTTTTAAGTAGAGAATTGCAAAAGAGAGAAGAATAGTGGTGAACACATTATATTTAGAGAGAGAAGAGGAAAACATACACCCAAACACAGAGCTACATATCTATATCAAGATATTGAGGAGGGGAGAAAGACTGAAAGACAGACAGAGACAGAGACAAAGAGAGAGACAGAGAGAGAGGGAGGAAAGAGAGACAGAGGGGAAAGAGAGAGAGAGGAGACAGAGAGAGGGAGAAAAGAGAGAAAGGGGGAAAGAGAGACGGAGATGGAGAGACAAAGAATATTAAGAACTTAATCTGTGCTCTTCACTGTGCTGTACTGAATATTCAAATAAAAGTGAAAATAAAATGCAGTTCCTTACTACCCTAAAAGACCTTACATTTTAATAAGGGGGAAAAACCAAAAAAATAGCAGTGTGAACAGGTGATGAGGACAAGAGGGAGGAGAAAAATAAAAACATAGAGAGAGTCAAAAGTGGAACTGGAAGAGAGGTGGGCATGGATGGCCTGGGTTGCCAGATGGGAGCTCACCAACCAGAGAAGGAGTTATGGGGCCAGAGGCATCTTTGGGGTGAAAAGGCTATTGGCACCAAGACAGAAGAAGCCTGATTCTCCAACCTCTTCTACTTGTTTGCAAAAGGTAACTTCTGGGCACTCAAATATTCAAATGATTCTGTGTTCTCATTAACAGTGATACTCCCCTCCAACAATGCAGATTGCAACCCAGCCATACCTACCTGTTCTTTGGTACTTTTATCCATGCCCTCCCATATGTCTAGGCCCTCTCAGTCTTTAGAACACTGCCTGGCACATAGTAAGCCCTTCATAAATGTTTATTGATTGATAGGATTACCATGGGGAGTCTACTTCACACCCTCACTTTCGCTTAAAGGACATCAAAGGAACACATAATCTGTCTGTTGGTTATCCCTTGGTTTCTCCACAACAACAGCCAATCTTCTTTTTCACTCATATGCTTCTTTGATGACTTCCTTTTTTCCATTCCACCATTATTCCTTATTCATGACATTTAGCAGCCTACACACCTATCATATGTTTTCCCATACCCGTCTTTTGTGATTCTCATCCAGGAAACAAAGATCAAAGTTACTTCCTTTTCTAGTCACACTGTCCCTACTAGGCCAAAGAAATAGATGAAAACATACCCACTAAAGTTGGCGCTAGTTTGAAAGTCTCCAATCTCTCAGTCCTGTCCAGTCTCTGAACTCTTAATAGAGGCCAACTGGTATCATCTACAGCCAGCATACCCATCTTGACTATGCTGAGGCTAGAAACTAGGAACCTGAAAGTTTCATGACGATCAGTCTCAGTTTTGATGATGACTTACAGTATCCTGAGCATTTCAGCAATACTTTCCTATCAAATGTTTCTTCAAAATCCCTACTATACAACTTTTCTTCATCTGCTACTTCTGTTATGCTGGAGAAGAGAAGTCAGAATTGTTGAGACTAGTTTGTGTACAGTGGACTGATGTCCTTCATTGCTGAATCCTTTATCCTACAGTTGTTTAGATTTTCTCTTCTCACGTCAGTTCCATTACTTGACTAATTATTGACATGAGCATCCCTTAGAGACAGTCTTTCCAAACATTGACCTAGCCAAGTTGCCCTTTCCTTGCACAGTCGCAGCATAAATTATATCATCAACATTCAATGCTGTGCTTCTAGTGGAATCTTTTTTTGTTCACTTGGAAGTAAACAATCTCTCTGTTCTCATGCCATATCATATCAGCTATCATAATTAGGCTGCAACTTTTGTTGGTCTCTATGTCTGGTAGAAAGATACGTCCAGATAAAATATATGGGATCTTCAATGTCCTATTATTATGCTGCATGTTAGTTATTTAATTTCAAAAATTAAATAATCTGTATATCCATTGGTAAGTAATAATGGACAGTGGTTATAGGTGCTGTGAGATAAGCACAAGTTGGGCATATTATAAGGCAAGACATTTGCCTGACATATAATCATAAAGATTTCACAAAAGCATCACTTGGACTGGAATTAGAGAATGCAGATACTTGATTCTGAGACAGAGGAATCGGAAATGCCTTTTAGGATTACAGCAAAAATGTAGGGAAATTGGGAAATTAATGAACTATTAGTGGAGTTGTGAACTGATCCAACCATTTTGGAGATCAATTTGGAGCTATGTCCAAAGGGCAATTAAACTATGCATACCCATTTGATCCAGCAACACCACTACTGGGTCTGTATCACAAAGAGATCACAAGAAAGGAGAAAGTACCTACATGTACAGAAAATATTTATAGCAGTTCTTTTTTGTGGTGACAAAGAATTGGAAATTAAAATTGGAAATTCCCCATCAATTGGGGAACAGCTGAACAAGTTGTGGTACATGAATGTAACAGAATACTATTGAAATGATGAGCAGGTGGATTTCAGGATTAAGACAAAATTCTAAAGCATAATGAGGAACAAATACACCATCTTTGTGTAAATGGATATAACTTGGAAAATGAACATTACCCAAAACAAAACTGAAAGCAACCTGATTTAACTGCCTGAGATAAAAGAATGTATAATGTGATTAATAAAATTGTTCTTAAAATCCCAAGCTTACTGGGAATGATTGAAAGGAAATTTAGATTTTTTTTTTATATGTTCATGGAGAAACCTAATTATGGTCCCTTTGCAAAGAGAACTTTGACTTCTAAGTAAATGATATGAAGTTAGAGCTAAAAGTGAGATCATTAAAGTGGTGAAGGGAAGGGATGTTTTGTTTCATTTTGTTTTGTTTTATTTGTAAAGAAAGGGTCATGATTCCATGAAAAGATTGCTAGATCTGGTGTTAAAAAGGAACTATGTTCAAAACCTATGCCTGGCACTAGATAATTAGATTTTGGTTTTTCAGTTGTTTCAGTTGTGTCTGGCTCTTCATGACCCCATTTGGGGTTTTCTTGGCAAACATACTACAGAAGTTTGCCACTTTCTTCTCCAGATCCTTTTACAGATGATGAAACTAAAACAAACAGAGTAGAGTTACTTGCCCAGGGTCACACAGCTAGTGAGTGTCTGAGGTCAGATTTAAACTTAGGAAGATGACTCTTCCTGACTCCAGACCTGATCTATCCACTGCACCCTCTAGTTACCCAAGTTATGTTACCTAGGCAAATCATTTAACCTTTCTATAAACGGAAACAATTCTACTTGTATTCCCTACTGCACAGGTTTAACATAATGGGATATGTTATACCAAATGCTTTGTAAAACTTACAGCTCTGTGTCGATGATAACAATTTTTATATATGTTAAGACAACATTGTCTAGTAGCTAGATAGCCTAGCTCAAAGTCAGAAAGATCTGGAATCAAGTCCCATCAGAGAAAGGGAGGGAGGGAGAGAGAGAGAGAGAGAGAAACAGAAACAGAGACAGACAGAGAGAGGAGAGAGACAGACAGAGAGAGAGAGAAAGAGAGAAACAGAGACAGAGAGAGATAGAGACAGAGAGAGACAGAGAGAGACAGAGAGAGACAGAGAGAGACAGAGACAGAGAGAGGAGAGGGGAGAGAGAGAGAGAGAGAGAGAGAGAGAGAGAGGAGAGAGAGGAGAGAGAAGGGGGGAGGGATGGAGAGAGACAGAGAGACTGATATACAAACATATATTGATTATATAGAGATATACATTTATATCTATATATCTGTATCTACCTATCTATAGAGATACACCTGCCATGTGACTCTAGGCAAGTCACTCCATTTTTCAGTTCCCAGGGCAAGTCTTTCTAAGTTATAGGATATTTGCCGATCTCCGTTATTAGAGGGAGGTTCCTTCCACTAAAGAAATCACAGATTTGGATAAAATATGTGTAGATTTAAAGTTTCAAGGGAAGGGATGTTTTGTTTCATTTTGCTTTGTTTTATTTGTGAAGAGAGGTAACATGATTCCATGAAAAGATTGCTAGATTTGGTGTTAAAAAGGAACTGTGTTCAAATCCCGTGCCTAGCACTAGATAATAATATTTTTGTTGCCCAGTTTTTCAGTCACATGTGGCTCTTCTGATCCTGAGGAACATTTACAAAACTTAAATGAATCTAGATTTTAAACTATTCCCCAAATATTTCCCCTTTTTTGCTCATTGTTACCTCTCTACCTTTGTCTTTCACCAATAACAATTAGCATACCTTTCATTTTATCACGCCAGGCAAAAACCTAAATACACAGAATGGCCTGTCTACTTTGTGAGTACAGAGGGAATTAGGTGGGTAGTTAGAGCAATGGCTAGATAGATCAATTGATCATTAGAGAGCTAGATCTTCGATGAATACATACACATATATTCAGCATTAAATAAGATCTAAAGAATACAAATAAAAGGAAGTAATCCAGTCTCTAACCTCAAGGAGCTTATATTCTAATGGAAGAAGATACAAAGGAGTATTGGAAAACAGATGGGGGGAGGGTACAGTTGTGGAGTGAGGGTTTAGAGAGAGAAGGAAATAGAATGAGGCAAAGATCTGGATTCTCCCAGGAAAAGTAAAATCAAACCTACTAGAGCCCAGGTGTTTCCAGTGATAGACTTCCAGTTTCTGATGAAAAGATGGTGATATAGTTCACAATGGAGTTGGCATAGAATATTTCCTCTCAAAAAAAAAATGAAACTCATTTGTAAACCCATCAAAAAAATTGGAAGAAATGGACATGGCAGTTTTATTATGCTTGTAGGGAAGAGGAAAATACAGCTACTTAACAAATTGAAGTAACCATAGGAAGTAAGAGATGTTAACTTTATATAAAAATAGCCCTTTTTTTAGATGCTTTGCCAGTATAAAACCGGGATAGGGGAGAGGGATGAGTAAGAAAAGAAAACTATTTGGAAAAATTTCTTCACTCTCAATATTTTGACTAAAGACCTGACATCTGAAATCTTTAAGCAACTGCAGAAATTTGTAACAGCCAGATCTAGTCTTCAATGGACAAGTGGTGAAAGTGTATGAGCCGGCATTTCTTAGAGAAAGAAACACATCATCAATAACATCCTGAGGGAAATATTCCAACTTTCTAAAATTTCAAAGAAATTCAGATAAAACAACACTAAGGTTCCACTTTACACTCATTAAATGGACAAAAAATAATGTAAAATGTTAAAATAGAATATTGATAGAGTTATGGAGAAAGCCATATACTTCCGGTGGAGATATGTAACCTTTTTGGAATTTAAAAATCTAGCATAATACAATAAGTGTGATTAAATTGCTTGTGTCATTTCACCTAATGATTTTACTACTATATATGCATAAATGTATATATGTGTGTATATTGTCTGTGCATATATATTATATATATATATATAATGTATATAAACCTTCAGCGCAGCACTATAGCAAGAATAGTTCCCAAACTGTCATATGGCCAACTCTTGAGGAATTGCTGAACAAATTGTTGCATATGAACATAACAGAACAATATTGTACCTTATGAAATGATAAATATGATAACTGTGAAATGATTTAGGAAGACCTAGATGAAAGGATGTAGAGAAAAGAAAGCAGAATGAGAGTTACAATATGCACCTATGACTACAACTTTGCTTTTTAAAAATATGAGCAACAAAGAAACCTGAAAAAATATCAAAGATCAGTGGAAAACCAAGGAGCAAATAAGACATTTTTGTTCTGTTTTGGTAAAGTCAATAAAGAGCTTTACACAATTCTAAATTAGAGTTTTATGTTCATTGCATATCCTTTTTTGATTAGTGTGTTCAGAATTGTTTTAATGACTCAGTTGTAGTTTAAAAAGAAATTGTCTCCATTTTAGATTGTTTTAAATAGGCCACATGTTAAGGTAGAAGTCAAACTGGCCTCACCCAAGCCCCAGTGATGTCAGAACTGTCATTTAAAAGTCTCATCATTTGGAATCTGACCAAGTTCATGAATATAGCTTTTTGTTGTTGATGTTTTCCTATAGGATCACAGATTTTCAGAATAGAATTCAGTCCATTTTCACCTTTTTTAAAAATCCCCAGAACTTAACACAGTGCCTGACATGTAATAAGCAATTAATGTTGGCTTTACTTGACTTGCCTAAAAAGAGTTCAACCTATATTTGAACAGAGATTCATGTCACCCAGTACTCCCCAGTCTTTACTTGAAGATATACGGAGTAGAGGAACCCTCCAGTTTCTGAAGCAGTATTCATGTAGATCTAATTTTTAGGAAATGTGTCTCACCAATTGCTGGAATTAAACCTTATGACATCTTAGATGAGCGGAGGCCAATGATTTATCTAAAATGGAAAAGAAAGTCTGTGGCTGAGTTGAGATTAAAATGAAGGACTCCAGAATTCTATACACCAAATCATTCTTCATCCCTGAGGTTTCTGAATGGATTGAACATTGTGAGTGATGTAGATACATGGTACTTCTTGACAGCTCAATGTAGGCTGAAATGTGAATTGAACAAGTTTTTATGACACTAAAGGGAACTACCAAGTTATCAATTCTATCCACTTGTTTCAAGAAGTGTTTTCTATATGTACTCTTCATACATGAATTTAACTTGTCTACAGGTATGTAATGTTTATGGAGTAATGAGACTGTCTTCTGCTTGTTCACTTAGGCTGTTGTTTTTTCCATCACTTTTAGCTGTGATTATCCACTCAGATCTCAAGTCATGGCTACTTTTAAATGTGTATACCAAAATTAGGTTTTAGTTAACATTTGTGAAAAAGAAAATAAGTAGTGTTCCCTGCCTCCTCCAAAAAAAAAAGTAGATAGATATAATGACAAGTAAAGTAGGATCTTTTGCTGTTTTTGTTTTAGTATAATCAAGTCTAATGCCTCTATTTGAATGTGACTGAGGAGCATCTTTCCCACCCATCATCTGGCCTGGGCTACACCTTTTGTTAATGAGGCCTGGTTCTCAAGGGATGTGATGCCCTCTGGCTCTAGAAAGTGTATAAAGACTCAGATGCAGTTTTGTTTTGGGACTTAATTTTGAAAAGAAAGTTTAAGTGGCAAATGAGGTCTCTGAGAAGCTGCTTAAGAGTCCCCCAGCTTTGAGAACCCAGATGTCATGCTTCTCTCTCTGGTAACTGGTCAGACAGCTGTACCTGTCTGTTGAATTATGGTCAGAAAGAGGAAGCCACGTCTGTTGATTACTTTGGGGTTCAAGGTCTAGGTGAATGATATATATATATATATGTGTGTGTGTGTGTGTGTGTGTGTGTAAAGGACTGATACATGTGCTTGTTTAAAATGATTGTTAACCCCTCAAAACTCACCTTTCCTTTTATGAATACAGATCTAAGAACCTGTGATAGCAAGTTCCCCTGTATATGTTGAGGTGCTTACTGATACAATGGGGCATTCGATTCTATTTCATCTTCTGTCCTGGTAGAAGATAACATAACTTAGCACAACATAACTTTCAATCATTTGTTTGCCGTTATGTGGTTCAATGAATTCCTTTATTTGTAATATAATACAATTTCTCTGCCCAAGAATGTTGATTTTGGGAGGCATTTTATAACCTCATTCTTTTTTTGCCTTATAAACCAGAATACTCTGTGAGTAATATGTAACTTACCTATAGAAATAGAATATTGACATCTACTTTCATAAATTGATATTTTTAATACTAACTATTCTTCCAGGGATGTGATAAGACTACAAAGCATAGGAGATGTCAGTTTCCAAAGAAATGCACTTGCAGATCATCCAAAGACAAATGAAGAGGAACAGTCAGTGTAAGAAGGCTATAGCCTATTACCACTGAAGGGACACATAGCAGACATGGTCTAAAAGATATTGTCAGAAAAAAATTCACAGATAGAAGAAATGGGCAGTTACATAGTGAGAGAGAGGAAACACATTTCCCCCAAATTAGATCTACTCATGAATACTGCAGCACATTTTAATGGGTATGTATGGACATACATACCCAGTACAAAGTCCAAGTACTAGAAGGAGGAGCTCAGTATCTGTTTTAGGATTTACTAAAAGACAGTGAAAGGAAATGGACAACAACCAAACCGGATAAAAAGTTGAAGGAAATTGTAACCTGTAGGATTGAAAGTGACACCCTCACAGATGACATCATGGATCCATCCAAAGGAATAATTACAAAGTCTGTAATGAACAAAGGTTTAGAATAATGAATTACTTTAATAGGGCAAATCTACTCTGATGACAATTTTGTAAGTTGTCTGGAGGTTAAAGTCTTTGTTAAATTAAAAAATGGTGTAGACATTATGACTCTAGTTGAATGTAAGGTTATCAAGGGCAGGGATTGTTTTCATTTTGTCTTCTCCCACAGAGTCTAACATAGTATCTTCACACAGTAGGTATTTGATAAATGCTTATAAAACTAAATACAATGATTATTAAATAGAATATATATGAGGTCAAGTTTTAACATATACATAACTTCTGGACATGTGGGGATATTAAGCATTTACAAAGTTATAATTTGATATGCTACTTATCATTTGAAGAGAAGAGAAACACACAGAAAAAAATATTATTCTATGACACTGATAAGTATGTTCTTTAGGAATAGGAGAAAGGGAGTTATTTGAAAGGGTAAAAAAATAAACAAGATACAGTGTGAATAATGAAATATTTTCAATATGTCACTAAGATAAACATTGAAAAAGGTTTGCAAAATTTATAAAGAAACTAAAATGACTATCTGGAAAAAAGAATGAGTACTTTTCTAATCGGAAGTTTCTTACCAAATAAGCATAAAGATTCCTCAAAAGCAAGAAGAAAATAGTCTCTAAAATAATTGCTAGAGAAAATGAAAGGTCTTCAGAAACCAAGAAAATAAGTGTTAATCTGAAGGATGAGACCCCAGAGCTGAGTATGTTTCTGTAATTGCCTAGTGTCCTTTAGGAACTTGTGGCTAATTACAGGGGGAAAAAAGACTCACAGAGCAATCTTCATTTGTTTTTTGTTTAAATAGCAAAATCTATTAGGTTGGAATGCAGTTAACATAGAATTTTATGTCCCATTCTTTCAAAATGTACTGCTCTTTGCTTTGGAAAAAAAAGTGAAAGTAGGAGGTCAAATCAAAGGTAATCTAATGCCTTATCAGACTGTTCTTTGCTTTAAATGAGAAATAATTAGTATAATAAAATCCTCTCCAATCTTTGCTTTCAAGAACTGAGGAAAGGAAACCTTGTAAGTAGGAAATCATGTCATTTAGATATGACCATGTAATCATTATCTTCAATGATGCCCCTGCTATTGAGGTGGGATAATCAAATACTCTGATATACTAATAAATCTGTGATGTCACCAAATGTGTGTACTGGAGTCATTCAAAGATGCAGATCGCAACTCATCAGTGTCTGCCCATTCAGTGACACTCTTGTCTATGTCTACCTATAACAAGAATTCTTAGCTTTTTTTATGTGATATGGACCCTTTCGACATTCTGAAACCTTCTCTAAATAATGTTTTTAATTAATAAAATAAATCCTTGGAATTACAAAGGAAGCCAATTATGTTGAAATACAGATATCAAAATATGCACCGAAAAACCAACCTCAGCTTAAGAACTCCTATAAGGACCCATTCCATTAGGGATCTACCTAATATTCTTTCTTGCATTTTCTTGAAATTGAAGGAATACCAGGAGGACCTTGGCTCACCAATGGTTATGCTTTATTCTGATTAATGAAACACTTCTATGTTCTTTTTATGGACATGCATTCCTCTTATGACATCCTTTATAGTATATCTTCTCTATAATTCATCATTTGTCAAGTGCTAGATGTGACCATCCTCTCTATGGATTTTTCCCTTGGTCCAATGTGTCAAAAATCACTTTTGATTCTGACCTCCACCATCCTTACTATTAAAATTGTTCTCCTTCAATATTTCACTCAGGTTACCTTTTCTCTGTGATATTCCCTGTTTCTTCTAGCTACATGTGCTTTCTCACCTTATATCTAAATCATCTGGTCTGACCTCTGCTAGGAATTTAATGGCATAGTGGATAGAATGTTAGCCTCAGAGTTAGGAACATTTGAATTCAAAACTTGTCTCTGAAGTTGTATGACCCTGGGCAAATAATTTTCCCTCTTTCAACTTTACTATCCTTACCTGCAAGGTAGGGATGATAACAGCACCTACTTCACAGGGTTGTTGTAATGATCCAAAATAAAATAATATGTATAAAGCACTTTAGAAACCTTAAAGGATTTATGAATATTAGCTATTAATAATTTTATAACCTGTGTTATAATTATCTGTCCATGCCTCAGGTAGCTACTAGATAATAAGTTCCTTGAGGGTAGGGCCTATGTCATTTTTTCTCCTTTGTATTACAATGATTTTCATACAGTAGGTTGTCTGTTGAATCAAATGTGTGACTGGGAATCCTGGTTTTGAGACTAAAACAACTAGTTCTATGAAGTT